>CM045730.1:49250528-49265528 GCA_024760905.1 Plotosus lineatus | reverse complement strand
CTCTCTCGCTTTCTTTCTGTCTCTGTCTGTCTGTCTCTCTCTCTCTGTCTCTCTCTATCTGTCTGTCTTTCTCTCTCTCTCTATGTCTCTGTCTGTCTCTCTCTTTCTCTTTCTCTCTCTGTCTCTCTCTCTTTGTCTCTGTCTCTCTCTCCCTTTCTCTCTCTCATTCTCTTTCTCTCGCTCTCTCGCTCTCTCTCCCCCCCTCTTTCTCTCTCTTTCTCTTTCTTTCTCTCTGTCTCTCTCTCCCTTTCTCTCTGTCTTTGTCTCTCTCTCTCTTGCTGTCTGTCTGTCTGTCTGTCTCTCTCTCTCTCTGTCTTTGTCTCTCTCTCTCTCTCTCTCTCTGTCTCTGTCTCTCTCTTTCTCTCTCTCTCTCTCTCTTTGTCTCTGTCTCTGTCTGTCTGTCTCTCTCTCTCTGTCTCTGTTTCTCTCTCTCCCTTTCTCTCTCATTCTCTTTCTCTCTCTCTGTCTCTCTCTTTCTGTGTGTCTCTGCCTATGTCTCTCTCTCTCTCTCTCTCTCTCTCTCTCTCTCTCTCTCTCTCTCTCTCTCTCGTGCTCTCTGAGTGGCACACAAGATTGTCCTTTAATAGTACGGTTGAACTGTGTGTGTGTGTGTGTGTGTGAGAGAGACAGAGAGAGAGAGTGTGTTTCATACGGAATATAAATGTACAGTATATGTGTGTGTGTCTGTGTGCGTGTGTGTGTGTGTATGTGTGTGTGTGTGTGTGTGTGTGTGTGTGTGAGTGTGTGTGAGTGTGTGTGTGTGTGTGAGTGTGTGTGTGTGTGTGTGTATGTGTGACATAAACACTTCGGGGTTTTCCACTCCTAGAATCCATTTTTAAATCCTTAATTGGATTAATATCAATTTGCAAGAGGTGATGGTGGTGATTATTATGCACATGACCTGATTTTTTTAAACAGTGGACATGTGCGAATGTTTCTTGACTGTTGCACTGAGTGCAACATAAAAAAGTAAACACTCTAAAGCCCAAGCACAGCATCAGCCCTTCCCAGTGTTCCCAGACTGTGGCATGCGTTAAACTCTGCGCGCTGAACCCGCGACATGATCGCACCTTTCCTGCTCTGCTGTGAAAACGAAGGAACTCTTCCCATATCCGACTCTATCTAATCTATCTCCACTACAGCCCCCATGTGGTTGTACTCATTTGGCTGTGCTTTTTGCTTGTGTTGGCGGCTTCTTCTACATTTCTGGAGAGATCCTCTAGACCTCCTGCTATCTCTCTGTCCCTCCCTCCTTTTTCCAGCCCTATCCTGCTGTTCCAGTATCAACAGTGTTTAATTTCTGCAGGTTGGTTTATTAGCGGTGGAGAAGGAGGGTGTGGAACGACACGGGGGGAAGGGCCAAGGTAATAATTTTAAGGAATTGCAGATGACGCTTACCGCCAGCACACTGGAGACAGAAAAATAAGAGCGAAAAAGTCAATAAAGGAGAGCAAACAAGAGGAAACGTTTCATTAAAGGGGACTTGGCGGAAGGCATATAGAGGGGGGGTATGTGCTACTGGAGAGCGGTGCTGGGATAACAGGAGTTTGGCAGCTATGGAGATGTTCACTGGCTGCCAGATGACACACAAAAAAGAAAACATACAGAGAGTCAATGCAATCCTACAATCCTGACTCCTGTCTCGCTCTATTTGGGTTTTCAGTACCTTAATTAGAGATTGAGGTATTCATTTTACTTTGCTCCTGTCTCAATCTCCCCAAGTAAAGCCTGTGATACAAGCTCTTTAAAGTTTTTAAACATACTGGCTCCTTGTAACCGTTTTCATGCCATACTCAACATTGTTAAGCTCAAATTGGTAACAGATACCTCTCATCTTTCAGGACAGTGATGCCGTCTGGTCTGCTCCAAAGGAGGACGTGTTCTGACAGCACCACTCCACCCATGTTATGGTGTTGAGACAGTTGTATTGCTAAGGCATGCAGTAGTCTTAAAGGATGCAGGCCTCTCATTTTGGCCAGCTGTGGGTTGTAGCGGAGCCTGTGGTGGAGCTGCTGGGCTTCTGAGGCGTGGAGTTTAGAGTAGTGGCCACTTTAGGGACATGGGTCCTTTTTTTTTTTTTTTTTTTTATTTATTTATTTATTTTTTATTTTTTTATTTTAAATGCCCACTTGTGTGGTTTTTCCATGTACTGTATTCTTTTCAGTTTGGTTTCACATCACATGCTGATTTCAGATCAGTGCTATGAACCATCATCTGGTCACACTGTGGTGGCCTGCCACTGGCATGTTGAGGAGGGAGTGGGTGTAAGGAGACGAGAGCGTCTGCTTTGGCCCTGGCTTGAACAGCCAGCCTCTCCTCAGGACTGTAATTATGCTGTTTTTCTTTTCTCTTCCTCTGTGTTTTTTCCTCTCTCTCCTCCAGCTGCCATGTTTCCAGCTGGAGGCTTTGGCGGTGGCCTCGCACACTGTTTATTTTGTGAGAGCATTCATTTGGTAATTTCACACCTTTAAATATCTCCTTTAACCTCCTACTTCTCACCCTGCTTTAATGAACTTTTATCAGTTTAGGAAATGAAAACTCCCTCAGTATCACCAAAGCTCCATAACACAGTCGCTTCATGATGGCACCAGAAACACAGCAGTTCAAACAGAGTGCTAAAACTACCAGCCTCAAATTTGTTTCTTTGACAAGTACACAAAATACTCAAAATCCTGTCAATTTAATTTATACATTCAAAGGCTGATTAAATTATTTTGCACTACACCAAGTGTAAATAATTTATAACACCTTATTTTGAAATTAGATTGGCTTTGGAGCTTAATAAAGCACAAATATTGGCTCAGCATCTGGTGCATTTGCATAAATGTTAATTTGACTTATTTAAACATTGACGTTTGGATTTTATTTCCATGTTATTTAGAAAGAAAGGAAAAACACAAATCTGAAGTCATTTTCCTATGTTTTTTTTTTTCACACCCAATTTCTCTTCCAGCTTATTATACTTGTCTTTCATGCTCCCTCCATTCTTCCATTTCCCCAAGAGAGTATCCATTTGATCAGCCTGTCTTTTTTGTTTGCACAGCATATGAATGTGTTCAGAATATGAATGTGTGTGTGTGTGTGTGAGAGAGAGTGTGTGTGTGTGTGTGTGTGTTTAATATGGAATATAAATGTACAGTATATGAGTGCGTGTGTGTGGGTGTGTGTGTGTGAGAGAGAGAGAGAGAGAGAGAGAGAGAGAGAGTCAGTGTGTGTGTGTGTGTGTGTGTGTGAGAGAGAGAGAGACAGAGAGAGAGAGAGAGAGAGAGAGTGTGTGTGTGTGTGTGTGTGTGTGTGTGCGTGCGTGTGTGTGCTTGCGTGTGTGTGTGTTTAATATGGAATATAAATGTACAGTATATGAGTGTGTGTGTGTGTGTGTGTGTGTGTGTGTGTGTGTGTGTGAGAGAGAGAGAGTGAGAGATAGACAGAGACAGTGTGTGTGTGTGTGTATGTGTGTGTGTGTGTGTGTGTTTAATATGGAATATAAATGTACAATATATGAGAGGGTGTGTGTGTGTGTGTGTGTGTGTGTGAGAGAGAGAGAGAGAAAGCACGAGAGAGAGAGTGACAGTGTGTGTTGTGTGTGTGTGTGAGAGAGAGAGAGAGAGAGAGAGAGAGAGGGTAACAGTGTGTGTGTGTGTGTGTGTGTGTGTGTGTGAGAGAGAGAGAGAGAGCGAGAGAGAGGGTAACAGTGTGTGTGTGTGTGTGTGTGTGTGTGTGTGTGTGTGCTTAACATGGAATATAAATGTACAGTATATGAGTGTAAGGGTGTGCGTTTGCATGCAGTGTACAGTAAATGAACTTTGTGTGAACCATATAAATGTGTGTGATCTTGATTGTCGGCTGTTTCTCTGGTGATAAAGGACTACAATTGTATGTTGTATATTCATGCGCTTTGCTACAGATTCTGACTTTTTATATGCCAAGTGCGCCCTGATGAGTGTATTATTCGCTGCACTCAAAATGTAAGTGTTTTTTACAAGCGTGTACAGTATGTTATGTTGATGTGTGTGTGTGTGTGTGTGTGTGTGTGTGTAAGCAGTGTATACCATGCTTATGGGGGTGTAGGCACTAAGCAGTGTTAATAATTGATGTGAATTGGACTGGGTGATAACACCAGCGCATTTGGCTGTCGTACTGCTAATCTTCCCACTCTCCAAGGGACTGCCATCCCCTGGGACCCTAATACTTAAAGGAGGAGAGCACTCCAGCCCTACGGTTTCATTCCTTCATTATCATTTTCTTTCTGCCTTCTCCCCCCCACTGGATGCTGTTGTTTAAAGTTGATTCCCCCCCCCCCTTTTGCCTTGTTCACTCCTCTTTTTCTTTGCATGTTTACCTCATCTGCTCTTTATCTTTGATCATAAGAGTATTTATCCATATCCTTTGCCAAAGATTGTTATAGTTGATGTTTGGATATGATGGTTTAATTGGTTTATGTTATAATTTTAATTCTGGGAGCACGAAGGTGAGTGTCTGTGAGAGAAGGGAGATGTCCTCACTCGTTGCTGAACTGTTATGGCAGAATGATTACAGCAGCTCAATCACAGGACCCACGACTTGGAGCAGACTGTGAATTGAGACTCGTGTATACAAGTTGCCCTACTTCTCTCTTCCACTCACTCTCCCTGCTTCTCTCTTTCTTCTCCTTCTCCTCGCCTCACCCACTCTATTCCTTGCTTCTATTTCTCACTTCCTTTGGCTGGTTTCTTGCTCTTTTTTATCTTCCTGGCATGTGCTCTTCTCTTTTATTCCTTGATCTCTCATCTCCCTCTCCTCCTTCATCACTCTGTTTTCTTTCTGGCTTTATTCCCCTTTGACATTCTGAGACTAATAATCAGGTACTGGGGACTGATGATAGATTTCATCTCATCTCAAACTCTGGATTCTGATTTGAAAAAGTATGAAAAAAAGTCGCTTAATTTTTTGACTAATAAAAGTACAAAACACCAGTAAATAAAACTATTTTATGGATAAATTATATATATATATATATATATATATATATATATATATATATATATATATATATGTATATATATATATATATATATATATATATATATATATATATATATATATATATATATATATACACATACATACATACGGGACACACACACACACACACACACACAAACAAATGACCATTCTCAATTAGCCACCTAGTTTTTTTTCCTGATATACATACAACACACCCATCTATACTCACATTTTAAATATATTCACATGCATTATGTATACCTTCACATCATTTCAAACTCTTTCTTCTCTTTTGATGACCAAAGATCACGTTTCCCAGATTTGGAATGACAGAGTGGTGGGGCTAGAGGGACAGTGGTGGTCTAGTGGTATAGGGCGCTGGATCGCTGATCCAAAGGTTGGGGGTTCGAGTCCCACTCTCCACAAGGTTGTCACTGCCCCCCCCAGTGCGGCTAACTGGGTTATCAAAGGCAGGCCATGTCTCTCACTGTCTATGGTGAGAGGCATGTAAAAGAACCATTGCTGACTTTCGTAAAGAGTAGCTGCAAAGTCGTCAGCGTGTTTCTGTCCCTTGCTAAAAAAGGGTTGTGACAGGAAGGGCATCCGATGTAAAAAACCTCTGCCAAATCAAACGTGCGAATCAGATGATTCGCTGTGGCGACTCCCGAGTAAAAGGGAAAAAGCTGAAAGGAAGACAGACAGACAGACAGACAGAGTGGTGGGACTAGGGGGGCAGTGGTGGTCTAGTGGTATAGGGCGCTGGATCGCTGATCCAAAGGTTGGGGGTTCGAGTCCCACTCTCCACAGGGTTGTCACTGTCCCCCCCAGTGCAGCTAACTGGGTTATCAAAGGTGGGCCATGTCTCTCACTGTCTATGGTGAGAGGCATGTAAAAGAACCATTGCTGACTTTCATAAAGAGTAGCTGCAAAGTCGCCAGCGTGTTTCCGTCCCTTGCTAAAAGGGTTGTGACAGGAAGGGCATCCGACGTAAAAACCTCTGCCAAATCAAACGTGCGAATCAGATGATTCGCTGTGGCGACTCCCGAGTAAAAAGGGAAAAAGCCGAAAGGAAGACAGACATATATATATTTATATTTATTCAAGTTTTACACCAAACTAATTAAATAGTCTTGATTAATTGATTCTGATCATATGAATGTGTTATTTTGGCTAAATTGCAACATATTGGTAATTTTTGTTTTCATTCCAAGCAACTGATTTCCCCAGGCCATTTTGAGTTCTGGGTTTGTACTCTCACTCAGTCAGCTCAAATCTGTAACCCTTTGTTTGATACTAAAATATTCAATTATCTTGTAAGCTTCGTATCAAATCCCACAAACTTTTTTACAAGTCAGGATGCACACAATGCTTATTACTCCATACAGATTGAGGTTTCGGAGTACTTTTGAATCTCATTATTTCTTTTCACCAGATGTCACAAAAAACATACATTCAGGGTATTCATTAAGTTTTAGAGTAGAAGGAGGATATTGACAAGTAGGGGGTGGAAATTGTTTGAGGCAAGCATGGGGATGTCCCCTACCACAGGGGGGTCTGGAGGGGCCACCCCCATAAAAAATTTTAAAATTCATGTGCTCTGTGGTGCATTCTGGGCCCATATGTATGAGAAAATCAAACAAGCTAGAAGCAAATACAGTAAAACTAAAAGTTTATATTATAAAAATATCATTTGTTACAAGAATAGTAGACTGACTTCTTAAAGGAAAGTATATAAAACTTCTTATTTGAAAAATCTAACAGTTACCTTACTAATGCTGTATAAAACATTTGTGAATTAAACTGCGACCCTAATCTGTCAAAACTGTTTATGTAATATCGTTTTAGGATTAATAAGATTAGGCTGTTAGAATAAAATTAGGCGAGTTTAGTTGAGGGCTTGTTTTCACTATTACCGCTCAGTGCAATCAAGAAATAATTTGTGTTCGGACATGACATAAAACTTTTTTACTTATTTCATGAGATACGGATGTTTCCGAAACAGTGGAATCATCGGTCTTGAGTCGCTTCCACGATATATTTAATGTTGGCTGTTTAGATCTACTTCGCTTCGGCGCCATGCTTGTCGGTACGACTCACATCAGTTTGGACTATATTTTACCCGGGTTTATATGACCCGTCACGATCTAATTCTAAACGGGAGCACAGGCAAATGGCGGCACGTATATAAAAAGCGCCGCGCTTTTGAATGAGGTAGCATAGTGCATCATGGGATATCGAAAGTGAATCGATTGAGAAATTATCAAAACAAGTGATCGTGTTGTCAAATACATAGCTTAACAAAGCCGTGAAAATGTTTTTATTAAAGATGATTATTATATTATTAAATATTATTATTTACTGTTATAAAATATAACCGGCGCTAGGCTAATAGTAACCGGCGCTTCCGCCGGCCGCCGGCACTTAATGAAAAGTATGTACATTATTTACTTATGCAGAAGTACAAACACTGTACTTGGGTAAAATACTGTTGGAAATGTAGAAGTATGGACCCCATACCCTCATTCAAGTAAAATAGAAAAGAAACCATTTGAAGGATATTTCTATCTGCTACTACTGTGTAAAGAAGATGTTGACCTACTAAAACTACTACTGCTACTAGAGAGACTTCCTTTTGGCTTTTTCCCTTTATCAGGGGTCGCCACAGCGAATGATTCGGACGTTTGATTTGGCATAGGTTTTTATGTCGCATGCCCTTCCTGACACAACCCTTTATAGAAAGGGATAGAAACACACTGACGGCTTTGCAGCGACTTTTTACGAAAGTCAGCAATGGTTCTGTTATATACCTCTCACCAGAGACAGTGAGAGACATGGCCGGCCTTTGATAACCTAGTTAGCTGCACTGGGGGGGACAGTGACAACCTTTTGGAGAGTGGGACTCGAACCAACAACCTTAGGATCAGCGATCCAGCACCCTATACCACCAGGCCACCACTGCCCGACTACTACTCCTACTATTATTATTATTATTATTATTTATTATTATTATTGTGATTAGTCAACGTTTATATTTGACACACCCATGAATAGGTATGAATTGTCATTGCATGAATCAGGAGGCGTGGAAATCTGCTCTGTGTCATAACAAGACAGTTGTGTCTCACGGTCTCATCCTACCTGTCTTTGCTTGTTTCTGTCCTGCAGGCACTGGATTGATGGCAAACTCCTCTGCTTCATTCATGGGTACCTTCCTCGCTGGTAGCCTTGGCTCACCCCCATCCCACCCATCTGGACACCCTTCCTCTCCCTCTTCACCCCCTTATCGCAGTGGACCCCACTCCAGTGGCCACTCCCAGATTTGGTTTCCACACCCACATGAAGGTAAATTTCCTCAGTCTCTTTTGCTCTGACTCATCTTTTCCTTCTTCACATATAGCCAGAGGCTTGTTTTGCTGTTTTGTTTTGTGTGTTATGGAGTAGTAGTGGCACAGCTGTGAGAATGTAATGTTTATACACTCATCCTCATACATGCACTTCTTTGTCGCGCTTATCAGAATCTTGTGTAAACAAGGTATCTCATCCCAAACCAGTGTGCCAGCATTTGACATGATCTCAGCTTAAGTCAGTAAAACAATCGTCTTTCCGGTTGTTTCGAATTCAGAACGTTTATTACAAGAATCCTTGATGCTCTTCTGTGGTCATACACACTGTGAATGAGTGACTTAAGAGTGTGTGAACACGATATGTTTTTTTCTGTTGGTGTTGCTCTTTAGGTCTATGTCCATTTTCCACTGAAGCAAGGGTTTGAGGTATTTGCTGGACATGGTAAAATGGAACTCTTTGTTATAGTAGAACATACACTGATCCCTCGCTACTTCGTGTTTCAGTTTCTGCGGCTTCAGTGCATTGCAGGTTTTTCAAAAATATTCATTGAAAAAGAAAAAAAAAAGGAAATCAAAGAAAAATGGGGGAAAAAGTTAAGGAAAATGGCACAAAACAAAGCCAATTATACCCCCTCCCCCCAAAAAACCCCAAAACAAAACAAAAAAAAAACAACCACCCAAAACCCCCCAACAAAACTACAATACTTACATTTTTATGTGAGGTGCACATCTGAGTGTGTGTGCGCAAGTGTGTGTGTGTGTGTGTGTGTGTGTGTGTGTGTGCGCGCATTTATATTTTATTTACATCTTATGTATTATTTTTGAATGTTTAACTGTTATTATAAGCATTTATAGAGTTGAATATGTATTTATTGATATTATATACACAGATACAGACGCTCCGGGGCAGTGGTGGTCTAGTGGATAGGGCGCAGGATCGCTGATCCTATGGTTGGGGGTTCGAGTCCCCACAGGGTTGTCACTGTCCCCCCAGTGCGACTAACTGGGTTATCAAAGGCGGGCCATGTCTCTCACTGTCTATAGTGAAAGGCATGTAAAAGAACCATTGGTGACTTTCATAAAGAGTAGCTGCAAAGCCGTCAGCGTGTTTCTGTCCCTTGCTAAAAAAGGGTTGTGACAGGAAGGCCATCTGACGTAAAAACCTCTGCCTAATCAAACGTGCGAATCAGATGATTCGCTGTGGTGACTCCTGAGAAAAGGGAAAAAGCCGAAAGAAAGAAAGAAAGAAATACAGCCGCTCTCCGACTTACGTTTTTGATTGTTTCCGGACGGCCGAACGCAAGTTGAAAGTGAACGTAAGTTGTTACAGTGATGTATGACGTATGACGTGTGACGTATGACGCTCATACTGTACTATAAATCCATCAATACCATTACCGTATCTCATAAAACACCCCTAAATCAATTATTATAAACATAACACTGTAAAATAATATCAACACGAATTTCACATAAATTAAATTCAAGCAAAATAATTTCAAATTGATAAATTTTAATCAAATTCACTCATCAAATATCAAATACAGTGTCAAATATAACCTTTAACATTCTCTAATATGCGGTCTTTCTGCTTGTAACTGGTTCCGATGGTCGATAGATGGTCACATGACATGAAGCTGAGCTGAATCACATTACATGAAGCTGAGCCGACTCACTTTACATGAAGTTTAATACAGCCAATCAACGCTTACAATATGTGAGGCGCTCAATACCGAAAGTAGTGCAATTACTGAAAGTAGTTTACTTGCTTGAAACAAGCACGGGTTATGCGGACTTCCAGTCTTTAAAGTGAGCAAGGTAGTTAATTCATCTCTGTGTATGAGACTTGCACCCATGCTAATAGGCTTACGCTTCTGACCAACCATATTTGCTTCGGGTTACAAAAGTCTGCAAAACAGTGTAAACACAAAGATCACAGTGACGACGTCTTAACACAAGAGTAATACACTATATAACTGAGACATATATATAAATAAATAAATAAATATATATATATATATATATATATATACACAAAACTATATATATATATATATATATATATATATATATATATATATATATAATATATATAAAACTGAACTGGGAAGACGGAGAGGCACGTTCAGTCTGTTGTTTGTAAACAATGGACACAGCGTCATTGCGTCATTACGTCAGCGTACTACGTAGTTACGTCTAAACTCAAAATTTTACTTTTTTAAAAAAAAAAAAAGTAAAAGCGAAAAAACGTAAAATGGATGAACATAAGTCAGGGAGCGTCTGTACATGTACGTATACGTCAGTTGGGGGGAGGGGCCGTCGATCTTACTTTGCGCAAATCAGCGGTCACAGGGGGTCTCGGTCAACATTAATCGCGGAAAGTGAGGGATCCCTGTATTTATTTCAGAAGGATAATACAAAGTGCATGAACAAAAAGGTAAATGTGTGGGGAAATATTCAGCAAATTACTGCTAAAAAAGCTTTTTATGACCTTTCACCTACAAAACCAAACGATACTAATATTATTGGAAACAGTTCTGAACTTACAGCTAACCATATTAAGAGCAACAAAGGTACTATTTATATTAAAAAGTCTTAAAAAGACTTTTAGGCTCGAAAGGCATTAAACAGGCCAGATCAGTGAAACTTACAGATTTTATTCTGATTTTTTTGTTTGTTTGTTTTAACAGCATTTAAAGTAGTCAATGCTCTCCATTACTGTCATTAATAAATAAATAAATAAATTCTCCCGAGGCTACATAGCATAGAACCCATTTTGCTGTTTGATTTGTATGCTGTTGTGTAGTATGTTTCATAATTGCAGATGATATAGCTATAGTTTAAAATGAAGAGTGTTTATGTTGCTTATTTTCAGATAATGTTATGTAATGTCATGCCTTTATGTGTGGATATTTACAGCAGCTCTGTGTGTGTGTGTGTGTGTGTGTGTGTGTGTGTGGTATAGTGCAGGTTAAGTGCTCTGTATCTTTGGAGCTCTTGGCAGCTGGCAGGGTGGAACAGTAATTGTTGTTGGCAGGCTGCACAGTGGGGCTTTTCTGCTGGCACCCAGAACTACAGAGCTACTGTAACTCATTGACTGAACAAATCGTGTGTGTGTGTGTGTGTGTGTGTGTGTGTGTGTGTGTGTGTGTGTGTGTGTGTGTGTGTGAGAGAGAGAGCGCGCGCGAGAGAGAGAGAGAGAGAGAGAGCATAGGTAAAGGTGTACAGTACAGTGTTATTGTTGGATGCAAGAATGAAAAAGAAATGATGTAAAGGGTTTGAGGAAGAGAGAGTCCAGCGTCCTTGTACACTGGTCCCGTGCAGTGCTCTCCTGGAGCTATAAACTAATCAATAATAAAACCACAATAACAATAATAACAACAATAATGGTAATTGTAATAATAACGATAATAGAATGTGTCTGCCATGATGTAGATGCCCCTATTATGTTGATAGAGGTCATTATTGGAATCAGACTTTAATTGCATTTAGACCCTTGGAGCAGTTGATTGGATGGCTCCATTTCCCCCGGTAGCATTCCAGTCTGGTCTCTCCTGGGCGGCTGCATATTTTAAACTCCCCCCCCCCTCTCTCCCTTCCATCCTCCCTTCCATCCTCCCTTCCCTCCTCCCTCAATTTGCATAAAGAGCATGTCATCAAAATGAGCCACACAATTACCCAGCTCTGCTCCCCCTCAGAGACAACTGCATTTCTACTGACAATGCAAAGACCTACCTGACCTGCAAGGACATGCTGTCTGTGTGTGTGTGTGTGTGTGTGTGTGTGTGTGTCTCGGTTGGGGGGGGAATGGGGGCAGACAGGAGGGAGATGGGTTAAGAGAGGGAAGGCAAATAGAGAGAGACTGATTTTAATTCTGATTGGAATTTTATTTGATGCACAGGAACCCCTGTGGAGACCAGGACAGATGGAGCTGCTTTAGAGTGTTATTGTTTAAATATGTGTCCGTCCGCGTCAGCGTCTCTGTGTGGTTTACATGATTCTGGAGGTTTTATGTTGTCTGGGCCTTTTGTATGGTCATGTACCTTCTGTATAGCATTAGTCTTATGACATAACCCATACAGCACATACTGTATTGTTTGATACTGAGCTAGGCGTCAGTGGTATAAAACTGACTGAGGCACTACAATACATTAAATATTACTTCAGAGTAAACCTCTAAAAACGTTCTGTTCTGCTGATCACTTGAGGAGGTGGTAAGGTTTGTCGGTAGCCCAAAGCCTTGAGCTTGAAGAACTCTGTGTGGTTTCAGCAAGACGAAGCTACGACACATTCAGCTGGAAGATTATTGGACGTGCTGAGGGGAATTTTTCTCAGATGAGCCTGTTTCCCGACGATGTTGTATGGCAGGTCCGTTCTGCTGACCTGTCCCCTTGTGTGTGTTTTTTTTCCTTCTCTCTTCTGTTTCTGCTACCATTTTCATTGACCCCAAACTCTGAAAGCCCCTTAAGGTTGCTATTTAGCAGCAGATTGCTGCAATTCCACCCAAAATGATCTGTCGAGCCATGGCAGCCTTCAGAAATCACCTTCAAGAGTATGTAGACAGTGATGGCTTCTTTAAGACATGATGCATAAGCACTGTATTGAATAAGGTTTAATGTATGCAAATAATAATTTGATTAGCTTCAACGATTTTATTTTTGTTTACCGTTTAATTTACCCAGTATTATTATAGATGTTAAATTAAGTCATTGTCATAGATAGCGCCCAGTACCCTGTAATTAATTAAAGGCAGATCTTCAAGCACATACTACTGCTCATGTGAACAATGCAATTCTTGATTAGTCGAATCAGTATGTCAGCCGACATTATGTATTTTGCAGGTGTTATTGTTACCAAATACAGGGATCCATCGCTACTTCGGGCTTCAGTGCATTGTGGGTTTTTTCAAAAATATTCATTGAAAAAAAAAAAATACGGAAATTAAAGAAAAATAGGGGAAAAGTTCAGGAAAATGCCACTAACCAAGGCCTGTTCTGCAACCCTCCCCCAAAAATAAAATAATAATAAAATAAAAATAAAAAATAAAAAACAACCCAAAACCCCCGAACAAAACTACTTACATTTTTATGTGCGGTGCGCATCTGTGCGTGTGTGTGCTCACGCACGTGTTTGTATGTGTGTGTATAATATTTATATTTTATTTACATCTTGTGCATTATTTTTGAATGTTTAATTGTTATTATAAGCATTGATAACATTGAATATGTATTCATTGATATTATATACACATATACTGTGCGTATATGTCAGTCAGGGGGGTCAATCCTACTTTGCGGAAATCGGCGGTCGCAGGGTGGTGGTGGTGGTGGTGTGGGGGGGAAGTCTCGGTCCCCATTAACTTCAGAAAGTGAAGGATCCCTGAATCTGAAATAAATTAATAATTGAATTCTCTTAAATAAATTTCATTGACCATTGAAATATGGGAGGTTTTATTAGATCACGCTGTATTAGATCTATATAGCGCTCCATCCACACTGAATGCTCAAAGTACTCCCCAGCGCTCCTTGCGCTCAGGGCACCCGTCGCCACTGTACGGCGCCAGTTATCGTGTTGCTCTATCCTTTTGATGCTGAGCGCCAAGCAGGAAGCAACAAATTTTATCGTCTTATGGTATGACACGGCCAGATTCGAACTCCGACCTTCCAGAGGATAATGCAGACGCTCTACCAACTGAGCTAAATCCCCTTTTAATATGAAGTTTATACCTTTACCTTATATACTTTTGCTGTGTCCTCCATTACGTTTGCATACATAGACGATTCCCTCAGCATTACTTTATAAGGTGAGTGTAATTGGTATGCAAACAGGTCTTGGTGGGTTTCAAGGGATTTCCCCAATCTAGGCCCGGTGTGTCATGACCCTTACGGTTAAACCCACCTCCAACGGCTTACTTCCTACCTAGACAACCAGCAGTGACACTTCAGGGATGTGTGTGTGTGTGTGTGTGTGTGTGTGTGTATGTGTGTGTGTGTGTGTGTGTGTGTGTGTGTGTGTGTGTTTCTGTGTCTGTGTGTGCTTGCGGTTTTAAATGAAAAATGTTGGGTGAGCAGCTGGTTTCCGGGGCCGTGTGTGTATGTGTGTGTACATGTGTGTGTGTATATGTGTGCGTGTGTGTTTGTGTGTGTACGTATATATGTTTGTGGGTATATACTCATGGGCGGTTCCCCCTCTCTTCTGGCCCCTCAGCCCTGTTTTTGTCTGGGAACCGTTTGTGGTGGGGCAGGTGGTCTCGTGGATCACGTTATCTGTCCTGGTCAGGTGTGTGAGCTTTCTGTGTGAATGCATCATCTCGTAAAAACAGACCAACTGTGAGTATCTGAATGTTAACTTCACCAAACTTATAGTTCTCATTCCAGTGGTCATGTGACTGGTGTCCTAATGTGGAAGTAAGAAGAGCATATATTTACTACATTACTGTTTTACTGTGGTAATGGAGTCAGCCAAGCCAATGTTATAAAAGTACTGATGGCATTATCGCTACTCTGAAAACAGCTTTTTTATAGACACATGATATTAATATTAATATCAAGCTTATGTAGATATAATGTATAATATATTTTCCTGTTCGACAGCCCTGTGTCTGTGTTTTTACCAGTTTCTCAGTAATGTTAAAGCTGTATGTGTATTTCGAGAGGGGGGAAAACAAAATATG
>CM045730.1:49240528-49245528 GCA_024760905.1 Plotosus lineatus | reverse complement strand
CAGACAGTATCTCACTCCAGCTCTCGTGCTCTCTCTCTCTCTCTCTCTCTCTCTCTCTCTCTCTCTCTCTCTCTCTCTCGCTCTCTGTCTCTGTCTCTCTCCCTCTCTTACATGACCAGCTTCTTGTTCTACAGCATGTTTTACACCCTCTTGTTTTCTCTTCATGGCCCCCCAGCATGCATGCTCGCTCACGCGCGCACAGGCGCACACACACACACACACACACACACACACACACACACACAACCACATGCACAATTGCATCCCAGAGAGCCGATTATATTTTTCTATGATTGTCCGAAGCCTCTGAACACCTCTGCGTGCGTGTGTTCATGTTCTGCTTAATGCTTAATTGTGGCTTTTCATGAGTTATGTAAATTAACTCTGGTCAGAACCACTAGTGTGTAAAAGTGTGTGCATGCATGTGGAATGAAAATTGACTGATGGTGCCTGGAATATTGACAATGAGCTTCACGAACTGCTGTTTATTTTTGAGGACTGCTAAAATTGGACCTGAAAAACAGTAAACAGAAATGTACACAGAATCTGTGGTGTCGAGGTTTCAACTATGGGCCTGGAAGACCTGTACATTTTAGTAGGGTTTTTTTTTTCTTTCTCAACAACACACTTGAATCATCGAATAAATTTATTGAAAGCCCTTTCTGAGTTGAAGTGAGTGCTTTTAAAGCAATGGAAACTTTTTTTTTTTTCCTAAATGCAAAACGATACAAGGACTGTGCAGAAATTATGAGCTGTGTACATTCATTCATTCATTCATTTTCTCAACCGCTTGATCCTAATTAGGGTCGCTTGGATGTTGCCACCCATCTTAGCCATCTCTGGGCGATGGTGGGATACACCCTGAACAGATCGCTAGGTCATCTCAAGGCCAACACTCACACAACCATTCACCTTTACACCAAGGGGTGATTTGGAATAGCCAATCAGCATTTTTTTTGGACTGCGGGAGGACACCAGAGTACCCAAAGTAATCCTACGCAAGCCCAGGGAGACCATGCAAACTCCACAGGGAAATGACCAAGCTGGGAGTCAAACCCAGACCCTCTTGCTGTGGAACAGATACGCTAATCACTGCGCCACTATACCGCCCAGATCTGTACATCATATCATAATAAGAAACATAAACAGAGGAGTAAAAATCTCAGGCAGGAAAACCGGTCGCGTTCCAATTTATTACCTTTGTAGACTTGGGCCTGTCCTTGTGTGTCACTAGGTTGCTTAGTGTTGATCTGTGCTCAGGGTCTGCAAGTCAGCTGTCTGATTAGTTTCCACATCAACGTTCTCTCTGCCTTTTGCTGTGCTAGACTGTCCAAGGATAAAATTCCCTGACCTTGGAGGTCCAGAGTAAAGAAAAATGCTGCTGCCCTGTTCCCTGAAGCCATGGGATGTGCACAGTGCAGCTGCTTGTACTACAAGGTTCTCTTCTTTTGTGAACAATCGTGCGTACGTGTGGCATTTTTTTCACATGCACTAAATTTCATGACAATATTATTACCAGGCCTTAAACACGTGAGAAAGAAACAATTCACAATTTAACAGTTAAAGAGCTGTTAAAGTTCTGTGTACAAAACATTGAGGATCAGCATACAGATTTGCATTTTGAATGTTCCAACACCCAAAGCATGATCATCTGTTGAGATAAAATAACAGCAACACTCACTATATTATTAATAATTGTTTTTCTCCCTTAACGCAGCCTGTCAAACTGCTTAGATTTCGTCCTTTATTCACACAACAGCTGCAGCTAAAAGAGGAAATGGAAGCTGAAATTGAAAGACTGCACATACAAGATTTCAGAAGAGATTCATTTACAATAAGAGATGATCAGCAGCTCATGTATACTTTATGATTTACTTATGAATGCCAAATGGAGCCCATAATCTGCATGTTCCCATCAGGGCTTTTGGAAAGGTTCTGTTCTGCTCTAGGGCTTCATGGACCTTCATTCTGCTGCAGCAACAGCACAGCAAAAGGCCAAGTGTGTCACTCTTAGGTTTAGTTTGTCTCTCTTGACAATTCTCTTTCTTACTTTCTCTCTTTCTTGGTTTCTCTCTTGGTAGCCCCAGGGTACTCGCGCTTTTCTGGAAGTCTGGCCCCCACTTTTCTACCCATGAGCCCCTTAGATCACCATGGAAACAGTAGTGTTCTCTACGGACAGCACCGGTTCTACAATACTTCAAAAGGTGTGTGAAGCTCATTTCATCTGTCTTACCACAATTAACACTAATACAACCACGGACAGATCATAAATCTTAGTCTTGTATTAGATTATAGGTTTTTCTAAGAATGATCTTAAGGTTTTAGGGTGCCTCCCATACTTTCCTTGTCTTATTGTCTTTTTATTCCTCAGATTTCTATATCAGAAGCCTTTCATCACAGCCACACCTTCTTTCCACCAATCACAACTTGCCGTCACTGACTCGGACCACCCCTGGCCACCCTCTGGGCTCTTGTAGCCGGGAGCGGGACCCTGGGGGAGGTGGGACCAACCAGAAAACCACTAAAGAGTCAGATATAGGAGAACGGGTTCTACCAGTTGGGGGTAAAGAAAAGGAGAAAAGCAAACAAGAGGTTAAAGATCGTCAACACCATGACCCACCTTCGCCAGCCCCCCACCATCATCAACAGCTCCATCCTCACCATCATCCTCAGCTCCACCCTTTAGGGCCAGAGGAAAACCCCAGACACAAAGAAGATCCAAAGCACCTCAGCGCCTGCCTTCTTTCTACCAAGACCCACAATGGCCCTCATGCAGGGACAGCAGTGAGGGGCTCCTCCCTCCCAAGTTGTGTCGGGCCAGGGGCCTTAAGTTTAGGAACTGGTTCAAAAGGGGGTGGTGGCAATATTTGTTGCAAAGAGGTGAGTGGTGAAATGCGAATCAGTGAGCCCCCATCAGACTGCCTGCGACATAGTGCAATGCTAGGCCATACCCATCCAGTACCGTACGCTATGCCTCCTCCCCTTGGCCTGGGCTCAGCAGTTGGAGGATCCTGGCCACACTCTATTCACCCCCACCATCACCACCCCCATCATCCACACCCAGACCTATACTGTCCCCCTGCTGGATTAACCATGCCCTCTGCTCAGGAAAAAGGTCTAGTTCCTGGAATAGGCAGGGATCGCAAAGTCATAGGGCCCACATTTGTGCCCTCTGTGGGACCTCTGGGTGATAAGAACACTGGACCATTTCCGCTGGGAAACGCTCACTGTCAGGGCTTAAGAGGGATGGTTGGTGAAATCGGAGGAGAGGGAATAGGGAAGGCCAAAGCTTCAGAAAAGAGTAGTAATGAAGGCAGAATAGCTCCTCCTCCTGTACCTCCTCTCACAACCAATAGTACATGTCATAAAAAGTCTTCACATCAACAGCAGCAAGATGTCTACAGTAAAGCTGACAAGGGTCCAGACTGGTCTCTAGGCCCCCATTCAAATTTACCACAGCATGCACAACATGGGCTTGATCACCAGCCACATTCCAATCTCTCAGCCCACTCCTATAGCTCAGAGGCTGCTGAGAATTCGTCAGAGACTGATGCTTATCAACCCTCCCTGCCCCAGGGAGCCAAAGATGGCTGCCAGGCTAAAAGCAGCTCTTATACCAGCACTCCACCTTTCCGGGACTGCTCACACTTAGCTTCACCTCATAGAATCCCAGCTGAAAACAAACCTAATATTGAAAGTGGGTGTTCACTCCAGCGGGACAGCCAGAGGATTGCTCGGGTACACCATCACCAGCAAAACAGCAAGACTGGAAGTCAAAGTCAGGATTCTGGTTTGGGTTCGAGCGGCAGTTTTCGAGACAGAAAAAAACAAGATGTGGACATTGCAGCCCAAGTGTACGCTGGACATCAAACAGGTTCCTCTTGGGAAGCACGAGGACAGCAATCTCAGCCTGACAATGAGCGACGCAAAACATATGAGTCTTTTGGTACAGGAGACCAAGGACCTCATCCTCCTTTCCCTGCCCACCAGCAGCCTTCAGTAGGCCCTCACGGGCCAGAGAACAGTGCCATGAAAAACCTGATGAAGTACAGCAACCAGCAGCCACACCTGCTCTCCCAGAGGAGCCCATTTGGAGGCTTGGGCAGCCTGAAGCAGGGGGTGGCAAAAGGAGACAAGAATGACAGAAGTGAGAGGACTCGAGGGGTTGCAAGCTGTGCCCAACAGGAGGGCAAGCAAACCCTGCCTTCAAGAAGGGCCTCTTCCTCTGGAGAGAGTGAGCGCTCAGAGCGGACAGGACGTGATTCTGGTGAGGGGGAGGGGGAAGTGAGACAGCCCCCTGTGGGTATTGCTGTGGCGGTCGCCAGGCAGAGAGAGCCTCTGTGCCGCCCACCAGACAGGCCTGCCACCCACAGCCGCCACAGCAGAGTGCTGCCCAGCATGAAGGGTAAGCCACCAGCAGGAAGCTCAGAGTGTGTGTATGTGTGTATATGTGTCTGTGTGCTATACGTATGTGTGTCCATTTGAGATAACAAGACAGCCATCGTTTTCCAGTTTAGCACTGATATTTGCGAAACGTTTGGAAACCACACATGTGAATAGCTGAATGTGTGATTACAGAAACGGCCTCCAATTAGTCATTTTTGGTTGCTAAATCATGTAATCAGCCATGTGCAAATTGGTCCTGACATTTTAGAAGTTTAACATACCAGATTGGGTGTTTTAGTCATTTTAGTGCCAATTTGCGTTTGGTTGACAAATTGTTTACTGTGTTTATGTCAACCACACTCTGTGCAGGTGCTGTCTTTCAGTTATACTTACTTCAATGCTGTATTTGAAGAAAACAGTGAATACAGTGATACCTCACTTTATGAAATTAATCCGTTCCAGCGCCTGTTTCGTAACCTGCATTTTTCGTAAGTTGAATCGCATTTTACATGTAAAACGCGTGATTCGTTCCAAGGCTCCCAATACTACCCCATAAACCCTTAAAAAATGATAAAAGTACACCAATTTTGTATGAAATATGTATGAAATAGGTG
>CM045730.1:49140528-49235528 GCA_024760905.1 Plotosus lineatus | reverse complement strand
GGACAGAACGAGTAGCATGTGAGAAGCGATTGGGGAATCATATTGTGTTGAAATATTTGTGAGCTGAATCTCAAGCTTGAGACCAAATACACAGCTGTTGTGCATCCGTCCCTGTGCTTTCTTCTTTTTATTATTCTCCCTCCCACCCTTAAAGGCATGTCATATGATACACACAATAATTTTATGGAGAAAAAAAAAAAAAAAAAATCATCTGTCCTCACATAACCCCTCATTTCCAGTCAGCTTAAGACGCCTACAATCGGAATAGCATAAATTCGTAGCTATGTATCTGAAGGAATCGTGAGTCTGGGTGGCCTGAGTTTCAACAGCTTTGTGTGCCATCTTAAACATGCACTGTTTTTCATTTCACCCTGAAGACATGCTGTGTCTGTATAAGCTTAAGTCAATGAGTACCATTTGGAATTGGTTGTCATCTTCCGATCTAGCTGCCTGTCAAGAAGGTCTCATGTAAACAGCCACATTCATGTGACAGTTTGATCAAGGAGGCTTGAATTTTTTTGACCTGGGCTACTGTGGAAGTAGGGAATAGGCAAGACAGGAGAGCTCACTGGTGGCCATCATATTACATTAATCTGCAGAGATAGGCCATTATTAGTGAGTGACAGCGTGATGCGTTGTTTCGTTCCTTTGTTTCAAATGTTCAGCCACATAAGGTAATAAAGAGTCTTTGTGCTGTATTTGCCATGAATGAAAATCGAGCATAAAAGAAAATGAGCAAAGGCAAGGAAGGTGAAAAAAATTCAAGGGGACCTGTTCTTCCTACCAGTACAATTCTACCGGGTAACAGGTGCAAAAAGGTTCTATCACACTCACTTATCCTTCTGTCTGTTTGTCTCTGCGTCTCTCTGTAGATGTAATGGACCAACAGGGATTATGGCCCCCGGTGTATGGGGCTCGTGGGCCTGCTTCTCACATACAGCATTCCTCAGTTTACTCCCGTCAGTTTCTACGGCAACGAGAGCTCTATATGCTGCAGCAGCATCAACACCAGCAACACCACAGAGCAGCACAGGCAATGGAGCTGGCGCACAGGCATGCACATTCACAGGTAATATGTGCGTTCCTATATATAACAGTGCACTTAAGGAACAACTCTGTAAAAGTGAGTTCAGAATTATTCAAAGAATAAAATATTTAAAAAAAAAAATGGAGCATGACTTAATGGCTGAAATAATTGTCAAATACAGAATAAATACAGAATGCCAAAGAATTGTTAGTCTGGATGTCAGGCTTTAATTGTGGAAATGCACTAGGATATTTCAGTCAGTTTATATTGGACAGATTTTTGTTAAAATTCTAATTGTTAGGCTTCCTGTGACCCCCCCCCCCCCTTTTCTGTTTTTCACATCCACAGAGGAAACCCGAGGATCCCCCCATTGATCTCGACGAAGGTCCTCCTGAGCCTCGCACCTTGAAACCAGCAAAACCTTTCTCCTTTCCCTCCTCCACGAAAAATCGCTCCTCCTCCTCCCCAGGAGGATGTGCTTCTCGTCTCTCACCCTGCTGTCACTCCCCAGCCCCGCGGCCCCATCCCAAGAGCACTCCATGTACCCCCTGCACCGAGCCAAGCCCAGCTGTAGCAGCACCCCGCTCTCCTGCACTCAGCCCCCATACTACCCCTCACCTGCCCAAAGAAGCCGAGTCGCAGGACAAGAGAGGAGAGGGCCAGCCACCACAAGACTATCCTCACTCTCTGGAACCTGGTGAGTTAAATGTCATCTGTGCATGAGTAATGAGCACTTTCAGTTTTATTCATAAATTCAGTCCTGTTTTGGTCTTTCCTGCCTTTACATTGGTTCTGCTTGTGCTTGTGTACAGTATCTAGCGGTTTATTGTAGTAGAGTCAGTTTTATACAGTTCAAAGGGTGAAGCATTTTTCTTCCAACGGTAATATTAAAGGAAAATAACAGCATGCAGATGAGAGAAAAAGGAACATAACATTACCATTCTCAAGGTTAAGGTCTTACCACCATGCCTGACTCCATGGCTCCAGGCCGAAAATTAGAGTGAAAGAGAGATATGGAGGGGAGACTCTGGTCCGCCTCTCAAGGACAATCAGTCTGGGGAGGAACATACAAAGCTTGAGATAAAAAGATGGATCCTTTGAAGAACCACATTGCTCTTTGATTACTGATGACTGACAGTCAGTTTGTATTACAAAAATGGGGATGTTTCCTTTCCCATTTTTTTGTCATCCCTGTTTGAAATCTATTTATTTATATACGCACATGTTTAAAATATTGACGTGTATCAGAAAAGAATAGATTTGTGGTTATTGTAAGAGAATGCAAAAGGAAGGAAGGCCAGGATGACTGTAGACAGGGGCTCTCTTATCCTTCAGGGGTCCTTGAGGTCTGGCTGGCGGAAGGATACAAATTCATCTGTCTGTTTTGTCAGGAAGGGCGGATGGATACCATCAATAACCCAGTGCTGGGGTGACAGGGCTAGCTATGCAATCACATCAAGACACCATGCTGTCATCAATATACCCTGCTATGTTGCAGCTCGCTCTCTCTCTCTCTCTTTCTCTTGGTCTCTCTCTCTCTCTCACACACACACACACACACACACACACACACACATGCACACACACACAAAAAGTGTGTACTGCATACACCCACATGCATATATGGCTATTCACAAAATCATTTCTACTCTCATCCCAAATGAGATGAATACACATGCTCACTCAGAGGCTGAATTATATGCAAACACTCCTGTCTGCAATCTCACCCACAAACAGTACACACATTGCATCCATAACACCCTTGAACATAATACAGTATTCATGGAAATTTTGATCATGCCTGCCCATAGTCTTTACAGAGCAGGCTCCATTATGTGTGTGAATGGTAATAGATAAATGCAACGCAGCCTCTGAATAGTACACACTGTCAATGCAGACGGAACATATATCATATCCATCACATTTACACCATTTTTTAGGGGCTGCGCCATCTACTTTAACTGGTAAGGTCATACTGTAATAAATGAATGATAAAGTTCTGTGGCAGAAGGAGCCGTTCGTGTTCCTGGGAGTTCATCATGGAAATGTCTTACACAAATTGACTCTAGCCAGAGGATATTTTGACCAACTAATGTGATTTTTCTTTTCCCTGTCCACACTTTTTTTTTTTTTCTTAGATCTTCCACCAGGCTATACTTATCCTGCCATTGCAATTGGTTACAAGGCTGGTCCATCTCCACAAGAAGTCCAGATAGCTGATCTGGAGGCCGAGCAAGCAGAACTTGCTGAAACGGCCCCACAGCCCCTCCCTCTTCCCACAATAGGGGAGGAGCCTGTGTGCCAGGAAGCAGAATGCCCTACTTCAGTCGCCCAGGTGGGACCCCATATGGAAGATGTCCAGGAGGGGAATAGGATGATCGCAGAAAAGAGAGAATTGGATGAAGAACAGAAGGCTATTACTTGCCCTCCTACATCTCCATCTCAAACTGTGTGCCAACACCCTTCCAAATCCCCTTGCCCGGATGCTTCACCTGTAACGGAAACCTCACAAAAAGAGTCCCCTAATATCCTCAACCCTGATCAACCCAATTTTTTGGAGCTCCAGGATCCAGCCAAGGAGGTCAAAACTCAGGAAGAAGAGATTGTAAATCCGGTCCAGGATTCACCTGCTGCCTCCCATGAGCTTGCTGTAAAGCCAACTGATGAAGTTGAAGAGAGGCCTGAGAAACGATGTGCACCTAGCACATCTGCAGCTCTGGAGGATACTGAAGCTTCCTCACCCTCCTCACCCAGTTCTGATTTTTCTGATCTTGGAAACCAGTATCCCGGATCCTGCATCTGGAGTCTGGAGCTTCTGATTGCAGCCGCTCTCTGTGCCACAAGAGATGCCCAGATGACTGTCCCAGTGGAGGTGCCTGCTTGTACAGCACCACTTCAAAATGGCATGGAACTTCTAAGTGAGCTTGCTGAGCTAGAGAGACAACAGCAAGAGAAGAACTTCAGCAGCACGGAGAGTGCAGGTATTTAAACTAACATGCATATTTCCAGTGGAGTCTGCATGCACATGCACATCAGATGAATGTTAATCCAGACCAAAAATTGATTTTTATAGCCAAGTAGTTCTGCCAGAGTGGCTGTGGTATTTTGTTTTCTTTTAACAGAACAGCAAAAGCTGTTTCACATACATGCTCACCTCTCTAGTACACACAATTTAATTTCTCATCACTGCTTTGCATGCACAGTCTTGTAGCGCTGTGATACAGGCAGCGGGGAAGGGCAACAGCTGTGTCTTTCATTTGTTTTGCTTCTTCTTGCAAGACAAGACGTATGAAAGGGCTTTTCAGCCTAGCCAGCTTTCTGTCCTTTCTGCAAAGAAAAGATAACAACCCCCCCATCCCCCAATTCCTCCATGACGGGACACACACACACACACACACACACACACACACACACACACACACACAAACAAATGACCATTCTCAATTAGCCATCTAGTTTTTTTTCCTGATATACATACAACACACCCATCTATACTCACATTTTAAATATATTCACATGCATTATGTATACCTTCACATCATTTCAAACTCTTTCTTCTCTTTTGATGACCAAAGATCACGTTTCCCAGATTTGGAATGATAGAGTGGTGGGGCTAGAGGGGCAGTGGTGGTCTAGTGGTATAGGGCGCTGGATCGCTGATCCAAAGGTTGGGGGTTCGAGTCCCACTCTCCACAAGGTTGTCACTGCCCCCCCCCCCCCCCAAGTGCAGCTAACTGGGTTATCAAAGGCGGGCCATGTCTCTCACTGTCTATGGTGCGAGGCATGTAAAAGAACCATTGCTGACTTTCGTAAAGAGTAGCTGCAGAGTCAGCATGTTTCTGTCCCTTGCTAAACAAGGGTTGTGACAGGAAGGGCATCCGATGTAAAAAACCTCTGCCAGATCAAACGTGCGAATCAGATGATTCGCTGTGGCGACTCCCGAGTAAACGGGAAGAAGCCGAAAGGAAGACAGAGTGAAGGCTTGAGGAGCAGTGCTCTTAAAAGAGATTGAGCTCATTTTAAAAAGGCAGCCGTAATAATATTGGAAACACCCCCCCCCCCCCCCAGTCCTTTGGATTTGACCATGTGCACTGAGTCATCCTGAGAGAGGAACTGCTCCCCTGCGTCTACCCTGTAACCTGTTTGATCATGTTTATACAGTAAAGCTGATTTTAAATTGGGGGGGGGGGGGGGTCCAGCTTGTCCACAGCTGTCTGTGTCTTCCCCTGTGAAGAGCTGATGAAATGGTAAAAGCAGCTGATTTTCCCTCGTAGGATTGCTCTACTTTTGTTGCCTAATTAGCCTCCATTGTTGTGAGTGCTGCTTAAAAGCCTTGTTGCTTTTCCATGGAGCATTTTGCACTTCACTACCAAAGGATATTTTTACTTACACTAACATTCTCAAGAAGCTAAGAAATCCCAAATGGCCCCACTACAGCATAAAATCTCTTTCCGCATTCATAGCGTTTATTACTAAGCTGTGTGTGTGTGTGTGTGTGTGTGTGTGTGTGTGTGTGTGTGTGTGTGTGTGTGTGTGTGTGTGTGTGTTTGGACCGACCATTAAAAGTGATATAATTAGCTATGTACTTTTTTCTCAGTGAGCTTCTACAGCATATAGAGATTAAATGATGATATCGCAACACTCATCACTGTTCAAATTAAACCTTTTTTCCCTTTTTTGTTCTGAGTAGCTGTTAGATCCATCTCATGCACGTTCGTGCCACAGTGGCTATCCTAAAGTGATTTCAGTAATAAATGCTTAAAAATCATCAGTAATATTTTATTTTAAATTTACTGTATTAATCTCGTAAGGGAAATTATTTCCCCCGCATTTAACCCATTCAAAGTGAGCACACACACACACACACACACACACACACACGCACACACTCTGAGCAGTGGGACACACACACACATTTGGGTGCCTGGAGAGCAGCTGAGGGTTAGGTGCCTTGCTCAACAGAATTTTAGCCATTTGTGTGGAGGTAGAGAAGGTGCTGCTCACCCCGCCACCTGCCACACATTTTCTCTGCTGATTCAGGAGTTGAACCAACAACTTTTCATTCCCAAATCCAACCATTAGGCTACAGCTACACATTTCTCTCACTGTCTATGGTGAGAGGTTGATGTAAAAGAACCATTGCTGACTTTGGCCAAGAGTAGCTGCATCGCCGTCAGCGTGTTTCTGCCCTTTGCTAAAGGTTGTGTCAGAAAAGGTAAAGGTAAAAACCTACGCCAGATCAAACATGCGAATCAGATGATTTGTTGTGGCGACCCCTGAAAAATGGATAAAACCAAAAAGGAAAAGAAAGAAGATAATATAGTGATTGAATGGTCTCTTCAAAGAACATGGAATTGATTGAACTGAAGTGCGAACTGTAACTGTTAATGTATCAGCTTATATCTTCTTTTCCTTTCGGCTTTTCCCTTCAGGGGTCGCCACAGCGAATCATCTGCCTCCATCTCACCATATCCTCTGCATCTTCTTCTCTTACACCAACTACCTTCATGTCCTCCTTCACCACATCCATGAATCGTCTCTTTGGTCTTCCTCTAGGCCTTCTGCCTGGTAGTTCCAACCAAAGCATCCTATTACCAATATACTCACTATCCCTCCTCTGTACATGTCCAAACCATCTCAATCTATCCTCTCTGACTCTGTCTCCAAAACGTCTTACATGAGCTGTCCCTCTGATGTGCTCATTCCTAATCCTATCCATCCTCGTTACTCCCAAAGAGAACCTCAACATTTTCATCTCTGGTATCAGCTTATATATATATATATATATATATATATATATATATATATATATATATATATATATATATATATATATATATATATATATATATATACAAGTAACATCCGACTTACGACCGGGATCGGTTCCGACCAACCGGTCGTAAGTCAGATTGGACGTAAGTCGAATGCGATTCAAAATGGCCGACGCGAGGGTTATAGGTGCTACTGTATAGGATACACGATGTCAATCTGTTGCATTTTTAAGCAACTTTTTCTATTCAATACCATTATATACCAAGCTGTTTACAGTTTATTTATAAATTTTATACCTTTTAGTGTCACTTTAGCATTTCCAGGCTGCTACGTGCTACGGTGCCAGACATTGAATAAAAAAAATTTAAATAAAGCATCTGCTGGCCGTGGTCGTAAGTACGATTGGATGCAAGTCGAGCAGGTCGTAAGTCGGATGTTACTTGTGTGTGTGTGTGTGTGTGTGTGTGTGTGTGTGTGTGTATGTATGTATATATATATATATATATATATATATATACTGTAGATACAGGAACCCTTACTTTTTTTGCAGTAAATGGGGACTGAGACCCCTGCGACCGCCGATTTCTGCGAAGTAGGATCGACCCCCCTGACTGACGTATACGTACATGTGTATATAATATCAATTAATACATAGTCAACACTATAAATGCTTATAATAACAGTTAAACATTCAAAAATAATGCATAAGATATAAATAAAATATAAATACACACATACAGATGTGCACCTAAACTCACATAAAAATGTAAGTAGTTTTGTTGGGTTGGGTTTTTTTTGTTTGTTTGTTTTTTTTTTTTGTGCATAATTGGCCTTGTTTTGCAGCATTTTCCTTAACTTTTCCCCTATTTTTCCTTCATTTCCTTATTTTTTATTTTTAGATGAATACTTTTGAAAAATCCGCGATGCACTGAAGCTACAGAAACTGAAGCACGTAGTAGCGAGGGATCACTGTACGTTTTGTATAACTCAACCATATGTACAATGCATAAAATTTACAAATTGCACTTTATCTTGGATTTCAAAACAAATTCAACACGATCCAAAATTTTGGGTGTGGGTGGTTGAGGCTAGAGGTCTAAAACGAAATAATAAATGGATGTCAACATTCCCATTGCATTCCCACATCATGTTCATATAAATAGTGGTTGAGTGTTTTGAAAGTGCCAGTCAATCTAAGATATTGCAATGGGGGCGGGGATCTCACAGGAATAAACTTGCAACGGTCTTGGAGTTTTCCTTTTCCTCCTCTTTATTCCTTCAGCCTGGCGAGATTGCAGGAGTCGTAGCTGGCATGGTGGGTTCAGCTTGTCTCATTAGAGCTGACGGTAGATTGATTTCGGCTAGAACACCACTGCGCTATTACTAACATAGTGATGTCAATCAGATGGGATACTAAAGACCCCCGGGAAACCAAAGACCTCCACTGGATAGGGCAATTTGGCTTCCTTCCCTTTTTTTTTTTTTTGTCTTTTTTTTTATTTTGCTTTCTCTGTACAGCAAAATTCTCAGTGTTGAATTAACTCCTACAGTGTTTAATTAACTCTTTCAGAACTCATTTGAATGCAACTGGGGATTATACTCCATCATTTTCTCTTTTTTCTTGTATTTGAACTATCTGAATCTTTCCACATTTTTTTTTTTTTACTTTTCTTTCCTTACATTTTTCTTTCTCTCTCTCTCTCTCTGCTCCTCTCACATTAAGGCTGTAAGACGTTGTCATCACTTACACCGTCCTCCACCAGTTTTGCCAGTTTTACTCGATTCTTTCTCACATTCACCTCATCTTTTCTCCTCCTTTCCCGCATTTCTTCCACTCCACCCTGCCCATGTGCGTATTTCCCTGGGTTTTCCCCTCTGTAGAGGAAATTGGATTCTTTCCATGTCAGTAATGAGGGCATGTTTGAGAATAAATAGATGGCTCAATAAACACTTTACCTCTTATTGCTTGCCTCCCACCACCCTCTGGGCTTGCCTTACTCTTCTCTTCCCTTTCGCATTCATGCCTTGCCTCTCTTACACACTCTTTTCCTTCATTACACTTTCTCCCACTTTCATTCCTCCTCTCTCACTCTCTTTCCTACTAAGTGTGTAGATCATGATTCTGCTTAATTCTGTGTTGATGTGGCATCTGTCTCTCTTAAACTCTCACTCTATTTCTCTCTCGCTCTCGCTCTCTCTCTTACACATGCACACACACAAATACACATGCATGCACACACACACACATGCGCGCGCACACACACACACACACACACACACACACACACACACACACACACACACACACACACACACATACACACACTGTCTCTTCAGTGTCTTTAGGCCAGCTTGGGCTGTCATGAATATTCAAGGCTCATTTACTGCAAGCGTTTGGCCTGCCCTAATGACTGAGATAAATGTAGAGAAATCCCCCTTCATCTCTCTCTCTCTCTCTCTCTCTCTCTCTCTCTCTCTCTCTCTCTCTCTCTCCTGTCTTTGTGTAACATGGCTCCTGGCATCTAGGCCTCGTGTACAGAGATAAGCTCTCTGGTTAATAGCTATCATCATCGTTCATTCAGAGACTGAAAGACACAAGGTGCTGGCAGGATACAACTTCGTACTTGGAGGCTTTTTGCGCTTTATTTTGCCGTCTGTTGTATATGTGCTTGTCTCGCCCTCTCTTTTTGCACTCATGTAATCACATTTGTCTCTTTAACTCTGTTTGTTTGGGTGACACATAGACCACCTCATCAGATCACTTGTCTAAGGGAATGTGTGTGAGAATGACAGAAGAAGGAGCGAGACAAAGCTTTGTTTTGCATTACTGGAGACAGGTTTACCTCGGCTGGAAAGCGGGTGATGAGTGAAGGCATTCCACCTTGCTGGAGACGAGCTCTTTCTGGCAATCTGTGGAAATAAACTTCATACACAGTCTTTGTCTCATTATGTGAATGCAGAAATGTGCAGCGTTTTATTTACCAGATATGTTAACTGATTATCCCTGCAGGAGACCAGAGACTGCTGATTGACCTAGAGAGTCTGGCGACCCTTGCAGTCGCACGAGCGCTAGAAGTGGCTCCACCCATCACTACTGAATATTTGCCTCCCCTACGTCGTACACTCAATCTGCGCAGGAAGTGGAAGTGGACACCACAGCATGAACCGGTATCACTCTGTCTCTCTCTTGCTCTCTCTCACATGACACATATACACACACACACACACACACACACACACACACACACACACACACACACCATTCCTGATACATACTAAACTTGCCTTTATGCATATATTCTTTTTTGCACCTCATCACTGTGTTTTGATGGAGAGCTGCTGGATGCGTGTATTTGATTTAATTTGTCATAAATGCAGTGAACAATAACAATTATTCTCTCATCCCTTGCTGGTATAATCACCATATCTGTATAAAAGGTCACATTTTACATAAATATGATGCTTAATAAGTGCTTCCGTCTTACAGCAAAAAGGCCTGGGCTTAATTCCTAGGCTCATGCATTTCTGTGTGGAATGGGCAGTGGTGGCCTAGTGGTAAAAGGTGCTGGATCGCTGATTCTAAGGTTGAGGGTTCGAGTCCCACCCTTCACTAGGTTGTCACTGTCTCCAACCCCCCAGTGCAGCTAACTGGGTTATTAAAGGCCGGCCATGTCTCTCACTGTCTATGGTGAGAGGTTCATGTAAAAGAACCATTGCTGACTTTTGTGAAGAGTAGCTGCATAGCCGTCAGCGTGTTTCTGCCCCTTGTGAAAAAAGGATTGTGTCAGGAAGGGCATCCGACGTAAAAACCTATGCCAAATCAAACATGCGAATCAGATGATTCGCTGTGGCGACCCCTGAAAAAGGGAGAAGCTGAAAGGAAAAGAAGAAGATGCATTTCTGTGTGGAGTTTCCGTGTTCTCCCTGTGATTGTCTGCTCCGTGTACTCCAGTTTCCTCGCTCGGTTCAAGAAACATTCACATTAGGCTGGCTGAGGGTTCCAAATTTCACCTAGGTGTGAGAATTGAGTGTAAATGGTTGTATGTGTATTACCCTGCAATGGTCTGGTGAGCTGTCCATTGTGTACCCTGCACTTACCCAGCATCAGCCGAGAAGGGCGCCAGGCTCCTCGCGACCCTAATTAGGATTATGTGGCTTAGAAAATGAACGAATGATGTTTAATGGCCTGTCAAATGAGTATTATGGGAAATATCAAACATCAAATGCTCTGATCAAATAGTTTTTGGTTTTTGGGTCAAAGTTGTGTTGGTCTGTTTACTCTCAGTTGTGCATGAGCACACAGGTGCAGCCAGATATATAAAATTAGCAATCCAGTGTGTATGCTGATAGCATATGTGGTGTGTTGGCGGGGTTTGCAGGTATGTCCGGTAAAAAGCATAATGGAAACACTGGGCAGGGAGGAGCTTGCGATGAGGGTGCAGCTGGCCGAGTTGCAGCGTCGTTACAAGGAGAAACAAAAAGAGCTAACCAAGCTACAGAGAAAACATGACCACCAGTGAGTCTCTCTCTTTCTCTCTCTCTCACACATACACATACACATACACACACCCACACGCACACACACACGCACACACACACACACACACACACACACACACAAACATATGTGAATGAACCTGTATACCTAGTCTGCACCTTCCACCCATTCATAAAGCATTTTCCAAGCCATTCTTCCCCTTGCTCAAATACCACCACTAAGACCACCCAGTATGTGCAGCGTTCTCGTTCCTTCAGTCATTGACCAGTGTGTTAAGTCCTCTGTGCTCACTTAAGTCCCTTCTCTGGCCACAGAAACAATTAGGGTGGCTTAGTTCTACCTACTATACACCATTATTGTGAATTAGACTATTGACAGACTGTGTGTGTGTTCATAGAAAAGAGGATACCTCAAGAAGCCCAGCTCGTCGAGGCCCTGGCAGGCCACGGAAACGCAAGCCCACCCCAGGAACAACTGCTCCCACAGATACAGTCAAGAGGGTCAAGTGAGTTTCTTTCATTTGTGTCCTGAACTGTGCATGTGAAAGGCAGTTCGAAAGCGAGTTCATGAGTGCAGGAGAGTGTGTAGAATAACATTAAAATTTCTTTAACAGATTTCAAATGCCCTTTTACCCCCAGTGCAGCTAACTGGGTTATCAAAGGCGGGCCATGTCTCCCAGTGTCTATGGTGAGAGGCATGTAAAAGAACCATTGCTGACTTTCGTAAGGAGGAGCTACGTAGCTGTCAGCGCGTTTCTGTCCCTTGCTAAAGGGTTGTGTCAGGAAGGGCATCCGACGTAAAAACCTCTGCCAAATCAAACGTGCAAATTATTCACTGTGGCGACTCCTGATAAAGGGAAAAAGCCGAACGGAAATCACTCCAAGTGCCCTTTTAAGTTTTTTTTTTTTTTTTTTTTTTTTTTTAAATATTAACATTTGCAGTCATGTTGTATTGCATACAGAATGAGACTCAGCAGTGCTTCATGTCTTATGTGTGTGCATGACTGTGCACAGCTGACGCGGTAAACACGGTCGCCTGGCACAGTCCCTATCGTCCCTCATTGGGTATAAGTAAATGGGGCTGGTATCAGTTTAAAAGAGGCAGACTAAGTACTTAATCAGTGCAAAGAGCCCTCCATTAATCATATTTACAACTTCCATTGATTATCTACAAGTGTTGCGACTCCTTCTAACCCCTGACGCACCAACAGTATTAATTTGATAAAACGAAGTGTCCATATGCCGGCAAGTCAGAACAAGAAGTTATCACGGTGATGAATGTGCCTACCCTCACGTGAGACACACTTCTGTTTATGCCAAACTGACATTTTGATAAAGTCGGTCAAACCTAGTTACCCTACCTGATTAATAAAAACTCCTCTTTTATTATGGACTAGGCTGATTAGTGGCGCTCGAATGTGAACAAGAGCTGGAGCTTAATTACACATGCTTGAGCTGCTCCACTTTTAGCCATGGCATTTATAATAACATCCACCAAATATACCGAATGATAACTTCCTGTCTGTGCCTCTGTACCATCGTTCCAAAGTCCTGTTTAGGAAAAGTGAAGAGAAGCTTTCGGCGCACTGACTTTTTCTTTATGGTTTGTGATATACGTACTTGATTAATTTATGTATTTTTTTTAAGAATGTTTATTTATTTTTCTTATCATAAACACATGAACGAGACATTTATGTATTATTCATATGCCTGTGTATTGTTCATGTATCAACTGCTAGCACCCACTGAAAATAGATTTATTGAATTTACTTAATTCAAATGTGTATACTGAGCTCATGTTAGTGAATTAAGTTACATTAACACAGTTTATTTTTCTATATTCAACATGATTTAATCCTGTAATCGAAGGCAAAGACTTGTATTAATGAAGCTCGCCATTCTTACCCAAATCCGGAATCAAACCTGGTCAGTGTGAGGCAGCAGGAACTCCTTTTAATTCTAGCTCTATCTTTATCCATAAGTGCCACATGCTTGTGAGAATTTTTAATTAAATTTTATTACAGTGACATATCAAAATAAATACTCGCCATTATTTTTTTAAATCTTCTTCTTATTCTTCTTCTTTTCGGCTTTGTACATCGTAGCCAAGTTGATAAAGATACCTGACAACAGTATTTATAGATTATAGCTGCAACATCAGTTCCTTTACAATGGGAATTGTTTTCAACAGTTCACTTGACAGTCTGAAGAGACCTATCAGGGGTACAAGAAGAAAATAATGATTTTTTTTTGTGATTTTAATTTTGTTTTTATATGGTACAGCAAATGCTCTTTATTTTAAAATTTTTTGCACTCAATCTGCACTCAATACTGTTGATTCCATGCCTTTGCAGGTGAATTGTGCAGTCATATTTTGACTGAAGCAAATAAATAATCCGAAGGTTTTGTGCTATCTAATGCTGGCTCGGTTCACCCTCAGACTGACCCACAATGTGCCCTTTTTTGACCCACCAAGTTCCTCTTTTGTTTGAAAATCAGTCAACTCTTGCTGCTGGTTTTCACAGCGTAGGTACGTTACTGTAAACAATTTATATATGGTTATCTAAAGTTCAATATATATATATATATATATATATATATATATATATATATATATATATATATATATATATATGTACTAGTCCTTCTCAAAAAATTAGCATATCTTGAGAAAGTTCATTATTTTCTGTAATGTACTGACAAACATTAGACTTTCATATATTTTAGGTTCATTGCACACCAACTGAAATATTAAATATTCAGGTCTTCTATTGTTTTAATACTGATGATTTTGGCATACAGCTCATGAAAACCCAAAATTCCTATCTCAAAAAATTAGCATATCATGTTCAGGTAGTCTAAATGAGCTATTAACCTAATCATCTGAATCAACCAATTAACTCTAAACACCTGCAAAAGATTCCTGAAGCTTTTAAAAACTCCCAGCCTGGTTCATTACTCAAAACCGCAATCATGGGTAAGACTGCCGACCTGACTGCTGTCCAGAAGGCCATCATTGACACCCTCAAGCAAGAGGGTAAGACACAGAAAGAAATCTCTGAGCGAATAGGCTGTTCCCAGAGTGCTGTATCAAGCCACCTCAGTGGGACGTCTGTGAGAAGGAAAAAGTGTGGCAGAAAACGCTGCACAACCAGAAAAGGTGACCGGACCCTGAGGAAGATTGTGGAGAAGGGCCGATTCCAGACCTTGGGGGACCTGTAGAAGCAGTGGACTGGGATACAGGTGCCACATTCCCCAGGTCAAGCCACTTTTGAACCAGAAACAGCGGAAGAAGCACCTGACCTGGGCTACAGAGAAGCAGCACTGGACAAGCAAATTTTGCATGTCATTCGGAAATTAAGGTGCCAGAGTCTGGAGGAAGCCATGTCAGTTGCTGGTGTTGGTCCACTGAGTTTTATCAAGGGCAGGGTCAATGCAGCTAGCTATCAGGAGATTTTGGAGCACTTCATGCTTCCATCTGCTGAAAAGCTTTATGGAGATGAAGATTTCATTTTTCAGCACGACCTGGCACCTGCTCACAGTGCCAAAACCACTGCTAAATGGTTTACTGACCATGGTATTACTGAGCTCAATTGGCCTGCCAACTCTCCTGACCTGAACCCCATAGAGAATCTGTGGGATATTGTGAAGAGAAAGTTGAGAGACACCAGACCCAACACTGTGGATGAGCTTAAGGCCGCTATCGAAGCATCCTGGGCCACCATAACACCTCAGCAGTGCCGCAGGCTGATTGCCTCCATGCCACGCCGCATTGAAGCAGTCATTTCTGCAAAAGGATTCCCAACCAAGTATTGAGTGCGTAACTGAACATAATTATTTGAAGGTTGACTTTTTTGTATTAAAAACACTTTTTTTCATTGGTCGGATGAAATATGCTAATTTTTTGAGATAGGAATTTTTGATTTTTCTTTACTTTTTTGCCAAAATTATCAATATTAAAACAATAAAAGGCTTGAACTACTTCAGTTGTGTGTAATGAATCTAAAATATATGAAAGTCTAATGTTTATCAGTACATTACAGAAAATAATGAACTTTATCACAATATGCTAATTTTTTGAGGACTAGTGTGTATATATACAGTAGGTCCCTGTTTTTCACGATGGTTTGGTTCCGGCCCTTCCTGCGGATCCTGAAAATCCACGAGTTATTGATGTGGTTTTAAAAGCCCTATGTATGATATTACATGTGCTAAAATATGCTTCTTAAACACATTCTATAGACAGTCTTACTCATTAATACAGTAATAACGTAGTAATGATTAAGTAAAAACTTTTTAATTTTATACTGTGATAATATTTATTAATGAATAAAGCGGCTTCTTACCAGAATCTAGATAAGATGCAGGGTGTTTGAGTGACATGATAGTGCTTAAATAATCATTAAAAACAGACTAAAAAAACATAAATTCACAATTCAAGCAATCACGTTGATGACATGTGTGCTTAGGAGGAAAAACAAGAGGTGTGATCTGCAACCAATCAGAAGGAGGGAGAAACAAAAGATCTCAACCATTGGCTAGATTTGAATCACATGCCAGTAACTTCTGGGTTTGCCGCTAATCCGCAAGTATAATAATAATAATGCAGTGAAATGTAGTAATGATTAAGTAAAAACTTTTTTAATTTTGTACTGTGATAATAATTATAAATAAATAAAGTGCGTAGGCTTCTTACTAGAACCTCGAGAAGATGCAGAGCGTTAATAAATCTGATCAGTTGAGTTTCACAGATAAAACTCCGTAATGAGGGGTGGAAGGTTTATTTATTATTTACATGTCTCTATGTTAAAACTATATGAATTGCACTCACTCTATGTCATTTAAAATAGTTACTAAAGAACTTGTTTCAGTTAAAATAAGTCAATTTTCTAACACAAGTTCTTTTTCAAGTGTAGATTGTGAAGTCAAGGCAAATTCTATTTGCCATGTTGGGACATTGCATTCATTTCCTGTGTACTGTTCCCTGGTGTCAGATAAAGTTCGTTATGAGACACGAGTCGCGAACAGGTTATCATGACAAAACAATATTCCGTTGGAGAGTCTGAGGTGTTATCTCCACGACTCCAGACATGCAACCAGGTCCAAAACACTCAGTAGTGGATCTCTTTCATGTGTTTAAAGGCGTGAGCTCTCTCTTCCCAAACCGCCATAAGTAAAACATTACCATTTTTTCACACCAACAAGAAAACAGTGCTCGCTGTGGCCCATACACATGTTTATGTACAGTAAACACAAACAATGAGCTTGGTTCTCGAAAAGGTGAGTCGGCCCTTTGACTTCGATTATGCTTTAAATCAAACCTACTGACCAGCAGACTGCAGGCCAAAAGTCACCTTACAATGTTTATAACAGCTCATCAGACTTCTGCCAAGCAATTTAGTAAATTATATTAGATAATTTTAATACATTATTAAGGCTACAAATTACTAATAGAAAAGGTACAGTCACCCTATGATATCAATAGTGTATTTCATTGGCGGGTTGTGCATTCAATACCTGGGTCTTCAGCGGGTGCATAACAGGCTTAATCCACCTTTTAATACCACTGCAATTATACAAACCATCAGTACACAAAAACACAGTACTGTATAACAAGGCACGGCATTGCAGAAAGGGAGGCATTTCGCGTATTGAGGTTAAATGTCATTATTACTAAAGCAAGAAACCCAGTTAACTCTTTATGTCCTGAAACATTGTTGATATATACTGCTCATAAACAGTGGTCTGGAAGTGGTGAACAAACCCTCTCCCTAGCTGAGACAAGCTTTGGTGATTGGCCGACCTCTCCTTACGACTTTTCTGGAAAAGTTTGCTTTGAAAATGAATTTTTAAAAATGTCCAACACCCAGTCAGTTTCTCCTCCTATGTCAGCCATTGTAAGGGTGAAAAATTATAACTTAAATAAATTGTGTGCAGATCGCCACAGACAGACAAACCTTGCTTGTCGAAAATCTTTTGCTCTTACCAACCAATTAGAGGATGGAAAAATGCTGACGTTATTGTTGGCTAGCTTGCTGGCTCGGTGAGGCAAATCTGAAATCTGATTGGTTAAAGAACCCCCCCCCCCCTAGCTAATATAGTTCAAGTGGCATCCGCTAGCACTACTGATTCTGAAGGCTCTGGACAGATAATATTAACACAGCAGTACATAGAAGCTGAAATCTGATTGGTCGAAAAAAAAATCTAACATCCACATGTCCCAGAAGCAGTGCAGCCAAGAGACACGCTATGAAATGAAGAGTATAGACTGTTGGGAATAAATTAATACAAGTTTAATGGAACAAATCATCGAAAATTTAGTTGTAAATGTAGATCATTACTTCTGATAGTGTTTATGCCAGCAGAGAAGGCCTTGCTGGCTATGACGGCCCACCACTGCTGTAGATGTAGTTTAGGGTGTTAAATTTGTTGAGTCAAATGTTATTTCTACTCTCCACAGCCAAAAAAAAGTCACACACTCCAGTATTTTCTTGGATCGCTTTTATCATTGATTACAGCATGTAATCACTATGGCACTGTTTCGGCTAACTTAAGCATCATCACAGTATTTTATTTCATTTTCAAGTTGCATTTATTTCTCACTGACATCTTGAACTGGTGACAGTAAAATCAAACCACTCCATAAGGTCTTCTCCTTCACATCCCAAAGATTTTTAGTAGGGTTAAGGTCACTCTTTGGTGCCTGTTCATGGATGAAAATGATTCACTTATGCTCCCTGAACCACTCTTTCACTATTGGAGCCTCAATTTTATATCCATGCCGGCAGGGAAGAAAACGTCCATTGCCGTGATAACCTGGTCATGCGGTACATTCAGGTCATCAGCTGACTTCATTTTATTTGCACATTAATGTTGCTGAGACTCAACATGACCAACTGGGGCAACAATTCCATGATAATGGCAGGCTCTGTCCAAGACTTAAGGCACTCCATCATAATATTATATCATAGTCTGTGGTTTTGTTTTTTTCAGTCGCATATTACACAGATTAATATTCACACTCTCAGACGATATTCATGCCAATTTAAGCTTAGAGCAGTGCTTCTCAATTATTTTCTGTAGTGCCCCCCCCAGGAAGAAAAAAAACACTTCAACCCCTCGCGCCACCCCACAGAGACTATAAATTATATTATTTGTTTATAAAATTATTATCAGTACACCTCTGCATAATATTGTATCTTTATTAACATTAAAACAAAAAAGAAATATTGTTCAACTTACAATAAAGAAAAACATCATTAACATTGTTTTTAATCTGCACTTGAAACGATTTAAAGTGCACCAATGTGCCTGAAATTAAAAAAAAAAATCCTGATTTAAACTCATTTAAATTATTTATGTCTTAATAGCTCCGTCTCTCTCCACCTTTCTCTTCGTTCCTGTTAGAAATTTTCCCGTGTTGTTTCTTGAGGGGTTGTTTACTGCACTTCATATCGTTTGCTCGTGCGAAAAACCGCTACACCATAGCACGACAATGAGAGCGCCACTGCCAACTACTGGACTGGAGGTGCAATTACACTTAATTCTCATACATTATTCCAGAAAAGCATGTTCTCCATGGTCATATGTGCTCTCACTAGCATCATCACCCCCGTCCCGGCATCATACCCCGATATTTGACAATCATGCCCCACTATTTGAGAAGCACTGGCTTCGAGTGTTCTCAATGCAGAAAGAACTTAGTTTTAAACTGTTGCTATTTTTATGTAGCTCAGTAGAGTGAGTGAATAAAGTGAGTTGGGCAATATCATCTGGAAATGATTATGAGTAAATAAAGAGTAATGGGATTTAACAAACAGAAAAAGAAAAAAAAAACACCCTTAGGAATCTGTACATGCCCTGTGTATATATACTGTACTGTGAGGTACTCTGTGTGTTTATTTGAAAGTCGGATTTAAATGACTGACCCATTGACCACCTTTTTTTTTTAGCTTTAGGTGCACGGAATCTTTCAGAACCATATTTTATCCCCACAGTAAAAAAAAAAAAAAAAAAAAAAAAAAAAAAATTTGGAAAGTTTTCTTTTCCACCTTATGAGCTGCAGGCTAGCTGACATTATACACCCTATATGGTTTTCAGAGAATGTGAGCTGTGCAAACAATTTTCATGTTGTGAGAAACGGTGCATGTATACAGTATGAGTGAAACTATGTGCCCCAATCCTGCTGAGTTTCATCTATAATGTTTTGCGGGAAATCCAAAGTTTAGTACGAGGAAACTTCGGTAACTTGATTATCCTCGCAGAAAACTAAAACGCAACCCGTACTACTACAGCTTCTAATCTCTCTCGCTCTCTCTCTCGCTCTCTCTCTCTCTCGCTCTGTCTCTCTCTCTCTCTCTCTCTCTCTCTCTCTCACTCGCTCGCTCTGTCTCTCTCTCTCTCTCTCCCCCTCTCTCTCTCTCTCTCACTCGCTCGCCCTCTCTCTCTCTCTCTCTCTCTCCCTCTCTCTGTCTCTCTCTGCCTCACTCTCTCTGTCTCGCTCTCTCTCTCTCTCTCTCTCTCTCTCTCTCTCTCTCTCTCTCTCTCTCACTCGCTCTCTCTCTCTCTCTCACTCGCTCTCTCTCTCGCTCTCTCTCTCTCTCTCTCTCTCTCGCTCTGTCTCTCTCTCTCTCTCTCTCTCTCCCGCTCTCTCGCTCTCTGATTCACTTACTGCTGTTCGTTCTGGTCTGGATGTGTCTCTGTATATTTCTTGTTCGCTCGCTCTCCTCTGTGTTCTCTAATCAATCCCCTCCTCTGAATCTCATTACTATGTAATCCTGACCTCTTATAGGAGAAGGGCCTTTGTAATTAGGGGGCTGTGAATTCCCTGGCAGTGTGTCTCAGACACCCACCCCCTCTCTCTATATACACACACAAATACACACATGCTCTGCACTCCCACCAGCTTGGCTGCTAACAGGAGGAATGTGACACAGGGTTGACACAAGAGCTGGGAGGGTCATTGTGGGTCAGGAGGTTAGAAGGTCACCATCGGGTAGGACAGGCTGAGAAAGGGGGAGGGTCATTCCTGTCAGCTCTGCTCGAACACAGGGCTTTAATAGGCAGCCCCTCCATGGCACTCAGTGAGCCCAAACAATCAGTCTCCAAAGCCTGCTCTGGAGCTGGTGTCAGGTTACGCTTGAGTTTCCACAGTGACCTGCTCCCTTGTGACACACCAGCGAGGTTTTGATGCTTGGCGCTATATTCGAATGCTGCAGACGCAGAATACAGATACACTTTGTGTCAGGCAGAATGCTTCTACATCTTTACCCCCCTCCTGTAGATAACAAAGGCCTTTCTGTATCTCTTAATGGCCACAGTGAAAGTGCAGCTATTGCAGATTGTAGAGTCTTGCTGCCTTGAAAAACATTAAGATGCTCTGTAATACAAGAACTGACAATGCAAGCGTAATAGTGTCATGCTTGTAAATTGCCCTAAAATGTAAAACTTTAATTGACACGATGTCCAATCCTGAGACAGATAGGACTCTTTTATGGAAAGGAACATCGACCATGTTCAACAGAAATATTCTGGGAGGGAGGTGAGAGATGTGCCATCGTACTGCTCCGTTCGTTTTTGTCTGCTATTTGGGTGCAAACACTCATTGTCACTCGTTTGCAGAACCAGTTAATCCTAATATTAGGGTTGTGGTGAGGCTGGAGCCTTTCTCAGCCAGCACAGCCTGAAGGTGGAGTACACCCGGAACAGCTCTGATAAGATTGTTACAGGGCAAAACACACACTACCATTCAGACGTACACCCAGGGGCAATTTGCAACAGCAAATTACCCTGATACTGTATGTCTTTGGACCATGTGAGGCAACCCACACAAGTACAGGAGAGGATGCAAACACCACGGAGCAGTCCGGGACTCAAACCTAGGCCTTCTTGCTGTGAGGTAGATGCAACTAACCACGAAGCCGCTGTGTCACCCTCTGTGCATACAGGTTAAAGATAATGCAGCATTGCAGTATGGGATTCCAGGGCTGTGTTTGAGGGGTGCTGGGGTACCAGGGTTCGGTATCAAGGCGAGATGACTGCATCTGTACTGAGTGGGGTGACAGGTCGATAGAAGTTAGTGTCTATCGATTCAGAGCTGCAATTCAGATTGGCCAACAGACTCCCTCAAGACTACCCTCCCACCGCTCTCTATCGCTCTACTTTCCTCTCTGTCTCATTATCTCTTCCCACCATCTCTCTCCATTTCACTTACTCTTCTCTTGTTTCCATTCTACTTGTATACTAGAATCTTTTTCTCTCACAGATCACATCTCCACTTTTCCTTTTTGGACTTTTTTCTCTGCCCTTTATGCCCTAATATAGCATTGACTGGAGGTAAGGCTACATGGGTTTCAGTGCCTTTACCTTAAAGCGAGTAGTTATAATAAATAAACTAAAAATATATAGCTTTTTTTTCCCCCTTCTGGTCATTTGAAAAATAATTGTCCTTTCTTTTTTTTTCTTTTTTTTTTTTTTTTTCCTTTTCACCAGATATAGGATTGTCTATTGTTAACACATGCAATAGAAATCCTCCCTGCTGCGTTTTTGGGTTGTGTTTCATGCTTTACTTCCCCTCATCCCCCCCATCTGTCCTGGCCCTGTGTCTTCTGGCACTTTCTTGAAGGCAACCCTCCCTAACCCCCTCCACCTTTATGGACCCTCCTGGCAGAGGCTCTTTGTAGCTGGGCTTGGGCTTGGGGGGGCTGTGGGTACAGAAGACACTGATGCCATCTGACAGAACTAGTCAGAGTAAAGGGCAGGCAGCCAGTGTTAACGGCTGAGCGGAAAGGAGAAGCACAGAGCGACAGACATAGTGCTTTTTTTTTTTTTTTCAGGACTTGTGTATATTACTGAATGTGATGAGCTTGGTGTGTTTTAAATGATGGTGTCCCTATGCGTTTATGTGTAGGTACATGTACCTTCTTTCTGACTATTTGCTCTGCTCAGATCTTAAATCCAGTTTTTGCACAGCAGTTGTCAATTCCAGGAGGGCAAACAGCTGCAGCATGTAATAGCATATCTGTAGAAGGGTACCTGCCTTTTACGAATCCATGGGCTAACAGGCATTTGTAGTTGTCTCAGATTGCACTGACTGATATGAGAGAGAGAGAGAGAGAGAGAGAGAGAGAGAGAGGAACGCTATCCTTCACAACTAAAGAGCTGTGCCAATTATGCTCTCTTGGACAGATGGTTATGGCCTTGCCAGGATCGAAGCTCACAATTGTACCGACAGTTTTGTAGGAGCCTTACAAAATGCCTTTTCATACCCTTGCACATAGTCCACAATCTTTCACTAATAGGCTGCTGAGTGAATATCATCGTGCATTCCTGCTGAAGTGTGTAGGGCATAGCACACAGTTTGTCTGTTTTGTCACTGTACCAGCAGCAACCGAGACATAGGAGCACAGCATTTACTAACCACATGCCACTGCAGCCTCTGACACTTACCTGCCAATCATTCCAATGTGAGTGACAGTCTGCCTGACAGCGGTCCCCACCCTCAGAGCAGTGACTAAGACAGGCCTGCGGTGGCTTTGAAGTGACTGTCTACTACGAAGGGGCGGGGTAGGGGGTAGTCTCTCTCTCTCTCTCTCTCTCTCTCTCTCTCTCTCTCACACACACACACACACACACACACACACACACACACACACACACACACACACACACAGCAAATAGAGAGCCCAGCCATGGGCCGCATGGCGTGTGTAAGCTCAACCCAATTTCAGTTTAATAGGTCTGTTAGATGGCTGCCAGCCATACACACACTCACTCACTCTCACTAGCCCTCCTGAAGGCCACTGAATTGTGTTCCTTTGTATGGGAAGAGATGCATTGATATGGTAATAAGAGGAAGGGGGGGCTGTATTAATGTAACACTGGAATACATAGCCTTAAAACCATTCATGCTAAAGGCAAAATGGTCAGAAAATATGCATACATTGAAACGAGATGAGAAAGAACAAACAAAATTATGAGTGGGAATTTCCTTAACTAGTGCTTTGCTCAGATATTTCTCGGTCTGCTGTCAGATCCCAGTTTTTCAAGCATGCAGCGGGGAAAGAGGCCCCTGCCTCTCCATTCATCAAAGGCTGAAAAGAGGGTTATTAGAAAGCCACGAAGAGGGAAAGCAAGCCCTTCACTCTCCTCTGATCTCTCCTTTTCATCCCTTGCTCCCCACTCCTCTTATGAATTCTCTCTGTTGTGATGGACAGGTTGGTGGGAGCAGCGTCAGGTCTGCTGGCGGCAGAGGAAGAGCTGACTGGAGGTGGGGACAAGCACACGAAAATGAAGAAGACGGTCAATAGCACCTATGTTCATGTCAGTGGCGCACAGGTGAGTGGCCCAGCAGAGCGGACAGAGGTGGGAGTCGCATTCCTCTGCTTAATGGGAAGTAAATGCGAACTCGGGGAGGAAACTGATTTAAAATTGATGTTTATATTAATATTGATGAGCAAAAAGCACATGTGATGAATTATTGTAATTTTTGACTTTCTCCTGTACTCTTTTCTTTTTTTCTCTCTCTCTCTCTCTTCTTGTTTTTGTATTTGTTTGTTTGTTGTAACAAACCAAGGTTCCCTGTAGGCAGAGAGGCAGACCCAGACTCCTGAGTTCCAAAATGACCCAGCTTAAGAAGAAGGCCAGCGGCAAGCGTGGATGTAGAATAGAGAGGATATTTTGTCACAGAGAGAAGTCTGTTTCTGGCTCCTCTACAGAGCAGACACACGGAAACCGGACAGGACGTCAACGTGAAGCAGGTATGCTCACAGCTTCCTGTCCATCACACCTCCGCACAATCCAAGACCGGTCATGTCTGTGCAGTTCTGAATGCCACATGTAATTATAATGATTTATTTGTACCTAATTTATTGTAGTAAATATAATAATTTATTGATTTGAAATAATTTTTCCATCACTTTCTTCTTTTATCTCATTAAACTCTCTCCTCTCGTCACTGATTGGTTCGTTCTGGTTTGTGAGGGTTTCTTTTGTGCTCATGTACAACAGGGAACACCGACCCAACAGTGCATCAGAACTTCGAACGACAGAGAATAATGATGCGTAGAGGGCGCAGGGCAAAGTTCACACATGGCCATACCTCCTCTGCCCAACAACCTCGAATGCAGCAAATGATGCCCAACAAGACCTTAACCAGCAGCAAGCAGGAGGTGACAGGGAAGGACAGCTCTTCCTTGGACAGCGAGTTGTCTGAGCCAGGTGAGTTATGATCTATCTGTTGAGGGAATGAGTTGTATCCTGCCATGTCGAACAGCACACCTTTTGACATCTCTGCTCATCTGCCACACTGTTGGGAAAAAAAAAAAAAAAAAAAAAAAAAATTAACGACTCCTGATCCATCCAAAACCTGGACTAGAATGCTAGGTTGGCCTTGCACTGATTTTATGGAATGTGACACCCAGTCAAAATGCCTTTACTGTGCTCCAGTCCACGTTTTAATCAGCACTAATAAGAGATAGGAGTCTATAAATGGATAAACTGCCGTTGAATCCAATGCTGTAGTAAATAAATATGTAATCTAAGTCCATGATTCAACTCAGCCTTGTTGGTGGCACTCTGTTAATTACCATGAAAGTTATCCTTTTCACATTTCACAGGCATGTGAGAGTGTTGACGAGTGCCCTGTAAGTGACAAGTGTGTCGCCACTGTGTTGACACTCGACACTGTTAACACTGTGCCATCTTTGCTCCATGTGAGACACGTTGTCCCCAGTGGGCAACTGCCAATAGATATCTGTGACTGTGGAGTGTGTGTATATGAGAACACACACACACACACACACACACACACACACACACACACACACACACACACACACACACACACACACACACACACATCAAAGAGGGAGCAGCTAATTGCTGGTGGTCAGTAAACACCTAGCAGAAAACTTAGCTTTCACTTCACCTTAGTGATTGCAGATCTTGCAAACTTTGACAACTATAGCCACATTTGGCTCCAATGATTTGTTCTTTGCTAAGTATTAAACAAATCATACAGAGAGAGCTGTCACCGCAGTGCTTTTATTCTAATTGCCTCTGATATCCTTGGAGTATTGAAGCCCAGTCAGGATGTCAGTCCATTAAATCGATCCTTTATCCCACAGAAGAGGAAGAGGATGGCATTGATGGCATCGAAGAAGTGCCAGAGGACATCAAAAACCTATCTTCTAAATCACAACTGTCTGCGGCTTGCTCATCCTTCTCTTCTACTGTAAAGCTAGCCGCTGGTCAGAATGTCAAGGGCAAGATCCAGAGACAAGGATTTGGTAAGTTTTACCTGCTTCTAGGTGGCGCCGGTAATACAGTAAATTCAAAAGACTCGTTCATAACTTTCTCACTTTCTCACCACTGCACTTTAGGGTCCGTCACTACCTTGCTTGGTAAGGGGGAAATGAAGCACAGGAAAAGGGTCTCCAGTAGGCCATCACTGCTCAGTGAAGACAGGAATTGCCTACTGGTGGAGAAGAGACAAAATGTGCTCAGGTGGAGAGGGGGCTCACAAGAGAGCAGCTTACATCGTAATAAGGTTCTCAAGTGCATCCCCAATCCACTGGAAAGGACGGCTCGGAAGGATTCTCTAGTCCTTGGAAAGGTAGATATAGTATTTCTGAAACGATTTGTGCAGTCAGTGTTTCTAGAGACCCGATTAAATGTATGACTGTTTGTGCACATGACCCAAAAAGTGGCAATTGTAATGTCTGAACTTGAACATGAGCCCATGAGACTCAGACTTTGAATATGGCTTGAAGGTGTGCAGAATACCTGTACTCTATACTATATGTAAATGCACTATGAAAATTAAATATTTACCTAATGTTACTCAAATGACACGACCTGAGGACAGGACAATGTTGCCAGAATGTGTTTGATTTTGCCAGATGTTTTGTGTATTTTTCACCCAATATTGGCAATAGATCCCAAAGAGGTCACACTCACTTTATAGTCTGTGGGCTTGCGATCGCACTTTGATTTGTACATTCCTGTTAAATGTGCTTCCGATGAAATTCTTCCTTATCCTCTTGATCTGATGAGCATTCTCACTCACTCAGTCTTTTGCTGATTCACTTAATCCCTCTCGAATCAGGAGGAGACTGGAGCCTATCTCAGGCTCATCACTGGGCAAAGGCGCGGTACACCTGAAACAGCTTACCAAACCATTGCAGCTAGGGGTAACACATACAGCCATTCACACTGACTGATCTGGTCTGGTACTTTCCGATTCGTCGAACGACTCTTGGCGACCTGCCATGAAGGGTAACGCCTTGATTACCATCTTCATGGAGGTTTTCTTGGCAAGGACAGTGCAATGGTTTGCCGTGACCTTCTGCACGATACGAACCTATGGGCAATTTAGAACGGCCAATTAACCTACAGTGTATGTTTTTGGACTGTGGGAGGAAACCGGAGTACCCAGAGGAAACCCACGCAAGCACGGGGAGAACATACAAACTCCATTCACACTGACACCTAAGGGCAGTTTAAAGCAGCCAGCTAGCCTAATGTGCATGACTTTGGATTGCAGGAGGAAGCCGAAGTACTCTGGGGTTGGGGTGGGGTGTATGCACAAGGAATCGGACTAGGAGAACATGCAAACTCCACGCAGAAATGTGCAGGACTCAAACATAGAACCTTCTCGCTGTGAATCATATGTGCTAACCACTGTATCACTGTTGCTACCCTAATGTGCATCAAATTCATGGAAAACATTGTTTACCGTATCCACTGATTATACAGGGATTCCTCACTTTCCGCAGTTAATTGGGATCGAGATCCCTCCGCGACCACGGGATTCCGCGAAGTGGGACCCCCCCCCCCCCCCCGACTGACATATACGTGCATGTATATGTGTATATAATATCAATAAATACATATTCAATGCAATAAATGATTATAATAACAATGAAACGTTAAAAAAATGCACAAGATGTAAATAAATTATAAACACATACACATACAGATGCAGAGGCGCGTGCACACACAGACGCACCACACAAAAATGTAATTAGTTTTGATGGGATGAATATTTTTTTAAAAAAGCGTGATGCACTGAATTGAAACGTGAAGTAGTGAGCGATCCCCGTATTGCTATTGCTACTGTAGTGACAGTTTTGAAGCATTACCAGAAGTGATTTTATTTTCATATTGCATTTAAACAGAAAACACTGATGAGCAGAGTGATACATACTGGGAGATGTCCCAGTACAATTCTAATAAATATAAGCACTTTTGGAATCAAATCGGTGGATGGTTTTATCTTGTAATACAACATCTTGACACCCAACCATATGATCTTGTGATTGTTTCAGCGGAGAAGCTGCTTGCTCGAAAATGTGCAGGATCAGATCGACGACATCAACTGGAATAGAAAGCTGAAAATCAAACAGGTGAGATTATCACTTGCTTTCAGTATTGTATTCGATTTATATAGCGCTCCGTCCACACTGAATAGCATGCTCAAAGCGCTCCCTGGCGCCCCCTGCACTCCGGGCACCCGTCGCCACCGTGCGGCACCAGTTATTGCGTTGTTCTATCCTTTTGATGCTGAGCGCCAAGCAGGAAGCAATAACTCCCAAATTTTAACGTCTTATGGTATGACACGACCGAATTCGAACCCCGACCTTCCGGAGGATAAAGCAGACGCTCTACCAACTGAGCTAAATCTCCAGTAGTTTCAGTTTTGTTGTTTAAAGTTGCATTATCTTAACAATGCACATGTAGCACAACAGGGTGTTTGTTGTCATCCTGTTACCATGTCAACCTAGATCTAATTGACTGGGCCTCACAGTGCCCGTAAAAACCTCGTCATCCTCAGAGGGATTATGTAACCTTTTATCATATGAACCATCAGTAGACCTCATATACACCTCTTTACAATATAGATAAGATGGGTTCAACCAGCTATTTCACAGGCTGAATTATGCATTCTATAAACAAAAACTGTTTTTTTTTTGTTTTTTTTTAAATAAATCTGTCCCCCTCAATATGTAAGAGGGCTGTGGCAAGTGGATTTGGACTACCCAGTCAGTGTGTGCATGGAGGGGATTCCTGCTTCAAGCAAGTGAATAAAGAACAAAAACATGAGTCTACACACCATTCCTCATCAATGCTTTGCCCTGAAGACAGCAATAAAATCTTCTACAATAGTGAAACTGCTGTCACTGTAATATATGGTGGGCTTTTCAGCAATGTTATGAGACACAATGTACACAAGAATAAACTTGTTTAGAATGAGTATAATGGTGCAATAATTTCCACATGAGTACATTTGTATTTTGTGCATGAATGCGTCAATTTTAAGACTTGTTTTATGTTCTCTTACTGGATAGTAATTCGAACCCAGAACTACCTGCACTCAGATTATTATTGAATTCATTCATTCATTCATTCATTTAATTTCTGAATCGCTTAATCCTGGTTGCAGGGAGGCTGGTGCCCATCTCCGCCGACTCTGTTTAGAGTACACCTTGGACAGCTCGCCACGTCATCACATGGCAGAAACATGCTGACGGCTATGCAGCTACTCTAGTCGAAAGTCATCAATGGTTCTTTTACATATCTCTCACCATAGACAGTGAGAGACATGGCCGGACTTTGTTGCATTGATAGCTGCACTGGGGGTTGTGGGTCTGTGTGTGTGTGTGTGTGTGGGGGGGGGGGGGGTGTTGAGAGACGACGACACAGCAGTGACAACCGTCGACAGTGGGGCTTGATCCCCCAACCTTAGGATTGGCAAGCCAGCACCTTACCACTGGGCCACAACTGCCCCTTATCAGATTATCATATTTATTAATGACCTTTGATGGCTGTAGTATCTTGACAGCTGATTATTATTTGATCATGTATTAACACCTGGTACCTTAACAAGAAGGTCTATGAAATACAGTAGAGTGAACCCTCACTTTTCACGGTGAATGGGGACCAAGACCCTCCGCGAACGCCGAATTTTGCGAAGTAGGATCAACCCCCGTGACTGACGTATACGTACATGTATATGTGTATATAAAATCAATAAATACAAAAAATTCAAAAGTAATGCATAAGATGTAAATAAAATATAAACGCACACACACAAACACACAAACACACACCAGATGCACACATACATACAGACGCACACGTGCACACAGAGATGCTTTCAGATAAGCACCTCACATAAAAATGTAAATAGTTTTGTTGTGAGGTTTTGGGTTGTTTTTTTGGTTTGTGTTTGTTTGTGGTTTTTTTTTTTTTTTTTTTTTTTTTGCATAATTGGCCTTGTTTTGCGGGATTTTCCTAAACATTCCCCCAATTTTTCCTTAATTTCCTCATTTTTTAATTTTTTGATGAATGTTTTTGAAAAACCCACTATACACTGAAGCAGCAGGAACTGAAGCGCGAAGTAGCGAGGGATCACATTTGCTATAATATGAGTCATTAGGAAACAGAACTAATAGATAATTGTTTTGATCTGTGCACGGTGCATTTACACTCCATGCACTTTTAATCCTGAAGCCTCGTAAAAGTTTACTCTGTGAATGAAAAATACTAATGTGCTCTTGTGTGAGTGGGAGTGATGATATGTACTCTGGCGCTCACACGCTGGTTTGTGACTCTTAGGATGTCAAAAGGCGAGGCATGAGACAGCTTCTGGAGAGCTTCGCTGCAGAAGAGGGATTCCACATGGATGATGACAGTAGCTTCTCCGAAGGGGAGGAGGAGTTGGATGAAGAGGAGCAACGCAAGAATGCGGTGCCAGGTGAGTACACTTACAAGCTCAGTTGAACACTCTCAAGTATGTGGCCTTTCCTTAGACTTAGGAAGCTGATACTGCTCACATGCATCAGTGGGCCATGCCTGAAAAGACAATACTAGACAAGAAGGTATATTTTACTATCAATTTAGTTCACTAATTCAGTTTCTGTTTTTGAAACCTTTCCAATTGCAATGTTTAATGCCTCCCACACGGTTCACATCTTCCAAGAACATTTATGAATACATGTATTTTCTTTTTATTTTTCTTCTTTTTTTGGGAGTTGTCATTGACATTGTTCTCATGAACATCAAATTGTTCTCCTAAGAAATATGCTGTTCTCAAGCCAAAGTTTTACTGGGTTTTGGTTTGAGACCTAAAGCATTTCGAAAACTGACTCCATTGTATTAGAAATACAGTGGGACCTCACTTTACGAAAGTCTTAACAAACGAAAAATTCAGGTTCCGAAACGCATTTTCCTAAAATTTTTGTCTCTGGATACGGAACAAGTTCACGTTACGAAAGCGCCATCTTAAAAATTCAAACGCGCCATTCAAACATTCAAAGAATGAGCGAGTTGCTTTCCCATCGGTTGTCTCCCAACACCCCGCCCCGCTGGCCTCCCATTGGCTAGGAGGGAGCTGAAGCGCCATAATACAGTACTGTACCCATAATGTTTTTCGTGTGCCTTCGACCCGTTGTTCGACGCACACGCGTGAAGGAGAGTTGTACTGTTGGTTCATGAGTTTTTTTGTTGAGTGTGCTTATTGCAGAGTTATTTTTTGTTATTAATCATGAGCCGAAAGAAAGTGATTCCTGGTGAGACTGAAAAGAAGAAGCGGGCTCAGTTATCAATAAAAGCTTTCAATGGAAGACTTAGTTTAGTTTGTTTGTTTGTTTGTTTTTAAGACATTTATTTTTGAGTCTAACAGTCATACCCGCCAACACTCCAGGAGTTTTCTTATTTCTCCCATATTTCAAGGCCACTTCCCAGACCACTGTTGTTTTGTTGCTTCTCTCTGGAACCTCCTGTACTTTACATGACCCTGAAACTTTACTCTCAAAAATTGACATCCAGAAATTCATTTTGTGTTTGTCAAGTCATCAGAATGTCTTTGAAATACATTCCACATCCCGATAACCCCCAACTCGATTCAAGGGGCTTGTGTGTATCCATTTTTTTGCACAGACTGAAAAAAAAAATTGGCTACACAGCTTAGCTGTTATTAAAATATCAGAGCAGGTATATTTAATTCAATTTAGTTTTATTTGTAAAGCGCATTTTACCGTTCACATTGTTGCAAAGCAGCTTTACACAGTAAAAGATTCTGAAGTATTCAAAGAGATTTCTACAACTTTCATTTTCTGCAACTCCTACACACCCCTAATGAGCGTCACTCGCGGCGATGGTGGCAAAATGAAGGAAAAACTCCTTCAGTTGATGGGAGGAAGAAATCTTGAGAGGAACCAGCAAGAAAAGGAAAATTCATCCTCACCTGGGTGAAACCATAAAGACACAAACCATACACGAGAAATTCATTACAGTACAAAATGTAGTCCAGTTGGTTATACAACAACTTCTTCTTCTTCTTCACTTATCCCTTAACATCCGGGGATGTCGTTGGGGCGCCTTCATGGCGAGACTTGGGCTGATTTGGCCTGGTGGAGCCCATCCCTCTCCAGGTCGGAAACATGCCGACAGCTTTGCAGCTACTCTTTACGAAAGTCAGCAATGGTTCTTTTACATGCCTCTCACCATAGACAGTGAGAGACATGGCCCACCCTTGATAACCCAGTTAGCTGCACTGGGGGGCAGTGACAACCCTGTGGGGACTCAAACCCCCAACCTTCTGCCTTCTGGTTCTCTCTCTGTCTGTCTGTCTTCCTTTTGGCTTTTTCCCTTTTACTCGGGAATCGCCACAGTGAATCATCTGATTTGCACATTTGATTTGTCAGAGGTTTTTACGTCGGATGCCCTTCCTGTCACAACCCTTTTTAGCAAGGGACAGAAACACGCTGACGACTTTGCAGCTACTCTTTACGAAAGTCAGCAATGGTTCTTTTACATGCCTCTCACCATAGACAGTGAGAGACATGGCCCGCCTTTGATAACCCAGTTAGCCGCACTGGGGGGGGACAGTGACAACCTTGTGGAAAGTTGGACTCGAACCCCCAACCTTTGGATCAGCGATCCAGCGCCCTATACCACTAGACCATTGCCAGGCATGCCAGAGTCCCTGTTTGCACACATCTAAGTCCGTATTGACCTTCATCAGCAGAAGGTAGGGGATTCCAAGATGAGAACTTTAGTGAGCATCAGCACACCAGGATTCAGCACCACAGGACTCAGAAAGCAGAAGAATCAGGATCACTGGCATCCCAGAAGAAGAATATGTACCTCAGCAAAGAAAATGAGAGCGGGAGTGGGGGTGGTGGTGGTGGTGGTGTACTCAATAGTGGAATGGAAATAGAAGAATTTATTATTGCTGAGTGCAAACAGGGACTCTGGCATGCCTGGCTATGGCAGAACAACTAATAGAGAGAGCGAGAACCAGAAGGCAGACAGACATGAGGGCACCCTGTGACACTGGGCAATCAGCCACCCCACTGTCAAACGGACCTGGGTGAGCATGTAGCGTGGGGGAGCGACAGTGTCCCACCATCACAGTTTGCTAGAACTCTATGCCTGAGACCCCCAGATCTGCTCCTTTACCAAATAAAATGCTATTAACAAAATGCTAACGGTACATTTACAGCAGTTGGCAGAAGCTCTTATACAGAGTGACTTACAATTATCATTTTTTTTTTTTTTATACAACTGAGCAATTAAGGGTGAAGGGCCTTGCTCAATGGCCTAGCAGTGGTGAGCGTTGGGACTGAACCACTGACCTTTGGATTAGCAGCCCATTGCCTCATCCACTAAGCCCCCACTGCCCAAACGTTTCACCAAACAAGCAAGTTTTCAGCCTGGTCTTAAAAACAGAGACTGTGTCTGAGTCCTGAACATTAACTGGAAGGCTATTCCATAACTGTGGGGATTTGTAAGAGAAGCTCTTCCCCTGGAGTAGTCTTCATTATTCGACGCATCACTAAACATCCTGCACCTTTGATCTAAGGGGGGCGTGCAGGATCATAAACGACAAGAAGTTCGCTAAGATAATGCGGTGCGAGACCATTAAATGCTTTATAGGTTGAAAGTAGCAGTTTATATTCAATTTGAAATTTAACTGGGAGCCAGTGCAGTGTAAATAAGATCGGGGTGAAATGAGGTTATCGTAAATGTTAATATAAATCAATGTATTCTGTACCGCAGTATTAAAATACAGTTCATCTGTGATAAAATAGTGTTGACGTTTTGGCATAACATATTTTATTTCCCCGAATCTGGTAATTTATTTAATTCTTATAAATTACTATTATGTACTGTGTATATGCTCTTATATGCCTTTGTCTCTGTGCTGTGTCCAGCTCTGCCTAACTGTGTCCTTACCAAAGAGGCTCTGCGAGACGGGTTGAAAGTATTGATCTCTAAGGAAGATGAGCTGCTATATGCTGCCTACGTGCACACGCTGGACTTACCTGACATGTAAGACTCTTAGTTCTCGAGGTTCATACAGATGTGTTAAATTCACATTGGAAAATCAGTGGGGAAAATAAAGAAAAATGTAAATGTTGAAGAGTGTAATTCTCAGTGAAATATAAGCATGCTATTAAACATAATATGCCTAGCCACTGTCTCATTTCCAAAAACTTCTCCGTCACAGCTACAGCATTGTTATTGAAGGAGAGAGAGGAAACAGGCCAAGGATCTACTCTTTGGAACAGTTGCTTCAGGAAGCGGTAGGTTTTAAACTGTGTAACCGTACAGGGATCCCTCACTTTCCGCGGTTAATTGGTTGGGACCGAGATTCCCCGCGACCACCAAAATGCACGAAGTGGGATCCCCCCCCCCCCCCCTCCCCGCGCTGACGTATACGTACATGTACATATATGTATATAATATCAATAAATACATATTCAATGCTATAAATGCTTATAATAACAATTCAAAATTAAAAAAGAATGCATAAGATATAAATAAAATATAAATACACACACACATACTGACGCGTGCAGATGCATGTGCACGCACTCAGATGCACACCTCACAAAAATGTAACTAGTTTTTATTGGAGGTTTTTAGGTTGTTTTTTTGTTTTGTGTTTGTTTCGGGTTGTTTTTTTTTTTTGCATAATTGGCCTTGTTTTTGTGGCATTTTCCTTAACATTTTCCCCTATTCTTCCTTAATTTCCTTATTTTTTATTTCGAATAATGATGATGATTTCCTTTCGGCTTTTTCCCTTTATCAGGGGTTGCCACAGCGAGTGAATCGCACGTTTGATTTTGCATAGGTTTTTACGTCGGATGCCCTTCCTGACACAACCTTTTAGCAAGGGACAGAAACACGCTCCTTAATTTCATTATTTTTTAATTCGATGAATATTTATATATATATAAAAAAAATAAATAAAAAAAAAAAAACGCGATCCATTGAAGCGCGAAGTAGCGAGGGATCCCTGTATATAATTCAACAAAAACTTAACACATGTGCCAGAGTTGATCCACACCCTCATTACAGTTCAACACACCCAGCCACGTGTCTGTTGAAGCATTTTGAAGCGAAACATCTGTGGATGTGTGCGTGTGTGTGCGTGTGTGTGTGCATGAGTATGTGCGTGTATGTGTGTGTGTGTGTGTGTGTGTGTGTGTGTGTGTGTGTGTGTGTGTGTGTGTGTGTGCGCGCGCGTCTGCACGCATGAGCATGTAAATTGGTATGATTGGTACATATGATTGGTTCAAATCTGACTCAAGGCATTTTACATATGTACATTTTATTACTAATTTTTTATCTCACTGCACACAAATTCCTCAGCAGAAAAAAAATTGAAACATCTGTTTGGAATAGAGGGAGTGATACAGTATATTGTGAGGTGTATGTGTGTGTTCATGCGCAGAGGATCCAATATTTTTCAGGAAGAAAACAGTTCATGGCTGTGCACCGTGTTGTGCCTTTTGCTCCAGGTTACAGACATAATTCAGACCAGCAGTTCAGATTGTCCCTCCATATAACGTTACAGGTGCATAGTGCACATGACTGTTCCTAGTTAGTTTTGCTCTACCCCTAGGGCAACTGACTGATGGACTTGTTTTTATTGTTTATTTATCTGTTAACATGTATGAACATATTAAGGGCTGAATGGTGGGTTGTACTTGTATGCATAGTTGATCTCTCAACGGAAAGAGGGGAGCTGATTATACACTGTAAACCGACAATGCTTTATTGGCACTCAATCATTTAAATACATTGGATGCATGGCTCCTTTCATTCAATCTCCTTCATCTCCATTTTGCAATGGGGAAAAGTCTGTCTTTCTGCCGGAGCTATCTTTTGACATGAAGGACAGCCTTCTATGAACGCAGCTCCCAGCCCCCAGTAAAAGAGGAAATCAGACTGTGAACTGCATTTCTCAAGTGTAAATTATCAAATGCAGAAAGTAATCTAAACATTTCACTTCATGGTACAACATACAGGCTACTTCACTATACCAGTTATTATTATTATTATTATTATTATTATTATTATTATTATTATTATTATTATTATTGTTATTGTTGTTGTTGTTGTTATTATTATTATTAACAACAACAACAACAATAACAATAATAATAATAATAATAATAATAATAATAATAATATTACTACTACTACTATTACTACTAATACTAATTAGAACCCCCCACCCCCACCCCATCATGCACGTGCACACACACACACACACACACACACACACACACACACACATGCATTGTTCACATTCTGTATTTTAATGGTTAGTGCTTTAATTCTTTCCTTGGTCTTTTCCTACAGTTTCCCCTACCTTCAAGCTTGGTATTGTTCTTCTCAGCTACCTGATCTGTGTGTGTGTGTGTGTGTGTGTGTCTGTGTTTGAGTGCTCGTGCGTGTAGGTGTATCTGTGTTAGTGTGTCATAATTACTGCCAGAAATAGAGTGGCACACACACACACACACACACACACACACACACACACACACACACACACACAAAATACTGCCTTACGGGTGACTTTTGTGACCTTCCATTGTTTATTATATAGAGAAAAGGTACCACTTGTAAGCTATTATCATAGCCATGCATTATAGACAGACAGACAGACAGACAGACAGACAGACAGAGAGATAGATAGAGTTCTATCTTTTATTTCTCATGCTTAATTCAATTTCTTATCCATTTCCTGCAAATCTCTCCCAGAACTAAAGCCTGTGCCTGCCTGTTCTCTCAATGGCCCTCAGCACAGCAACTTCATTTGTGCCAAGGCTGAAAGAGCTCTTAGTACCAGGACAGGCTGTATAGTAGGAGGGATGTTGGCAATTTCACAATAAAGTAATCAATGTGGGATAATTTCTTTAATCGTTCTTAAGCAGGTGCCTATTCGTTGATTCTGATTTCATGTGATTTGATATCAAATTTGGATTGTAATTAAAGGGTCCTGTGGCATTAAATCTCAATGGACGTGGTTTACAGGTTCTGAGATATCTGAGATGTGTGCATGTGTGCGCGTGTGTGCGTGTGTGTGCGCGTGTGTGCGTGTGTGGATGTTTATGCTTTTCTTTTTAAAGCCGTGGTTTATACTGCATCCCTACCCCAACTTGCCTGAAAGCAGCTGTTGTTGTTTTTATTCCAGACAGCTTTTATATTAGTTTTCTTCTTTATTATTAGTTTTGTTTGAAATTCAAACTTTGTGTGGTTGACAGGTTTTGGATGTGCAGTTGAAAACAGTGGATGCACTTACTGATGCAACAAGAGTCTGTGCATACTGGAGCGAGCGTTCAAGGTGCCTGTATCCTGGATATGTCCGCAGAGGTCAGAGAAGAATTCTATCCATACTTCTTAACATCCTATTTTCTGTTTGTTTTTATTGAATCTGATCCTTTGTACTTGCTGAAACTTTAAAATGGGTGATGTCATGCTCAGGTGGTCCTGGAGATGAGCAGAAAGAAGGCTCTGTCATGGTGGAGTTTGATGATGGAGATCGTGGCTGGATTTCCCTTCACAATATACGCCTTCTTCCACCTGACTACCAAATATATTGTAAGTTATGAGTTTAAAGATGAATTATTTAAGGAAAATTATTGTGCAAATGAAAAGACATACATTTGTATGAGAAATGGAAGCAACCAATGTTATATAATCCATGAACCTCAGGTGCAGAGCCTTCGCCAGCTCTCCTGGCTTCTTCTACTCGCCACAAACGGAAAACCTCCACTCATGAGAAGAGCACTCATCAGACCAATATTTCATCAAAATGGCATGGCAACACAGAATCAAGAAAAACAATCAAGGCCAAGCCAGGTAACTGACTATACAATCATACCTCACCTTACGAAATTAATCCGTTTCAGAAGTGGTTTCGTAACCTGATTTTTTCGTAAGTTGAGTAACATTTTACATGTAAAAGGCCTGTTTCGTTCCAAGGCCGCCAATACTACCCCCTAAACCCTTTAAAAATTATAAAAGTATACCTTTTAAGGCCTCCTTCTGCTTCAATATCGTACCGATGGTAGACGGGTTTTGGCCATATTCCTTTGCGATATCACTCAACTGCATGCCACGAGCCCGCTTCTTCTTTTCACTCGCACCGGGAATCACTTTCGTGGGGCCCATGATGAATGACGAAAAATAAAGTTGCAATGAGCACACTCGAAAAACTCACGAAACAACAATAACTCTGTCCTTTATGCGTATTAGAACTCCATGACGAAAAATGAGTCGAAGGCACACGAAAAGCATCATGGGTATTATGGAGACGCAGCTCCCTCCTAGCCAATGGGAGGCCGGCGGGGTGGGGTGTTGGGAGATAGCCAATGTGAGATCAACTCGCGCATTATTTGAAATTTTGAGATGGCGCTTTTCATAACATGAATTTTTTTCGTATGCAGAGACGGTAAATGTGTTTCGTAACTTGTATTTTTTGTTTGTTGGGTCTTTCTTAAGGTGAGGCACCACTGTAGCTGTAATACTGTATACATCGCTGAAAACAGCACAGCTCTATAACTTGGAAGTTTAAATTTTGCCTTCCCAGTGCAAAGATGTAAAACGGAAATGCACATTTATTTTATAGTCTATCTATCAAAAAGTCTAAAATACAATGTAAAAACTATTTGTGTGGAGTGTTTTGCTGCAAAATGCTCTTATATAAGAGGTTTCATTCATGGTCCTGTCATCATAAAGACATGGGCATTTGACATGTTTTATATTTAACTTCATTGTATTTTTATATTCATTTCATTTTATATTAAACCTATAGCACAGAGCATAGCCAGCTCTTTTTTTCCATTATAATAATATTTATTTTCTGTACATGCTGTATGTATCCTCTGCGTGAAATGGATGGAGGAGCCTCTTATCTGCAAAAGCAGTACAATAGAACAGATCGGATTTACTTCCATTTGAAGTCCTCAGACATATTAATTTCACACTGTTAAGCTTGTGTCTGTAAAAAAAAAAAAACCTGTTCGTCAAAAGATTTTAATAAATGCAAATAGGTCAAAGTACATTATTTGTTGTAATGTTGAAATCATGTTTAAATAATTTTTAATTAAGAATTTTATGTTTTCTTTTATTATTACAGAGAGGCCCAAATCAGTCAACGTATCCACAAAAAGTGGTGTGTCTGAAAATGTACCTAGGAGTGTCCCCTCTCTTCTTACCTGGCCATCTGTCACTATGTCAAGAAAGAGACCATCTCTGGATTTGTTCCAGTTCAATGGCCTGCCGAGAAAAACTATGAAAGACAGGGAACCAGCCACATTCCCCCTGCTTGGCTCCACTATGGGTGCACCAGTTAAAGGTATCTTTAGCACCTCTTTTGAGGTGGATTCTTTTAGCAGCATCGCTAATGGTTTTACAGCCTTTGGTAATCAACAACCACCATCTGGGTCACAAATTGGTCAGAAGAGCAACTCAAATGTTCGTGGGAGGAAAACAGGAGACAGGAAAGAGTACCTTATCAAGCTGGACCATGAAGGAGTAACTTCTCCAAAGACAAAAAACGGAAAAGCGCTCATGCTTCTTGGGAATGGGGAGTTTGAATCCAGAGGAGGAAGAATGGAGAAGAATTCTGGGACCAAAAACATTGGCGATCTAAACTCTCACATGGATTGCTCCCAGTCAATGTTACTGATGAAGGATGCCAAGAGAAGTAGTAGTCACCTACTCAAGGGTTCTTCTGACATGCGGAAACATTCTCAGGGTCTAGGACTTGGTGAATATCCAGATTATTTGTTGAACTGCCACAGTGATTGTCTCAGCTCCTACTCAGACATGGATGAAGATGAAGAAGATGCTAGAAGGGCAGCAATGCGCAACCCTAGGCGCTTTCTCTCTCATCTGTCCATCTCCTCCTCATCCTCAGGTTCCTCAAGCTCATCAAGTTCAGGCTCATTATCTAGTTCTAGTGCCTGCTCCTCAGACAATGACTCCTCTTACAGCTCAGATGAAGAGGAAGCATCTCAACTTCTCCTGCAGGGTTGTCTATCCACCCATCATGCAGTGCTTCAACAACAGCAGCAGCAGCAGCATTCTGAGCCGGCAACTGCCACTTCGCAACACTCCTTTATTGCTGTGTCCAGTCCAAAGGCTATGGTCAGCAATGGTACAGGCAGACATCCAAGGAAAAAGGATATTTCCAGTAACACCCTATCTACAGCACAAACCAAATCTTCCAAGGACTGTACAAAAAAGCAAAAGACAGACAGTCCATCTAACCCGTCTGCATTTGTACCCGCACGTCAGCTGTGGCGGTGGTCTGGAAACCCGACTCAGGTAAATCTCATACAATAAACGTTTTGACATGATGGATTGAAGATAATTTTCAGACATCCAGTATTTCCTAATGCATCTATTCACTAATATAATGTTGTCTGTTGTCTTCAGAGACGAGGTCTAAAAGGAAAAGCACGTAAACTCTTCTACAAGGCCATTGTGCGAGGTAAAGACATCATCAGGGTGGGTGACTGTGCAGTATTTCTGTCTTCTGGTCGTCCTCACCTTCCTTATATCGGGCGCATTGAGAGCCTGTGGGAATCATGGGCCAGCAATATGGTTGTGAAGGTGAAATGGTTTTATCATCCTGAAGAGACTAAACTTGGTAAACGTCACAGGGATGGAAAGGTACTTTCTATAGTTTCCATCAGCGGTATTAATCAAATTTATTTAAATCTTACCTTATTTATACCCGTTAATGAATGACAAACAGATGAGTTTAACACTACTTTTCTGCTTTCTCAGCATGCTCTATATCAGTCTTGTCATGAGGATGAAAATGATGTCCAGACCATCTCCCATAAATGTCAGGTGGTTAGTCGAGCTGAGTATGAGCACCTAAGCCGCCTGAGGAAACCCAACAGCAACAGCCAAGACCTCTACTACTTGGCCGGAACATATGACCCCACTAGTGGCCAGTTAGTCACAGCTGAAGGAGTATCAATAATCTGCTAACGTTTTTGTCATATGGATCTACTACTGAAGAATTATTTTCCTCCTTGAGGGAGGATATCTAAAGGGCTGACAATCGATTTATTATTATTTTTTTTTTAACTGTGTTTGGAATGATCTCATATCAAAGCCCCATAATTGGACACTAAACTAGCACTCCATGGAATAAAGAAAAAGATGACAAGCTCTTTACTGATCTACTTTGTAGCCTCACCCGACTTTGGTGGGTGACAACTGGGGCTTTCCAGCCAAGGAAAGATATTTTAGTTCTCAGTGAAATTGATGAGGCACTGGACATAAGCAAGATTATATTAATTTATATTAACAGTGTTGAGGTAAAATATTTCGGTTTTTCTTGTGGAAACCCTGAAGAGAGCTGGGTTCACTTTAGACTTATCATCCTTATCAGATCAATTTCATCAGGACGTTTATTTTTTAATCTCAGTTGGACCAAAACTATTGCATGGCGCGTGTGTGTGTGTGTGTTTATGTGTGTGTGTGTGTGTGTGTTTATGTGTGTGTGTGTGTGTGTGTGTGTGTGTGTGTGTGTGTGTGTGTGTGTGTGTGTGTGTGTGTGTGTGCGTGTGTGTGTGTGTGTGTGTGTGTGTGTGTGTGCGTGTGTGTGTGTGTGTGTGTGTGTGTGGAGTGTGGCCACAAACAGAAGGAACTGGGTGTCATGCTGTAGGCATAAAACTCTTCACGGCATAACAAGTCAAGAGTGCCACTGTCTCAGCTGTACATCCCATGTTAATGACTCCTTCTGGGCATCCAGGGATTTTCCAAGAATTGTTTTTAATGCCCAGTCAACTGAAAATGAAAAATAATTTTAAGTTAAATTTCTGAATTAATTTTTCTTTACAAAAAAAAAAAAAAAAGTGTTTGTTTGTTTTGTTCCAATCAAGCCATACACTTCAGTACCTCTTACTTACTGTATCTTTTATTCAGGTGTATAGTTGTACAATTGTTTTATTTTATGTGTGTAAATATATAAATATATAAAAGGTATTAACTGTAAATATAATATAAAGGAATAGAGAACTATATTCCTCTTTATTGCGCTTGATTGTGTTATTTTTTTAATGAGACAACTGTTAGATTTGATTGGGATTATTATTATTATTATTATTATTATTATTATTATTATTATTATTATTTCTTTTGCTTTAGAGGATGTGTGAACCACAAGTCACCACCTTGGCACTGTACATGACCTGCCTTTTTTTTTTTTTTTTTTTTTTTTGAAACAGGTTATGATAAGTTAGTATATACAGGATACTGCATACGTGTGGCTGAACAGTCTACTGGGTGACTAATTTAGAATGGGCCAGCCGTGTCCACATAATTGTGATCTTTTTCCACCTTTGTTTTTGCTTTTTCATTTAGAGCCTTGTGACAGAATTCATTTGTGTGTTGTTGGTTATGAGTAGGACAAATGCAACAAAAGCCTTTGTGGCACTTTTGCACTTCAGACATGCAAGATAATGTGTTGCCAATGCATCCATGTTTTGCCAGATCCAAACAGCGTGTTGATTAAAAGTTAATATATTAGTAGACAGATAGGTAATCCGGACTCCCAAGCAGAAACCAAAGCACCCCTAAGGGTTATATTACAGATTGCAATAAGGGAATGAAGTCTGTGTAAATAGATCGTAAGGTATGGGAGCCCTGCAAATTTATTGGCTGGTGAACTTCAGAAAAAAATTGACAGTGTTCATACTGTATGATGCAGTTACTGCTTTGTTTGCTTTAATATGATAGAAACAGCTTTATGTTTCTGCAATGTTTTAATATTTCTGGCAAGCTATTAGTGTTGGTAAGTAGTGATTTTGGATGATGCAGCACACCAGTGGGCACTTCAGGCACTCTAAGCGATCTGAAGGCCTCTGTCACATGTTCATGAAGGACAATCAGAACCTGTTTGGGGTGGTTTAAAATGGATCAAATCTCAATGTTGCCTCTCGTCACTTTTTTATGCTTTGCCAAAAAAAAAAAAAATGCATTTTATTTTTGTTCTGCATTGTTTGTCACATATTTTGCCTGATATGCAAGCCTGTAAAGACTGTTCAATGTAGATTTGAGGAAAGGACAGCAATGCCTTCCTGTCCTTATGACTAATTACAACACAACAACTTTGTTGCTGTTACACTGCAGAAGCAAAAGCTTTAAAAATCATATGTGAAAATCCATGTAAAGTCACTTTTTGGGTCTATAAAAAAAGAAAAAAGTTATTTTTCATAACTAAACACTGGATTCATTGCAGAATATCATGACACTGGCATCAGCCATACAACCTGACTATGAGACCCACTGCGATTTATTCTTATTCTTCTTCTTATTATTATTATTCATATTTTGGGGGGTTGATGTACTTTTTAACATTGTGGGGAATATAACATTGTGGGGATTGTTGAGGCAAGTTATTTATCTTAATTTTAAGCATTTGTGTTGCCTTTAATTAAAAAAAAAAGATGTCAAAATTAATCCCTTGCTATGGTTTGTTTCAGTTTGTCGTAGTGAGTAGTGCTCCAGTGCAGCCCTGGCATTGGAAAACACTGTTAAAAAATAATTCATGTAGCTCCTCCTTCTTTAACGTCATAGTGTTATGTTGTTAAAACCCACACTGTTACGTCTAGACCTCGGAGTTTCTATTTGTCTGTAATTAGCTGGTTAGTGACAGTCATTATGATGGCCAGGTCATTTTCAGTTCTAAATCTCCTGTGTCTCGTTGTGCAAGTGTGTCTCTATGCATATGTGTTTTTGAGAGACAAGGGATATTGAGGGAAAAAAAAAATAAAAAAGAAACAATGTGGTGCAGCTCGAAACAGCAGCACTTGAGTATTTGCCTGCAGGCACTACAGGTGGCATAAATGTTTGAATTTTTGAACGGAATAGACCCATTAAGGAAGTAATGTAATCATATGATGTTCTTCCACCCACTGCAGAAGCACATGGAAACGGGGGACTGTATGTGAGGAGGAAAGTTGATATACTCCCCACTGAGATGGTGGTGCACCAACAATGTGAAAGGATTCAAACATTTAGTTAAATAAATCCCGTTTGAGATTCACAACCGCTGTTATTCCCCTTCTGGGATTTTTTATACTGAAGAACATTCTATAAATACCAAAGAAATAAGTAAGTTCGTTCATTCATTAATTTCCTAAGCCATAAGACAGGCAGTCATCGCAGCCAAATCTGGGAGAGGGCAGGGTACACCCTGAACAGGTGACCAGGCGACTGCAGGGCCAACACTCAGATTGACACCTAGGGATGATTTGGAAGAGCCAATTGACCTCCTGTGCATGTTTTTGGACCATAGGTGGAAACCAGAGTCTGTCTTCCTTTCGGCTTTTTCCCTTTTACTCAGGAGTCGCCACAGCGAATCATCTGATCCGCACGTTTGATTTGGCAGAGGTCTTTACGTCGGATGCCCTTCCTGTCACAACCCTTTTTAGCAAGGGACAGAAACACGCTAATGACTTTGCAGCTACTCTTTACGAAAGTCAGCAATGGTTCTTTTACATGCCTCTCACCATAGACAGTGAGAGACATGGCCGGCCTTTGATAACCCAATTAGCTGCACTGGGGGGACAGTGACAACCCTGTGGAGAGTGGGACTCGAACCCCCAACCTTTGGATCAGCGATCCAGCGCCCTATACCAATAGACCACCAGAGTACCCGGAGAAAACCTGCACAAGCACAGGGAGAACATGCAAACTCCACACAGAAACAACACCTGCCGCCATGAAATAAGTAAGTGTGTCTTACAATTCTAGCAAACATGATAAAATGATTCCTGAGAATTCCCATCAACCCCCATGTCCGACTTGTGAGAAACAGTAGGACGCATACATGTGAAATGGAGGTCCAACCCACCTAATTATTCACTCATTCATTTCTGAAATGCTTAATCATAATTATGGTCACGGGGAGGGTGGTTCCCATCTCAGCCAACTCTAGGTGAGGGCAGAGTACACCCTGGTCAGCTTGCCAGGCCATCACAGGGTAGAAACACCCTGACGGCTATGCAGCCTAGTCTTGTCGAAAGTCAGCAATGGTTCTTTTACAGCCTCACACCATAAACAGTGAGAGACATGGCCGGCCTTTGATAACCCAGTTAGCTGCACTGGGAGGACAGTGACAACCCGTTGAGAATGGGGCTTGAACCCCCAACCTTGGAATCAGTGATCCAGCACATTACCACGAGGCCACCACTGCCCTCACCTAATTATTTGCACATAACAATTTGCTTATCCACAGTGACAGAAATAATCTCTGGCCCATAGTGAGTCAAATAGCCCCGATGAAACCTGTGAAGCCTGGGACGCTATACTGTGCTTTAGAAAGATCCAGTATTTCCACTTCACCCTGACACAAGCAGCACAGGCATGAAAACCCACAAATAATCAGTTCACATCAATTCTATATTGCTCATTTTACAAATTAATTTATTCATTCATTTATTTATTAAATCATTTTGACATGTCAATGTCTATAAGTTTCACAAATCAATATTTTTACTGCACCAATCTTGAAAATACTCAGAATATTTTGAGGGTTTACTCTCTTCTCATGTGCACACCGAAGGTTATCTCACAAGTTTATATAATCAATTTATAAGTATATAATCATTTCCCTTCCTTAAGGGGGCAGTGGTGGTCCAGTGGTACAGGGCGCTGGATCGCTGATCCAAAGGTTGGGGGTTCGAGTCCCACTGTCCACAAGGTTTGTCACTGTCCCCCCCAGTGCAGCTGACTGGGTTATCAAAGGCGGGCCATGTCTCTCACTGTCTATGGTGAGAGGCATGTAAAAGAACCATTGCTGACTTTCATAAAGAGTAGCTGCAAAGTCGTCAGCGTGTTTCTGTCCCTTGCTAAAAAAGGTGTGACCGGAAGGGCATCCGACGTAAAAACCTCTGCCAAATCAAACGTGTGAATCAGATGATTCATGGAGGTGACTCCAGAATAAAAGGGAAAAAGCCGAAAGGAAGACAGATAATCCTTTCATAAATTCCTCAGACCCAGCGATGGCCTCGCGAGATGTCCAGGGTGTACCCCGCCCTCACCCAGAGTCGGCTGATCATGGGCTCCAGCCTCGCCGTGACCCTAATTAGGATGAAAAGGTTCAGAAAATGAATGAGTGAATGAATTCTTCACACATTAGAATGAACGAATGAATGAATGTGTATTTTGAATATGTAAAACATTCTACACATACATTTTGGTACATTATTTGTATATTCAAAGGTGTGCTCGGTTAATATACACTCCATGTAAATTCTTCAGGTAATGAACTTGACTTTCCTCTTTTGCTTGAAGTATACATCAAAATGTATAAAAATAGTTATTATTATCTACCTATTATAACTAGAAGTCATTAAATACAGCTGTGTTCAAAATAATAGCAATCCAACATGATTAAGCTGCTGAATCACTGATTTTGGTTGAAATTATATTTCTACATGGCAAATAATTTGCTAGCAGGTGTAGTAGAGGAATACAATCCAACAGTTACGATATATATGCTGCTGATTCTTTGTAATTGGGTGAGTAATTGAAAGTGGCGTGTTCAAAATAATAACAGTGTGGAGTTCAATTAGTGACGTCATTCATTCTTTGCAAAACATTTTTTTTAAGTTGTACATGCTGGTTATAGAGCATTCATTTCTCTCTGAAATTCTGAGGAAAATAGGTAATTCCAGAGATTGCTCAGAAGAACAGCGTACCTTGATTAAAAAGTTGATTGGAGAGGGGAAAACATATAAAGAAGTTCAGAAAATGACAGGCTGCTCAGTTAAAATGATTACAAATGCTATAGAATGGCAAGCGAAACCTGAAAGAGGTGGAAGAAAGCAAAAAAACCCACCATTCAAATGAACCAAAGACGATTCAAAATGGCAAAGAACTCAGCCAATAATCAGCTCCAGGAAGATCAAAGAAGGCCTAAAGTTACCTGTCAGTCCTGTTACAAGCCTATGTGAAGCCAAGCTATCAGTAAGAACCCTCCACAAAGTCCCGCTGTTGAAAAAAGGGTGTGCTAAAGAAGATAAAGTTTTCCAAAGAGCATATTGACTGGCCTAAAAAGAAATGGCGCAATATTTTGTGGACTGATGACAGTAAAATTGCTCTTTTTGGATCTCGTGGCCTCACCCGACGACTCCCAAACATGGAATTTAAGCCGCAGTACACAGTGAAGACAGTGAAGCATGGTGGCGCAAGCATGATATGGGGATGTTTCTCATACTACGGTGTCGGGCCTATTTATCACATCCCAGGGATCATGGATCAGTTTGAATAAACCAGAATACATGAACAGGTCATATTGCCTTATGCTGAAGAGGAAATGCCCTTGAAGTGCGTATTCCAACAAGACAACAACCAAAAATACAACAGTAAACGGCAACATCTTGGTTTCAGATCAACACAATTAACGTTATGGAGTGGCCAGCCCGATCCACGGACCTTAGTCCAATAGAAAACTTGTAGGGTGACATTAAAAATGCAGTTTCTGAGGAAAAACCAAGAAATACAGAAGAACTGTGGAATGCAGTCGAATCATCTTCCGGGGCCGAAAAACCTGCTCACAGGTGAGAGAAGTTGGTTGAATCCATGCAACACAGAAGTGCAGCAGTTCTCAGAAACAGTGTTTATACAAATAAATATTATTTCAGCGATTTAAAGGAAGTGAAATCTTACCTTTTCAGTTTTACAGTGAATGTTTGAGTTTGTAAAGAATAAGACACCGGTATTTTTAGCACTCACTTTTCTTCAATTTCTTAAATGAACAACACAAATATGCGTACTTTTCTTCATTTTTTGATTTGGAGTAGAATGTGTTGTGTTCACAATGCATTTATGTTTATGAAATAAAAGCTCTTACAAAAAATTTCAGCTTTATTCACTTTTTCTAAACACACTGCTATTATTTTGAACACAAGTGTATATCCAGTTAATAATAAGTACCCTTCCGTACTGCTGTATATTTTTCATTAGTTTTTATTAAAATATAAACTAATACTTTACCTCAATCGCTTATACTCAGTATAAATAATTCCAACATGAACCTAATTGGGAAAATTGCTGTTAACACAGTATGGTACAAAATCGAGAATAAATTACAATGCAGCGTGATTGGATTTCAGTCTGTGGGTGGAACATTTCAGAATTAAAAGCTGTTAAAAGCTCCAGTAGACAAATAAGATGGTATAAATTTGCTTAATGTGTTGAGTTGATTTATAATTAAGGAAATAAATTAGTGACTTTTGAGAAGCTAAATATAAATTATTCTTATGTTTACTTCTTTCTCACATTTAATTTCCTTTCCGAGCAGACTTCGATACACTCGATAGCTTTAGGTCTTTGCGATGAAATCCTGGATATTTCGTGGACTACATTTTAATAATAACTGTTGTTTACATTTATCGCGTACGTATGTGTGAGATTGTTGTTCCCACTGATGAGTAATCTATGTAACCCCACCGTTCACTCTCTGCCCCTGTATTGTACACAAGAACCAGGCACTTCAATAGTGTGCAGTTGTGAGTGAAAGCGAATAACATAAGCTCATAAATGGCGTGCCCTCCGTGTGACCCTGTCTGGCCTGTATGGTGAGCGGCTGTCTCTGGGCCGAGGGAGTGGCTGAGGGAGATGCGCAAGTAAAAGGGTGGGGGTGCTGAATGAGGGGCTGCTGTTGAGTTAAGAAAGGCGTGCATACTGCTCTGATAGTATTGGTTTAAAGACCTGAAAGCCCATCTATCATATGCTTATAAGCGGCTGACAGTTCCCCAGCGTGCCTGTGTGCTGTGTGAATGTGTGTGAGTGAATGTGTTTGTAAGGCCCGGAGAACCAGAGGAACCTAGTATAGATTGGGCAAAAGGGAATATTTGGATCTTAAGTAGTACAATAAGCCATATGTACAGTGTATGCATATATGCGTATATTTGTATAGGCCAGTAAATTTCAGCACAAAGACATAAAAATGTAACAAGTTAAACAGGGTGAGTGAAAACAGAGCGATAAATACACAGTGGGACAAAGACTGCTTTCCTTTTACCATGTATTAGTATAGACCTGCATCTCATCCCAGGGTCCTCGACAACCCTTTCAATGAAAAGGCCCTCAGGTGGGCCGTAATGGCCTATTCCACGTCTCCACATTTCAAACATCATTGCTTAATTTCAGCACTGCTCAAGTGTAACCGTTCGAACAATGGCACAAATATGTTATTAATGTTCCACAGCCCTGCCCCTGTCCCCCTTCCTTTTTTTTATTCCCCTTCTCTTCCTTCCTCTCTCCCACTCACTCCACATGGCTCTGGCCTTAATGATAACCAGAAGAAATTCTTCATTATCTGAAGAAATACAGATAATGATAAAACAGGAAAAAGATTCCATGCTGAGAAAATAAATTAGATTTATAGCTGCAATTATGCTGCAAGCTCCTTATAATCAGAACATTTGAAAATTGAAAATGTTCAAGGATTATGAAATTGAACACAATCATACGTAATGCACACAGACATATAAACATTTGAATAGCTTCAATGAATCTTTGATTGAAATGAAATTTTTTAAAGAAAGTCTTTTAGTTTTCAATATAATCTCAAAAACGATTTCTCATCTGTGGTTTTTCTTTCTGATGGATGAAAAAGGTGACTTATCTTAAATAATTATAAGGTGCAGGATTTCATTTTGTTATACACATTTCATATACAGTACATATAAATATGAATGAAGGGTTTTGTTTTGCATGCATGTGAGCTTTAGAAATCATCACTTCTACCTTCTCGCTGGGCGTCTGGGTTTAATATTACTGACTGAGTGATGGTAAAATAAGTTGTGGAAATACAGAGGCCTGCAGAGTTTCCTTAAAGGGTACCTGTACCCAAAATATACAGCATTCAAAAAATATCCACTATACTTTATTATTAACTTTTAAACATCGCGTGATGTCGGTAGGTTATGTATAAGTCCACATTTCCTTTTCTTCTGTATGACATTCCTTGCTCACGAAGGTTGAGCACGCGAACATGTTGGCTTCTTTTCACCGGGGTTAAAGGTCATTGTGACGTAACATCGTTGACAGTCGTATCACCAATTGCAGAATGTCAGTATATTTTCCTCAAGCAATTCATGTTCTTTACAACAATAGCACTCCTGATCGGTTTTTTGACGCACGCATTTTCCACAAGAGCATCAAATATTTGCTGGTTGTTTGCTACGATTTTCCCGTGTAAGAGCTTCTGCCGACTCTCCAATATCGTCCTCCGAGTCGTCACTTTCCTGGTCCGATTTCACTAAATGTGGATAGTCCTTCTTCAGTGGTTTATATAAATAACCTTCTAATCCTTCTACGAAATTGTCTTCGTCCATGGTTTTAAAAAAACTACTATAATGTCTGTTTTTTTCAAGTTTCCGTGAGCTTGTGTTGTATATATCAGGTATATAGCCTTACGTTTACATTGCAATCTCGCAGTTCCGGTCGAGGCTGTGTCAACGATATGACGTCACGGCAAATGCGCCGTTTTAAAACTCCTGTGCTCTGAAGCTTGATGTTAGTGAAGCCCTTAAATCACTTAAAGCTGGTTTGTGAGAGAATATAATAAACGCCTTATAGGTGTATTGTCACTAGCTATACACAATACATCAAATTAGGTATATGAGCGCTTTCACTACAGGTTCCCTTTAAGGTGCAACAGCTCGGATTGGCCAGGCTTGAATATTAACACCACAAAGATAAACAGGGACTTCGGTATAAATCCATCCACTGACTTTGGACTGTTTTTGAGATTTAATTTGTCTGTTATCAATACACCACTAGTATATAGATAAAAGTTTAAGGACATTTGACTCTCAAGACCCAAATGAAGCTTCTTTCCAAAATTTGGGAAAAAAACCCTACTTCCTACAGTTTTGCAGAATGTCTTTGTCTACTATTGGGTGACAATTTCCCTTCACTAGAATTCAGAGGCTCAAACCTGTTCTAACATAACCAACCCCCTGCACATACAGTGAGCTCCATGAAGACATGCCTTGCCAAGGTTGGAATGGGAGAACGTAAGTCTCTTGCACAGAGCACTGACCTCGACTCCAGTGAATACATTTTGGATGAACTAGAATGCCACCTTCTCTAGGAGTCTACACCTGACATCAGTGTCTGACTATAATAATGTTATTTTGGATGAATGATCACAGGTTCTTACAACCACACCCCAAAGTCTAATGGACAGCTTTGTCAGAACAGAGAAATTGATTGTAACAGCCAATAAGAATGAAACCTGGAGTCCAATAATCAAGAACGGCACGAGTGTTATTGTCAAGTGTCCATAACCTTTTGTCCATGGGTAAATATCACTATAAGGTTCTTTTGAGACTTCAAAATGTCCATCATTAAAAACTTGACAGAAATGCTTAACTTTTGAAAATATTTTGTTTACTTTCACAAAACCTGAAGATGGCAGGGTGGACACTGGCATCACGTGGTGGACTTTGAGGCTTTAAAAGGCTTTAATAGGTGAACACAGAGTATATGTGTATATATATATATATATATATATATATATATATATATATATACAGTAAAACCTCCACTGACGAACGCTTAAGCTCCCGAACTTTTCGCCTCAAGAACATTAAATTTGCGAGCATATAGTCTCTGCTGACGAACTACTTTTCGGCGGACGAATCAAACCATGCGGTCAAACAGCGCCACGGTGGCGGCCACGAGAAGCTGACGCACGCTCACGGCGTCACAGTTCGTCACCCCCTTTCTTTGAATGCGGAAGTGGTTTGTGTTTGCTAGACATTTTGGACCATATTGAGTGTACTTTTGCTATTATGGGACCGAAAAAGACCCCACCACAGGCGGAGATCATTGAAAAACACGAACGAGGTGTGCGTTTGTGTGACTCAAGCGTCCCAGTACCAGTACGCTAAGTCTACCATTGCTCCCATCCTTAAGAACAAGGAAGCTATTAAGGGTGCGTGTGTGGCTATGCGTGTTTCCAAACAGTAGGCGTTTCCAAACTCTCCTTCCAAACAGTAAGTCCCTCCCTCCCTCCTCCTCCCACTCCATTCCATCAAGCCATCAACTACCATCACAAAGGTAAATAAAACCACTTTATTATACAGTACAGTTTATTTCTTTAATTACAATACAATAGCACATTTATTATACATAAAATAAGGTATATTTTTGTGTAGTTTTAAGGCTTATTTAGTAGAAAATTATGTTTTATGGGGACCTGGGAACGGATTATTCTCATTTTAATGGTTTCTTATGGGAAATAAATGTTCGGAAGACCAACTTTTCGCCTTACACACACTTTCTGGGAACCAATTATGTTCGTGAGCTGAGGTATCACTGTGTATATATATATATATATATATATATATATATATATATATACAGAATAACATTAAACTTCTCCAAAAACAGTTTTGTAAATTATTATTAACTTAATTATCAGAACAAATGTAAACTTTAACCTAAAAACAGAAGAGACACACTGAAACAAACAAACAAACAAACAAAATAATCACTGAAATCGCTCTTCCACATATTTCCAAATAGACGGCTCAATCTGTATATAGCGCCTGTTCAATCTGGCATCAGGCAAAGTATCCACCCATCATGATACCAGCTGATGTCTTCCCGAGGACCTGGCAAAAGAATTTTGACACCTTGAGTTTCTACATCCATAATGACACCTGGGCAGGCCTCACTGTCAAAGTTAAGGTCACCAGTCTCCAATATGCTTCAGCGAAATCATTTCTGGTCTTCTGTGATTGTCTGCTATCTTTTCTGCTTGCCTTTTTCCATCTACGCCTCTCTCCCCCTGATGCCATTGCCTATATCAGATAAAAGAAATGAAAATAGAAGGATTTTAAAGAATTTATGGAGTTATCAAGGCCATCTTCTTCTTCTCCTTTCGGCTTTTCCCTTCAGGGGTCGCCACAGCGAATCATCTGCCTCCATCTCAGCCTATCCTTTGCATCTTCTTCTCTTACACCAACTACCTTCATGTCCTCCTTCACCACATCCAAGAATCGTCTCTTTGGTCTTCCTCTAGTCCTTCTGCCTGGTAGTTCCAACCTCAGCATCCTACTACCAATATACTCACTATCCCTCCTCTGTACATGTCCAAACCATCTCAATCTAGCCTCTCTGACTTTGTCTCCAAAACCTCTTACATGTGCTGTCCCTCTGATGTGCTCCTTCCTGATCCTATCCATCCTCGTTACTCCCAAAGAGAACCTCAACATTTTCATCTCTGATCTTATGGGGAAATAAAATGTTGAAAAATGTCTTTTCATATAAATCAATTAATCATATGGCTAAACTTCCATGTTACAACCTGGAGAGCTCTGGCTTAGGAGCTTCAGGAATTTCAGGGGTGTTGGGTGGTGTCTCTGACTGCAGCAAAACACTGGCTCTGGCTTAGGCCCTGACTTGCCTTTTTGCCTCCTTCCATTTCTTTCTTTTTTTTTTTTTTTTTGGCCTCTTCTTTCCCTGATTCAGCGCAATAATACCCACCTTATTTTCAGTCCCAGTCTTTTTTCCATCTGTCCCTCGCTTTTTCCTTTTGTCAGGGTCAGCATCGCAATGTTTCTGATACCTCCTTGCTTTCTCAACTCCTCCTCGGGCCTTTCTTTAAAAAGTGACCGACTAGTCTTACCCCTCAGTCCTGCGAAACTATGATTACCTCGCCTTGCTCAGTTCATTTGCTTAGCTGTAACTATGCAAAAAGTCTAAGCGTGAATTATAATGAAATTCATCCAAAGGACTGACGCCACAAAAATCTCCCACATTGATTATAATACATATACTGTTATATAGTAAACATTTAAATATGTAATAAAATGTGTTTATAATACATTCTGAAGATGTATTTCTTGTCATGTACCATGTCCACCCTGTCACTAAAGGCTTCATGATTGGGTAGACGGTTTTGGATAAAGCTTTGGCACATTTTATGACCACATGTTGGACCCTGAGTAACCAGAGTAGTTCATTTTTGAAGGGAACTGTGTACTGCTCACCAAATGTTTAGAATTTTTGAAGTTTTACATTAAATACTTACCGCTCTTATAGTGTATGTTTCCACCTCCACTGACGACACTCAAGATTACATCGGTGATTGCAGCAACCAACTTCTTAAAGTGAAAGGCTGGACGGCACTTTCAAAGATACTGTATGTGTAGAATGTTAAATATTCCAATGCGAATAAAATATAAATTATCAAAATTACTTGTTTTATCAAACAAACAAACAAACAAACAAAAAAACCCTTGAGTATATGTAATGACATCTAAAAAGTATATGTGGGTTTTTTTTTTCATTTAAACAATGATGAAATCATGTACATTCTCTCAAAGAAAGTCACATAAAATAGTAAAATCACATTTGAAGAGGGGGGCAGTAGTGGTCTAGTGGTATAAGGCGCCGGATCGCTGATCCAAAGGTTGGGGGTTCGAGTCCCACTCTCCACAAGGTTGTCACTGTCCCCCCAGTGCGGCTAACTGGGTTATCAAAGGCCGGCCATGTCTCTCACTGTCTATGGTGTGAGGCATGTAAAAGAACCATTGCTGACTTTCGACAAGAGTAGGCTGCAAAGCCGTCAGCATGTTTAAGCCCTGCGATGGCCTGGCGAGCTGTCCAGGGTGTATTCTGCCCTCGCCCTGAGTTGGCTGGGATGGGCACCAGTCTCCCCGTGACCCTAATTAGGATGAAGCGGTTACAGAAAATGATGAACATTTGAAGAGGTTTAAAATTGTACCTGTATATGTAGGTGCTTATACATATATAATAAATCCTCAGAGGCTAATTACTTTTCAATGTGTTCATAGTGGCAGTTCGGCTTCTGCTTGGGACACCAAAGGCCCCTTGTAATAATATTGTCCAGTGTCCTCCAACCCTGTTCCTGGAGGTTTTATCTCTCCCCCCAAAGTCTAAAACCACCTCTTTGTCCTGTTCAAGAACTTCTTAAAGGCAACAATCAGGTACTCAGGTGTTGGAGCCAAAGTCTTCAGGAAGGTAGAGCTTCATTAACAGGGTTGAAGACCCTGATATTGTGTATAATTAGCTATTATATCTGCATTAAGTTCTGTAAATTAGTGCAGCATGAACAACAATTCTTGTTATTTTTTTCCCTCCAAAGCTACACGTAAAAAAAACACCCCCATACATCCTGCCAGAGAATTTTCATAATAATGGTACACTTCATTTATTTTCTCTGCAATTTAAAGGAAGTACAGACACCAGCATTCCTTCTCCCAGTAGATATTTTATTAGATATTATCAGAATGCAAAGTAAGATTCAGCGAATTTTTGTAAACCATATTATAAAATGGATTCAGAATCACATAAATGTTGATTTTACTAAAGATAAAGTAATCATGTGTAATCATGATTATTGAGTCCAGAATAAAAGACTTTTTTGGTTTTACCAGCGAATGTTAATCTGGGCCATTTTTTTTAGGGTAAATGGCTTTTATAGATAAAAAAAGAAAAGAAAAAGAAATAGAGTAGTTGAATCATATGCTACATTTGTTAAATGTGTCAGAGGCACTGAAAGGGAATGTGTGCTGTATATACTATGGCAATATAATATGTTTTGGTGGAAAACCAAAAGTTATAGTTTATTATCCTTGTAGTAGATTGTTCTTTGTTTCTTTTTTTTTTTTTGGATACATATGCCATTGCAGGATTTATTCAGTATTATCACCTTTAACATGACAAGACTGATAACACTAAAAACCCCATGTTGTACTCTTCTATCCAAGGGCACTGACATGTTACTTTTCCTTCACTCCCTCCCTCCCTTGTAAGAAAGAGAGAACAGGCGAGATTCTCTCATCTATGAGATGCATGTGTGAATGAATGGTTGTCAGCTGCTCATACGTGCCGGACACAGTGATCCAGACCATCTCTGATGCTGAGGCGTGTGTGTGTGTGTGTGTGTGTGTGTGTGTGTGTGTGTGTGTGTGTGTGTGTGTGTGTGTGTGTGTGGGGCGGGGGGGGTCAAGGGCATGGAAGCATTCCAGCTCACCCAATACATCTATCCTCAACCCAATCTCCTCAGACCGGCTGCATATGCTGCATATCCATCCTCAGCACATTCGCACCAGCATGCAGAACAGAATGACCAGCATGCTGCTTCAGTATTATATTACACACTGAAGAAATAATGTCTCATTCGGTGTCATGCTGGGTTTTTTTTTTTTAACATATATTTAGCAATGCTTCTCAAGATTTCTTTCTTTGGAATTGTATGTCGATGTTTTTCCAATTAGCGAAGGTAAATACAAATAAGAACCCTTAAATAATGTAAAAGAATAGCAGGCAATTGTCAGCGGTGGTCCTGTTAGATGAGTACGTGAAAAAATGTAAACTGTCTAGTCGGGATATATTTGATCTACATGTTGTAAATCCTGTTGCTTTGGAATGTGTTGGTATTAAGCAGGAAAAAGACAAAGTACAGTTCTCTCTTTTTCTTTCTTTTCTTTTTCTTCCCTCTGTCTCTCTCTCTTCTTCTTTCTCTCTGTATGTGTGTGTGTGTGTGTGTGTGTGTGTGTGTGTGTGTGTGTGTGTGTGTGTGTGTGTGTTGGGGGGTTTAAATATAAATATCTTTTACCTACTGTCTCCAGGGTAGAGAAGTAAATCTGGCAAGACCATGCAGCATCACCTTTTTTTTTTTTTTTTTTTTTTTTTTTCCCCCCTTGTTTACCTATTACTCTTTACTCTCATTTTCTTTCCTGCCATGCACTGAATAAGTGAAAAGTACAATTATAGTTAACAATTTTAAATATGCTGTGGAATACAGTACAGAGAATAGTATTCCTGAATAACCCATTAATTAATTACTGTCTGTCTTTCATCATGAACGATGATGACTTCATGAGCAGTGATTATTCTGCCAAATTTTAATTTTTCCATGTTGAGTTCACTCCTTCTGCGACGACATTTATACGATTGTGTCTTAGTATGTATTTTTTCTGTCTGTCCATGTTGGGTTCTCACCTGCATGACATCCATCAGGAACACGAAACCTGGTTCTCTTCTACCAGATACCTCTTACATACCAGATACCTCTTAGAGTAATCGGTCTTCTCTTGCTGACATTACTTCCATCTCTCCAAGACTGTCAGCAGTGTAGATGTAAAAATATACCATGCAGACACTCAGTGCATCTTTGATAGTGTGCGGGGATGATGGTCCAGGCTACCGAGATTCTCATGGTGGGTTCTAAATTAGCCATGCAACAGTGGAAGAACTAGCACAGTGGGCTAGCAACGGCCCAGCTGTGGAATACTGCTCCCACTCCCACACAACCAGCCAAACATCATACTGTATGGTCTGTCAAACAAGCCAGTTATGCAAATTCACTCATGTTACTAGGCAGGGGGTCATAGGCCCAGAAAGACTGCACAGGCATCAGAGCTTACAGGGCTGTGAGCAGTGTGAGAGCACCAGGGAGTCTTTTTGGCAATGACACAAAGAGGCCATGTAGAAGCACGTTATTATATTCAAGTCATATAAACATATTGAGTAACTGACCAATAATGCAAGCAATACTTTATTTAAAATGTATAAAATCATTTTCATAAGTCTCATACTGAAGTCATTACTTTTCTCATTGGCTTTGTTTTTGATTGATCATCTTCTTTTCCTTTCAGCTGTTCCCTTTTTTCCTCAGGGGTCGACACAGCGAATCATCGCATGCTTGATTTGGCAGAGGTTTTTCCATCAGATGCCCTTCCTGACACAAAACCTTAGCAAGGGGCAGAAACACGCTGACGACTTTGCAGCTACTCTTTACGAAAGTCAGCAATGGTTCTTTTACATAAATCTCTCACCATAGACACTGAGAGACATGGACGGCCTTTGATAGTCCAGTTGGCTGCACTGGGGGGTGGGTGGGGGCACAGTGACAGCCTTGTGGAGAGTGGGACTCGAACCTCCTTCCAAATTTCTTTAATGGTGTATCTCCTGCATTATCACCGACAGTTGTATAGCTTTCTCACACTTGAGGCATAATTCCCACCTTGTGCCCAGTATTATCAGGATAAGTTCAAAATCCACAACACTCATCATGACCTGGATAAAATACTGACTGAAAATGAGTGAACGAGGAAACTTGTCTATGTATCTGTATTTATTTGTGAATTCAAAAATTTGTTCTCAGATTTTTTTGTGTGTACGTGACTGTTTGGTTTGTTAATACCAAACAATTGTAAACATTGCACAACGGATCAGATGATAGCTGAAATTTACCAAACAAATGATGTATGGAGAAATGGTCTCTGTTTACACTCGCCTGTCCTATCATGCAACACGGAACAGTACAGACAGCTGATATAGAACAGCTGTGATACCCTGCCTGTCATAATCTGCAATACTAACTGGTTATTATTATTATTATTATTATTATTTGGTATTTAATTAAAAAAAAACAAGTTTGCTATTCTTAAAGAGTATCTGTGGTGAATTAGTGTTACTAACTCTTTCGAACAATTACATATAACATCAACATTTCCTTCAGGCAACATCAATCCACGCTGGATTTTTAAAAGCATGCGCGGACACATGTTGCCTTCCTCATTCGCTGTTTCAGCCTCGTAGTGACAAGAACTTGTTCAATTGGCTGACCTGCCAGTAAAATCACATTCCTAACAGTCAATCATGTTATTTAGGGCCTAAAATGTTGCTAAGTGAATAAATCTGTTTGTTTACCTGAGGTGGAAAATCCTGCTCAACACGTTGACATCATTTATGGGGAAAACATCATATAACCATTGGTTCAGCCCCCGCTAGTAATCCTAGGGATAAAACTACCAGTTTTGTTCTTTTTATGGTCACTTATTTTAAAATAAGCATCTGTATACATAGTAAACATATACAAATTATGCTGTAAGGATTAAAAATACCATTACATGTTAAAGTAAAACCAAACCTGCAAAACAAAAATATTTTATTTGTTGTGCTGTGAGAGATGGATCCAGGGGGAATTCCTTTAAAATGTCAAGTAAAATTACAAATACTGTACTTATTAAAAACTAATACAGTGTCCGGTGTGATGTGTGATAGGAGGGTATCGGCAAAAATGAAAGGAAAAGTGTACAAGACGGTGTTGAGGCCAGCGATGTTGTATGGTTTAGAGACAGTGGCGCTGGGGAAAAGACAGGAGGCAGAGCTGGAGGTAGCAGAGATTAAAATGTTGAGGTTCTCTTTGGGAGTAACGAGGATGGATAGGATTAGGAATGAGCACGTCAGAGGGACAGCACATGTAAGACGTTTTGGAGACAAAGTCAGAGAGGCTAGATTGAGATGGTTTGGACATGTACAGAGGAGGGATAGTGAGTATATTGGTAAAAGGATGCTGAGGCTGGAACTACCAGGCAAAAGGCCTAGAGGAAGACCAAAGAGACGATTCATGGATGTGGTAAAGGAGGACATGAAGGTCGTTGGTGTAAGAGAAGAAGATGCAAAGGATAGGGTGAGATGGAGGCAGATGATTCGCTGTGGCGACCCCTGAAGGGAAAAGCCGAAAGGAAAAGAAGAAGAAGACAGAGATCCCAATGCGGCTTCAGTGCATCGCGGTGTTTTTTTTTAATTTTTTTATTTTTTATTAGTTCATCAGTTCATTTTCTGTAACCGCTTCATCCTAATTAGGGTCGTGGGGAGGCTGGTGCCCATCCCAGCCAACTCAGGGCGAGGGCAGAGTACACCCTGGACAGCTCGCCAGGCCATCGCAGGGCGGAAACATGCTGACGGCTTTGCAGCCTACTCTTATCGAAAGTCAGCAATGGTTCTTTTACATGCCTCGCACCATAGACAGTGAGAGACATGGCCGGCCTTTGATAACCCAGTTAGCCGCACTGGGTGGGGGGACAGTGACAACCCCGTGGAGAGTGGGACTCGAACCCCCAACCTTTGGATCAGCGATCCGGCGCCTTATACCACGAGACCACCACTGCCTTTTTTTATTAATTGAATTAAAAACTAAGGCAATTAAGGAACAAGGGCGTAGGCTGGTCTGACCGTGGGGGTGGGGGGTGCACATCTCGGTTGACCAGAGCCTAAGCCTTAAAGGGGAAATGCCGACTAAATAAGTTGGCGGTAGCTTAAGTATAGTTTATTGAAGCGATTGTGGCTTAAATTTTATATCATAAATAACCCATTGCACACACAACGGTTTTGTTTTATGTGCTTGTCGTATAAATTATCGACCCGAAAGCCGCCATTGCTTAGTGCCTGCCTACACAAAGTTACAGGGACGTCACTGGGGTGATACAAAGTACCACATGAAATATAGTGCATATATATTGTTGATAAATAACTTTAGCTCAATTTGTAAATGTATTTAGCACATGTACTTGCAGATGTACTTTGAAATATATTTGAGAATGTTTTTGGTTGAACTATAATATTTAATTCATGTTCTACCAAAAACATTCTCAAATATATTTCAAAGTACATCTGCAAGTACATGTGCTAAATACATTTACAAATTGAGCTAAAGTTATTTATCTATTCCAAGGCACAAACAAATATTAATACATATTTACAGCACAAAAAACATACTATTAATTTAATAAAAGTACTGAGCATTAGGCTGCAGATCCAGGCTGGATGGCTTATGATTATTTCAGCCATTCATTCTCTGTGCGTCAATGTTTGTGTTCTAACATGCGCAGGAGCCGGAGGCGGAACTAACAAACTGTGCTTTATTCTCACACTCGCACTTTGTTTGATTGACAGTATTCAGCTATTATTGCTTGCGGTTTGTTGATTGGTCAGGTCAGGCGTGCACATGCGCAGTATCCGTTACACGTTAACTTCCGGTTTACTTCCTGACTCTAGTCATGCGGAACTTATCTCCGACTTTCTCTTCAATAACAGTCATTAAGTTTATTTAGAAGATTGTGAATACACATAATTTCTTGTCCAGCGGAACTCAACTCCTGCTCTGTGTGTGTGTGTGTGTGGGGGGGGGAGTGCACAGGGTGCCTATGCCCTTGAGGAAGAATAGGGGGGGAAGTAAAGGGAAATGCCACAAAACAAGGCTAATTCTGCAAAAAAAAAAAAACAAACAAACAAAAAAAAAACAACCCAAAAAACCCCCCATCAAAACTACTGTACTTACATTTTTATGTGAGGTGCACATCTGAGTGTGTGCACACTCATCTGTGTGTGCGCGTGCACACACTCATATACGCACCTCACATAAAAATGTATGTGTATGTGTGTGTATTTATATTTTATTGACGTCTTATGCATTATTTTTGAATGATTAATTGTTATTAAAAGCATTTATAGTGTTGGATATGTATTTATTGATATTATATGCACATGTACATGTGCCTATATGTCAGTCGAGGGGGTCGTTCCTACTTCGCGGATTTCGACAGTCACTAGGGATCTCGGTCCCAATTAACCGCGGAAAGGGATGCCTGTACATACAGAATTCATAAAACAGTTAAAGAAGCACTTTATCATACAGTATTAAAACTTCAGATGGTAATTCTATACTTCAATTTTGCCTTTTTTTCCTGATTTTGTTTGTATCTTTATGGTCCCAGACAGGATCAATTCTCACTGGGAAAACAACACCACTTGGATCGTCCCCAGAAATGCAGCACATGAGTTGAAAGTTTCAGAGTAAGGTAAGATTTGGAGGTAAGATCACTCGAATCGCTTTTTTGTCCTACAGAAGAGGGCTCTAAAAATTACAAACCACTCCTTTAACTCCTCCTCTCCACTCACTGTTTTCACTTTAAATACAGATGAGTTGCTTATACAGGCCCGTGTCACTCATCTCTATCTCCCACCATCTCCCACCATCTCCCCGGCTCCGTTCTCATGTGTGCTGCTGGGAAAATCCATTAGATGAGACACAGTGTGAAGGTGTGTGTATTATGTCTGTCTGATAAAGCCAGAATAACCGAAAGACCTACCTGAACTCATCCGTCTCACTATTTATATTTCAGAGAACTGTAAACTAAATAATAAAAGGAAATGGAGTACTTTCCTCCCTTGGTGTGGGTCTGTGTGTGTTTCCAGGGAATGGGGTGAAAATGACTATGATCCAGAATTCAATGCTTTGGAACGATATTGTTCACATATATGGAGGTCTTGGATCCTTTCTTGCTTTATGTGTGTGGCCTGCAGTGAGATAATGTCCTGTGGATATCGGAGGTGTGTGACGTAGAGAGTGTGTGAGGGGAAAGATGTCTTTTTACTTCATCCATCATAGTCCCTGTCTGAAGGCTGCACCCTCTGCAGTGGCCTCCTTCGTTTACACACAGGTGATTCATCATAGGACTAAAACACAGTTTCTCTTGGCCCAGCACAGTCCTGTGCTTCCACCTTTGGCCTGTTACAGCCCCCTTGCACCCACTGCGCTAAGAGCTTTCTCCTTTTACCATACAGCTGGAGTCAGTGAGTACGAAAGGAAGAGGAAATTAATATTCATTTAGATTATTCTGTTTCTTCCCTTATGAGGCAGCTGGAATCAGGGGTGGTGTGGAAATAAATTATAAAAATTATACCCTGGTAAAGCACTCAGTGGGAAGCTGAAACTTCTATCTCACCTCGTCCCTCAACTGTCATTCTTCCTCTCACCTTCAAACTTCTCACCCATCTTCTTCAATGGGGTTAAACTGGGATTCAGGAGGTTGATGTGCCATAATATTTTAATGGATTTCACGAAAGAATATTTAACCAATGCCACTAAATTTAACTATTGTTATATATAGGTCTCAATGTAGATATCATGCAATTGTGAGGCGAAACACAACATAAACAGATTTTGCTCGAAGGGTCGAAATTGTATATCCATCCATTAATATTCATTCATTCATTTTCTGAACTGCTTAATCCTAATTAGGGTTGCGGGGAGGCTGACTCCCATCTCAGCTGACTCTGGGTGAGAGCAGAGTACATCCTGGACAGCTCGCCAGGCCAGCCATCCATTGACAAGTACAGTCGGCCCTCTACTTATGAAAACCTCTGAATACGAAAAATCCAGATAACGAGAAACATTTTCTTAAATTTTCATCCTCTGTATACGAAACAACCTCTTCTTATGAAAAGCACCAAACGCGCCATTCAAAAATTAAAACGCACCATTCAAAAATTCAAACAACGCGCGAGTTGCTCTCTCAATGGCGGTCTCCCAGCATCCCATTGGCCTCCCATTGGCCAGGAGGGAGTTGAATCTCCATAGTACTGTACTCATAAGCTTGTTCGTAAAGGAGAGATGTACTGTTGGTTCGTGAGTTTTGAGAGTTTTGAAAGAACTGTACTCACTGCAGCTTATTTGAGGAGGTCCGGCTGAGCTGTGCCCGGTCTCAAAAGCTCCGCATTCGGCCACGAAGCATTTTTGACCTCCGATCTCGTAAAGAAGCAAGTTAATATTGAATCTGGACATCAGATCTTTCAAACAGGTAATTCCGCTTTAAATACAACGCCCCGTCTCAAAAGCTCTGTCGACTGTGCGCTGCGTGTGGGCGCAGCTCGCATTCGGCAGCGCGCACACTCAAAGAGAGAGAGAGAGACAGAGAGAGAGTCGTGTGTCTGTGTGTCTGTGTGTATGTGTGTCTGTGTGTGTGTGTGTGTGTGTGTGTGTGAGTGTGTGTGTGTGTATGTGTGTGTGAGAGACAGAGAGAGAGACAGTTAGAGAGAAACATTGTTGTGTGTGTGTGTGTGTGTATGTATATGTATGTGTGTGTGTGTGTGTGTGTGTGTGTGTGCGTTAATAAAAATTGTTTCATAATGGTTTAAATAATAAATAAGTTAATAAAATGGTTTAATATGTTAATAAAATGTTTAAATGGTTTAATAAATAATTTTCTTTTACTTTAAACACATATTTCATACAAAATTGGTGTACTTTTATAATTTTTAAAGGGTTTATGGGGTATTCTTGGAGCCTTGGAACGAATCACGCGTTTTCCATGTAAAATGTGCCTCTACTTACGAAATCTCCAGGTTCCGAAAAAGGCTCTGGAATGGATTAATTTCGTAAGTAGAGGGCCGACTGTATTTATAATTCAGTTCATTTTCTGTACCCGCTTAATCCTAATTAGGGTCGCGGGGAGGCTGGCGCCCATCCCTGCCAACTTCGGGCGAGGGCAGAGTACACCCTGGACAGCTCGCCAGGTCATCGCAGGGCGGGAACACGCTGACGGCTTTGCAGCTACTCTTGTTGAAAGTCAGCAATGGTTCTTTTACATGCCTCACACCATAGACAGTGAGAGACATGGCCGGCCTTTGATAACTCAGTTAGCTGCACTGGGAGGGACAGTGACAACCCCGTGGAGAGTGGGACTCGAACCCCCAACCTTTGGATCAGCGATCCAGCGCCCTATACCACTAGACCACCACTGCCCCCACTGTAATTCTGAAATATAAAGACTTCTCTATGAAGCTATGCAGCACTGTAAAATTATAATAATTCTTCATTAGTGTTGTTAAATTACATCATGTGTGATTTACATTCCTGTCTAATTTTGGATGTTAACTTTGTTTGCAATCCACACAAACTAAATATGGAAAAGCTCAGCTCCGTGCTCTCGATTTTCATTAATTCAAGGTTTCAATGTCAAACATGAAATAGATATCATTTTATGATATACATGTATGTGAGGGTATTATATTGATCTTGATAAATGTTTTCCAACATTTCCTCCAATACTTGTCAACATGCCACTTCCTTGCCTTCACTCAGCCCTCCCGCATTACAAGACAACTACCGACGAGAGAGGATGATGGTTAACACATGCTCCATCCCACAATCACTAACACTGGCTAACTGGATCTTGAAATCCTGTTGATGCTGCATTACAAGACAGAATAATGGCCTGTGTCCACCATTACATTCAGTCAAGCTGGTAGTGTCAGAAATTTAGTGTTGAAATTGCTTGATGTTCTTGGGTTAATAAAAAAAAGTCCTTAATGTACAGCATCTTTTCCCTTCGGTGCACTCAGAGTGCTTCTAATAAAAAAATAGTTCAACTTTTTGGAAAACACAGAGCATCACCTCTTTTGCACTGACCAATAAAAATGAAGAACGGGTGGGACTTTCGATATTAGTATGTAACTCTTGCACCAGACTGAGGTGCTCCCCCAGCTGATTTCTTTAACGGTTTATCTCATGCTCCCAGACTCTTCTTTTCAAAGCTATATCAGTTCCCATGTCAAGAGCTGCTGCTGCCTATGCCAGGATGCGATTTCTTTCCATCAATTTAGCGAACCTTTCGAAAGTAAATGGAGATTTGATGTTCACAACAAAGAAATGTGGATGTGCTAGAAGACATTTTTGTAACCTACCAAAATAAGCACTTGAGAGAAGCAATCTGAAAATGACATCCTGGTCACGGCCAGCACAAAAAACAAACAAACAAACAAACAAACAAATGCATCAGGTGAACACAAGCCCTTAGAAACCTTTATTGATAGTAGCTTCAGCTTATTTGTCTTTAAGGTTTAAAGTAATTTCTCATTTTCAGTGTGAATAAAGGCGACACTGTGGCATAGTAGTTAGCACGGTGGTTCTTAACCTGGGTTCGATCGAACCCTAGGGGTTCGGTGAGTCAATCTCAGGGGTTCGGCGGAGCTCGAGACACACACCTGACTCGTATTTATGACAACACGCCCTGCTTGGCCATCACTGGCTGCAGGAAATTTGGTGTGCTCAGTTATCGACTTGTGACTGTTGTGATGGTACGTCGTGCGATTTCGTTCTCAATGTTTTAATCCATACTATGTTGAGCAAAAAAAGAAAGAGGTCGGACGAATATGTACAACATGGATTATCATATATAACGGAACGTGACGGGAGTCAGCGTCCTATCTGCATGATTTGCGAAGTAGGATCCCCCCCCCCCCCCCCTGCTGACTGACGTATACATACATGTATACGTGTATATAATATCAATAAATACATATTCAATGCTATATATGCTTATAATGACAATTACACATTCAAAAATAATGCATGAGATGTAAATAAAACAAATACACACACAGACGCACACCTTCTTGTAAAAAGGTAAGTAGTTTTGATGGGGGAGTTCATGCATTGTATTGGTTTTGTTCTTTGAACACAGTGATGTTAATGCACGGTTCATTTTGGTGCCCCAGTAAAAACATATACCTATGTCTTCCATCATCAGTTCATTTTCTGTAACCGCTTCATCCTAATTAGGGTCACGGGGAGGCTGGTGCCCATCCCAGCCAACTCAGGGCGAGGGCAGAGTACACCCTGGACATCTCGCCAGGCCATCGTAGGGCGGAAACATGCTGACGGCTTTGCAGCCTACTCTTGTCGAAAGTCAGCAATGGTTCTTTTACATGCCTCACACCATAGACAGTGAGAGACATGGCCGGCCTTTGATAACCCAGTTAGCTGTACTGGGACTACCTATGTCTTGAATTTGAAAAAAAAAAAAAAATCATATTTTATTTTTCAATAAAGAAGGGTTCGGTGAATAAGCTTATGAAACTGGTGGGGTTCAGTACCGCCAACAAAGTTAACAACCACTGAGTTAGCATGTCAGTCTTACAGCAGTCAGCCTTATAGATCCTCGATTTGAGTCCAGGCCAGGTGAGTATGTTTCTATCTGGAGTATTTATGTTCTTCACGTGCTTACATGGGTTTCCTCCATGTTCTATGGTTTTCTTTGACAGCCCAAAGTCATATGATAACTGGCTGTTTAGAATTGCCTCTTACTGTGGGTGTGAGCATGAATGTTTTTTTTTTTTGGTGTGTGTGTGTGTGTGTGTGTGTGTGTGTGTGTGTGTGTGTGTTAGCTGTGTGATGGCCCCAGTAGGATTGAGCCTATGTCAGCTTATTCTGGGTCAAGGCGTTGTACACCCTAAACAGCTCATCAGCCCATCACAGGACGAACACAAACACAACCATTCACACTCACACCTGGGGGGAATTTGTAAGAGCCAGTTAGCCTCAGTGCTGTAGTGGTAAAATAAATGAGTGGGTATACTATGAGGCTGTTTCGGCACCCGAACGAGACCATAGGTCCAAGGTGCGTGGAGTGCAGGAGGAGGGTGTGGGAGAGGGTCCTGTCTCCCACCGGGACATTTAAAAAATTTCAATGCTGTAGATGCCATTTGGTGATCATTTGTAGCATGTACATAATATGAAATATATAGTATAGAAACTGGACATAGAATTTAGCCTACTGTATACATGTAATTGTTGCCATATGTCTGACAGCAACAGTGTTATATACTGAGGCCAACCTAAAAATCTAAAATGTAAAGAAACAGAAGATAATTTGAAATACTAGCAGCTTTTAATTACATTATACACACAGATTCAAATATAATATTATTGTAAAATAACAGATGTGTAGCTTTACAGCACATCATGCATACATTGTCAACGCCAAACTTGAACTTTTCAAGTCTGCACTTAACTGGTTGTACAAATAACTGCTGATGTTCTTATAAACTTGGAATATACACAATTTAATATTAGTAAAAATAACATTAAATAAAGTAGTAGAACTACAAGATGTACACGTAGTACTATTATACTGAATCAAGTATTGCTTAATGTTTCTATAATTAAAATTATGTACAATTGTATTTAATATTTAATAAGCTACTGACATTCAGAAAATGCAAAACTACTAAGTCATTAAAATAAAAATTCTAAGCATCAGAAAAAATCTACTTATGAAAATTTAATGTTTTAAACTTTGGCACAAACATTAACACTGAACTAAAACTGCATATTGAGCAAGATAAGTTATTTAATCACATTAACTACACATAAACATTAGAATAGTGTAAGTGCATCTAGTGCTTTTATTAGCATATTGTGAAGCCTTAATCATTAATGCATGCATATTAATTTTTTAAGGCGGGTTTAAAGGTGAAGTATCATCCGCGCGTGCGCAGAACTGTATCATGCACGCAAGACCTCATCAGACCTGTGACCCTACAAGCAGCAGATTGCTCTATTTTTATAGAATAATTTTAACATTACATGTATATTAATGCCATCGTAGTGATGTGCGTAGGCCTGCTGGGCACGTGCCGCACGTATAACACTTACAGTGACACTGACGGCTGAGGAAAGTCCATCAAACTTTAGAATTTTACAATAATAACATGCAATATCATTTATCATATAAATCACATTAATATGATCATTATGCTGGAGAGAAGTGAAATGTAATTTACCGGAATCTGGGACCGATCTGGAGCATGTTGAGCCTGAGGCTGAGTCCGCAAGTTGTGTGACGTCATTTTTTTCAGAGTTGACAGATATTATTGCCGCGTTTAGCAAAAAAAAAAAAAACAAAAACCTGGGTGGTTAATGTGCCTTGTTAGAGATCAGGTTCATGGGACCACTTCCCTCTTTTGCTTATTTTACAATACTGTAAATGTTTAAGCGAAAATCTAGATGCAGTAGGTCAGTAAATTTCTTAGCAATTAGCAACATGAATCTTGGTGTTGTTTTTATTGGGAATTTCCGTATCCTGTATAAAAACATGAATTCGATTGGCTGAAGGCCTTTGTGACAATCTGCACTGCCCAATCGCGGTGTGGGTCTTATTATACAGGGCTCTCTACACACTGAATGATTGTAGATAGAGTACGGAAACACAACTGTGATATGATTACAAGCTGGGACAAGTGACAAAGCAATATAAAAACTTTTCACTTGTAAAAAAAAATACACGTTGATAAATGATCTCGCAAGGCAAAATAAGTGTGTACACGCTCCATGCTGCTAAAATAAGTATGTAAAGGCTATATGCTTAATAAAATAATTGAGTATACAGCGAATACCCGTGTTTACGCCAGACAACCGCCCTGGTTTGCCTAAGCTGCATGTCTGTGGACTGTGGAAGGAAACTGACATACCCATGCAAGCATAAGGGACAAGCATCCTAACTCCTCACAGAAATGGCCTTTGCTGAGCCTGGGACTTGAACCCATAACCTTTTTTGTTGTGAGGTGAACATGCTAACCATTACACTACTGTACTGCCCCAAATATCTCATATACAATAATCACCCGCCACTTCGTGTTTCCTACTTCGTATCCCGGCAATATTGCGGGATTTCCCATCGGGAAATTAAAAAATTAAAGATTACTCAAAATTCATGAGCAGTACAACACTACATGTACATTCAACTACGCCTCCCAACATGCTCTGTTCTCCTGCTTGACTTGAGTGCTCTCTGGCTATGAATCCAGGAAGCTGATTGGTCGAGATTATATTTCCCAGCATCCAACACACCTTTCTCCCCTCATGAAACAATGACTTTTATTGAGCTCAGGGGAAGCACTGGGGTGCAGGAAAAATCGTGTTCCCCAGAGTAATGAGAGAAAAACAAAAACCAAAATCACTGGGAGAGTATCAACATGGAAACTGGTCGAGCATGGAGCTATTTTTAGCGCACTGATGACTGAGTGAATTCAGGTGCGCTCTCTGGATTTCGCCTGCAGGTAACAGCCACACCCCTCACCAGCACATGCAGTGTATGAGGAGAGAGAGAAAGAGAGTTAAACGCCTGTGCGTTTGGACACTAACATTATACGTACAAAAGCAAAGGCTCTGGAGGCGCTGACGAGCCCCAACCAAGCACCAGTGCCACCAGTGATTCTCCTTCTTATCATGGCCATGGATTTGTTATTTATAAGGTTTGTTATACAGTATTTATATATACTTATTGTCATTATAAGGTGTATCATTTATTTATATATTAATATATGTTGCCTGTATGACATTAACATGCATAGAACACTTTAACATTAACTTCTATATCAATTTTATATAATATATAGGTAGGTGGGTGTCCTTCAGAAGTGGCAGAAGTCATTTCGCGGTTTTTCGCATTTCGCGCGAGCGGGGGCTCTGGTCCCCATTAACCGTGAAATAAGGGGATTACTGTAGCTTCAAACATTGAGATGTCCTTAGCATTATTCAGTATGATATTGGCCTGATAGTGAAATCTTTGTAGTAATCATGTGAGATCTTTATAAATTCTTGGTAACCAATTACGTGACACTTAAAAGACAAGATTGCAACGTAATGTAAGACAGATTTTAAGCCAGTTTCACAACATTTACAGTATATAAATGACAAATGTACTTTCAAAATAGAGTTTGAGGTCAGTGCCGTGCCTTCTACCAATTCTCACTATCAGCATGGTGCTAATTCTTATACATTCAGATATCCCTATTTCTGTACATACAATATGCATGTGATGCAAAGTGCATGGATTCCTTCCTCCCGTCAGCTTTATTTGAGTTCAGACGGGCGATGGGTTCATTGATGGGAGGCTGCAACCCCTGTGGATTTATCACAGATGAATACTAGATCTCTCTTGCACACTGTGCTCATGCAATACTAACTGCCCACTCTTGCCCAAGGGATGGTCAGGTTTGCAGCTCAGTTAACACATCTCAGCCACATAGCCTGCCTTGTCTTGCCCACCAACTAAAAATATATTTACTGTAAACATAGAATGGAAGATGACTCTCACAAAGAAGCCACAGACAATACATGTAACATCAGAGCACTTGCACTTTTCCGGCATTTTTGTTTTGTCTTTATCAATTATAATATTAACATTATTATTATTATTAATAATAATGATAATAATAATAATAATAATAACAACAACAATAATAATAATAATAATAATAATAATAATAATAATAATGCAATAAAGCAGTTACATGATGCATTACTTGTTATATTATAGCTTTATTTGTGTAAGTGGATGTGAAGTGGGAAAAGCTCTTTAGTCTAATTATAAAACTGCATTTGAATTAATCTGTACAGAATTCATGTGCATGTTTGTATTAGTGTTTCAGCATGCACTCTTGGGTCTCTTCCTTTATACCATTAACATCCTTTCAAGTGAGTGGAGGAGAAACAAATTGCAAGCATGGAGGAAAGAGAGAGGGAAATAGATTCATAGAAAGAACATAGCAAAGTGTATCTGCACTCAGTGTGTGTGTGTGTGTGTGTGTGTGTGTGTGTGTGTGTGTGTGTGTGCGCGTGTGTGTGTATGTGTGTGAGGTGTGTGTGTGTGTATGTGTGTGCCTCTGGCATTAGAGCTGCCCGTGCTGAGCTCGTCTGGTGGTGGTTGATCTTTGTAACCACTCGCACATGTTGGCACAGGATGGCACAGCAGTTCCTGCCTGCCCAGTCCGCCACCCAGCCCACCAGTGCCAGGCTGACGCTCTGGGAGGCCGAGGGCTCCACTTTCCTCAGCGTGTCTCACGACCACAGACAAATTGGCCCACAGCAGCTTTCCCAGGAATCTGCCTCATCAAAGAGAAAAGTCCACACGCCTGCCTTCTCCAGACTGCCAATGCAAAAACCTTCCATATAACTGACTCAGACATACAGTATACAACACAAATTGAGGAGGACGCTTGTAGCTACAAGGCTTTGAAGTGTCTTGTTTTTCATGCCATACTTATTATTATATGGTTAGGTCTGTTTTTCATGAGTGACTACAGCAATGTATAATAAAAGAGTAATGAGAGAGTGGTCAGAACGGTAATATATCGGATTATTATAAAAAATTTGCAATCACAAGAAAGGCCAGATCAAAGGGTTGGGGCATCTGCGTGTGCTGTTGATGCTTCTGGCTGTAAGCATTAATCTTGGGCTGACGAGTGATTGTTCTTTTGCAATAGAGCACAGTAAAGCAGTTTCTAGTCAGTAATACATTGATTTACTTACTGCCTCAACACATCAGTGCTACTCACAACCTACCACATTTGCGACATGTTTTTGTATTCTTTCTGTTTGCATGACTACTAATCCACAACGTGCGTATATAACCGTCTATGTGTTTATGCTTTTCCTGGCTTATCCATTGCTTCTTTTCCAGATCTACAATCTTCAGAAAACTAAAGAGAAAAAAAACATGTGCATGGAAACAGATTACAGATATGCAGATCTTCTGGGTTGGATTGGAAGACTGAAGTGAATGTGTATGGAGAGTTGTTTGGGAATGTTGTGATTCACACAGCATAGAATAAATGGTTTCTTTCCTATTCTTTTTCTCCTTTCCTCCATCTTCTTTTGTCCACTAAATGATAGTCCAGATGTTTCTAACAATGGGGAACACCAGTACAGGACCAAAACAATATTGGGCGTGGGTTCTGGAAAATTTCATGGTTGTCTCTGGAAAGCAAGGTGGTCTCCTCAAACTCAAATTCAGAAATTATACTACCAATCAAAAGTTGTAGATTACCATTCTTACAGTTCTCATTGTCCCAGTTCCAAATTAAAGCACAGAAAAAAAAGAATGAGGTTCAGTTCATTTTCTGTAACCGCTTAATCCTAATTAGGGTCGGGGGGAGGCTGGCGCCTATCCCAGCCGACTCCGGGCGAGGGCAGAGTACACCCTGGACAGCTCGCCAGGCCATCGCAGGGCAGAAACACGCTGACGGCTTTGCAGCTACTCTTGTTGAAAGTCAGCAATGGTTCTTTTACATGAACCTCACACCATAGACAGTGAGAGACATGGCCGGCCTTTGATAAGCCAGTTAGCTGCACTGGAGAAAGAATGAAGTTGTAGAATTTAATTAAAATTTTTGACTCTCATAGTGGCCACCTTTTACAGATATTACAGCTGAGCACACATCTGGGGGTTTTTTTTGCAATGGAAATTAAGTATTCTTCAGTAGGTCTTTCCCAGTACTGAAAAAAAAAGAAACAGGAGTGCTAAATAGAGTTTCATGTAAATTGATATACAGTCGGCCCGCTACTTATGAAATTAATCCATTCCAGTGCCTTTTTCGTAAACTGGAGTTTTCGTAAGTAGAGGTACATTTTACATGTAAAATGCGTGATTCGTTCCAAGGCTCCCAAGACTACCCCATAAACCCTTTAAAAATTATAAAAGCACACCAATTTTGTATGAAATATGTGTTAAAAGTAAAAGAAAATTATTTACCTTTTTTTAAATCTCTCAAACCACCCATGCGACGCTTTCAAGTCTTGGGGTTGCTGGTCTGAAGAACCCTCACTCCCACACCCTTCACGAGATCCTTAAATATGGTGGTTGCTTTTTCCGAAATAATCGCCTCCGTCACCGTATCTCCGCTTTTAAGGTCGTCTTCTGTTTCAATATCGTCCCGATTGTAGAGGGGTTTCGGCCATATTCCTTTGCCATTTCACTCAACCGCATCCCACTTTCATGTTTTTTTTTTATTATCTCCTGTTTTACTTCGATTGATAACGGAGCCCGCTTCTTCTTTTCTGTGTCACCAGGAATCACTTTCTTAGGGTCCATGATGGATAACGCAATATAATGCTGCAGTGATCAATCTCAAAAAAACTCAAGTCAACAGTCCTGTTCAACACTTCTTCATGCGTGTGACAAACAGGAAGTATGGGTACAGGAAGTATGGGTAAGTTCAGCTCCCTCCTGGCCAATGGGAGGCCAGCAGGGCGGGATGTTGGGAGACAGCCAATGACAGAGCAACTCGCGTGTTGTTTGAATTTTTGAATGCCGCGTTTGGCACTTTTCGGAAAAAGAGGTTGTTTTCGTAAAAAGAGGACGAAAATTTGGAAAATGTTTTTGTTAACCTGGATTTTTCGTATTCAGATGTTTTTGTAAGTAGAGGGCCGACTGTATTTAAAACAAGTGCTCTATTTTGTAAGGAGTGAACACAGTATAAAACAAGAAAAGTAATTGATTTTAAGTGCTTGATTGTGGTTTGCATAGTTGTTCATTATCAGTATGAGGGTTGACCTGTTTAATGTTGCCCTCATGGCATGGTGGCAGGACTAGGGTAGAGTCATGTGCAATCAAAGTTGAGCTAGCTAGCCTGGGAGAAACAACCAGTGGAACTCGCTATGGGTCAAAATCAATAGTTGCAGTAATAACAGGCTAGGCCACCCTAGTTCAAATCATCACACAGTAATCCATTCATTCGTTTTCTGAACCGCTTAATCCTAATTAGGGTCACAGGGAAGCTGGCACCTGTCTCAGCCGACTCCGGGCGAGGGTGGGGAACACCCTGGACAGCTCGCCAGGCCATTTCAGGGCCAACACTCACATAACCATTTATATGAAGTATTAATTCTCACGTTTAAATGAGTACAACTGTGTAAAATAATAATTATACAGAAACTGTATCACACCATGTTTTTTTTTCCTCACACACTGTTGCTCAATGCAACAGATCAAAATTCACATCAATCAACTCTTTGCACTCTCACTAATGAGGTGAGTAGCCAAAAACGAACTGCCTAGATTGTTGTGGCCACATGAGTGCCTCACACACTTCATCAAGGGGACTGAAGTCTTAACCTTTTTTTTTTTTTTTTTTTTTTTTTAGATCAGGAACAACTATCAGGTGACACAATACTATAAGCATTTGCACAGTCATCGGTAACCCACTAGCAAAGGGTTATATAGGTGCAATTCCTAATTCCTATACACCCATACCCACAGGAATACAGACATGTGATCCAAGTCTGTAGATATGAAGAGACTGCAGCAAAACTTTCAGGCGTAGCCTCCAGTGAGAAACATGGCAGGAGCATCAGCTGTGGTAAAACAAGCCTCATTTCTCTTTTACTCACCATACATTGCACTCCTGTCAAGTGGGGGATGGTGTGTGTGTGTGTGTGTGTGTGTGTGTGTGTGTGTGTGTGTGTGTGTGTGTGTTTGTGTGTGTGTGCACGCGTGCCTGAATGTGGGTGTGTGTGTTTTAGTGTCTGTCTATCTTGCTGAGTCAGTAGAGAGACAGGGCGCTTAGAAAAGCCCCCAGCCATTCTGCTCCATTCTATTTCTCTGCTGCTGGCAGACACTCACCCTGGGCAGGTAATCCATCAAAACTGCTATGACAGAAGACACTGTGAGGTTGTGTGTGGGTGAACCAGAATGAGTAAAAAGGAGACAACGAGTGTGAGGAAGATGCATGTATATGTATATATACAGAGAGAGAGAGAGAGAGAGAGAGACAGAGAGAGGGAATAATAAAATGTGCATTAAGAGACAGAGAAAGAGAACACAGACAGAATGTCTATATGCACATTTATCTCAGTGATGTTCACCTAGTTAAATGGAATGACATCACTAAATGTTTATTTTATTATTAATGACATGCTTAACTAATTTAGGTGTGAAAAGCAAAAAATGAAAAAAGTTTATTCTTTAGATTTGTACTTTAAATGTCATTAAAATAAGGAGTGTGTGTGTGTGTGTGTGTGTGTGTGTGTGTGTGTGTGTGTGTGTGTGTGTGTGTGTGTGTGTGTGTGTGTGTGTGAGTGGATACAGCTTTCAGGCCCTCCATTTTTGCTATAGTGTTATTAGTGTTTACTGTTAGCACTAGCACTGAACGAAAAATTGTCAACATCTCTAGAAGACTCCCATTTTTGGGGTAAATCTACAAACTGCAAATAGAAAATGGCTACAAACAAACCATTGTGGTGCGAGTGGAAAATGTGGGTCACTCTATATCACAATGTTTTTATTTTAGAGCTCTCACAGTACTCGCTTAGCTAGAATCTAGCAATCGGTAAAGCACAGAAGGTTATGAGATGTTTTTATCTAACAGTTGATATGTTTCATACAAAATCACTTTTTAATGCTTGTAATGTGGATGTTTATGTTTTCGGGCTACCAGAGAAATTCAACAAACTAGCTAGCCTGGCAAATAAAAAGCCTATTGAACGACATTGTACTGCGATATTCATTTCCTTCAATGACATATCATCATGCATTTAATTGCTGGACAACTTGATCCTACTATGTTTGTAGGGAGGTTGGTGCCTATCTCAGCCAACACTGGGAAAAGGTGGGGATACACCCTGAACAGCTCATTACATGACGTAGCATTCCCATTTTCTGTGTAAAATACAATACACTCAGTCACCCGGTGACTAGACTGAAACTACTGTGCTGTGCACCATTTCCAAAAGTATAAAAGATGCATTCACATATTAGTGGTGTGTGTGTGTGTGTGTGTGTGTGTGTGTGTGTGTGTGTGTGTGTGTGTGTGTGTGTGTGCATCTTGGTGTTTAGGATCTCCGTTCTTTCATCTGTATGAATCATTCTCAATGTCGTGAATCACTCTGTGTGATAGTGTGCTCAACAAAGGGTTTTACATTTAATGATAATATCTGTCTACCCACACACACACACACACACACACACACACACACACACACACACACACACACACACACACACACACACACACACAGAGACTGCTACTGGGGAACACATCTCTACATGTGGTGTCTATGATGGTGGCATTCTAATGCACAGGAGAAACCATGCACACTTCCCCCACCCCCAACATGTCTTTCATTAAAGTCCCACACAGCAGTGGCCATCACAGTGAGCAGTTTCCATGGTAACACCCACCCCCACCCCCAGCAAAAACTGGTGATGGAGGAAACACTTGCAGGGGTCTCGTCATCCTGGACACTCTTGAAAGAAGCACAATCAGAGGTACGATGACTTCATGGAGGTGCTATGTTGGGGATTTCTACCAGGTGCTCAGACTGATTTGTCAGACAGAATAATTTTGTGTGCATACCTTCTGTCACCTTTGTTAGTGGTGTGTATTCTCAGGAATCTTCAATTGTCGTTGTAATTTTTTGTCTATTACCAATATTTTTATTAATTATTACTTCTGTGTCTCACTGTAGAGCAGCTGTTTGGCCACAAATATGGTTCAGAATGATGTAATACGTTGTTTCTGAGGAACACATAAATAAAATAGCTTTATTAGAATATTTATCATAACTGAATGCTGTAATTATATAATTGCACCATGTAATAAAGATACAGTCATACCTGTCTGTCTTCCTTTCGGCTTTTTCCCTTTTACTCGGGAGTCGCCACAGCGAATCATCTGATTCGCACATTTGATTTGGCAGAGGTTTTTACGTCAGATGCCCTTCCTGTCACAACCCTTTAGCAAGGGACAGAAACACGCTGACTGCTTTGCAGCTATTCTTTACGAAAGTCAGCAATGGTTCTTTTACATGAACCTCTCACCATAGACAGTGAGAGACATGGCCCGCCTTTGATAACCCAGTTAGCTGCACTGGTGGGGACAGTGACAACCCTGTGGAGAGTGGGACTCGAACTCCCAACCTTTGGATTAGCGATCCAGTGCCCTATACCACTAGACCACCACTGCCCCGATACAGTCATACCTCACCTTCCGAAATTAATCCGTTCCAGAAGTGGTTTCGTAACCTGATTTTTTTTTGTAAGTTAAGTAGCATTTTACATGTAAAAGGCCTGATTCGTTCCAAGGACGCCAATACTACCCCTAAACCCTTTAAAAATTATAAAAGTATACCTTTTAAGGCCTCCTTCTGCTTCAATATCGTACCGATGGTTGACGGATTTTGGCCATACTCCTTTGCGATATCACTCAACCGCATGCCACGAGCCCGCTTCTTCTTTTCACTTGCACCGGGAATCACTTTCTTGGGGCCCATGATGAATGACGAAAAATAAAGTTGCAATGAGCACACTTGAAAAACTCACGAAACAACAGTAACTCTGTCCTTTACGCATGTTAGAACTCCATGACGAGCAATGGGTCGAAGGCACATGAAAAGCATCATGGGTATTATGCAGATGCAGCTCCCTCCTAGCCAATGGGAGGCCAACAGGGCAGGGTGTTGGGAAATAGCCAATGAAAGAGTAATTCACGCATTGTTTGAATTTTTGAGATGGGTGTTTCGTAAGGTGAATTTTTTTCGTATCCAGAGACGGAAGTTTTAGGTAAATGCGTTTCATAACTTGGATTTTTCGTTTGTTGGGTGTTTTGTAAAGTGAGATACCACTGTATATAGTAAATTAGTGCCCAGGCTTGGATGTTTTGGTGTGGAGTCTGGAGTTGCAGACTTCCCCTGCGTATCCTGGTGTTCCCACATTCACATTATGTAAACTGGCTGTTCCAAATTGCCATTTAGTGTGTCCATCTTCCTCTGCAATGATCTGGTGAGCTATTCAGGGTATACACCGCCTTTGCCCAGTGTTCACTGACATAAGCTCTAACCTCCTCGTGACCCTAATTAAGCAACTAAGATTAACTGCTTCGACAATATAAATTAGTTCGGTTTATAAGTGGTACTGTGACATATAGAGAGATTCTTCTTCTTCTTAATAATAATAATAATAATAATAATAATAATAATAATAATAATAATACAGTATTATTATTATAATTATGGGGCAGTAGTGGCTTAGTCGTATATCGTATAGGGTGCTGGATCACTGATCCAAAGGTTGGGGGGTCGAGTCTCTCCACAAGGTTGTAACTGTCCCCCCTCGTGCACCTAACTGGGTTATCAAAAGCCGGCCATGTTTCTCACTGTCTATGGTGAGAGGTTCATGTAAAAGAACCATTGCTGACTTTCGTAAAGAGTAGCTGCAAAGCCGTCAGTGTGTTTCTGTCCCTTTCTAAAGGTTTGTGTCAGCAAGGGCATCCGACATAAAAACTTATGCCAAATCAAACGTGCGAATCATTCGCAGTGGCGACCCCTGGTTGCCCAGGGAAACCCAGGGAAAAAGCCGAAAGGAAATCGCATCACTCATTTCACTGTACAGTGATACCTCACCTTACGAACGTCTCACCAAACGAAAAATTCAGGTTACGAAAAGCATTTTCCTAAAATTTTTGTCTCAGGATACAAAACAAGTTCATGTTACGAAAGCGCCATCTTAAAAATTCAAATGCGCCATTCAAACATTAAAACACGCCATTCAAACAATACACGAGCTGCTTTCCCATTAATGATGTTCAAACATCCCGCCCCGCTGGCCTCCCATTGGCTAACAACTGAGCTGTTGTTTATGTCGCCTTCACTCAAGCTCCATCTTGGACAGGTCCACCTGATGCCATCTTGGACAGGGATCACATTGCCTAGGAGGAATGACGCATCTCCCTCCCATTGCCTATTATAGAGCTGAATCCACCATGATGCTTTTCGTGTAAAGGACAGAGGTACTGTTGTTTTATGCTTTATTTGTTGACTCGGGCTTTTAAGCTTCCATAAACATTTGTAAAATTATCACTCTGCTAAGAACACATGGTCAACACACGCATGCATACACACACACACACACACACATACACACACACACACACACACACACACACACACGCGCGCGCGCGCGAGAAGAAACGGGCTCGAGTGATATCACAAAGAAATATGGCCAAACCCGTCTACCATCGGTACGATATTGAAGCAGAAGGAGGTCTTTAAAAGGTATGCTTTTATAATTTTTAAAGGGTTTAGGGATAGTATTGGGAGCCTTGGAAATCACGCGTTTTACATGTAAAATGCGATTCAACTTATGAAAAATGCAGGTTACGAAAAAAACTCTGGAACAGATTAATTTCGTAAGGTGAGGTACCACTGTACAGTATATTTTTTTTATTGTGAGTTTGGTTTTTTTCGTTTGTTTGTTTTTGTTTGGTTGGTTTCCTTTGCATATTTTAAGTACTGTAATGCATTTTGCTTTTATTCGGCATTTAAATCATTTTTAGTCTTTTACTCTCATGAGTTATATAGAAGATTAATTTTAAGTTATTCTCAGAAAATAATTGTTTTTGTTTGTTTGTTTGTTTGTTTGTTTGTTTTTTAACAAAAATTTTTAGATGAAAAGTTTTAACTATGTTTACTCAAACCTGTGAAGGTAATTTCTTCCCCCTCTGGTTATATTCACTCATCTGATCACATAGTAAATTATCATGACCAGGCATGGACCAAAGTGATTCAAAGTGAATGTGGTAAATCTGCTGTCAATAAAGTTTAATCTCTTTCCTCCCTGAAAGGCATTGTTCAGTGAGCTCTCAGCTATACACATAAGCATCTTCTGTGTCGGTGAGCCTTAGTTATTACAAGTGAGGGAGTGGCTGTCATTTGATGGAAAGCTGGTAAATCATACCTCTCACGCAAATATTTTCTAATGGATGATGAGTCACTTCCTGCGTGCAGGTGAGGTTCTGCTGCTCTAATCTGTAGAGAGGATTAGACTTTTTGCACAGTTGTGGTTAATAAAGCTACTGGCTCATACGTGATTTCCACACAACATTTTAGACAAAGCCATTTGTACATGTTCTGATTTTAACTCGCCATTTTCCACACTAAAACATGTTGCTGCAATTGACAGGGGAGAGATTGGGACTTGGGGGATAATTCGGTTGCACTAAAATCACTTAATAGCCTATCCGTCCCTGGGGAGTTGCAAAACCAGAGCACTACTGTGTTCCATTGCACAGCTTTCGAAATACTATTTATGCTATACAGTATTTCAAATAAAAGATCAATGTTGCACAAGTCAAAAATAAAAATCCCACGAGTGATGGTTTACCAACATTTCATTTTCATGTTTATACACAGATTTGTTTTCAACCCATGTATAATGACTATGTAAGTTGTGTCTTTTTTTCACCAACCATTTCATTGTGTGTGTGTGTGTGTGTGTGTTTGAGATTGTGTGTGTGATGGTCACACCTAACATTTACTCTCTCTTCTCCTGTCACTTTTTTTTTGCCATATTCACTATCCCTGAGGTACAGTTCCTCTTTTGCTTGCCTTTCGAAAGCATGTGGAACATGTCACTGTGCTTTTATAATGGGAGTGTGTTAGCCTGTCAATCAAGCACTCCCAGGGGGGTGTAAATGAGACCCCCCACCAGCTGTTGATCCCTCACACTGTTTCTGACGAGCCAAGCTCACTGCAGCACGGCATTCTGCCAAGCTCTTAAACATGTCTAAATCAAACACTTCCTTCACTAAGTCAGTGTTTATGCAGACCTGCCTTTAAAATATCACGTTTTCTTGGAGACAAGTGTTGCGATGTGAACTCGTACACGAGCTCCACCAGAGCTACTCTGATGACAGGCTAACATGAGTCAAGCCATTCCGTTTGCTTGCGTTATATGGCCTAGAAGAATAGTGAGGAATGGCAGACTGGGAGAAAACCAATTCATATGTGGTCAAGTGTCATTTGCTCCATACAAGGGAACTGCTTTCAAGGTACATTATCCTATGAAACATGATTTTTATTTGTAAATGTGATGTGGAATCAATGTCATAAAACAAGTGACTAAATCTAATTGGGGAAAAATTCAAACCGCAGGCCATTTGAGAGATTTCATTTAATTTTTTTTTTCTTTCATGTAGCATTGATTGATTCAAGGTGCCATCCAGTGGAGGTTGGACAGCTGGTCACCTAGCAATGAATGTGTGTGTGTGTGTGTGTGTGTGTGTGTGTGTGTGTGTGTGTGTGTGTGTGTGTGTGTGTGTATGACTGAGAGGTATAGTGCCGCTGTTTATAAAGATAGATTGCTGCAATGTCATTAATGGAACTTATATGACTTGCCTTGCCTGTGGGATGTTGTGTGTGTGTGTGTGTGTGTGTGTGTGTGTGTGTGTGTGTGTGTCTGGGTGACAGAGTGTGGAACTGAGGGAATCGAGGTGTTGGTGACATGGGGGAAGGAATAGGAAGAAAGAGGGTTAGATATTGAGTGGGTGAGATAGCAAAAACATCAGATCTGGATGAAGGAGGGGGATGAAATCCAGCAAAGGGGGTGAACAAGGGAAAGAGGGGAAGGAGTGAGACAGAACCCCAGAGAGAGTGGTAGGGTGGAGTGTTGAAAAAAATGGAGAGAATGGCGAGAGGGGGTGATGATAGTGGAGGAGATGCCTCGGGGAGGCACAGTCAGAAAGCTGGTGTGGTGGAAGCATAAACACTCTTTGTCTGTGTTCTCCTCAGGCACTACAATAAGCACAGCCAGAGAAAGAGAGCGAGACAGACAGAGTGAGTGAGAGGACACAGCGAGGGAGAAATACAGACAAACAAGAGAGGAAGAGGTAGTCACAGAGATAGAGCTCAAGATTAAGCATGAGACAGAGGGAGAAGGGGACTGATAAACGATAGGGCATGCAGGAGCAAAGAAAAAGAGATATTCAAAGACTGATGGCAAAGATGAATAAAAGAGAGGGTGGAGATTTTAGGGAGAGATATAGTGAAATTGCGAGTGAGGGTGGATAAGACAGAGTGGACTGCCGCAATGAGTTTTTGTCAGTTAAAGCTCCCTGCTACTTTACTTCCCTCAAACACACACACACACACACACACACACACACACACACACACGTAAAGTCTGAGAAAACAGGCTTTACGCTAAACCAAAGCACAGGTGTGTCAGGGGGCCTCAGGCAGCACTCAAACAGTCACACTAAACCTGTTTGCGGCTGCTCTGTCATCATCCCCTCCATCCACCACTGCTTACTGCACTGCACAAGAACCTGCATGACCCTCATCAGTCCCATCCAGACTTTGACATATGCACTCATAAATGCTGCTCACACCTTGATAGTAAATACGACTGTCATTATCAAACCGTGTAGGTACCTGAGAACTGAAGCCGCTCCGTCCTGGAAGTGCACTTGCCATTGATTTGCTAACCAATATTATGGCGTCATAATTCCAGTGTTCATAATCAATAAAACAAAATAGAAGAATATAAGAAGAGCAGTAAAGACCTAACAACAAGGACTAAGGAACCATTCGTTCATTTTCTAACCCGCCTAATCCTAATTAGGTCACCGAGAGGCTGAAGAGTATTGCAGCTGATTCTGGGTGAAGGTGGGATACACCCTGAACTGCTCGCCTGGGATAACACATGTACATGTACAACCATTCACACGCAGTCTCACACCAAGGGGAAATTTGGAACTGCCAATCAGCCTACTGTAGACTATTGAAGGAGGCCGGAGTACCCAGAGGAAACCCACGCCAGCACAGGGAGAACATGCAAACTCCACACAGAAATGCTCAAGCTGGGAATCGAACCCAATCCTTCTTGCTGTGAAGTGAATGTCCTAACTAAGGCATCACCGTGCTGCCCGAAACAGGAACAATTTGTAAGCGATATCATATGATGGGACATACTGATGTGGTAAGATTAACATTTTAAAAATAATTTATCATTCAGTGATAAAATATTTCACGTTGTGTAATCTTTAAGAAGTTAGTTTCTGTTGTCACTAATTTTGTGGCAGCTGTGAACAATCCTTCCTCTCTCTTTCTTTCAACCTCTTGAAGTTAAAACAACAGAGAAAGCATGTTTTTAATCTTGTCACCTTATTACGATCCTCATGCATTTACAAACGACTGACTGTTACAAAGGTGGGGCCGGTGGAGTATGGGTTAGGGTGTTGTGCTCATGATTGGGAGGTCGTGTGTTTAAATTCCAGTTTAACTCTCACTGTGCTAAGACCCCTGGGCAAGGTCTTAACAAGTGTGTCTCTGTTCACCCAGCAATATAAATGAGTACCAGTAAAAATATACAGTGGTACCTCACTTTACGAAAGTCTCACCAAACGAAATATGAACAAAACGCATTTTTCTAAAAGTTTGTCTCTGGATATGAAACAAGTTCATGTTATGAAAGCGCCATCTTAAAAATTCAAACACACCATTCAATCATTAAAACACACCATTCAAACAATGCACGAGCTGCTCTCCCATCAATGACGTTCAAACATCCCGCCCGGCTGGCCTCCCATTGGCTAGGAGGGATGGCGCAGCTTCCTCCCATAGCCTATCTCCTAACATACCGCCCCGCTGGCGTCCCATTGGCTAGGAGGGATGACACAGCTCCCTCTAATTGGCTATCTCCCAACATCCTGCCCCGCTGACCTCGCATTGGCTAGAAGGGATGACGCAGCTCCCTCCAATTGGCTATTATGGAGCTGCATCTACCATGATGCTTTTCGTGTAAAGGACAGAGTTACTGTTGCTTCATGCTTTATTTCTTGACTCAGGCTTTTAACCTTCCATAAACATTTGTAAGATTATAACTCTGCCAAGAAGACATGGTCAGCACACGCACATGCACACACACACACACACACACACACACACACACACACACACACACACACACACACACACACAGGCGCGCGCACATGTGATTTCCGGTGCGAGTGAGAAGAAGAAACGGGCTCGAGTGATATCACAAAGGAATATGGCCAAACCCGTCTACCATCGGTATGATATTGAAGCAGAAGGAGGTCTTAAAAGGTATGCTTTTATAATTTTTTAAAAGGGTTTATGGGGTAGTATTGGGAGCCTTGGAACGAATCACGCGTTTTACATGTAAAATGCGGTTCAATTTACAAAAAATGCAGGTTACGAAAAAGGCTCTGGAACGGATTAATTTCGTAAAGTGAGGTACCACTGTACTGGGAAGGTAACCTGTGATGGACGAGCATCCCATCCAGGAGTAGTTGAACTCTTAGTCGCTTCACGCTATGGAAACCAGGAATAAGCACCGGCTTGATGAGCCACTGGGCTCGGGTGTAAAAAGCCCAACAGACTGTTACAAAGTACTTACACCCAAGACTGCAAATGTTAACTAAACGCTGCATGACTGAAAGCTTTATTATACACTATATAGTCAAACATTTGTGGACACCTGACCACCACACGCATAAATGAGTCTTTCCCACAACAAGTAAAGAACATAATTCACTTTTATATGCAGGGCAGTGGTGGCTTAGTGGTTAATGCAATGGGTTACTTATCCAAAGGTCAGCAGTTCAATCCCCATTGTCTCCAGTGTTGGGCCCTTGAGCAAGGCCCTTAACCCCCAATTGCTCAAGTTGTATAAAAATGATAACTGTTAGTTGCTTTGGATAAGCGTGTCTGTCAAATGCTGTAAATGAAAATATGCTATAGTATTACGACTTCCCATCACTGAAGCTAAAGGCTCCAGTACAAAGATGCTCCAGCATGACAGTGTACCTTCTGCACAAAGCAAGGTCCATGAAAATATGGTTTACAAAGTTGGAATGAAAGAACTTGAGTGTCCTGACCTAAAACCACACTGAACACATTTGTTATGAACTGGATGTGCCTCAGGCCTTCTTGACATCAGTTGACTGACATCAGTGTCTGACCTCAGTAATGCTCTTGTGGCTGAATGAACACAAATCCCCCCAACTGCATTCCAAAATCTATTGAAGAGCTTTCCCAGGAGAGAGACTGCTGATAACATAGGTACAATAACAACTAAGAAATCTGGAATGGGATGTTAAAAATGTTTCTATGGATGTGATGATCAGGTGTCCACAAACTTTTGAGCATACAACAATAAGCATGTATCAGTGAGTAGATATTGCCTTGTTAAATAGTAGGTTTGTTTTATTCATTTATTAGTTTTAATAATAGAAGCATCCGCCATTCAATTTACTTTGAAGTTGATTTTGCTTTCCTTTCAGTTGTTGCCAAAATGATATGAAAAAGATTTGAATGTTGTATCTGTGACTTAATTTTGTAGTCTGAACTACTGTCTGAGCCACACTGTTAAAAATACATAAATAATCTAAATTTACATCTGCGCATGCTGAATGGATGTAACAGGGACTGTGGTGGCTAAGTGTTATGGTAATATATATATATATATATATATATATATATATATATATATATATATATATATATATATATATATATATATATATATACATAGAGTGGTACCTCGACTTATGGAATTAAACTGTTCTGAGGGTAAGCTCATAAGTCGAACGTTCGTTAGATGAAACAAAAATTCCCATAGAAACAATACAAAACCAATATATCTGTTCCAACCCCATCCCAAACTCATATAACCTGACATAAACATGTATATTTCACCTAATATATTAAAGATAAACATGTAAAAACAATAAATATTTCATGATAATAATACATGTACATTAACATTAATGATAATTAATAATAAATAATAATAAAACAAGAATAAACAAGAGAAACTGTATGTTAAATGTCATATTTAATCAAATTCACACTGATAAACTGACACACACACACACACACACACACACATGGTAGAGATGAGGCGCGCGCGCACACACACACACACACACACACACACACACACACACACACATGGTAGAGACGAGGCGCACGCACACACACATTATGGGGGGTGTGCTGTGATGCCAGGGGGAGCGCATATGACCCTGAGAAACATGCTACAGTAGTTGGCAGTTACGCTCTCATTGTCGCCCTATGGTGTAGGGGAAAAGCACCGAGCAAACGATATGAAGTGCAGTGAACACTATTTATAGTCACGTTCGTGGCGCTGAGGGGGGGGGGGGGCGTGAAATACTTTTTTTCCTTCCTATAGGGGGTGTCACAGAACATAATTGAGAAGCACTGCATAAGGCGTTCTCGGAGCACGGAGGAATACACACGGAAGAATATGAGGCTAATTGGCCCGGAAAAGCCATTTCCCCAGCAGAGTTCGTAAGTCAAAAATTTGCTCATTGGATGGGACAAATTTTTGGTGGGATCAAAGCTCGTATCATGGAAAATTCATTATAAAAGACACTCGTAAAGGTACCACTAATATATATATATATATATATATATATATATATATATATATATATTATATATGTGTGTGTGTGTGTGTGTGTGTGTGTGTGTGTGTGTGTGTGTGTGTGTGTGCCAAGCATTCATTAGATTTTTATTTGGTGCTAGTTTGTTGTTCATGGTTTTTCAAGATGTCATAAAAATATTATAGTGGCTGGAATATGGGGATGCTGTGTGTGTAAACATGTTGTGTGTACTTGTATATATGTAGACATGTTTTATGTGCATTTTCAGCTATGGGAAAACATGACAGGCCATTGTTAACAGTGAGCCATAGGTATGCAAAATTATGTAGGTTTATCCTCATTCATTTACAGTATTATTAAATGGTAACTTCAACATTAAATGTACTTTTTTATACTTTTTCAAAGTCAGTCAATCTGAATGTTTCTCTTTGTTGTTTTGTTTGTTTGTATTGTAACTAAATTACCCTTATTTATCCATCCATTCATTCATTTGCTGAACTATTTTATCCTCCTACGGTTGCAAGAGGCTGGAGCCTGCCTCATCTGACTCTAGGCGAAGGCTGGGGACACCTGATCAAGGAATTTTCCAAAGATCCATCATTTTTACTGTCTACCTGTCTGGGTCAATGAGAAGATGAAGTACACCCTGAACAGGTGACCAATTCATTGCAGAGCAAACATGGAGAAAAAGAACCGCTAACATTAACACTCACACCTATGGGCAATTTGGAGCAGCCAGTTGATGTAATGTTCATGCTTTTTGACTGTGCTAGGAAATTGGAGTACCTGGAGGAAGCCCACACAAAGACAGGAAGAACATACAAGCTACATACAGAAAAACCAGCGTCGAGTGCAAGGTTTGAATACCGAACTTTCTTGCTACTCAGCCACCCAAAATTTTACATATAAAAGAAACAATGGATACTTTATCAAGCCTATTTAGTCTGACCCAAATGCATTCCCCAAGTTTAACAATGTCATCGAAAAAATATATATATAGAAAATTTGAAAACATTGTTGACAGTGCAGATATTGACTTCCTGAAGGACATCCTCACATAAGAGCGTCTGCCCACGCCTTGCTGCTGAGTGTTTTTTAATGAATAATCTACCATCAGGACTATGATGTGGCAAAATGGGTGTCTTATGAAATGGACCTCTATTAATTAACAATCACCTGCAATGCACAACACAGAGAGACAGTTCACAACAATCCTGGATGCTTTTTTTGAAGCCTTCTTCAAGCTGATTGTTCAGGCTATTATTTCCTTAAGTATTCTGAATTCACTACTCATGAAGTAGGCTTTTTTCACCTTCACGCTTTTTTATCATGATGGTGTGCTGTGTATTGTAATGAGTTTGATCAAGATGTGTCCAATCAAGTGGTAGCTCTAATCTTTCTCAGTCATCTTCCGTGGGTCGGCCACCAGGTGCGGTGTCAGAATAAGTTGACCTTCTTCTAACGACCCATTTAAGATGTAATTATAACACCAACTGTCCACCCAGCCACTTGTTTGCCCCCATGCTGAAGCTTTGCGTTGTTAGCTGTTGATGGCTGGACTGCCCTGCCATGCATTCTCACACTGAGGCAAGCTTTTCAGATTAATAGTAAAGGAATCTCCTGGACCATTACAGCTGTATAGAGATGGATTGTGTCATGTGGGCTGATAGTTTATCTGTCTTTTGAGGATCATCTCTAAGGCAATTAAAGTGCTCATGGTGGGGGCAGGACCCCCCTCATCTTCATATCTCACACAGGACCAGCATCAGTCAGGTGACTTTCATGCAAAATCTACAACATCATACCTGGTGGTCTAAACACCAGCCAGTCTGTTTTGTACACATGAACATGTAAACCCACACCAACACATGAAAAAGACAAACATATGTGTTCAAAGGGAGGTTATCTACACTCAGACCCAAGATAAAGCCACAAACCTTTAATGTGAAGCAGAGAACGCTTTATTTGTGAACCTGGAGGGTTCGTGTGGACAACACTTCATTCACATGATTATATATTATTCCCATTTAAATTAATGATCGGGGCTTTTTTGGATAAACACTGACTTGATTTAAGGTTCCACTTTATTTAATAATGTCAACAGATCTGGAGATTTCTGGTAAAATTAAGAAAATAATACAAACTCCATAAGATGCTAGACACATTCTTTTGTTGTTTGTTTTTATCCAAAACACAGTATAGTTGGTACAGGATACGCTCCAAGCACACAGGTTAGCATTTAGTGGAGAAGAACCTCGTTCAATGGCCCAACAATCACTCTCTAGTGGTCAGAAATGTTGGATCACAAGCTCAGAGCTATAAAAACGGATCTCAATGCAGATCAGAGGGTCATTCATAAGAGGAAAAGAGGAACATCTATGATCTGGTTGTGAAGCACCAGCAAACGACATCATTTATTCATCCTTTATTTAATAAGTATTGTTTCTTTTTATTCGTTTGGAGCCAAATCTATCACAACAATGAATAAACTTTCAGTTACTGAGTCACTGCCATGATTTGTATACACTTATCACCGATCTCTGTGAAAGTTATTATTCCCAGTAAAATAAGCAACGAAGTTGATTAATTCTGCACATATGCAAAAGCCGGTGCACAGTTTATCTCTTTGTTAAGTTGAATACCACAGGGGCATGACTATTAAAATCAGAAAAAAGGAAGAAAAAGAAAAGGGCCTTTCACATTGCTCTTGCTTAAGCAGAGGCAGTTTAGCCTAGAGCAGAAAGATGATATGCACATGAGGCCATAAAAGGTTGGTGTCTGCTCTTACTGTGTGGAGTGTGTTGGGCACATAATGATTGATTTGCATGATGATATATTGCATTCCTTAAAGTGAAACATGTTGTGTTCTGTCGCACATTGAGATATCCAGGGAGTAGGCTGAATTGCATGACTATTAAGACATATTCATAAAAAGTGGTGCATGATCAGGATCTTACACCAGCACAACTGAGACTGATGAGCAAATGAAAGTGCAGGCCTTTCCAGAGATATAGTGATGTTTAGCAACATGGTTTAGCAACTGCACTGAAATATGATGAGCTGAGACTCACCAAAGCGTGACATCTCCTACCACGACTGCATCAAGCACAGTAAGCCTTAAGTCATCTTCTTCCAGGGTGAGCGTTTTGTGGTTTTGCACAGCCTGCAGCATCACTGTATAATTAAAAACAGGGCCAAATAATCAGAGGAATGACTCCGTTGAAAAGCTAATTGATCTCACACACAAACAGAATGAAGTTAAAAGCTTTTGGTGTTTATCTGGTGGTCTGTTATCACCAAGGCTGAGTTGCAGTCGGGCAGTCCTGCCCTTCCAGAAGGGGAGGAAATGATGTTCAAGGCCTGAGAAAAAAAAACAACATGAGAGAGAGAGAGAGAGAGAGAGAGAGAGAGAGAGAGAGAGAGCGAGAGAGAGAGAGAGAGAGAGAGAGAGAGAGAGAGAGAGAGAGAGATATGTCACATTAGAATCCCTTAATCAGAGGCTCAAAAGCTTGAACTCGGGTCCATATGTCCTATCTGTTCTGTGTAGCACTCACAGCATTCCTTACACCTTCCTTCTTGTTCTCTGCATCTCCATGCTTCTGGTCTGATTCATCACGAAATACTCTCTCACATGTGGGTGTTTTTTTTTTTGTTTTGTTTTGTTTTGTTTTTAAAAAAGACCATTCTTGTTATTAACCAGACTAGCTGTGTCATAACTGTTCCATTACCTCTCTATAAAAGATGGTCAGATAATAATTTGTACTGCTGAGAGCTGAACCCAACCCTGAAGCAAATTTAAATCTGCACACAGCCAAATATGACAAACAATACTCTCTGTGACCATGCAGCTAATTGGCAGGAGAGGGGGATGGGGGATGGGGGGGTTGTGGTGTGTGGGGGGGTTCTCGGTAAAAGCGTTAAATGCCAGTTGCAAATCAGCGTCCGTAACGACATCAGGAACAGCAAGACAGACAAAAGCATTATCTTTTCACCCATTTGTGAAGGCACATTACCACAGCTTTACTGCTGTGTGTTCTGTTGTAAAACTAGATATAAAATAGAACCTAGTAGTGCCATGCAGTATCATGGTGTGTGTATTTTTAGCAGAGCACTTCATGTTTCTCATACGATTATAGAAATGCAATCATGAAACCTTAGAAAGCTTGTTGGCATAGTCATTCATTTGATCATTTATATACGCCATGCAGTTTTATATGGAACACGTAAATAGATTTTTGGGCAAAGAGCCTTTAAAGAAGAAACCCTGACCAAGCCCACTATCAGCCCATAACGGTACCAGCTCTCCCAGCAACTAGTAACGGTTATTGGCACGAAATTTATGGGAAAACTTCTCTGATACTCTTAACCATGTAAGATGCTCGCTCACGTTAGGAGGAAGGCCACTTGGAGCTGTATATTTCAAACTTGTCAGCGGTAGCTGATTGGAACAGCGAGCATGCAAACTATGAAAATTAGTGCAAAACTCTGCCCTGAGGCTCATAGGCGGTGAATGATCTTATGACTTTTATACTTCCTACAGAGCCGACCTACAGGTAGACCTTACCACCTCATAGTTCAAAGGTTTCTGGTTTGAGCCAAAATTTGGACTACTGTCTACATAGTGTTTTGCATGTTCCTTCCATGTCAATGTGGAAGTTGTCCTGAAGTGTGAACATCTGTGTGTACAGTGCTCTGATGGACAGGTGTCTCACCCTGGATACATTTCCAGAGTACAACCACTGGCTTTGTTCTAGGTCCAATGATCCCAACTGAGATAAAGTAGGCACACTCTGAAAACTGGGTTATTTAACCTTTTCGGTGAAACATTTCTACACTTAAAAATACTGAGAAATTTTAAAAGATGTGAAATGAATTTAATAATGAAATTAATTCAATGTAAGTAAACATTTGGTTATACTGTAACACTTTCCACAATATTTTCGATAGAAATTATAAAAACATTATAGGTTAACTTCAAAATTAAATTTGTGAATTGAATAAGGGCAGTGGTGGCCTGGTGGTATAGGGCGCTGGATGGCTGGTCCTAAGGTTGGGGGTTCAAGTCCCACTCTTCACAAGGTTGTCACTGTCCCCCCCAGTGCAGCTAACTGGGTTATCAAAGGCTGGCCATGTCTCTCACTGTCTATGGTGAGAGGTTCATGTAAAAGCACCATTGCTGTCTTTCGACAAGAGTAGCTGCAAAGCCATCAGCGTGTTTCCGTCCTCCGATGGCCTGGCGAGCTGTCCAGGGTGTACTCTGCCCTTGCCCGGAGCCGGCTGGGATGGATGCCAGCCTCCCCGCAACCCTAATTAGGATTAAGCAGTTACAGAAAATGAACTGAACTGAATGAAATACAATGCCTTTTAATAAAATATATTTAGATAACACACAAAAAAAAAAAAATCAAAAATGAACATTTGGATTTTGGGGAGATTATATTTGTTATTAAACTCAAATTAAATAATGTTCAGGGATTTTATTATGTTAGTAAATCTTTTTATAAGGGTGGCAAGACGGCATAGTGATTAGCATGTCTGCCTCACAGCAGGAAGGTGCTGGGCTCAAGTCCCAGCCTTTGGTATTTGTGGTATTTATGTGTAGAGTTTGCATGTTCTCCATGTTGCATGTTTATGTTTACGCAGGTTTCCTCCAGGTACCCAGTTTCCTCCCACAGTACAAAGACATGCACATTAGGCTAAATTACTGCTCCAAATCACCCCTAGGTGTGAATCTGGGTGTGTCCTGTGATGTTCTAAAATTTTTTATTTTTGTCATTTTTGTGTCATTTACTCAGCCCTTGGATTAGTTGAAATATTAATGAATGCAACACTAATACTGTTAAAAAGAATGTTGTGAGGCAGTGGTGGTCCAGTGGTAAGGTGCTGGATTTCTGATCCCAAGGTCGGGGGTTCAAGCTCCATAATCCATTGTCACTGTTGTCCCTCCCAGTGCATCTAACTGGGTCATCAATGGCCGGTCATGTCTCTCACTGTCCATGGTGAGAGGCATGTAAAAGAACCTTTGTTGACTTTCGTCAAAAGTAGGCTGCATAGCCATCAACTTGATGGCCTGCCGCGCTATCCAGGGTGTACTCTGCCCTCGCCCAGAGTTGGCTGAGATGGGCGCCAACCTCCACGCAACCCTAAATAGGATTAAGCAGTTCAGAAAATGGAGGGATGGATGAAGAATGTTGTGATTGTTGAAGTGGTTAAAAGAGTTTGATAAAAGAGAAGTGCGATTTGGCATGTTATACCATGTAAGTGTGGTGTAGATTGGTTTATGGTGATGAGGAGATTCCAAAATAGTATATTTTTGTATTATACAGTTCAGTTGGAAACAGGAATCTGACCATTTCTGATATCTGCTGTAGAGACATTGGTGTCCCGGTTGTAGAGTGCTGATTACTAATCCGAATGTTGAAGGTTCAAGCCTCATTATCACCAATTGGTTACTGCTGTCCCCCAGTGCAGTTAACTGGGTTATCAAAGGCTATCCATGGTTCTCACAGTCTGTGGTGAAACGCATGTTAAATAACCATTGCTGTTGTTTCTAAAGAGTAGGCCATTGGGCTGCAGAGACACAAATTTGTCAGCATGTTTCTATCTTGCAATAGCCTAGCGAGCTGTCCAGGGGGTACTCTGCCTTGCCCAAAGTTGGCTGAGATGGGTGCCAGCCCCCCTCCCCCCACCCCCTCCCACCTCAACCCTAATTATGCATAAGCGGTTCACAGAGTGAATGAATGGATGAAGTAATGAATCAATGAATGCTTTAGCGGTTGATGGATTCTTGAAGTTCTCAAGGAGCCTCTCGTCCCTCCAGCACAACCTGGTCTTCCCCCTACATGCCATTCTGCTCATCAAACAAGCTGTGACTAGCATTGTTGGGACAAGTATAGATAGTGTTTTCCTAAGCTTCAAGAGGTACTGTTCTCTGGCACTAAGTATTCATCCTATTTCTCTCAATATAGAGATTAACACTGTAATCCACAATTCTACGATTCGACTTACTCTCATTTAAAACTGTGAAACATCGTATTCTTCAAAATCAGACAGAATACGTAGTAAAGTAGCATAGGACATAATGAGCCAGCCTGCAGTGACAATTAAGACCAAACAAAAATAAAAATAGTGTCTCTGTTGCCATGGTATTAAAATAACAAGTGACATTTACGGACCCATATTTAATCACCTGCTCACAGTTTCCCAGGTACCCCATTACACCAGGTAATAAATATTTTATATCACGAAATGCATACATGGTGACTCTATGTCTGTGTGTGTGTGTGTGTGTGTGTGTGTGTGTGTGTGTGTGTGTGTGTGTGTGTGTGTGTGTGTGTGTGTGTGTGTGAAAGAATTACAATGCAACATTGATGAATGTAAACAGGCATTGAAGAAGTACACGTAAGCAAATGGAAGTAAGACTAAAATCAATTTGCACAAGGATCAAGAAGTGTCTTGCTAGTCTGTGTAAAGAAGTCTAAATGGATATCAGTTTAGTTAAAGTTAAATAAGATTACTCTAAAGTGTCAGCATGTGATCAACTGGTGTGTCTCCTGCAATTGATTCAAACTTGTACCATAGACAGGTCCCAGGCAAGTGCAGGCATAACTGACATACTAAAGTTTTACAGAAGGTACTTCACCTGTAACATCTAATTCATCATCTGAGACATATTCTGTTCTTTAGCTATTCATTTAGTTTTGTGACATTTCTTTAAACATGCAAAATATACTTAACTCTTGCGTAAGTACAGGTTCGAGAAAAAGGGCAGGATAATGTTGTCACCTCATCCCACCTACTCTTTAACGTCTGGTCAATTCTCTCCAGTCCACTCTACAGTCTGCTCATGGCTAAAACAGACATTGGCTGCTTGGTGGCACTTAGACCTCTCTGTGCATGGATATACAGTATACTTACTGCATAATGACCATAGACAGGTGTATAGATCCCTGAAAGGGAAATGGAAGGATGAGAGCAGTGAAAGCATGTAATGTCTGTGTGTTTTTGTTGGTGGTGGTAGATGATGACGATGATGATGATGATGATGATGATGATGAACCAGTGCTGTAGTTGAACAAGCCAGTGCTACATGTAATCTACTGCTTCAACATGATGCGAAACTGTGTTTAACCTGCACGCAATCCTGTTGTGAGAATTTTTGATTGCTGGGGAAAAAAGGAAAGACAGATGAGACTCCTCAACTCACTATCACTCTGCGTGCCTTTGCGAGGAGCTTTGACTTTGATACATTATCAACTACAGACGAATGATTCTCCACATATCAGCTTACAGTAATGCCGATGGAAGCTCAGCCAAATTCTGAGCAAGTCGACTCTTGCAATATGTGTCATAAAGGGATATCAATCACACAGAGAGGATGGTGAAAGATCGAAGCTCTTGTTATTGTTTCCATTGTTGGGAAATACCTGTTTTTCATGTTCTGATGACCGTTTTCCTCATTCAGAGCAAAAGCCGTGACTTCCTGCCATCTGGGTAAGCAAGTTATATTGTTTTTCTTGGGGAAAAAAGAGCTCTAATTATAGCAGTACGATTCCTGTTGTAATTCTAAAGTCAACTCTGCTCTACATAGTAGATATAATTTAAATATAAAATAATGTTATGGGTTTTTTTTTTTGGTTTTTTTTTTTTTTTTAGCCAAGCCCTTTGAGTCAGAGGTAGTGGATTTAGAAAGTTAGAAGAAGGGAAAATATTTAGTGAATGTTCAGAACAAATGATTATGGGGTACTTTCAGACCAAACCAGGATGATAAATGATGACATTGTGTAGCTTTCATTATCAGTGACCCCTGTTCAATCAATGCTGAGGGAAAAGAGCTGCGGTCGAGAGCATAAGGCAGAGACAAAGTCGGGTCTCATCATTACTCAATCTCCGAGGCACCTCCCTGACAATGACAATAATGTCCTTTCTGTGGCACAAAGTTTTGCACCTTTAATGACTCTGTACCTCCTTAAGTGTCCCA
>CM045730.1:48820528-49135528 GCA_024760905.1 Plotosus lineatus | reverse complement strand
ATTGCTATAGCGGTATTAAATCACCATAATAAGAATGTCTATATGAAGTTGTATTTTATGCAATAACACACACACACACACACACATTGTGTGTGTGTGTGTGTGTGTGAGAGAGAGTGTGTGAGTGTGAGAGAGAGAGAGAGAGAGTATGTGTATATATAACACACACACACACACACACACACACACACACACACAAACAGAAAGAGAGAGAGAGAGAGAGAGAGAGAGAGCATATATTATGCCTAGTTCTGATCAAGCCATTCCATTATTTAACCCTCATTGATTTTAGATTAGATCCTCATCTATTTCTGGTACTTTCCTGTACTCCAGTGAATCATCCAGTTTTGAATCTAAAATCTGTTTACTGTTTTACATCTGCACTCATCAGCAAATCTCCGAAATAAAAGTGGTGCTGAATCTGATGATTAATACTGATACAAGATCACTCTAATTTTTAGACTTTAAGTAAAACCCTCAACAGGAATTGTCATTTAGAAATGTTTATTGACTTTCCTTACATACCATTAAAATCAACCATGATCACGCTTCAAATGAGAGGGATTGCTGCTAATTTAAAAGGGATTGGTAAATTTAAAAATGCTCTGTTTTGCAGTTGTAGCATAAATTCTTCCAAACAAATTATGTTTGTCAGTAAACAGTTGGACATCACTGTGCACAGCCTGCAGTAAATCTATAACATATAGACAGGATGAAATTAACATTTCAGCTGAAACACCTAGTTATTATAAATTGTTTGTTGTTGTTGTTGTTGTTGTTCCTCTTCTTCCTCTTTTTCTTCTTCTTCTTTGGGTCTTTTGGTTTGTAATCCAGTGGAAGGTCACATAATTACTTAACAGACTATTGCCCTATCACCTTTATAGTCATGGAAGCAGCACAACTGACAACCCAAGCATGTTTTCCTTTTTCTTTTAGATGATGCCCAATCACTCCTATAAAGCAATAGTGCCACCTTTAGGTCAATTGAAGGTTTGTGAGTTTTGGAGAATGCTTTTTCCCATTTAGCCTTTAGTAAATATAGCAGAACACCAATTTACCTTCTGCTGGTGTGGCTGAAACAGTCTTTCAAATCCTATCAGCTCTAACACTAGAGAGTCGAGCTCCTGGTAGAATGCAAAATGCATTTCAACTTCTCATCTTTTCCTTTTTTTTTTTTTTTTTTAATGCACTGCACAGTATTTGCACAAGCAACAGTAATACTGTATTGTAATAACAGTAATCAGTAAACAGTGTATGCAGTGTGTATGAGGGAGAATCAGTCATCACACAGTAGGCCACATCACTATGGAGTACAGCATAGACTCTCTGGAGTCTGTGTACTCTGTGAAAATGAAAGAATAATATCAGTAAATAATTGTAAATAATAACATTACCTGATTTTCTCCACAGATGATATGTCAGTGACCAAGGTGGTGTGAACTGTAGGTCTGAGTCAGCGCACTCGTCATAGGTGACTGATCAAACTGGACACTGGCAGCATGAGCCATCTGCCCTTCCCAGCACTGCCACATCTTAATTGAAACATGTTACTGTCATTCAAGGCAAGGGGGTTGGGGTGGAAGGGGATAAAGAAAACAGGCCACATGAATGGATGAGGTTGGAGCATTGATGGAAGCAGAAAAGGGATTGAGAGTCTTGGGCAGAAAAGGAAAGATAAATAAAGAACAGACAGAGTGATAGAAACGAATCTTTGGTTTCTCAAGACAAGGATCATTGGAGAAAGGGTCAAGGGGAGGAGGGTGAGAAAAACTGAGGATGGGGCAAGTGGGAGGAGGGGAGAAAGAGAGGTTGTCAGAAGGTGAAGAAAACGATCATGGGCAAAGGGAGGATGCAGGAGACAGGAAAATGAAACAGATGATGACAAGATGGAATGATGGCGAGATTGACATGGAGACATAGTGTGAGTGAGATGTACATGAGTTGGTAGTGTTGAGGAGAGTGCGTCGCTCCTTGACAGTGCAGAAGAAGAGCAGCATAGCAGTTAATAGGGTAGAAAAGGCTGGAGGCTGTTAACTCGCTGAAATGTTCATTTTAAACTCCTTTTTTCCCTCGCTTTATTCCATTCACTCCTCTCTCTCTCTCTCTCTCTCTCACTCTCGCTCTCTCGCTCACTCTCTCTCTCTCTCTCTCTCTCTCTCACACACACACACACACACACACACACACACAACTCTCTCTCTCTCTCTCTCTCTCACACACACACACACACACAACTCTCTCTCTCTCTCTCTCCCTCTCTCTGTAACAGTCACACTCCCTCCCCGGGCGGAGGGTAATGATAGCTATTTGGGTGTCATCAGAGGAGCAGGGTAATGGGCTCTAAAGCTCCATTTCAGAGTGAACCTGGCAGGACTGGCCTCCCAAAAACATCTGCTTGCCTATCAAGAGCCACTGCTGTTGCAGCCACACCACACATACATACACATCACAACATATGACCACTCTGCACCATGCTGGATCAGATTGAGGTAATGGGCCATGGCAATGCACTTGGTGCAGTACATCAACAAATAGAACAATGCTGGAAATAATTTAGTTGTAAATGTCTATTGTGTTCTGTGTGTGTGTGTGTGGGTGTATGTGTGTGTGTGTGTGGGGATAAGGGGGTAATTGGTGAAAGGGGGATGAGTCATTCACAACTATCAATAAGAAATGTCCTTTAAAGTAGCAAAAACCTTAAGTTTTGTGTTTGTATTCAATATTGCTTGGATGAAAGTTACGAAATGCTGTAGACACTCTGAGTATTAGTCCTTGGTTTAATTTTTGTGGTTCCTATTATTATGGCGTTTACACTGGTAAAAGACTTGTGTAGATAAAGGTATAACCCGTTAATCTCCAAAAATGTACCGACAAATCCAAACTCATTCTTTATTTGATTCAAACTCATAATTGCATTCTATCTGTCTTCCTTTCAGCTTTTTCCCTTTTACTCGGGAGTCGCCACAGCAAATCATCTGATTCACACATTTGATTTGGCAGAGGTTTTTACGTCGGATGCCCTTCCTGTCACAACCCTTTTTAGCAAGGGACAGAAACACGCTGACGACTTTGCAGCTACTCTTTATGAAAGTCAGCAATGGTTCTTTTACATGCCTCTCACCATAGACCAGTGCTTCTCAATTATTTTCTGTTACGCCCCCCCTAGCAAGAAGAAAACAATTCGCGCCCCCCCACCACCCACTTTCCGCCGCAACTATAAATTATAACTTTTTTCTATAATATAGTTACAGGTATATCTCTTCATTATATCGTATCCTTGTTAACATAAATAAAACAAAAAGAAAGAGATATAGTTCAACTTACAAGAATAACTTTTTAACATTTTTTATTAGTCTGTAAAAGAAAGTGCATCAATTTGCCTTAAATTTAAAAATAATAATATCCTTGTTACATTTTTGACAAACTTACCACACCATTTGCTGCTGAAAATAAAATCAATAAATAATTAATTCAAATTGACTTCAGAAACATTAACTCAGGAGCACAATATATAAACACTTTAACCTACAAAACAAGAACAAATAGAACAATTTGTGCTGATTTTTTTTTCTCAAAATGAGGAAGCCAAGATTAATGGCTACAATGAGCACGTTTTGCAGCGCACAGCTTCTCAAAGCGAGGTTTGAAGCAGTTGAAGAGTTAATACTCGCTGCGCACAATGGGCAATGAGGGCGCCACTGCCAACTACTGGAGTGGATGTGCAATTACACTTTCTTGTAGTACGGCGGAAAAAAAGCATGTTCTCCTGAGTCACACGCGCCCCCCTCAGCATCCCATCGCGCCCCCCCAGGGGGGCGCGCCCCACTATTTGAGAAGCACTGTCATAGACAGTGACAGACATGGCCCGCCTTTGATAACCCAGTTAGCTGCACTGGGAGGGACAGTGACAACCCTGTGGAGAGTGGGACTCGAACCCCCAACCTTTGGATCAGCGAGCCAGCACCCTATATCACTAGACCACCACTGCCCCTTCAAACTCATAATTGCATATTATACCTATATTAGTAGTTTTACTGTAATTATTATTCAATAATTTATAGTATTAACTGAATAATGTGCTCTGTAAGGAATAACTGAATAATAACTAGTCAGATTAAGGATTTAAGTGAACAAGATAAATGTTTTCATGACATTTGTATAAACTTAAACAGGTTTGAATGTTGAATGTGTATAATATTTCTGAAAAAGTCCTGTGTGACAGAAAAATAATTTGTGTTTATGATGGAGAATTAGATTATACATTTATGCTTAGAATATACAAACACTTATACTGCTTTGTTTCATTTTATAAGCATGAAATATCTATTACAGCTAATATAGATAAAGATTTAATTAACTGACAAAATTAATCCGTGGTGCCAAATTGAGAGAGATTGCTTCTACTCCTCCCTACTAGTATAACTCTACTGCCCTCTAGTGGTTCTGTTGTACAATTCTAATCAGGCTTTGAACTCAAAAGTTCTATTCATTCAGGATTTTTTGCATTATGGAAGCATAAAACAAAGATCTATGCATCAAACATTTATTACAGACAGTCAAGAAAAGTGCAGTAAAGCCTCCTTTATTTCAGACAACATCATATTTTAAAATGTAGCTTGAAGGCTTATTATGTTTTAAAGGTCTTCCATATGATCATAACATCCTACATGCAAATGACATGAAATGATATTTAGAATAAGATCTTTCATATTGCAATATATTTAAGAGCGAATGAGAGCCCTAACTGAATGTTTAGGCGATTCCGCCTGCTGGTGTGTACTGACTGTGTAATCTGGTTCAGAGCACACAGAAGTTTATTCATTAAACAAGGTCTGTCCAGATCGTTCTGGTTTAATTCACATTATTAACAAATTTCCATCTAATCAAAAGAAAACACAGTTAGAGAAACAGGCCATGGATGCCACAAGACATTTTACAATCACATTGTTACAATAGGGCTTTGAGAGGATGTGTGTAAATAAAGAGAAAATTGCTTGTATGTCAGTTATAAATATTAAATGTGCTTTATATGAGTGGAAACTAGGTATTTGTCTGTAATGCATGTGGCCAAGACTAGATGCACCTGTGAGACACTGTCAGATAGAAGGTCCTGTAATCAAGACAAACCAGAGAAGCCCTTAGTGGATTAGAATGAGCTAATAATGTAGGAGGCTCATTGAAAGGGCAATTAAGGGACTACTTAGCTATACCATAGCAACCCAAAGTTTGATGGAAATATTCTCAGTATTTTCCATCCTACAGGAAATATTTTAGGTATTTATTGATTCCAGATGAGAAAGCAATACATAATATTTTATTACACACACACACACACACTTTTAATTTTCCGAATTATAGTTATCTTTAAATCTCCGACTACATAATGCCACTGACATTTATGCACACACATACACTTTAACCCCTATAACCAAGAACCACAAAGTTTGAAATCAGAGAAGGCATGTAACTCTATATCAAATGTGTGCTGGGAAACTGATCACGTAGGTTTGCCACCAGGGAGGGCTCTGGTTACCCAGCTTTCGGTCCAATCACCATCAGCAAAGAGCTGGAGACTGGGGAACATAATAAAAACACAGGAACCCTGGACAGGATGGATTACAGAGCCTCAAAAGTGTCTGTGGAATAAGAATAGCAAGGAGGAAAGAATGGACAAAAAGAAGTTTTAACAGAGATGAAGACGAAAGGCTTCAAACTGACAGGTAATACACATTACAAGGGTGGTTGCATCATCTGTGCTGAGCAACAACAAAATAGTCTGGTCATCTTCATGAGGAGAGAAAATGTGGACATCTTTCAAAAAGATCTGCTTGTGAGATTTAAAGATGCCACTATTTAAAGACCAGCTTGGAAACTAAAATATGAATAAAGGAGAAGGTCTGCAAAGAGGACATGGACAGGAATTAATCAAGCGGACAGATAAGAAGTATTACTATAAAGTAGTTATACGGTTCTGTATGGCCCCAGACCATATATATATATATATATATATATATATATATATATATATATATATATATATATATATATGGATATTCTAATCCTTAAACTGGATGGCAGCACATATGGAATAAGGTTTGTTCATGCACTGAAAGAAAGTAAGAGAAATGAATAGAAGAACAGGAAGTGAGTGAAGGAAGTCAAGAAGAGAAGGAACTGGTAGGATCAAGGTGACGTCAGCAGCTCACTGGATTGAGGTATTGCGTCCTGCTGATTTTAATCTGAGCTGATTAGGAAACAGAAAAACAGAGCCTGACTAAGCTCTCCTGGGAGAAAGACTACATGAACAGTCTTTTTTTTTTTTTTTTTTTTTTTTAAGGAAAAGACAGAAAGGACTTCATCAACTCACCAAAGGAAACTCAAATGACCTACAACTACCCAGTGAAATCTAAAGGAGATATTTTTATGGGAAACAAGTAAGTTACAAACAAACAAAAGATTGTCTAGGAGGCACTTCATGCTTGAGCATTATCTTTTAAGGGGCAAGCTAGTAAAGACAAGCTGTAGAGGTAACTAATTTGGTAATTGGTTTCATTTCTAGACTCTAGCAACTCTTGTTACTCTGTTGTGTTCACCTGAATTCTACTACAATGCCTATAAATGGAAACAAAGCCCTCAAGCTTCAATTTGGGCTGATTAATTATGAAAATCGCTACCTGACAGCAGAGGCTTTTGGATTCAAAGTGAATGCTTCAGCTCCAAGTCTCAAGAAGAAGCAGATTTGGACACTCGAGCAAGATGAGATTGATGGACAAGTGGTGTATTTGCAGAGCCACCTGGGCCGCTACCTGGCCTCTGACAAAGATGGCAATGTGAGTTGCGAATCTGAGACACGGGAGAATGTCTGCAGGTTCATAATTGTGGCCCAGTCAGATGGTCGTTGGGCTTTGCAGTCTGAGCCACACCTGCGCTTTTTTGGAGGGTCAAAAGACCACCTGTCTTGCTTTGCTCAGACCATTGGTGAACCAGAGCTCTGGACTATGCATCTGGCCCTTCATCCACAAGCCAACTTGCTAAGCGTAGCCCGCAAGCGTTATGCTCATCTGTCCGCACCGGACAGTGAAATAGCAGTGGACAGCAACATTCCATGGGGTGTTGACGCTCTTCTCACGCTGGTTTATGTGGATGGCAAGTACTGCCTAAAGACCAGTGATAGTCGCTTCTTAAGCAATGATGGGAAACTTTTGTTTGAAAATGGCCGTGGCACTGTCTACACATTGGAGCTGAAATCAGGCAAATTAGCCTTTAAGGACTGCGAAGGAAAGTACTTGAGCCCAATGGGACCAACAGGTACCCTACGCTCTGGACGCTGCTCCAAACCAGGCAAAGATGAGCTGTTTGATCTGGAAGAGAGTCATCCACAAGTGGTGTTTCAAGCTGCCAATAACAGATTTGTCTCCATTCGACAAGGTAAGTTATGTTGGCTGCATTCTATGCATTCTGTATCTTTTAAAGTACCAGGGAACAAAATATCAATGTATTTTTTTGGAATTAAAACACAATGGAGCGAGAGATCGACAGACGGATCGCTGCAGCCTCTGCTGTTAAGCAGTGCCTGTACCGGTCCGTTGTGGTGAAAAAGGAGCTGAGCCGCAAGGCGAAGCTCTCAATTTACCAGTCGATCTACGTTCCAACCCTCACCTATGGTCACGAGCTTTGGGTAATGACCGAAAGAACAAGATCACGGATACAAGCGGCTGAAATGAGCTTTCTTCGCCGGGTGGCGGGGTTCTCCCTTAGAGATAGGGTGAGAAGCTCCGCCATCCGGGAGAGCTTCGAGTAGATCCGCTGCTCCTCCGCATTGAGAGGGGCCAGTTGAGGTGGCTCGGGCATCTGGTCAGAATGCCCCCCGGACGCCTCCCTGGTGTGGTGTTTCGGGCATGTCCAACCGGGGAGAGACCCCGGGGTCGACCTAGAACACGCTGGAGGGACTATGTCTCTCGGCTTGTCTGGGACCGCCTCGGTGTCCCCCCGGGAGAGTTGGAGGAAGTAGCTCGGGAGAGGGATGTCTGGACCTTTTTGCTAAGGTTGCTGCCCCCGCGACCCGACCCTGGACTAAGCGGAAGAAGATGATGATGATGATGATGATAAAACACAATGTCTTCTAAACAGCTACACATATGGATATGAATATGATGTGCACTTTCCACATAAACCTGGCCACTCAGGACTTCTGGTTGAGATTCATAGATGCGTGCATTAGCATCAGAATGTGGAGGTTATTACTTAATTGTGAACAAGCAGTGAGAAATGACTCTTGTAGATATGAGTAAATGGCCTGTGTTGAAGCTTGTGGGTTGGGTGGTTTAAATTAGGCTATGACTACATGGAGACATGGCACCTCAAAGCAAGAAAGTTCTGGATTAGAAGCTCTCAGCTGACTTGGTCCGTTTCGTGTCGAGTTTGCATGTTCTTGTGTTCATGCTTGCATGGGCATCTCCAAATGATCCTATTTTCTCCCACAGTAGAAAACCTTTGTGATTAGGTCACCCTGTAACTCTCAATTGCCCATATGTATGAATGTGATTGTGAACGAAGGTTTGCAGATTAACAACCTGCTCAGAGGTTACTCTGGGTCTCACATGAAGTCAGCTGGGATTGGCTCCAACTTCTCCCTTAACCCTGAAAGATAATCGTTTCAGAGATATGAATATAAGTAATAAATAAGTAGACAGGACATTAAAAACGTCACTTACACATTACGTAGTGGCGAAAGTTAAAGAAATGTAATAGAGAGAATTAACAGGCCATGCTTGTAGTGTTGGAATAGTGTTGTTGTTGTTGCTGGTGGATTTTTATTTATTTATTTTATTTTTATTTATTTATTTATTTATTTTTTGGGGGGGGGTTGTTTTGTTTGTTCTCTTTGCTAGATACTAAAATGTCAATCATATTCTATTTGTAATCCTTAAAACAATTATTCATAGAATTTTATCATTTCAATGGAAAATTACATTTAAAAGGAGTGTTTTCTGGCCAGTCTCAACTGTGACCAGTGGATTTTTAAAAAACTATTTACTGAAGGCAAGGTTGACATAATAGTACCTGAGATATAATGTTGAGCTGAAAGAAAATAATAATTTTAGAATATACTAAATTAGGAACAAAAAAAAACCCCATAAACTAAAACAATGAGTTTTACACACACACACACACACACATACATATATATATATATATATATATATATATATATATATATATATATATATATACACTGTCTAAAGGTTTTAGGCACATACAAAGGAATGGTGTAGAACAAAGACACCTTATATAGTTTTTATATTAAACAAGTACTGTCATTAAATCAAAGATCTCTACATAAAAATTCTATAAAGCACAGTAAACACTAATTAATGAAACAAATTCAATATTAGGTGTGATAACTTGTTAAAAAATAGAATGCTATCAGGTCCAGTCTGTGCAGTTTTACAAGTACAGTACAGTATCTACCTTGTGTCTTATAGAACCAGCCAGAGGTCTCCTGGAAATGCTGACTGTCACACTTGAGTCTTTATTTGCATATAAATCGCAGAAGCGTTCATTATATTTTTATCTGAAAAGTGGTCTCTTACATGTAATATGGTGCTTCTTTACTGTCACTGCTGCTACTTCATGAAACATTTCTTTCTGTGATGGAAAAGTAACATTTGGAAATCTAAAATATTTTTATACTAACTTTTTAATATACAAGTTATAAAGTAAATTTATTGCAAAGTTATACAAAAAAAAATAGGGTGGCTAAAACATTTACACAGTACTGTATATTTTACAATTTTTACAATTTCTAAGCATGACAGTTGCATGTGAGTCTAGGCACACACATATATTTCTGATTTCTGGCAGTGCAACTAGAGCTCCGCAGAGCAACTTACCAGTCTTGTAGAGCTAACGAATAACTTTAAACATATATATATATATATATATATATATATATATATATATATATATACACAAAAATAAAAGGACAGGACAAAGACTTTCTATTGAAACTCCATTTATCACTACAGATCTGTTTTAGGGTGGTGAAACCATCCTCTCTCTTCAGGTGATTATAGAAGAATCACCTGAAGAGAGAGGATGGTTTCACCACCCCTCGAAACAGATCTGTAGTGATAAATGGAGTTTCAATAGAAAGTCTTTGTCCTGTCCTTTTATTTTTGTTATTTGCTCTACCAAAAAGTATTTAGCACTCTCCTACGGAAGGATCTACTCAGAAAATCCTCTATATATATATATATATATATATACACACACACACACATATGCCGCATACGACGACGACGTGATAAGTGCCCGGGTCGCTAAAAAAAAAACTGGAGTGGATGGGCGCTTATTAAAATGTTACCAGCGGAGTGGAACGGTAAGTGCTTATATAGAGGTGGAAAACATGAATAATAACAGAACAATAAAAGAGTTTTACTGATATTTGTGTTATTTATTTTGTGGTATCAACCAAATTATAGTACATGAAAGCTGAAAATAAACAGAAGACAGAATAATTTAAAACAAAAAAGACCCTTTAGACTTTAGCACATGGCATGTTGAAACAATCAACACAAAGGTCAACTTAAATGTATGAAGTTAGTGAGCGGAATCGGGTGAAAAATACTCATCACTTTATGATAAGTCCGTATCTGGCTCATTGCCCCCAGTGCAGCTAACTGGGTTATCAAAGGCAGGCCATGTCTCTCACTGTCTATGGTGTGAGGCTGTAAAAGAACCATTGCTGACTTTCGTAAAGAGTAGGCTGCAAAGCCATCAGCATGTTTCTACGACCTGGAGAGGGATGGGCTCCGCCAGGCCAAATCAGCCCAAGTCTCGCCATGAAGGCGCCCCAACGACATCCTCGGCTGTTAAGGGATAAGTGAAGTGAAGAAGTGGCTCATCGCTCCATTCATTCAGAGCATCCCCTAGTTTTGGTGTAGCAGTTTCTAAGGGGTCATTCAACATTTTCAATATTTTCCTAAGCGTACAAAACGTACGCTAGGGGAGAGGGGGTAAGATGTCTGTGTATGCTTTTTAATATTATAAAAATGTCGATCAACAATAATACTCGTGATTTTTTTTTTTTTTTTTTTTCCATGTACGTTTGAAACTCTCAATGCGCGATTCGCCAACCACCTAAGAGCGGTACACGCACAACAACAACAACAACAACAACATCGTTTGATTCGCTCTGCTTGACATAACACTGGTGTTCACGCTTAACGCTTTTAAAGTTTAAGGCTACGCAAGGGCATAGGCTGGGGGGGGGTTGCACCCCTCCACAGCAGGAGTTGAGTTCCACTGGACAAGAAATTATGTGTATTCACAATCTTATAAACTTAATGACTGTTATTGAAGAGAAAGTCGGAGATAAGTTCCGCATGATGATAGTCAGGAAGTAAACCGGAAGTTAACGTGTAAAGGGAACTGCTCATGTGCAAGCCCGAGCTGACTAATCAACAAACATAATATTATCAGTAAGCAATAATAGCTGAACACTGTCAATCAAACAAAGTGTGAGTGTGAGAATAAAGCACAGTTTGTTAGTTCCGCCTCCGGCTCCTGCACATGTGTTAGAACACAAACATTGATGCACAGAGAATGAATGGCTAAAATAATCATAAGCCATCCAGCCTGGATCTGCAGCCTAATGGTCAGTACTTTTATAAAATTAATATTAGGTCTTTGTGCTGTAAATATGTATTAATATTTGTTTGTGCCTTTGAATAGATAAATAACTTTAGCTTAATTTGTAAATGTATTTAGCACATGTACATGCAGAGGGCATCCGACGTAAAAACCTCTGCCAAATCAAAACGTGCGAATCAGATGATTCGCTGTGGCGACTCCCAAGTAAAAGGGAAAAAGCTGAAAGGAAGACAGACAGACTTGCAGATGTAGTTTGAAATATATTTGAGAATGTTTTTGGTTGAACTATATCATTTGATTCGTCTTCTGAGAGTAATAGATGAATCATCTTCTGCTGAAAATCTGTGTGTGTTGTTGGCCTGAGATTCCATGTTGTTTATATCCTATAATGTGCTGTGATATGCACGCACTATATTTCATGTGGTACTTTGTACCAACCCAGTGATGTCACGGTAACTTTGTGTAGGCGGGCACTTAGCAATGGTGGCTTTCAGGTCGATAACTTATACGACAAGCACATAAAACAAAGCCGCTGTGTGTGCAATGGTTTATTTATGAACACTACCCAACCCGGTATCAGCTGCTGAAACATCAGAAGGCAGCTGATCACAAACTGAAGCGTGGTCATCCAAAAGCCAATGACCAATAAAAAATGGAGACATTTTGAATTATATTTTAATATACAATAATATTATTAAAAACAATGTAATTTTTATTATTACAACCGAATGTCTTAATATTAATATTAAAGCAGGTGTCATAAAAAAGAATTCTTTAAAAGTAGAATTTTTTATTGATTTCATTATTATTTGACTGGTGTATAAAAGAGGTATTGATCAAGGAAATACATTGATTTATTGTATAAAAGAGGTTTGATCATTGTTTCGTTTAATATTTAATTTAAAAATCCTGCTGAGAGATCATCAACATTTATGTGTACGCTTTCGGGGGGGGGGTCAAAAAAAGAATACTCTCTGTACGCTTGGGAAAATGTTGAAAATGTTGAACCGCCCCTAATGGTTCATCTTATTGGACATTTACCAAGAGAACACAGCAAAATATTTTCCTGTTTTTTAAAGCACGGTGGAACGATCAAATGTGTTGTTACTGATGAACATTATAGACATTCCCCAGTGGCAGGGGGTCTTCAAATACCATGTAAACTCACTTTTACAGGCAGTGAACGCCTCATTTTACAGTTACAGAGACTGGTCGAATAAAATTGGTAAGTTTGATCTACCATTTTGCCCCCAGTACACATGGGCGGTTATTAGAGGTAGGATAGAGGTGGGGTGGGGGTGGGGGGGGGCTTATTGGAGCAAGGCGCTTACGTCAAATACAGTATATATTATAAAGTCTCTGCCTAATGTTACTTTAGTGAAATGTAACCTTAATATGTATTGTGTATTGTAAATTTATTATAACATTTTAACGTTTTTAAGTTCTTCTTTACATTGAAATATTATATTATAGACCTTGCTTTCAGAACCAAGTGCATGATTTGTTGTACATCACTTCACGATTACTTAGACATCCTGTCTGAATTGAATGAACTGATTTACTTTCTTTCCCAAAACTTTATATTCATTGTCTTTTCCACCTTTTCTTCAACTTTCCATTTCTTCCTAGAGTCTGTTATATTACTTCACCTTTTGTATTGACTTTTCTATTTTTCTTTTATTGGCTTTTCAGCCCTACTTTAATACAGTCTTATCTCCTTTTCTTCTGTCTATGGTATCTTGAAGCGTTCAGTGTGCAGTGGTGTTTTTTTATTTCTCCCCTGCATTGGTAGTGCATTTGTCACATTGATGACATCTCTGGATGGGAGAATCATGTTCTTTGGCCACTATCAGATTTACCGAGGACAACATTGATCTGCAAAGTTGCATGTCTTGTTTGAGCACGCACTTAGATCCAACATATTCAGAACTTGATTCAAAGTGAAACAGAGTGGAAACTTTTGTTTTGTTGTGTTGTGTTTTTAACCATTATTTAACCGAGCAACGTCTCACTGACAGCAAAAAAATCTCTTTTACATGAGCATCTTGGCCAAGACAGGCAGCAGTACAATTAACATATTTAGCAAATACTTTATAGAGATGGCAGTGGTGGTCTAGTGGTATAAGGCGCCGGATTGCTGATCCAAAGGTTGGGGGTTCGAGTCCCACTCTCCACAAGGTTGTCACTGTCCTCCCCAGTGCAGCTAACTGGGTTATCAAAGGCCGGCCATGTCTCTCACTGTCTATGGTGAGAGGCATGTAAAAGAACCATTGCTGACTTTCGATAAGAGTAGGCTGCAAAGCCGTCGGCGTGTTTCCGCCCTGCGATGGCCTGGCGAGCTGTCCAGGATGTACTCTGCCCTCGCCCTGAGTTGGCTGGGATGGGCACCAGCCTCCCCGCGACCCTAATTAGGATGAAGCGGTTACAGAAAATGAACTGAAATTAACTTTATTGAGATCACAAAAACAAAAGAAGCAGTTTCCAATAAAATGCCAAATAAGTAATAGAATCATAAAATATGAAAAGGAAAAAATATTTTCAACAATGGATCTTACAAATGAAATTATTACCAGATTAAACCAAGTAGAATGAAATCAGCAACTACATCTACAACAAGAGTCACTGTCCAGGTCATTAAAAGTTATTTTGAAGACCAAAGGTGCACTGCAGTTTATTCCAGGCAGATCAGTAGTAATGAGAAAAACATTCTGAAAGTGAATACCGGTACAATAAAAACCAGTGTATTTTTGGACAGTGTATTTCTGTAAATCTGAAGATGTCTTTCTGTCAACAGTGCAGACCAACCAACTTGTGTGCACAATGTGCAACAATGAGTGAGTAATTTAAAATTTGTTATGAATCTCATAGCTCCACAGTACAGAGTGCCAAGCACGTGTAGCTACAGAGAAAACACATCTTCTTCTTTTCCTTTCGGCTGTTCCCTTCAGGGGTTACCAAAAGCGAATCATCTGCCTCCATCTTCATTGATTTGGCATGGGTTTTTACATCGGATGCCCTTCATGACACAACCCTTAGTAAGGGACAGAAACAGGCTATGCAGCCGATGGTTCTTTTATATGAACCTCTCACCATAGAGTCTATAGACACTGAGAGACATGGCCAGCCTTTGATAACCCAGTTAGCTGCACTGGGTGGGACAGTGACAACCTTGTGGAGAGTGGGACTTGAACCCCCAACCTTAGGATCAGCGATTCAGCGTCCTATACCGCGAGGCCAAGACTTGTATCTAAAATAAAATCAACTGCCATTTGTTTTGATGAAAGACGAATGTGTGTTTTAAAAGACAAGGACTGGTGAAGTATGAAAAGTGAAAAGTATTTAATTTAGTGACTGTTTCAGTTACTGAGCCCTGAAAAGTGATGATGGTGGAACATTCTGTAGATTCAATTTACAATTTGAAAATGACATGAGTTTAGTTTTTTTTCTGCATTTACAGGTTAGGTACAACAGTAAGTCAGTACAGTACGTGTAAGCATGTGCATACCTACACACACTGTGTTACTCCGCTGATCACTATCAGTGATGTCAATGTTTATTTATTCCAAGAGCATACTGAACTTCTTCTTCTTTTCCTTTCGGCTTTTCCCTTCAGGGGTCGCCACAGTGAATCATCTGCCTCCATCTCACCCTATCCTTTGCATCTTCTTCTCTTACACCAACGACCTTCATGTCCTCTTTCACCACATCCATGAATCGTCTCTTTGGTCTTCCTCTAGGCCTTCTGCCTGGTAGTTCCAACCTCAGCATCCTATTACCAATATACTCACTATCCCTCCTCTGTACATGTCCAAACCATCTCAATCTAGCTTCTCTGACTTTGTCTCCAAAACGTCTTACATGTGCTGTCCCTCTGATGTGCTCATTCCTAATCCTATCCATTCCTAGAGCATACTGAACAAAGTTGCAAATGCATACTTTACAAATGTGTTGCTGTTATCCTATTATAATGTTAACATATTTTTTGCTGCACTTTTGTTTGAGGACTTGGATACAGCCTTCCAGTATTCAAGGAAACAACTCTGGTCATGTGACAGTTAACATGTGACAGTGTAAATATTTCCGTGAAACACTACTTCACTACTTTATTTCAATATTTGTTGGAAATACATCGATCAGTAACATTTTTGAGCCTAATAACTGATAAATTATAACAATAATTATTATTATTATTGCTATTATAAGTGATGCAATTAAAGATCTTTTTAGACTATATTTTTTAAAATTTGCTGTATAGTCAGTCATCTTTCCAAACACTGTGATGTCATGGCAGATCGTTCATTCTTCCTTTATTTTATCTGATAAAGTTAATTAGTCACCATCCAACTAATCAACCTACTGGGTAAATGAGACTGGAACACTGCTGTGTGCTTTACAGAAGGTTGTCCATTTATCATAAGCAGTACATGCTAGCTACATGCATTAATCAATGTTTAGTTAATTTGTTAAAAAAAAACAACAGTTATTTTAAAAAGGTTTTTACTTTCTTTCTCTGAGTCATTCGCAGTCGAATTGATGTTTGCAGATTTGCTTTTACTTTATACATATTTTACATATTGCTTTTGTACCATGTAATAAACAGCAATAGCAATAAAATCTTTACTGTCTAGAAAAGTGACGGCTTAGCACAAGATCAGATCAAAATTAAATGATCGAGTGAATCTGTTGGGAAAGTTGATATTAAGGTTAAGTTTAGGCTTAAGGTGGTTCAAACCCTCTTTTGCAACTGCACTTATTAAAAATAAATAAATAATTAATTAATTCTGCTATCTGAGTTCACCATCCAGGGTCCTGAGATAATTGCCAGATTTCCGTCACCTAATTACTCAATATTAAGAATTATTTTGTGTAGTGTATACTACATGAGAACAGCGCGTGATAATGGTTTCACTATTTGGGATTATGAGTTGGTAGTAAATGAGGCAAAGTATAATATGGATAATTATTCAGATCGAGGCCTTTAGATGTTTAGAAGTTTAAAAAGATATAACAAACACGATTCCTAAACGTGCAAAATTGATAGGCCTCTTTCCTCTGTCTTACCCGAATTATTTTATGGTACACAATCGATTTAATAAATAGTTTTCTCACACTCCATACCAGATTTATGTGTATGTCAAAATACATGGTTTTAGGGAACAGTAATAAATAACACTTAATCTGCTTCGCAAGCATTCTTAAAAAATAGATCACCACATTAATGCAAAGCAAATGTTGCAGTTTCATGATTTGTAATGATATTATAAAGCTGGTCAAGGAAGAAAGATTCGAAGCATGAGCTTGACCTTAGTAATATAATTTACTGCAACTGTCGTTTCAGCTGGGCATTGCGTTGTTGTTCGGCCAGATGCTTCTGTTTTATATTCGCTGGCTAAGTAAACTGATAGCAAGCACGCTGCACATTTTTTGTTTTCCTTTTTCACCAAGCATCTATACTGACTTGCCTGTTGCAGTGACAGTGTAATGTATACTGTGCATGCTGCAAAGGTTTCCACTATCTCCAGCATAGTGTTCCTTGTAAGCACTTTGAGCCACCTGCAGTAGATAAATTACTGTAGCAACTCATTGACTCTGAATATGCATTGTAGGGAACAGAAGCCTATTCCATTCTCTCTAATTCACTCTAACACATACAGAAAAATACATCTCCTGAAAGAGCACCAGCATCACTTTCATTGTTTCCCTCTGGCAGTAGAATGATGAGTATAAGATTTAAAAATAATAATAAAAAATAAATAAATAAAAAAAAACCTGCACATGTGGACACACTCAAAAATGAGGACACTCACATATAGAGACACCCAACAGCAGCGAGGTGCAATAAATAATTTAGTGGACAGGGTCATTTCAGTGATGGTGGAGTCAGTTTTCAGAAACACAAGCCTTTCACTGCTTTCTTTTATCTGGGTACCTTGCTATTAGAAAGGCCACAACAAGGCGGCAAATCAGGGAATTCAGATAGAGATAGAGATAGAGAGAGAGAGAGAGAGAGAGAGGTGGTCTTTGAGACATGCGCACAAAAACCCAACAGGGAACACAGGCAATGGAGAGTGTGATTGGATACCATGTTAAATAGAGATGAAGATGAAGAAAGACACCAGGAGTTTTGGAAGGGAAAGATGAACCATACATGGATAGCACTTGTAACTGTGTCTCTGGATTTTATATATATATATATATATATATATATGTGTGTTTTATTATACAGTATATTACAAATTACAAGCCATATATTTGTTAATTTGTCTGCCTGTGGCTTCCTCAACCTCATGTTAAGATGATTATTTTATTATATAAGTGTGTTTCTCTCTACTAAGATCAATTTGTTTTGTTCAGTTTATCAGTTCATTTTCTGTAACCGCTTAATCCTAATTAGGGTCGCTCGGAGGCTGGCACCCATCACAGCCAACTCCGGGTGAGGGCAGAGTACACCCTGGACAGCTCGCCAGGCCATCGCAGGTAGGCTTTGCAACCTACTCTTGTCGAAAGTCAGCAATGGTTCTTTTACATGAACCTCACACCATAGACAGTAACAGACATGGCCGGCCTTTGATAACACAGTTAGCTGCATGGGGGGGGGCACACGACCTTGTGGAAAGTGGGACTCAAACCCCCAACCTTAGGATCAACGATCCAGCGTCCTATACCATGAGGCCACCACTGCCTGCCAATTTGTTTTATTTATTTATTCTACAATTTCTGAATTGATTCGAAGGTTGGTTCAATCTCTTGTATCACCGAGTTGTCACTCACTGCTGCCCCCCAGTGCAGCCAACTGGTTTATGAAAGGTCAGGCATGTCTCGCATTTTCTGTGGTCATAGGCATGTAAAAGAACCATTACTGTCATTTGTAAAGAGTAGGCCATTGTGCTGGCCTGGCGAGCTGTTCAGGGTGTACCCTGTTCTCACCCAGAGTTGGCTGAGATGGCCACGAGCCTCCCTGTGATCCTAATTAAAATTAAGCGCTTCAGAAAATGAATGAATGAATTTCTGAGTTTAACATCCTAACAGGTTGCAGTGTTTGCGGCATATTATATTTGTAGATGCGATAAACTCCCCTTATTATTTAAACAATTAGTTTATGATTAGAAATATACATTTAATAATATTTATAATATACATACTGAAGGGTTTGTTAAATATCGCTTTTATGTTCTTGCACAATCAAATCTTAACATGATCACAGAAACTGTATTTTTTTTCCTTTTGATTTTTTTTTTGACAGCGAATACAAATTTTATGTTTTGAAAAATGAGGCAGAGACACATTGGCAAAGTTATGTTTTGGAAGTAGGGAGGAGAGAGAGAGAGAGAGAGAGAGAGAGAGGTGCACAGCAGATGGAGTAGTTGTAGCTAATGGAAAAGAAGCATCTCTATCCATCTACTGCATATTCATCCCATACAAAAAGCAATTAAGCAAAGTAATTCTGCTAATGGATGCAGCAGTTCATTTCTCCCAGAGAGTCTGTGCATGATGAAGGAAGGCCAGGATGACTTCCGACAAGTCCTCCAATCAGCACTGCAGATCTGGGGTTCATTAAGCCCTGGGTGCCGCACTGTAGGATGCAGTACAAACTCAGATGATCTTGTAATCAATAATGAAAAGTGACATTGGGCGCCTGTTTTTCAAAACCATTTCCTTGATCATTTGTGAGAAATTTGCTGGGATTGGAGACTTACCAGTATATTCTATACTATAACCAAGGTTAGCAGGAAATAGCTTTGTTGGGTGTGGTAATAGCAAGTATGGCAGATGTTCTAGTCAGCAAATCTGTTTCCAATGCATTCATGCACCAGAAAAGTGAAAACAAAATGGAATGGATAGGTCAAGCATAAGGGTTTAGACATACAGACTGTATGTTTGTAGTCAGAATAGATATAAAGCAGAATAGTCTGCTATCGATAAGCAATGGACAACTGACAAAATGAAGAGAGATGCTTGGCAGTTGGCGAATCTCAATAGACTTTCCATTCATAATTTATCTCTGGGAAAATGTCTTTGATTGCAATAACCACCCTAGCAATGGAGTCACGATTCCTAAGTGCACTAATTCAACAATGTCCATCAAGAAGAGCTCCATCAAGTTTCTGATACCGGTTCTCGGATAAATGAACAAATGCTACCTTGTAAGTTCAGAATTGAATCAAGTTTCGATATATAAATGAACGAACTCACAAACCATATATTGTCATAATTTGAAACACTTAATTTAATCAAGTTGGCGTCTGACAAGATGTATATATACTGTTCTACCTGCACCAGTTCAGTTTGCATCTCTCTCTCTCGCTCTCTCTCTCTCTCTCTGTATCTTTGGGTACTGTTACATTCCTTAGAAAAGGGTAAGTAAATTGAGAGGGAGTATTCTGTGATGGACCTGAGGTCATTCTGAAGCGTGCAGGATTGAGCTTTGTGGTCATCACTTTGTGAAGGAGAACTGATCAAACGAGTAGATAAGAGGAGAGTCCAGTCGCAGCTGGGCTCTTACTCTCTATCTGATGTGTAAAAGTAAAGCAAAATCAGACATGAAATTGGAAAATGAAGTGTATCGGGACACTGAGATGAAGGATCTGCAGAGAAATGATCAAAAAGATCAAAGATCTTTTCACTCAGGTGTCCTTCTAAGCTTTGGTTGAAACATGCATTCCCTGATAAATATGATAAATAAGATGTCCATATTCTCAGTGCTGGCAGAAATGATCGTATATATTTCTAATTGCAACAGCTTGCATGATATAATTATAATTGATCATAGATTGCTAGGCAACAACTGTACAAAGCAGCGTACACACATGCATGAAACATACACGGAAATTTGTGAAAACGCATTCCATGGGTGAGCGATGGACGCCCGCAGGTTGTACTGATAACCCTGGTTTCTGTCCCAGCATGTCTCCGAAAGCCTGCTGTGTCCCATCAAAACACAGGCATTGCTTCAGCCTTCTTCTTTTCTTTTCTATGCTGCTTGGGAACCTAAGCAGCAGAGCTGAAGGATTGTACATAGACCACTCAAAGCTGCTTATTGGGCCCCACAGTGCGGCTTTGCATTTCTCCACAGACGGCATTATGGGAGCTCAGAATGATAGAAGGGGAAGGGCAGGAGAGGGGGAGGGTTGAAGAGTGAAGGGATAAGGTTCAAGATCTAGGCTGTTAAAGGATTAAGGAAATAATCAAGGGATATTTTTAGATGCATCTACTTTGGGCATGAGCAATTGCAGTCTATCTTAAGCATTTTGGCTGAAGTATTTGGATTTTCAACACAATAAAATCAGAAAACGATCAGGCAACAAAGTTTCAAGGCCATTTTACTGTGTAGATCATGAATCAAAAAAGGAAAGGAAAAAAATAGAATTTATATGAAGCTCTCAGCGGGGTCTGTCATCCTTTCGGCTTTTTCCCTTTTTTACTCGGGAGTCACCACAGCGAATCATCTGATTCGCACGTTTGATTTGGCAGAGGTTTTTACGTCGGATGCCCTTCCTGTCACAACCCTTTTTAGCAAGGGACAGAAACACGCTGACGGCTTTGCAGCTACTCTTTACGAAAGTCAGCAATGGTTCTTTTACATGCCTCTCACCATAGACAGTGAGAGACATGGCCCGCCTTTGATAACCCAGTTAGCTGCACTGGGGGGGACAGTGACAACTTTGTAGAGAGTGGGACTTGAACCCCCAACCTTTGGATCAGCAATCCAGCGCCCTATATCACTAGACCACCACTGCGAAGCTCTCAGTGGGGTATATGGAATAAATGTATCTACAGTTATTTGTATAAGTTTGAGTATTAGCGTTTTCTTTGCAAATTATGTAACACTAGGTTTATAGCTACTGTAATAGTTATATATTACATAGTAATATATTGTTATGTAATATCATAAAAAATTCAAAAATTTACTGAAATCTCATGAGGGACAAGATCAGAAATTAATACTGGATGCCCATCATTTCTGGGTCCTCAGAGAGCACTGCATTAAAAGCTTTTAATGCAGTGCTCTCTGAGGACCCAGAAATCATGGGCATCCAGTATTAATTTCTGATCTTGTCCCTCATGAGATTTCAGTAAATTTTTGAATTTTTTATGATATTACATAACAATATATGTTATGTCAGAGTTACTCTCATGGAAATCACGACATGCACACAGGAATACCTCCAGAAATCACTGATTGTGAACACACTTGACCATGCCATCCACAAATACAGGCTACTGCTCTTTTGTGTAAAGAAAACAAATCTGACCCTGGGCCACAAATCCAGCCTTTTTCTCTGGGCCAAAGCTGAAATCAAATCTACTTAGGCAAAGTGGAAACAGTTCTTTGGTCAGACAAATCAAAATTTGACTCTCCTTTTGGAATATATGGACAATGCATTCTCTTGATTATGGAGATAGAGACAATCCAGTTTAATATCAACACTAAGTTCAAAGGCCTGCATCTTTTCAAACTGTGCCCACAGACAGTGATTTCTGGAAGTGATCCTGAGCTCATGCAGTGATTTCTAGGGCAGACTCACGCCTGTTTGTAATGCAGTACCATCGAACGTCCAAAGATCACTGGTATCCAGTATTGATCTCTGGCCTTGTCCTTTGCACACAGAGATTTCTTGAGATTTGGAAAATCTTTTGATGATATTGTGTTCTGTAGATGATGAGATGTTCAAAGTCATTATATTGTTATGTTAAGAAGTATTATGCTCAGCATTATTATTGTTACATAATTCTATGGATTTGTGCAAGAATCAGACAACACACAAAATGTTGAGGAAAAGGTGAGTTTTTGTTCTTCTAAAATTTAAGTTTATTTAAAAAAAGCAACAAAACTTAGGAAATGGCATCTTTAACTAATACTGTTTGAACAAGTTTATAAATAGTGCCTAAGGTCAACAATCACTTTTAATGTCAAGTGGGATGTCTGGTTCTTGCTCGGTGAAACAGTACTGTATACTGTACATATGCGGGGTTTTTTTGTTTTTTGTTTTTATCAGATTGCTGAACCCCTTCCTTACCTCTGCTCTTTTTAATCTAATCATGTTACTGATTTGTTGCCAATCATCAAATCAAATTAAAGACAAAATGTTTCTTCAGTTGATTTTTTTTTAGTACCTCTTACTTTTCCAACCTTTTTGTTGCCATGTCCCTACTTTCCGCACTGTGTTGCTATCAAATTTAAAACAAGTTTTTTGGAAATATAATTTCTCAACATTTAACATATTTTCTATGTTTAATTGTGAATAAAATATTGGTTTATTAGGAGAAATTCTAATTATATATATATATATATATATATATATATATATATATATATATATATATATGTTATTAATATATCTATTATATGTATGTATGTGTGTTACTACCCGGTCTAGGTCGAGCTGTAATATACTGGTAAACAAAAGAAATACAACTCTGTTCTGTTGTGTTCTATTATTTATTTTTATTCGTTTTGTGGGCACTCCTTCAGAAGCCGGCCAGGCCAAAATAAATAGCAGCAGTTTCCTACTAACCAAGGGCTGATAGCACATTAATATATATATATGTATATATATATATATATATATATATATATATATATATATATATATATATATATATATATATATATATATATATATATATATAAAATCAAACTCAATGAAAAAAACAGTAGTGACGCCATTGAGCACCCAAAACCAAAATATTTAGCTTATCAGATCGACATTCTACTCAAAGTTCACGCAGGAAATCAAACACTCTGAATTTCCTCAGACTTTGCATCATCCAAATTTAACTACTTTCCAAAGTCCCACACCTCTCTGGCAGTTCATTACTTACTGTATGTGCTGTATATACACTGTATACACACACACACACACACACACATATATATATATATATATATATATATATATATATATATATATATATATAGAGCTATAGATACACACACACACACACAAAAGTATTAATACAATATATACAAAGTCCACAATCAGATCAGGAGAAACAAACAAAGTGAGAACCAGGCACAAAGTCATACAGGAAAAGACAGCACTAGAAATGACAAAAGGGCACACAGACACTACCAAACACAGAGGAGACAATTCGCACCCTGAGCTGTGATTTGTCTCCTATTTAAAAATACAACCTGAAGTGTGCTTCAGTAATCACCAACCAGGAGGCAGGACCAAATTCAAGGTCGATCCCCCCTATTACATGGACAGGATTCAATGCGGTGAGCTGGACCTACAGATGAGAGGAGCCAAAACAGATAGTAACTGTGTGTGTGTGTGTGTGTGTGTGTGTGTGTGTGTGTGTGTGTGTTTTATATCATTACTGAGCTACTGGAATTTATATAAGCATGAGGTGTCATTCAGGATTGCTTCTGATTACTACAAATAATTATGTGAGATAATATGGCAAACAAAATGGTCATAGTAATGAAAATCAAGACTTTGGCAGATTAATTAGTTTTCTTATAACTGCTCTTGTAAGCGCCGGTGGACAGGTGAGGAATGATGAAAAATCATAATGCAGACATTTTCTAGGAAATAGGAATCAAATTGATCATGATATTGTTGTTCCTGTGAACAAAAGAAAACTTAATTCACTATGTATAATGTTTGTGTAACAGGAATAAATATTTCGGCAAATCAGGAAGATGAAACGGACATGGAGACATTTCAAATGGAGATTGATAAAGAAAGCAAAAAGTGCAAGTTCAGGACAAATGCAGGCAACTACTGGACACTTGTAGCTCATGGAGGCCTCCAGTCTACAGCCAAAGAAGTGTAAGTCTGACCATTATTATTAAAATCTTTCCTGTGATCCTGCATTTTATATTTTACATACAAGCTTTTGTCAGTCCGTAATATCACACATCTAGCTTCAAATTCAATTATAATGAATTTTAGATTGTTGTTTTGTTTTTTTTTAACCGTATGAGGAAAAAATACTCTTTATCGAATTGCAGTATTATTTAACAGCCATGAAAATTTTATTCTGATTGGTCAGTGGTGATTATTTGTTTATATACTAGTATATATATATATGACTCTGGCTTGTTCAATCTATAAGTCAACTCACAAGTCTGTTTGGCAGAAGCATTATTCAAACAGATGTCCGAAATTGTTTTGTGGCCATTTCAAACTTTTAATGAAATTATAATTAAAATGCATGAGGAGTTATTTTTAATTGGAAGCATGATCTGGGTTTAGATTAACTGTTGCTTTTCTGTGTGGAGTATGTATATTCTCCATGGTTCATCTGGGTTTACCTGGTTTCCTCAATACTCAAAATTTCTCATTGGTGTGAATGTGAGTGTGAAGGTCTGTCTTCCTCTCAGTGTTAGGTCCATGATGAACCTTTTCTTGGAGTACCCCACTTCTCACTCAATGTCACCCGGGATTGGCTCCCCACAAACCATGATATTTAAAATACAGTCAGCTCTCTACTTACAAAAACCTCAGAATACGAAAAATCCAGGTTACAAAAATATTTTCCGAAATTTGACCTCTTCTCACGAAAAGCACCAAACGCGCCATTCAAAAATTCTAACGTGCCATTCAAACATTAAAACACGCCATTCAAACAATGCGCGAGTTGCTCTTTCATTGGCTGTCTCTCAACATCCCGCCCCGCTGACCTCCCATTGGCCAGAAGGGAGCTGAACTGTACCCATACCTGTACCCATACTTCCTGTTTGTCACACTTGTGAAGGAGTGTTCAACAGGACTGTTGGCTCGTGAGTTTTTTTGAGTGATCATTGCAGCGTTATGTTTCGTTATCCATCATGGACCCCAAGAAAGTGATTCGCGGTGACACCGAAAAGAAGACGTAGGCTCCGTTATCAATCGAAGTGAAGCAGGAGATAATTAAACAATACGAAAGTGGGATGCGATTGAGCGAAATCGCAAAGGAGTATGTCCGAAACCCCTCCACAATCGGGACGATATTGAAGCAGAAGGAGACCTTAAAAGCAGAGATAAAGTGATGGAGGCGATTATTTTGGAACGATATTGAAGCAGAAGGAGGCATTAAAAGCAGAGATACAGTAACGGAGGCAATTATTTCAGAAAAAGCAACCACCATATTTAAGAATCTCGTGAAGGAGGGTGAGGGTTCCCAACAACCCCCGATTTATAAAAAGGTAAATAATTTTCTTTTACTTTTAACACATATTTCATTCATATTTCATACAAAATTGGTGTACTTTTATAATTTTTAAAGGGTTTATGGGGTAGTCTTGGGAGCCTTGGAACGAATCACGCGTTTTACATGTAAAATGCACCTCTACTTATGAAAACTCCAGGTTACGAAAAAGGCACTGGAACGGATTAATTTCGTAAGTAGAGGGCCGACTGTATTAAAAATACAGAGAATGAATGGATGCATGAATGCTGTATTTGTAAAATAATATTTGACAGTAAGTGTAAAATCATAATTTTGTGTGACTTTTTTCTATTATGGCCTCTATGTGCCAAAAGTAAATGTGAGAAATGCCAACGTCATGTCTTATATTGTGTTTGCAGAAGTGCCAACACCATGTTTGATATTGTGTGGCTTGGACGACATGTGGCACTAAAAGCTAGCAATGGGAAATATGTTTGTACCAAGAAGAATGGACAACTTGCTGCAGTTAGCGACTCAGTAGGTGGGTGCTGGTAATATATCACAACAAAAATGCAACACGTCCTCTCGGCCAGGATTCTCAAACTCACTTTCACCAAGGGCCACATCATTAATTAAAGGTGATCAAGGGCCGAACAATCACTGAACATCTATTCTAAAAAGCTAACAATGAAATCTGTATGGTAAAATTATTTGTTTAAGCATCTGTCCTTTTTTATTATTCAACTTGCATTTTCTGACTGCACTTACAGCTACAAGCTAGCATGCAATCTTTCATGAGTCATGAATCTGTTTACTTGAGCTAGACTGTCACCACCTAGTGGAAGGATGATGAATTATGTTTCATGGTAATGGTCTATGATGGAATGTAGCACTATGGCCCACATGGCTTGGGTTTGTCATCTGTGCTCTAGAGCTTGGACATGTGCATGTGTTATTAAAATTATTTAAACATCCTAAAGTGTTATTCACTTTATATTTTTAATTTGAATTGAAACCATGAATGTTGCTGTTTTTTGTTGTTGTTTTTTTTCACGACTCTTCATGAATCTATTCATGTCTTTTGCAGGCGAAGATGAACAGCTGATTTTGAAGCTGATCAATAGGCCCATCCTCATTCTCCGGGGAGAAAATGGATATGTGTGCCATCACAAAAACTCTAACACACTAGATGCAAACCGCTCAGTTTATGACATCTTCACATTACAATTCAGTGATGGGGCATATCATATTAAAGGTGAATATCTAGTTTATTCAATTATAAGTCAGAAGCACTATAATTATTAATTTCAAAAACTTTTGTCATATTTTCTCTTAACTAAATACAGGGATCCCTCACTTTCCGCAGTTAATGGGGACCGAGACCCCCGCAACCGTTGATTTCCGTGAAGTAGGATCGACCCCCCTGACCAACGTATACGTGCTTGTATATGTGTATATAATATCAATAAATACATATTTAATGCTATAAATGCTTATAATAACAATTAAACATTCAAAAATAATGCATAAGATGTAAATAAAATACTCAGACATACAGATGCATGCACACACACACACACACACACACATACACAGATGCGCACACAGACACTCAGATGCACACCTCACATAAAACTGTAAGAAGTTTTGTTGGGTTGTTTTTTTTTTGTTTGTTTTTGCATAATTGGCCTTGTTTTGTGGCATTTTCCTAAACTTTCCCCCTTATTTTTCCTTAATTTCCTTATTTTTAAATTGAAGAACCCGCTATGCACTGACGCCGCAGAAACTGAAGCACGAAGTAGAGAGGGATCACTGTATTTACATATTAATTTGAATGTTCATTTTTGAGTAATATATTAAAACGCTGGATTCTGATTTGCAATTGTTGTCAATCTAGTTTTCAGGCAGGTTTCAAGTGTGATAGATATGACTCTTACAGGTGCAGGAGGGCAGTTCTGGTATGTGTCCAGCACTAGCTTGGTGTGCTCAGATGGGGATACACCTGAAGACTTCTGCTTTGAGTTCTTAGAGCATGGCCGCATTGGAATAAAGGGCAAAAATGGCAGGTACCTGCGTGGAGACCAGGGAGGTACACTGAAATGTGATGGAGAAACTGCAGATAGCTCATCTCTCTGGGAATATTGACATCTAGTGGTCAATTTAAGGACATTCTATCTCTTGTCTCTCAAACATTTTTGTTATGGGGTATTATGGGGCTCAGGCATAGTACTTTTTGAACATGGACTGATGGAATAATACACATGTGGGCTAAAAGAGATGTTTTCTTTATATATTAGCAAATGTCAATACCGTATTGAAAGCTAAATGCTAACCTTTCCAGATCATAAATGTGACTTTTGCTATCTCGCTTCGACTAAATCCATATGTTTTTGAGTTCTTATTATGATTTCTTCTATGTATTTTAAAAATTATGGCGACAAAGCTACTACATATTATGTTAAGTAGTTAGTGTAGCTTTTATTCTACATTTTTACGCAACATGCTAATGATTTTTATCATTGTTTAATAATTCCCTTTCACAAAATTTTAGTACAAAGTCCTAACTTGGTGTTTGCCAAAAGGCCTTAAGGAATAATGTAATTTCTGATCACTTCCTTCACATCTTTCTCATTTTTTTTTATTCTTGCCAATTCTTAAACAAGTGATAGTGTAATTATGTGGTTGCAGAGAACTGTGTTTGTATTTTTGTTTGTTTGTTTGTTTCATTTATGGAGTGCAACAGTCACTAAAGGGCTTGTCATATTTATACTGAAAACATCAAGCTGAAATTTACTGCAGATAAAATGAGAAATAATTCTTCCCAGAAACCATTTTGTGTTTTCACCTTGTAATTATATTTAAGATTTCTGTAACTATATGTCATGTTTTCCCCTCTCTGATTAGATAATAATTAAAAAACCTTTCTCTGACTGGATTAAATTGGATAGATTTAAAGTATTTAACTATAAATATTCATTAATGTGTCAAACTCTTTCATGATATTAGGGTCATGGGGAGGCTGGAGCCTATGTCAGCCAACTCTGGGCAAAGGGGATACACCCTTAACAGCTCACAGGATCAATACACACAGCTAGTCTCACTCACTCACACCTATGGACAATTGTGAACAACCAATTAGCCCAATATGCATATTTTTGGACTCTGGAGGGAAACCGGAGTGCCCAGAAGAAAACCATGCAAGTACAGGAAGATCATGCAAACTCTGCACAGAAATCCCCTCGCTGAGCCAAAAACTTGAATCTGGGTCCTTCTTGCTGTGGTGTGGACATGCTAATCACTACACGGCTGTGCCATCCGTCAACATTTATTTCATGTTATTATATGTCCATTTCTGTGATTTATGCCCACAACATATTTAAAAAAATGTTGAGTAGGGGAGTTAATAGTGTAAAAAAGGCTAGTAATGACAAAATATTTAAATAATGAAATCAGATTTGAAACAAATCATGACAACTGGTAATTATAATTGTGATTTGGTAAAAAAGTTGTATATAAGAATCAGAATACTTTACTGATCCCAGACGAAGTCATGTAGATTGGAAGTGCCTACACTGTGTCTGAATTCCCATCTCAGCAACAAATCCAAAAGTTTTGTGGTGAAACCACGGAAGCTCTCTGGAGAGACCACTGACAAGCACATACCGGAGTAAGTAAATAGTTTCAGGAAGACATCAGCATCTTTCCCAAGGACATTCATGCATATTTCTAAACACACACACACACACACACACACACACACACACATATTCTGTACACATTACAGTACACAAAGATATGGCTGCAAAAAAAGAGGGTGCAGGTACTGGACTTTCCATTTTGCAATGTGGACCTTTCCTCAAAGGGCAGTGGTGGCCTAGTGCTATAGGTGCTGGATCACTGATCCTAAGGTTGGGGGTTCAAGGCCCACTCACCACAGGTTGTCATTGCTTCCCCCCACCCCTGTGCAGCTAACTGGGTTATCAAAGGCTGGCCATGTCTCTCACAGTCTATGGTGTGAGGCATGTAAAAAAAAAAAAACATTGCTGACTTTCAAGAGTAGCTGCAAAGCCATCAGCATATTTCTGCCCTGCGATGGCCTGGCGAGCTGTCCAGGGTGTACTCTGCCCTCGCCTGGAGTCGGCAGGGATGAACACCAGCCTCCCCTTGACCCTAATTTGGATTAAGCGGTTACAGAAAAAATTAACCTTTCCTCAATAGGAAATGTGTGGAGAATTTTGAAAACTAAAACTTAAACAGTGGCCACTATACTCTGCACACCTTAAGATCTGTTCACACCAGAAACAATTAATTGCATATTGGTTGTCCACTCAGAACTGCACTGTGTGAGCCACCAGGTTCATGCACCTGACACTTAAACAGCAAGAACCTTCATGCTGTGCTAAGTAGTGTGCCATGCTTCTACCCAGGGAATCAATTGCATGCCACTCACTCATTTGCAAACCACTTAATCCTATTACGGTTGCAGTGAGGCTGGAGCTTATCTCACTTAACACTGGGTAAAAGCTGGGTACACCCTGAAGCCCCCCCCCCACACACACACACACACTCACACACACACACACACACACACACACAACCATTCACAATGTGGAACGGCAAATGAGCTTTATGTGAATGTCTTAGAAGAAATCGATGAAAGAAACTTAAGCAAGCGCAAGAACAATATGCACTTGACTGCATCTTCTTTATATGAAACAATTTTTAAACTAATTTCTAGGTATACAGTAATCCATGTGTATTTATGGTTGAAATATCTTTTGTTCGGTTGAGATGTTCTGATGTCACCTGAACTAATTTGCAGCATCTCCACTAGATGTCGCTGCAGCGTTTCTGCGCATGCGTATCATACTCCATCGCTTGGCCAATGAAATTGTCTCGTCAGAAATTTAAACCTGAGCAGCGGACTTCTTCCGTGCTAATCTGTGCTAGCGTATTTCTCTGAATTTTCTGCTTAAATATGGATCACATTAACGATGAGCCAACAGCGTTGTATTTTTATGAAAACAGGCTTTTGACTTTTGATGGGTGGCCTTTTCAGGAAGACTGTGTTTGTACTTCTGAGAATGTAAGTACAGTATTTATAAAACACAATAGCAATGCTAAAGGGTTAGCACTGATGAGCCCAACTGTTTGTTATCAATTATTTGAAGATTAGGTTTGGTTTGTGTTTATGTTGTTAACTTTGGAAGGAGTTAAGTGTTTATAGTTCTTCCTGGTGTAGATGGCTAAAGCAGGATTCATTCATGTACCCTGTGAGAACAGTCCTGATATAGCACAGTGCTTTTTCTGCCTGAAAGAGCTGGAAGGCTGGGAACCACAAGATGATCCTGAGTGAGTCCTCCTGATACACCTTTCAATAATTCATAACACCATTATTGTAATAATCTTGATGTGTTAGGTTCAATCATGCTGTTTTCCCTGAACACTGTCTACAAAAAAATCTCCCCTATTTTTAATTTAAACTGTTTGTTAATATTTCAAATGAAATATAATCAGTTGAGACCCCATTGTCCTCATATGGGAATGTCATCTTTCCTCCCAGTTTCAATGTCTATGTCCTTGTAAGGTCCTCATATGGCCATTGGGTATTTTGCTAAAGTTCATCCTGTTTGAAGATGTAGATCAAGTTCAGTAGAAACCTGGTGGTAAGAAACTTAAATGATGCTGATAAAGCAACAAAGTGTCCACAGTCAACACTTTTCAACTTCAAGATTAGATTATTTTTGAGTCAGAATGGTCAATTAAAGTGGAACTCGGTGCAAACATTACTGGAAAGTCTTTCTGTAAAATTTTGGTAATAATTAATCACCAAGACTGTCTGACCACACACACTGATAGGCAGAGACCATCTCGGAACAAAACAAACTTTACTCATTTTAAAAATAGCAAATCGCATCTCCACCCTTCAGTCTGAGAAGGCAGAGTGGTATAAAGATAACTAACAGAGCCAATTGCATTCTTGGCAATGGCATGTGACTAGCTAGATCTACCCCCTAGGGCAGGGGTGGCCAACCAGTCAGCGACCAAGAGCCACGTATTTTACTATGTTTACCACAAAGAGCCACATCATACACATGGACACACATGAACATCACCCATCCCTTTCTCTCTCTCTCACACACACACACACACACACACCTCTGCTCAGCCAGATTTATTGTAAATTCACACACCAACATGATAAAATACATCTTTGAAGGTCACAGTGCAACTATGATTCAATAGCCGTGTTGATGTCTAATATTCTGTGTTCAACAGTATGACTGGACAGTTGGATGTCCGATACCACGTATTTTAGTTTGTCGTTTTCAGGAGACAAGATTTCAGCAATGTCACTGAGGGATTTTATAACAAACTCTCCTTCATTACATGGTGTTTTGGCCCTTGTAATGTTCGAAGCCAGGTGAGACGATGCAAGCGTGAGCGCTTCATAAATTTTTGGAAAAACCGTACAGAGGTATCTTGACTTACGAGTGTCTTTTATAACAAAATTTTCCATAATACGAGCTTCGATCCCACCAAAAATCTGCCTCATCCAACGAGCAAAATCTTGATTTATGAGCTCTGCTGGGGAAATGGATTTCTGGCCCATAAGTCTTGTATTCTTCCGCATGTATTTCTCAACGCCTTGTGCAGGGCTTCTCAATTATTTTCTGTGATGCCACCTATATGAAGAAAAAAAAATTTCACGCCCTACCTAGTGCCCCACGCTAAAATACCGTTTCCTGCACTTCATATTGTTTGCTCCATGTTTTTCCCCTACTCCATAGGGAACACCGAGTGTAATTGCATATCAATGTAGGCTGCCACCTACTGTAGACTATGCACAGTTACACCTAATTCTAGTACAGTATGGCAAAAAAGCATGTTCCCCAGAACCCCCACCCCCGCATCACATTGGGCACGCCCCACTATTTGAGAAGCACTGGCCCTATGGGAGCTCACCATGAGCCTTTCCTCCCTTCTGTTATGCACCACCTCCTGCCTGCCCACATGATATCTTTGCCCAGTCGATGATCAGAAGGGTTAGTTGACTTATTGTTTATTCTTGTTTTATTATTAATGTTAATGTACATGTATTTATTATGAAATATTTATTGTTTTTACATGTTTATAGTTAATATATTAGGTGACATATACGTGTTTGTGTCAGGTTATAGGAGTTTGGGAGGGGTTGGAACGGATTACTGTGATTGGTTTTCTATTTTTCCTATGGATACTTTTGTTTTATCTAATGAACTTTTTGTCCTATGAGCTTGCCCTTGGGACGGATTAATTTCATCAGTCAAGGTACCACTGTATCTGCTTTTCTGCCTGACTTTTCAAAGTAAACAACTTGTACTTGCGAAGTTCAGTCCCTTTAGGAAATTCCTGGTCAATGTTACCATGCAGTGGGCTGAAGTGGCGCTGAAGATTTGAAGTTTTGAAATGCGCCAATGACAGCTGACATATAAGGCAGAATGGCTTTCCATTACATTGAAGAACAAAAACGTTTGAGTCCTTTCTTCCTCTAGCAAGTAGGGGTGTCATTGAAAACCTATTATTGGTATCGATATATTGATAAAAAAAAATTCCGATGCATCGATAAATTGGAATATTGCTGTACTGTTCCATAAATGCATTAAATAGAACAGGCTAAGATATATTACAGTAGTTTGTATAATGCATTGAATACAGTGAGTCGTCGACTTATGACCTATGCGAGTTTCGTCTGATCGACTTGACGACCGCAAAAGTGGTGAAGCATGAGTCATGGCAGTGCAGTGCGAGTGTTGCGTATGACGGTTGTTTGTGCTGCCGGCAGCGCCAGCATCTTAAAAGGCCAAGCAGGAGATGATGCAGATTCACGTTCTAACTGCTCAGAGCAAATTTATTCATCCACTTTCAATGCCATGTCACTGTGGCGCGAAGCTGAGAACCAATCCTTTCTATGTGGGCGGGTCCGATACCTTGAAGCTCTAATTTTATTGGACTCGCACACTGCAGTGTTTATGTGACAGGAAGCGCGTCCCAAGTTTTGAAAATCAGCTGCTCTGTGGGTTAAAGTTTTTCCATGTCTGTCCTTTTGTTTGCTTGCCAGCTGTGCTTGGCTTCTTGGAAATGAGCCGATCAAAACGAGGGAAATTTATCTCTTTACTCAAACAACACGCGCAATCTGTGGCTGTTATAATCCAATAAATTTGGAGTTTGAAGCTATTGGACCCGCCCACACAGTGGGAGTACACAAAGGATTGGCTCTCCACTGCGTGTCACAGTGACGTGGAATCGAAAATGGATGTATAGATTCAGAAGAGGCACATATCTGCATTATCCGGTGATAAGTGCCTCTTTTTGTTCAAAATGTTCCATGCTGTTGAGAACACGCACTCTTACGGCACACTAGAAGCAGGGACGTACCCTTGACCCATACATAGAGGCGGGATGCAGCATTTACCATACGGAGAGGCGGGACGCAGCATTTACTCGGGGTGTCATTGAAAATGGCATTTACTACAGATGCTATCATGAACACAGGAAAGCTATAACGTTAGAAGTATTGATATCCCTTTTATAGGTATCGATTATCGATCGACATAATTATATCGGCGATATTCCGAGTGTCAATGACATCCCTACTAGTAAGGGGGTTGGACAGTCGGGTAGTATCCCGAACTTGCTGTCGCTATTCATCCCTGTTCTTGGCCATGTCGACTGTAAGGTTGCAGGAATGAAAGTCCTCCAGAACATTGTCCATCCATGTTTTCCATGGTCTCCCTCTACGTCTGGTACCTTTTGGTAAAATTGTTTAGTGAAATGATCTCGCCTAGACTGGGAAGCTTTGCAGTATTTTCATCTCATGCACATAAGCATTTGATAATAATACCATATTGAACTCAAGCGAAGCAAATACGCACATTAAAAAACACAAACTTTGATATGAACAGAAGAGCCGCATGAAACTAGGCAAAGAGCCACATGCTGCTCGGAAGCCGTGGGTTGGCCACACCTGCCCTAGGGCTTACTCACTGTTGCTGTCAATGTGAAATCCATTTCACAGTAACGCCTGTTTTGTAACCCTGCAACAAAATGGTTGTATCCTCTGAGACTATATTACAGTTGAAGGCTTTTTGCGAAGGTCAAGTAATTGATGTTAGGGTGATTATAAGTTATTTATTTACATTGCTCGAGCACTTCTTTACAGCAGCCTCCTAATATATAGTCAGCCATGATCTCTATTTTCTCTATACTGTATATCTCTCCCTTTTGCCTTGTCTAGTGAATGGCGGATTTATTTGGTATAAGGGATTCAGTGAGGCTTTGTTTATCTTTCAAAATAGTTCTTCAGGTCAGGTGCACATAATTTGATGTCAATACTTACTATCTAAAGCACAACTTCAAGTCTGAGTGAAAGTTAAAGCAGACCTACTATAGTACTGTGCAAGTTTATAACAATAATAAATATTGTACATAAAAGCAATTGTGCTTGTCTTCATAACTGCTTTGGCACAAACTGTGCCATGTAATTGTGTTATCCACACTGTACATTCAGTTTAACATACTTCATGTTTGTATGTTGTAACCATCTGTTACATATATTGTAAGATGTCACCTATGGTGCAGTACTCACTTCGCACTATCTGTAAATTATACTTGCACTTCTGGTTAAATGCTGACTACATTTCATTGGCTTTGTATCTATAACTTTCACAGTAACAAGGCTAAATAAAGTCCGACTTCATCTCATAATGATAATTTTTTTTTTTTTAAATCACATGTAATAGATCTCTGTGCCCTAAATCAGCCTGCCTACCACTAACCAAAAAGCCCTTTTATACCAGGTGAAGAAATATTAAGATTTCTTGAATTCGAACACTCTGGTTTAATCTCCTTCCTTTTTTAGTTTAAAATGTATGAACTTTTGATTTGTTAATACTCCCAGTGCTGTATAATCCTGGGTTTACACTAGGCCATGATGTCCACAAGCTCTATGATTAAAAATAAATAAATAATAAAAATCCTGGACCTCCATGATTTTACTTTCTTTTGTCTTTGTTCCAACCAGTAATGCTTTGTTACAAAGCCAATACTATTCTGGTTAAGGTCAGGAACGATTTTAATTGTATCCCCTCAAGTTCTCGTACCATCACCATAATATGGCTCTCACATTCTTTTCTCCTCTGTTTCGATTGTTCACACTCATCACATTCTTTTAAAATAACTTACAATTTGAACATGATTGCCACCTTTGGAGCACAGCTGGGGTTTGAAAAAAAGAGGCTGCTGTCACACCAAAGTGAAACCAGGAATCCAGGAGATGAAACTTGAAGTTTTGTATTAACACTGTATTAACCACTAAACCACCACTGCACTGTTACACTCTGTCAAGTTACACTATGATTTCTACGTTCTATCACGATTAGTGTCAAATCATAGTGATCACAATCATCATGAACAAGTTCTCTCAAGGTCATCACGATTTGATCCCACAACAACCATGCTCATCAGGATTCTCTCAAATCATTGACATCATGGACATTGTGGCCTCGGTGTAAACCCGGCATCAAGAAGGGAAGTAAAGGTCCCTTTATGATCAATATTTGTAGATAGTAAATGTGGCTAGGAAAAAATGTGTTTTGGTTTTGAATTGAGCAAATGAACAGTGAACATATACAAGTTCAGTGCTTACACTTACTACACTATAACGCTTAAGAAAAGGTAACGATTCAAATATATTATTTATATATTGTTACTGAAATTAGTTTTCAAACCTAATGGTTTGTGTCGTTAACATGTATAAATTTGCTGTGTTTCAACGGGAACCTGCATAAACAAACTTAATGCATCAGTATAGGATTCAACATGTAGTTCCTGCTCATTTACTTGTATATTATTTAGGAAGGAGCACAAAGCACATTCCTCGAGTTGCAATTTTATTACACTGAAGAAGCCCATGGAGAGCCTGACTGTCGAGGAGTTTCTCAGACTTCAGAAAGAGAGACAGAAATTCATTATTGTAAGTATGAACGTACAGTTAAGTTCGTTTTGCATGTTCGGTTGTATTAAACCACCTTGTTCAGAACAACATTTTTACAGTTACAGTGGCAGGTTGTAATTTAAGAATAGTAATAATTTCTTCTCAGAAAAACAATACATCATAACTGGCCTTGTTCTGTCCCCATGTGCACACAAAGCTGTTTTTATGCACTATCGTCAAAATCAGGACATCCTGTATAGAACTAGGATTCTTTATATCAATCATAATCTGATGGACATTCAAGATTTTTTTATTTTTTTGGACCTGATACATTTTATATCAAACTGATCTGCATTGTTTTCTGTATTTGCTGATATCACGTGTCCCCCACCCCACCAACTTCCTGGTCTGTCGGGCATGTTTGTTAACATTTGGTTGTATGTTTGGCATGTGCACTCTGGAAAAAAAATATTCATGTTACTTCTGTAACACCATTAAAACCAGAAGGTTTATGACCATTACGATCATGTTGTTGCCAGGTGTGAGATGGGAATAGACTATATCAGAAACATTCACACTTGGGGGTATTCAGTTGTAGTCGGTCAATTTATGAGTATAGGTGTACTATGTACTGGATTATTAAGAGTGTAGGTGAAACGCAAAAGAAGCCTAGTGTATGTATATATATATATATATGTGTATGTATGTATATATATATATATATATATATATATATATATATATATATATATGCATGCATTCATAAATGGCATTACAGAGGTCAGCGGTTCTGACCGAGTTTGGAGGGAAAATACTAGAGGTGCATGCACACACACCACCATCGAACAAACTGCTGTCAGTATTTCTGGATAAGGAGTAAGTCAGCTAATTGTTCATTAGCTTTTTAGAATAAATCTGTGCAGCAAGGTCAAAATTAAAAGTATCCTGACTATTTACTCTCCCTGGTTTTTGTTTACTGTTGGGTTCTTGCTGTCTTCCTTGATTGGCTGGCGGTTTAATGGCGCGTCAATGCATATTTCCTGCCTGTTGTACCTCACTTCCCTGCTGCGGTGTTCACTGTGAATTACTGTTCCAAGATACAAAACTCCTATGTACAAGATTTTTTTTTTTTAAATTACATGTTTTTTGTTTTGTTTTGTTTTTTTGTGTTTTTTAGAAAAAGAAGTGCAGTCAGGCCATCGACAAATTTGAAGAAGCCGTGAAGTTGAAAAGAGGACAAATCATCCAATCTGCCATGGGTGAAGAATGAAGATAATAAAGATGCCTTTGCTATTATTGCTTTTCTCAAGACCCATCCTTTCTTATCCTCCTGAGTTTCATCTGTTTCATGTATTTGATTTATTTGGAATAGTGCGTGCGTGTGTGTGTGTGAGAGAGAGAGAGAGAGAGAGATTGTATGTATAGCTCCTGTAGACTTTATTTGGCCAAACTGAAATGTTTGCTTCAGGGCTGGGAATCTTTTTATATTATCTCTTGTGAATAAAACTTAATTTTATAATTCTAACTGATTTGTGAATAATTTAAACTTGTATTTTTTTTGTCCAGTTGAACATGATTTCCTCATCACCTTAAAATAATACTTCAGACCAGGGGTCCCCAAAATTTTTCCTGCGCATAACTTTTTTCACATAACTTTTCCCTTCTCTGATGGGGGGTGGGGGTGGGGGGGGGGCGAGGTCAGTTTGTGACATAATAAAAGTGTGATTCAGTGTAAAGTGTTATCGCAGGGCTGTCTAAACGTAAACATTTATTGTTTTCCAGTAAGCCATGCATAACTAGATATTAGTAACCCTTTCTGGGACCTTCACAGAAAAAAGTCAGGAAATGAATAATAATAATAACAAACACTGCTTGCTATGAGTTAAGCAACCCGAAAGCTTCCCGAACAGACGACTGGTTCAGCCGAGCCTGGCGTACAAATGTATTCTCCTGAACTAACGGTCCACTTTTTAGCTTTGAGAGTTTGTCTACTCGCATTTGGCCTTGCAAGCGATCATACTCGTCTTTGTGACAGGATTCAGGGTGTCGGCGCAGGTTGTATTCTTTGAATACCGCCACTGCCGCTTGACAGATGATACAAACAACCTTTGTATTGAAAAAAAAAAACCGTTTGTCCAGATTTTTGTTTCTGGGGGGTGGGTGTTCAGATGGGGCACAGACGGCAGAAGGGTAAAATAGAATGTCATGTTCTAGGTGTGCAGTGGCCAGACTAAAGAAATGATCATAATGCGTCTCTGGTATTGTTTAGGGGGCAGGGCCAAATATGGAGGCGGGTCGCTTGGTGACTTCTGCTTTAGACCTTTTCATTTGGGATCAAAGCTGAGGTGTTATAAGAAGAGATGTCGTGCACGCGCTTTATCTTGTTAAAATGGAAGATATTTTTAATAACCACATTAAATTTGTTTTCTAGTCTTTTATGTTAGTTGCTGGGAAGCCATGATGCTTGTTTTCCACCTACTGGTGTGATGTTGCACAAGTTTTGAAAATTATATTCTGAACCATATGTATTCCGTGACCCATCACGGGTTGGGCATATAAACGCCCCACCCCACCCAAAAAACAAACAAACAAACAAACAAAAAAAAACCAACACAAAACACCACGAAGTCGAACCCTGGACCATCTTGTTGTGACGCAGACGTGTCGCCGTACCGCCCTATAAAAATTCAAAAAAAAAAAAAAAAATCAATTCCGCCTAAGTAAAATTAAATTTCTTTAAAAATCGGAGACACAAAAAGCTTATTATATTATTCTGAGCAAAAGCGCATTAAAGTTCATTCTAGGCATCAGAGGGTCTTCGGTAGGTGGAGCCTTGGATCAGTGATTGACGTTTTTACGCGCCTCGTGTGACTTGGTTTCCGATAAACATTTCCATGAAGACTGACCTGATGCGCATCTTTATTATACTGCAAGGCACGTGCTGAGGTTTTGGCACCGGATTGTACTTTGTTCGTGCAAATAATCCGCGAGCCTGATCGCGATGAGCGGGAGATTCGGCTGCGTGGTTCTTGGCGCTGGACTGAGCGCAATTCTCAGCTTCATCTCTCTGGCGCTCGCCATCGGAACCGAGTACTGGTACATCATAGAGGATCATCGGACAAATCACACTCATCCAGAGAACGTGCATTCTGGATTTTTGGGAGTGGAAAACGGTAAGACATTTCTTCATACATCAAGATGTTTTTGGTGATGTAATAAAGAGCCTTTTACATTCTTGCTGTGGTGATGTGTGAGTGCAGATGAACAGCCCTTTACAGGAGACCTGTCAGGATTTCCCGAATCAGAAAGCCAATTGCAGAGTAAGCATTTACTCATATGCAACTTTATCAGGCATGTGTTTGCTTCTGCAGTTGAACTCACTTCATTGCCAACCACATGACTGATGTAAGGCTGGAGCTGGTTTGTATTCCTTTTTTAAATGAGTAGCTATAACTCTCTCCTTCTCTTACAGTTATGCCTAATGTGATTGCTGTCCTGCTGCCTCTCAGTCTGGTGCTTTTGGTGTTTGGAGGAATATGTGGTTTGGCCAGCTCTCTGTCCAGGAGTACACTTCTGCTTATAGGAACTGCATCCTATTTTCTTCTTTGCAGTAAGTTTCCAACAATACATGCTACAAGTGTGCAGGTCCTTGATAAACTGTTGTGTGATGTACTTATAGCCTATTTGGTGCAACTGTTTGTGTTTGGCGGCACAGCAAAGCATGAGTGCAGACAGAACCCTTTTCATAATTGGCCTTCTAAGGCAGTAGTTCTCTAATTACAGCAACATCATATTCTAATGGTTTCACATTTTCATGATCTTTTAATGAGTATAGTGCTTTTGCTGGCTAACGCAAAGGAAACCAAAGAGTAAATTGGCTGCTTCGAGAGCTGTGTTTTGGGACCAGTATTATTACACTGCATTATCCTTTAATACCTTTGGGCAAAATTGACAGTTTTATTGAATTCTTCTACTTCCTCTTCGTACAACCCCCCGCGCCTCACCCAGCTTGCATTGAGATGAAAAAGTAAGGAGATTGGTCCTCCTCTTGGGCTTTTCTGTAAAGAAAAGTTATTGGATTACCCTTACCAACTAAATGTAATAATTCTTTGAAGTGGATATTGATTTTTATAGCTGATATTGAAAGTATGTGTTGTTTTTGATGTTCTTGCATATGAAAAAAGCACACCAGTCCTGCTTATTAACTGTCTGCTCTTCTCAAGAAAGAGCACCACATGTGGACCATTCCCAGAAGGAAACAACTTTCATAGAAGAACTTCGCAAGAAGAATTGTAAAGACTATACTGAAGCTGGAAAATGCTGCAAAAGCATTTCAGGTGACTCGTGCTCATGGCACAATAAATTCACTACATTTTCTTCTCGACCACGAATGGAGAATCCTATAAAAATGACACCAATATGTAGAGATTTAAGAGTGAATGAGAAGTCTGAAGTAATTTCAAAGACTTGCAGAAGTCCTCAGAACATGCTAAAATCTCTAAAGAGCTCTAAAAGTTCTAAAAGTTTCATTAGTCCAAAAAAAAAAAAAACTGGAGAAGCAGGCGCCAAAAGCAGATTGCAGACATCAGGAAAGAGTTACAATCTCTGAGAAGACGGTACCTACAGGCCAACGAGCAGGAGAAGAAGGACATCTCAGATCTTTGTAACATTGTACAGGATTGTTTGTTTATGTAGGCTTAGAAAGACAGAGAACATCAGGATGACAAGGAAAGGGAAGTCAAGAACCAGAGCCAAGTTAATTAAAAAGCCATATCGGTTCGCTTCATCTCTTCTGGAGGGTGTAAGAGGAGGAGTTTTGAAGAGCAGCAGGGAGGAGATCGAACAGTATATATCAGAAACACGTTCTGATCAGAGAAGAGGACAGCCTCTGGAAGAGCAGGAAAACATGTCAACAGTTAATCCACCCAAGGTAGAACTTAGTGTGAAGGAACCAACTTGGCAGGAAGTGAGAAGAATAATCTAGAAAGTCATTACCTGGACCAAATGGAGTACTGTACAAGGTTTACAAGATGTGTCCCTTACTGGCAAAGAGGTCTTGGAAACTTATGAAAAAAGTGTGGGGGAATCGGGAAGTTTTCCTTCATGCCGGTGCAAAGCAGAAGGAATATTCATCCCCAAGGAAAAGGAATCCAAAGACATCAGACAGTTTCATGCCATCTCCTTGTTGAATGTAGAGAGGAAAATCTTCTCAGTGTTAGCAAGGCGTTTGACAATGTACATGACAGTTAATAAATACATTGATACAACAGTCCAGAAGGGATTACTGCTGGGTTTCTCAGGGTGTGTTGAGCATATCAGTGCTATCACTCAGCTGGTCGGGGAAGCAGAGATTAACAACAACAGTCTGATAGTTGTATGGTTGGATTTAGCCAATCCCTATGGCTCAGTACCTCACAAATTGATTTTCAAGGCACTTGATCACTACTTCATCCCAGAACACATACAGAAAACGATAAAGAGCTACTATTCTCATGTGCGCCTTAGATTCACAACACCAGAATGTACTACAAGGTGGCAACCAGTACAGAAGGGAGCAGTAACAGGCTGTACAATTTCAGTAATCATCTTTGTAATGGGAATGAACCTAATAATCAAGGATGCAGAGAAAGAATCAAGAGGTCGTTTGTCAGAAACAGGATAAGACAACCATCCAGTAGAGGATTCATGGATGACATGACCATTAGAACATCTACACATGTACAGGCTAGATGGGTACTTGCAGCCCTAAGTAGACTGGTAGAGTGGGCTAGAATGTCCTTCAAGACTGAAAAGTGAAGAACCTTGATCATTGTCAAGGGATCAGTCAGTAATAGGTTTCACTTCAAGGAACAGAACCAGTTCATTCCATTTATCACAGAAAAAAACAGTAAAATGTCTCGGCAAGTGGTTTGATGCAAGTTTAAGAGATACAGAACAAGTGAAGCTGCTCTAGTCAAAAGTGGAAGATAGCCTAAAGTAAGATTGACAAGACAGGATTACCAGGAAAGTTCAAGTGCTGGATTTACGAACACAGCCTACTTCCGAGATTAACCTGGCCCTTGATGTTGTATAGAGTGTAGAGTTAAGAGAGAATTGTTAACAAGTCCTTGAGAAGGTGGTTCGGAGTTCCACCCATTTTCACAAGTATTGGCTTGTAGAGTTGCAGTGCTGTAGTTCAGCTGCCATTGGCATTACTGGTCATTACACTTGCATTACAAGGCAAACCTGGGAAGCAGGAAATCAGGCAGATAGAAGGAAATTAGTCCGAGATGACATCCGACAAGAGAATGAAGTGAGAGAAGCAAAGTCTGTTCAGTTAGGTTGTCAAGGAGCTTGGACATGATGGGATACAGAGCCAAGGAAGCTGAGTTGGACAGAGATCTGGAGAATGGAGCCACACAGGATTCAGTTTTTGCTGAGGTCTTGGTATGATGATTATCCACACCAGCAAATCTATGTGGATGGGGACAGACAGAAAATGCAGTGTGCCCAGTATGTGACAAAGTAGGATCACTACACCATGTGTTGTCTACATGCCAAGTGGCCCTTAGGCAAAGGAGGTATCGGTGGAGACATGACAAAGGCCTGATGGAACTACCTGACATCTTGGAAAGAACCAGACAGGCAAAGAGAGACCCAAAGGGCCCCAAATTAAATGTGACCAGCTTTATGAAAATTGGGGTAAAGAAACCATTGAATAAGCCCTAAGAAAGACCCAGAAACATACTAGATGGTGCATGCAAGTGGGACATGAATGTAGATCTTGGAAAAGACTTGAGTTTCCAAATATCACTACAAACCTACGATTTGATGTAGTGCTGTGGACAGAAAGTGGAAAGAAACTCTTAATGGTAGAATTAACAGTACTACCGAAGGAAGCATTTGAAGAAGAATATGAGAGGAAAAGAGCTTGGTATGCAGAGTTGGAAGAGTCAGTATGGAATAAGGGATGGTCAGTTTGGACCTTTATAGTAGAGATTGGTGCTAGAGGCTTCCCAGGAAGGTCAGCATACCACCTCTTGACATCACTGGGAGTAAGAGGTAGAGATTTTCAGGAAGCAGTGAGAAGACTTGGAGCTAAAGTGGAGAAACCATCATGCTGACTGTGGTGGAAATGAAATCAGTGTAGCTGGAAGCCTTCTTCAGATGGACAGTGATCTGGCCAATCACTGTTAACTCACCGCCAAGAGACCATACCAGGTTTTGGAGTCGAAACGGTTGTAGACATGTGGTGACCTGACTGATGACATCTGAGGAAGGAGCAAAGGAACCTTCTATCTGTTCATAGCAATGTACTAAAGGAAGGATATCGAGAATAAATCCAAATACTTACCAATGTAACTGATTTTATATGCAATTTTACAGACAAACTAAAATCTGTTTGAGTTATCAACATGTTAGTTAAAAATGAAACTAACCCTCATTTGCATGATCATAGGTACAGGTAGGGGTCTGGGATGTAACAGACCGGTCAGGATATTCGATGTGTTGAGTGGTTGTATATGTTAGGCTTGTTCGGTAGAAAAAACCCCCGTAGGTCTGATATATTTTGTCCCTTTTATTAACTGAGTCAGTGTAAATCAGGCATAGACTCACCCAAACTGGACAGGTGAACATTGAAAGAAACAATCACCTGGTCTTTTTGCAGTCCTCACCTGTCACCAGTTTCAGTGACCATGTGTTTCTCATAGCGTCATATTCTTATTGTGGGAGGAGATAGGCTTGAGCTTTTTGAGTACAGGTTACATCAGTACAAAAGCGTTTTTTTTTTTGTTTTGTTTTTTTTAAAGCAAATATTGCTTACAAGATATTGTTCTTATGTTGGCTCTTTGTTTATATGCCTATAGAACCAGACTACTTCAAAATGATTACTGCAGAAATCCAGCTGAATTCAAAAAACCCAAAATCATTGTAACTGTAATTAACATTAAACCCAAGTGAGCAGTGTTTAGTTTCATGTCCTTTCACAGATGAATAGACACCGTTACCTTAATTAACAGCACACATATCAGCCCTTTTAAACCCCTGCCTTGGTATCCTCTCAGTAGTTTTCCAAAAGCGTACAGCTTAAAGGTCTCTTTGCCCGGGAACATGAAAATGCTGCCAGAATATAATCATTTGCACTGATCACAGTGATCCTTAGGAATATATGAAAAGTGTTTAATGCTGACATTTAGATGAGCAGTTCAGTTTTAACCATACCTTGTTTTTATATATTTATTTACTTTCTGAAATCTGTTCTTATATTTCAGTATTATGTATTTAATTCCAGTAGAACAGGTAAGCTATATACATAAAATCATGAAATTGGATTCCAAATTATGACAGCATATTTTTAGCAGTTTAAGTCTATGGTGAGAGGTTCATGTAAAAGAACTATTGTTGACTTTCGACAAGAGTAGCTGCAAAGCCGTCAGCGTGTTTCTGCCGCTTGCTAAAGGGTTGTGTCAGGAAAGGCATCCAACATAAAAATCCATGCCAAATCAAACATGAACATTTAATATGACTTCCATGAAGATGGAGGCAGATGATTTGCTGTGGCGACCCCTGGAAAAAGGGAACAGCCGAAAGGAAAAGAAGTCGTAGTAATGCTTTACTTTGTGCGCAGGAAAATGATCAGCTTTATAAACAGCATAGAAAATAAAGATCATAATTATTAATGATGTTACCACAAAGTTGATCTCGTGTGTGGTCTTAAAGTGCGGAGGTCTCAAAATGGTTAGTATTTAAAAAGAATGCCTTTGTTGGCAGTGTATCGCTTATGCAGGCATTTAAATATTTCTAGAAAAGTGGCATTTTATGGCTTATATCTGACTTCGCCCAAAGTACAAAATAATGCCATGGACACACATACTAGTACATGGTTTGTCTGTTTAGCGAAGCAAATTACAAATATGCATGTTGAATGTGTTTCAAGAGTTTTATAATACAGTGCAAGATGGTGTACAGACCGGGATATCAGTATGCACCCTTTTTTCACATCATGGCTTTTATTATAAGTATTCAATAACAAATATACTCAGTCCATATGAAAACGCACCACTCACGAAATCTGGAATAGCGCCATGGATTGATATGTGAAGTATATACTTATGATGCATTTGAGATCATGAATGATTTAAGAAGACATGTAAACATAATTCAATTTCATGCACGATAATGTTAATGCGATAATGTTAATGCCTCAATATGGGGCCAAAATAAGGACGTCAAGCACGCAGGCCTGCAGCTAGCAGACGGTTCCGTATGGTGTTGGGGTGAATGAATCCACGTCATCCTTGAACTTGAACAGCCGTACATGTCGCTGGTAGTGTTCGGTCTCGGACATGATCCCGTACGATCCGACGATCCTGACTTCTGACTGATCCTGTTGTCACATGTTGTTGACCCGGTCGAGGACGGTCTCGAGTGCTCCCTGTTTGGTGAAACCTTTGATGGAGTCTTGCGATCGTTGTGTGTGTGCAGTGTAGTCGTCTGGCAATGTCCCTGGTGCTGGCACCATTTTGAAGCATGCCTATGGCACGTTCTCGTTCAGGGGCTGTAAGTCGCGGCATCATGTCGGCTTTTCACAAGTGTTGGTGAACAAGTGAAATTTTATTCGGATTCACATGCTTTTAAAAACAGTGTGTGCACAAATTCAAAGTGAAATTCATTTTTCCCGTGGTGTGTGTGCAAAATGTTGCGTTTTTGCGAAAAATTGCCTAGCGTTACAGTTAACATGAAATTCTCGTATTTCTTGCACCTGGCATGTCGGGTGACGTCACTGTAGTGTTGTTGTATAAAAATTATATTGAAGTTTATTGAACTTAAATATTTACTCAAGTGGTGCATTTTTATGTGTACTCAGTATACATTCAATATACTGTAAAGGAAAACACAAATCCACTTAATTTATGATGAATTTATCAGCATAGTGAAAACAAGCACACACAATAAGCGATTTAGACATTTGTTATTGCAGTTTCTGCTGTATCACAGGCAAATTATATTATTTTCAAATTACCTGATCGCTCCTGGATATTGCAAGCTTCTAATCTGCATTTGGTTTGAGGAGCAGTGCCTCATGATCCTGGATTTGAATTATCCCATTCATCAAAAATTGTTAATATAAAGACTTTATTACTTTTTAATGTTTTCTAACAAATTGCCTTTTTAAGATCTTTGTTGAAAAAAGGTCAAACAAAACAATCCCACCATAGGAAAGCAATAATATCCAAACCTACCTTACTTAATTAGTTTAGTAAACTGTAGGAGAACCCTGGAGTCACCAGCGTTTGAATCAAAAAGCCAATAGGTGTCTAATTATGTACTTCTGGCATTCAATCCATTCCCTATGAAGAGCCTGATAGTGTTCGGCATAGACGGTGCAATTTCCTCATAATATGAACATGCAGGACATGACACACATGATTTAGGAGACACCACTGAATACTTATCTCTATTGCCAGTCTGTGGTCTAGACATAAAATCTTAAGTTATAATGTCTGATCTTGTCTTTTTGTCATAACCTAAGCTTAGAATTGAAGAGCAGCTGTCACCTGATCAACACTTTTATTCATCGGATCTGTCTCCATGTCTGCATTTAAAAACAACAATAACAACACGTGCATCTTCATGTCATTTTCTTTTATTTTGGTTTCTCCTTGGAGTACTTGGAGTTTTTTGTTTGGTTGTTTGTTTTTTGCCAGTATTAAGGTTAATGTCTGCTTGTTCTCTTGCTGGGATCTGCTCAAATACTCATGTTAGTTTATTTAGTTTCCCTAAAGGACTTTCACATGTGTGATGAATGAACTAAACAAGTAACATTTAGTTAAGTCATATGTTAGGTCAATAGGTTAGTCCATTCGTCTGTAGGCTCATGATTCAAACCCAGGACTTAAACAGTCCTAATTATGATAACTGAAATTTTCCCTAGTTAAGAGCATCTGAAAAATGCTATAAATGTAAGTAAGAAGAACTGGACACAGCTGGTAACCCTCTAACACATCTGTGTTGTATAGTGTAGCGCTCATTTCATGCCTAGGCGTTTATGTATTGATGTACAATCCAACACAAACGGAAGCTGTTACCTGAAGCTGTAACAACAGTTTTCTGGACATCCTCAAATAAGTTATCACAACTAGAATAAGAATACTGAGACAAATACAGGGATCGCTCACTTTCCGCGGTTAATAGGATCCGAGATCTCCCCGCGACCATCGAATTTCGCGACGTAGGATCACCCCCCACCCAGCCCCCCCTAACTGACGTATGTACACATGTGTATATAATATCAATAAATACATATTCAATGCAATAAATTCTTATGCATTTTTTTTGTTTGTTATTATAAGATGTAAATAAAATATAAATACACACACATACAGACATGCGCACATACGCTCGCAGATGAGCATGCGCGCACTCAGATGCGCACCTCACAACAATGTACATGTACCTAGTTTTGATGGGAGGTTTTGGGTTGTTTTTTGTTTTGGGTTTTTTTTTCCATAATTGGCCTTGTTTTTGCGGCATTTTCCTTAACTTTTTCCCCATTCTTCCTTAATTTCCTTATTTTTTTACTTCGATGAATATAAAATAAAAAAAAAAATGCGATGCACTGAAGCCGCATGAATTGAAGCACAAAGTAGCGAGGGATCCCTGTGTACACTTTTCAAACGTGAAGAGAAAAATCTCATTCACGCTGTGTTGTCACACATAAATTGCAGACTGTCTTGATAAAGAAATCGAACTGTTAATTTGGAAGCAGTAAAAACAGTTCACTCACGTTGAATCAAATTGGTAAAACTTGAGGAAACTAAAAACTTTGGTCAAACAGGCAAAATTACTACCCTGTTTTTGCTCATTGAGATTGTGACAGCTGCTCTTTGATTGATAATCTCAACTGTTCTTTACCTGTCATGTAGAGTTATAACAGTAAATATCTTCACAGTTCATGCTATCCTCATGTACACTCTATATACAATATTGTTTTCCCCTTAGGCCTTCTCACTCTCTCTGGTCTAAGTCTGTACATCAGTTATTCCCAGAAAGCCCTGGAGGAGGCAAAGATGAGGATTGGGTTGGAGCAGATGGCCATGGTTCACACATCTTTTGGTTGGTCAATGGGTTTAGCCTGGCTCTCCTTCATACTAGAAATTATAACCGGTCTTCTCATGCTGCTTGCTGCCTGGATGGTCCAATTAGCCCAGTACCAAGAGACTGTGGCCTCTATTTAAGATTAATCTCTCCAGTGCAAACCGTAGGAATTTTAAGGTTATTCCTGTATCGGGGGTTATTATATTTTTTATTGTTATTTAGTTAGTTTGTTTGTTTGTTTTTATATATGTATGATTTTTATTCATTCATTCATTTTCTGAACTGCTTAATCCTAATTAGGGTCACGGGGAGGCTGGTGCACATCTCAGTTGACTCTGGGAGGAGAGGGCGGGGTACACCCAGGGCAGCTCGCCGGGTTATTGCAGAGCCAACACTTACACAACCAATTCATATTCACATGTGATTTCGAATACCCAATTAACCTACTGTGCAAGTTTTTGGCTTATGGGAGGAAAATTGAGTATCCGAAGGAAAGCCACACAAACATGGAGAGAACATGCAACATCCACACAGAAACGCCCGAGCTGGTAATCGAACCCAGAACCTTCTTGCTGTGAGGCGGCTGTACTAACCACTACACCGGAATGCTTTTATGTCTTTAGAAAAGATCCATGTTTTTTTTTTTGTTTGTTTGTTTTTTTGTACCACAGATACTTTATTTGACTTACATAATTTACTTGAATGGTAATTGTGTAAGAAGGTACTTTATTTATAAATATTTTATAAGTAAGGTTTTGACAAAAAGCAATGGCAATTCTCGAGTCTGTTTGGGCCTTGCACAGAAAATTACAAGTGGTCCTTCCAACCAGCATTCATCACCATTATGATATATATTCCAACTCCATCAAAATCTTTACACAGCACATAGCTCCGACCCTCTACTGACCTGGGACCCAAAGCAGTCGCCTAAATACTGTTGCCAAGCAGCGTTTCCGATCAAGACCGTGTGCATATATAACACAAAAACATGAACATGAAGATGTATTTTAAATAAAGGAACTTTTTTGTCCATTCTAATTGACCATCATCCTAATTCAGTGATTTTAATATTAAAAATGATCTTGTCCATGTTCTCAGCCTGCTGTGCAGAATCATTTTAGGAAGTAAACCTTTTGTTTGAAAAGGTATGTATGCACCTTAAGTGCCAGGCCTTTAGCTCAGCAGGTTGTAATAATTTGGGAGATTTTTTTTTTTTTAAATACCGTAATGTGGTTTATGGGAGCCCAAGTGGCACATCAACAAGGTAAAGCAGAGATTGCAAGTTTGAATCCGGTTTAATGCATCAGCCATCCATAACTGGGAGCCCATGAGAGCTAATTGGCTGAGCTCTCACGATAGAGAGATGGCATACCTTTACTTCCCTGTCACACTCAGCGATTGTGAGCTCATTAGTACAAGGGGGCGGATAGATTTTTCCCATCCAGTATGTTAGACCATTCTCAAATGCACAAGTGAAAAGAGGCAGGTGGCTCACATGGCATGTCATGGAGGAGGCGTGTGCATACTTTCGCCTCTCTCTGGTTGGTGGTGGTCGTGTGATAGGGAAGGCAAAACCTGATGTTGTAGGAATTGGATACAACTAAATGAGGAAGAAGATAGGGGGGCTCCCCAAAAAAGTGGTTTACAGTTATCCCTCACTACTTCGAGCTTCAGTTTCTGTGGCTGCAGTGCATCATGGGTTTTTCAGAAATATTCATTGAAAAATAAAAAAAAATAAGGAAATAAAGCAAAATAGGGGAAAAGTTAAGGAACATGCTGCGAAGCAAGGCCGATTATGCAAAAAATACCAACGCCAACCCCCCCCCCCCCCAAAAAAAAAACTACTTACATTTTTATGTGAGGTGCGCATGCATCTGTATATGTGTATTTATATTTTATTTACATCTTATGCATTATTTTTGAATGTTTGTTATTATAAGCATTTATAGAGTTGAATATGTATTTATTGATATATACACGTACATGTACGTATACATCAGTGGGGGTGGGGGGTGGGGGGGGAATCGATCCTATTTCGCAGAAGTCGGCGGGGGCAGGGTCTCGGTCCCCATTAACTGCAGAAAGTGAGTGAGCCCTGTATATTAAACTTAAGTACATTTAGCATTTCTAAACCATCCTTTAATATACTCTTCTACATGCAGGGGTTTAGACTATAACATTCCCCAAATTTCCAGTCTATTTGCAGTGAGCGCCATACATACTGCTTATCCAACTAACAGACAAATGAAAAAATGAAAGCATCCATATGATAAGCATTTTTAAATGATGAAGAAAAACACTCAAATCTAATCACTTTAAGAAAAAAAACATTTATTCTCATGATTGCAGCATTGGAACATTTTGCTTTCTCACATATCGTTGCTATAACAACCATCAAAGCTAATTGAAGTCTGTGCCCGCATCAAAAGTATACTCAATTTAAAAGTATTTGCGGAGCAATAATGTTTATCGGACATTTTAAACATACTATTTCTTGAACACGTACCCTTGTAAATCTCCCCTTAATGCAGGCTTTCACAAACAGTGAGATTAAAATGTTGCTCAGGGCTGAGGTTTGAGATACAGTACACCAAATGCAATATTCCTCTGATCATTACATCAATACATCTTCAGTATAGGAGTGTGTTTATGCCATACATGTAACAATTACTTAACATGCATCCTTAGTTAGACTTATTCTTTCAAAACGCAAAAATTCCACATTACGTGTGATCTCGGACAGGATTATTACTGATGGCTCTGTTCTTTGAATTCGAAGATAGTGAAGAGTTATTTCTCCTCGCCGAGTATTTTTTGTATAATGAGAGACAGTTCGCGCTGGCTGATCCCCGCTCTTTAGGCCTAGGTCCCTTCCACGGTGGCTCAGCTGGCTGAGACGTCTGTGGTGGTTCCTTGACTGACAGAAACACACTGACGGCTTTGCAGCCTACTCTTTACTCTTTTTACGAAAGTCAGCAATGGTTCTTTTACATGCCTCTCACCATGGACAGTGAGAGACATGGCCCACCTTTGATAACCCAGTTAGCTGCACTGGGGGGACAGTGACAACCCTGTGGGGACTCGAACCCCCAACCTTAGGATCAGCGATCCTGTGCCCTATCCACTAGACCACCACTGCCCTCAAGGCTTATTACTGCTAGGGATTACTCCATATATATACAGTGGGGTCCCAAAGTCTGAGGACAAACTGAATGTTTGGGATTAAAAAATTACACATAAACAGAAGATATTACAATTTAGAATTATGGAAAATCAAGAAAAAAAAAACATTTAAATTGTATTTATTATTTCTAGGACCTGATTTACATATTTAATACTGACCATGTTAATTGTTCTGATATGCCTCCTCTCCTCGATCACCTCAAGTGCATACTGTCATTAAAGCAATAAGACAAATAAAAACACATATACAACATTCCTACCAATATTTCAATGCTTGCACTTTCCACCAAAGCCATTGACAATAATTTAATATGTAATGAAAATTGTTTCAAATGAGAAAAGATGCACAATGGATGCATTTTCACTGGTGCTGTCAGACCATTGAAATCCACTGTATATACACACACCAGTCAGCATTCAATTAAAACCCATTGACCGCTCTGCAGCTAGGCAACCCTGTACGCAGTAAGCTGCACTGCACAGATTAAGAATAAATTACTTTTGCCATAATTAGAATTAATTTAATACAAATAAAGAGAGGCTGAACTCGAACAATTAATAACAGAGCTTTTTTTTTTCCCTTTTTTTTCCCCAAAGAAGTGGGCAGCACTATTCTTGTCTTAGCAGAGACTCCCAAATTGACCACTCTCACAATAAGATAAGAAAGAGTGAGAATATCTAGAAAGTATTTCAGCCAGACGCCTGTATCAAAATACAAAGATTTTATCAGTCCTAATTCAAAATCGGCAGCCAGGCATCATTTAGCCATGATTTAATGAGAAGCTGAAATTGTCAGTATGCCTTTAAATAGCTCAGAAAGTAAATTTGGAAATCTTGAAAAAGTGCCAGGTGAATTATTCAGAGAAGAAATACACATAAAATTCAGAATATCTACCCAAAACAAAGAGGAGGTATTCAATACAAAAACAAACAAACAAAAAAAATTTTTAGTTCTAGAGGGCTTGTTTGGTTCGTCTGCTAGTACCATACTAATATACTCTAAGTGTAAAATTCCATTTTTATAAATCAATTACCCTCACCACCGAAGCAGAAAAAAATTTCTGACCGGATGATCCAGTTCGATTTGCTCCTTCTGCCTCTAAATTCATGAAGTTGGTGCAGGGTAATTTTCAGGACTGCTTTCACTAAGCAAACGAGCATGAAAATCCTCATGATTCGTGATGCAGGGGAATCTAGTCCAAAGATGAACTGTGTGTCTGTGAACTTTGAAACATCAGAACTTCTAATTTGGCATCGTACAAATATCACCGTTGTCGCAACTGCACCAACTTTGTTTTCCTGCCTCTCCAGTTCGGTGTCGAGCTGGCATTTTCAATTGTCCACCTGTTCGATGCTTGGGCCTGGTGCGAGTGGTTTCCCTGCATTGTCTGCCCTTTCCCTCATTACATGAACTGACTATTCTGGCTTGAGCATGTATCCCTGTATACATTTTTTCCACTGAGTATCGATTACATGTGTAATTTTTTACTCAAATGTAGCTAAATGCACTGTTTGCGATTTTATTGTTTCTGTTGAATGTATTGTGTTTGGGTCACGCTCATTCATCATCTACGGTAGCCTCATGGCGTCTGGCTGTAATCATACATTTAGATGACTACCCCAACAATTAGCTAGAGTATTGTAAATTGATAGGTTTTCTTTTTTGTTTCTAACACCGTTTATAATGAAGTTATATCAGGAAAACATTTTAATTTAATGTAAAATATTGCTCTCTGTCAAAAAAGCAGTGAATACAATTGAACCTTCAAGTAAAGTGAAGAACATTGATTATATCAATGTACTAGTAGTTCCAAATCGGTTGTAGGTGCGAGTGTGAGTATGAATGATTGCGAGTCTTGGTCTTTGATGCTCTGGCTCAACAGTCCAGGGTGTACCCTGCCCTCGCGCCGAGTCAGCTGAGATAGGCACCAGCCTCCCTGCAACCCTAATTAGGATTATGTGGTTCAGAAAATGAATTTATCAATGTAGTGGCAGGAAAAATGAGCAAATGTAAAGATTTGAGTGACAAAAGAGATCCACATTATAATAGCTAAACGACTGGGCCTATTCATCTCTAAAATGGCTGGTCTTGTGGGATGTTCCTGGTATGCAGTAATAAGCACCTGCCAAAGGTGGTCCAAGGAGGAACACCCAGTGAATTGTTAAGAGTGTTATACGTGCCCAAGGTTTATTGATGCACCTGGGGAGTGAAGGCTAGAACAGTTGATCTGATCCCACAGAAATGCTACTGTAGCACAAACTCCAGAATATGTTAATGATGGAAATGATGGAAATATGTCACAACATATTGCATTGCAGACTGCTGTGTATGGATGTGCATAACACTAAGGCACGCAGGATGTTCAGGCTGATTTATGTTCTGTTATATTAATGTTATGGCTGAGAAATGTATGCATACATGGACGAATATACATTGAACTTTAATAAACACTTTTTGGTGTTGCAATGAAACCAATACTGAATATACTGATATTTTTTATAGTTAATAATATAAAGTGTACTGCAGTAAATCTCAAGCTATATTATTCCCTTCTTAGATATCTATAAATAGGAAAAACGGTTGAAATGCTATCCAGCAGTTAAAGAATATGTTGAACATGTTTATGCTTAAACAATTTTTTTTTTACATAGACCATAGAGACATTGTGTAAAATTTTGTGTTTTTACAATCCACAGAAACCTTAACATTTATAAATCAGACTGAAATATTTACAGCCTTTACAGTAGTAAAAATCACTTAAATTAAAATGTAAGTCATACTTGTGAACTGTAATTGATGTTAATCAAGTTGAGAGTGCTGGTGTGTAATACAAATGTTTTGCTCTTGTTTGTGTTGATTTGAAGTAAACCATAATGATAATTGAAGCTTCTTCCTTTGCTTTCATCTGTTTCTTGCTGATTTCAGCTTAAACTGTTGGGCCACAAACTGGGCTTTCTTTATAGCTAACTGAGTGTCCTCCTCGCTGATGCCAAGGTGCCATACTGCTCTCACTGTTCCCCCAACATGAGGAAACATGCGTACACGTACACCCTGATCCAAAGCATCAACTTCCTCCTGGCTCACCTCCTCCATCAGCTCACAGAAACGAGTCGGACTCAGCCCAGGAACCCGTACAGAGAAGCGCACGATGTTTGTCTCAACAGATGCCAGGTCTACATGGTAAAAAGGAGGGTCACATTCTGTCAGAGCTGTGGGAAAATGCAGATATTTCATATTAGACACCTCGGAGAATATAATTTGTATTCAAGCAATTTCTTGCACTATACTGGCTAGACAAAGGACCACTGTTAAGATCAGCATCACTGTCTGACAGCTTGAAGGAATCACAGTACAGTAATCCCTCGCTACTTTGCGCTTTTTATATCTTATGCATTATTTTTGAATGTTTAATTGTTATTATAAGCATTTATGATATTATATACACATATACATGTACGTATACGTCAGTCAGGGGGAGTTGATCCTACTTCGCGGAATTCGACAGTCGCGGGGGGGGATCTCGGTCCGAATTAACTACGGAAAGTGAGGGATCCCTGTACTATCATGCTGAAATGTTTGTTTCCATCTGTAAATGCAATGGATTCTAAAAAAAGGTTAAATCTACCTCCTCATTTTATGAAAAACAAATGATTAACACATTTTTCCTGTCAAGATTTGTGTAGCAAAATCATATTCTCTTCAAGCAAATTTTGAAAGTCAAAATATACTATATAGGAATGGTGCGATCTGATTGGTGCTCTATTCTGCAAATTAAAAAGCATTATCCCGAGTAGCTAATGTTTTTAAATCAAAATGTCAATCATGGTTTGCTACAGTCAGTTAAAGCCAGGTGTCAGCATCATTATTGCGATTTTATAAAAATAATAACACAATAATTAAATAAAAATTACTTTCAGCTTGCGTTCCTTATGATTTTGCATAATGTATATTTACTGTACAGTAAAATGTAATAAATTGTAATGCTACAGCATACAACAAACATACTGGGTAATCATACGACTCCAAATGTATGGAAAAAAAGGAAAGGCCCACATATGGAGTCCTTGTCAGGTATTTACATACTTGTGGAAATGTAATGTACTGTACTTGCGGAGATATTTCTATGTGGGCTGCTCAAATTTTTAAGTCTAATGCTTAAAAAGTAAGCAGATAAAGTGGCGTCCAAGTTTAATGGTGTATTATGTAAATATTTGTTCAAAGGGGTGGGAAAAAACAAGATTTATGGCAAAGTAGCATCAACTTACACTTAGTTGAAATAAATTTATTCTGATAAAAACAAATCCCTCACCAAGATATAATTATTTTCACCCAAAACAAATCATCAACAGAGAATTAACAAATTCAAATGATAGATAGACCCTGTTACTTCTTGGTTGACGAAATGTGCCAAGATTATTGGCACTGATGGGAATTATAATGAAAGCAAAGTAACTGAGGTTCATTTTCCATTGCAACTTTAAATTTTTGTGTTGACTGGAATGTGAAGGAACTATCAAGCTGTAATCCATATTTGAACAACTGTGAAAGATAAGAGGGCACACAAATTAAATTAGGGTGATGTGTGTTGAGCTTCATGTCTGAAGCGTTTAAAAAAAAATCAACATACCTTAAAAAAGTGCCTATTTACTGTATGGAGGAATAATAATAATTTTAAACAAGAGTCATCAGGAGATGCCATATCCTGTCAGCATCCACATGTCAGAAAAAAAAATAAATACAGAAATCATAAAATATTAAAAGGTCCAATTACACTGCCTAGTACAAGTAACTGTTTCCGAGTTCTGGGACGAAATTGAAATGATTACAAACGGACAGATGGACATACTGTTGACTACAACCCACATTATATATGAGGAGTATAATCAAGAAGCTGCAAATGGTTTTTGGTCTTGAAATAAACAACACAGACACAGTGGTACCTTGACTTACGAAATTAATCCATTCCAAGGGCAAGCCCGTAAGTCAAAATGTTCGTTAGATAAAACAAAAATTCCCATAGGAAATAATAGAAAACTAATTAATCTGTTCCAACACCCTCCCAAACTCATATAACCTGACACACACGTATATTTGACCTAATATGTTAAAGATAAACCTGTAAAAACAATGAATATTTCAGAATGATAATAATACATGCACATTAACATTAATAATAAATAATAATAAAACAAGAATAAACAATAGGCCAACTAAACCCTTCAGATCATCAACTGCAGCAAAGATATTACATGAATTTTGTGTATGTGCACACTATGAATGCCAGCGAGGAAAGGCGTGTTGTGAGCTCCCACAAGGCCAGTGCTTCTCAAGTAGTGGGGTGCACCTGGTGTGATGCTGGGAGGGGGGGGGGGGTGACGACCCTGGGGAATATGCTTTTTTGCCATACTGTACTAGAATTAAGTATAATTGCACCTCCACTACAGTAGTTGGCAGTGACCCTCTCATTGTCACGCTAGGGTGTAGGGAAAAAGCACTAAGAAAATGATAGTGAAGTGCTGTAAACACTATTTATAGTCGTGCTCGTGGTGCTGGGGGGGCATGAAATGTTTTTTTTCTTCAAATAGGGGCATCACAGAAAATACTTGAGAAGCACTGCACGAGGCGTTCTCGGAGGGCGGAGGAATACACGCAGAAGAATACAAGGCTAATCGACCTGGAAAAGCCATTTCCCCAGCAGAGCTCATAAATCAAAATTTTGCTTGTTGGATGGGGCAGATTTTTGGTGAGATTGAAGCTCGTATCATGGAAAATTCGTTATAAAAGACACTCATAAGTCAAGGTACCACTGTATTTGTACAGGTTAAATTGGTTGCCATGGAAACATAAAAACTTAAACTTCAGAAATCCCAAAATGTCAAACGGCACAACTTTACTGCCCGATAGAAATAAAAGTTTAATGAAGAAATTTAAAACTGTTGAAAAGTTCTGGTTTGAAATTGAAATGATTACAGACTGATGTATGGACATAATAATGATTAAACCTTCCTGCACTGTATGCCAAGGGGATGAAAATGAGCATTACCATGAACTGTTACAAATTTCTGAGGAGGACTGAAAGAGAGTCAAATAAAATTGTCAATGAACACTGCTGGGGGGGGGGGGGGGGACACCCCCCCCCTCCCAAAAAAAGATAATTCTCAGTTAAGTCTTTAATATATGCACTTCATCAGCTTCGATGAAAGCACAGTGCCAAACATGTGACATGGCAATACAGACAAAACATGGCATGCTGGGAAATCGGAACACAATTTAACAGTGTGCAATTAAAATCTTTCAGGATAATTTTACCAGCACACAAAATGATAATGTCTTCAGGTAAGATTCTGAAAAGAGAAAAAAAGCCCCTGGAATTAAACTACCAAGGGGTCACCAAGCCTCTACCATCAGAGGCCACCTCAATGCCAACAGATTATGCGGAAGGTGTTCCATAAAAACTCGGTGCTGTTTTACTGGCAAAGGGAGGTTCGACAATGTATTAAATCCAGCAGTCTCAATAATCATGTAACATGTTTGGGTGAATAAAAATATTTTATGTTTATACTTATTTTTTCAGTGTGAGATGAAGCCACTGCACCAAAACATTGTCGTTGTCATCATCCACCAATCCTTTTTACTGATCACAAGGGATGTGAATGACCTGTAAGGCCATTGTATGCAGGTGCCATACTGGAATCATCATCTACAGCCAGGCCATTCAACAGGTGGCCCAGGGGCTGGAGACACTTTGTACTGGCACTTTAAGTTGGCTACTCTCTTTTTTTTTTTTTTTTTTTTTTTTTAAAGTAAAAAAATTAAAAATACAGTCGGCCCTCTACTTACGAAATTAATCCGTTCCAGTACCTTTTTCGTAACGTGGAGTTTTCGTAAGTAGAGGGGCATTTTACATGTAAAACGCGTGATTCATTCCAAGGCTCCCAAGACTACCCCATAAACCCTTTAAAAATGATAAAAGTACACCAATTTTGCATGAAATATGTGTTAAAAGTAAAAGAAAATAGTTTATTAAACCATTTAATTAACATATTAAACCATTATTAAACTTTTTTTATTAATGCACATATAACACACACACACACACACAAAACACTGTCTCTCTCTATCTATTGTCTCTATCTATTAACCCCTTAACCAACCATTTTTTTGACAAAAACGTTCCTTTTTCAGACCAATTTTTTTTAAGTTCTTTACTTTATGCTGAATACGAAATTCAAGTCTATTTTTAATTTTTCATCTATTTTTGCATGCAACTGTAATTTGAAATTACCCCTTTCGGCAGAGACGAGATAACTCGCCTTTTTTTTTTTTTAGCACATTTTTATTTATTTTTTTGTCACCAAAAATTAATGTAATGAAGAATACACGATTGATTATTCAAGTTTGCTCTTTATTCAAAAAAGAAAAAGAAAAGAAAAAGAAAAAAAATTACAATCAAAAGAAATTACAGTCTTATGTGTGATATTTATCAAAAAAGGGAACCACAAATAAAGGTACAAGACACATCTTACACGATTGATTATTCAACTTTGCTCTTTATTCAAAAAAAAAAAAAGAAAGAAAAAGAAAAGAAATTACAATCAAAAGAAATTACAGTCAGTGTGTGTGATATTTATCAAAACATGGAACCACACATAAAGGTACAAGGCACATCTTACACATATACCGTGACTCCTTCCTAATTGGTTTCCCTCTATGGTCACGTTTCTGACTGCATACAACACATCTTTTTGTTGGATTTGCCTTTTTCTCTGTTGGCGGGATTTCCTTGGGAAAATGTCCAGGTGTATTCCGTGTACTTACTGCACCTGCTGATGGTCTACCTGGGGATCTCCGTGGTGGCAGTTCTGATCCATACTTTGTGATGATGTCACGTATGATTTGTAGACGAAATTTGAGATGTGTGAGGCATTATGTGCAATTTCTTGCGTCAATCAGTTCATCATCTTCACTTTTGCTTGAATATTCATTTTCTGATGAATACATCAGACGTATCCAAGCCTCTAAGAGAAGCTTCAGTATCGCTGTTGTCATCACTGTTATCCATTGGGATAAGGGATGCCGAGAAATTTCAAGGAAATCGTAAAATACGAGGCCGAGAGTACCGATTCTAAAGAGCGCGACACTCCCCCTTTGACTCTTTGCGGGTTACTGAGTCGAAAACGTTTCGCCGCTTACCTCTTGTCTAACGTTGCCTTGAGATGCCATAGTTCATTTTTTTGAGGCGTATGATGATGAGTAGTGTACGATAACATCCTCAGGCATCAATAGAAATGACGAGTAAAGCCGCTTCCCTCTGGTTTTGAAAGCGTAAGTTTTGGCGAGTTAACTCGTCAATGACTGGAAAATACAATTTGGGTGATTGCGAGTATACTCGTCTCTGCCAGGTAAGGGATTAACTCTCTCTCTCACAGACACACACACACACACACACAATTCATATTTGTGGCACGCTCCGCTGAATGCGGGTTCCGCCCACATGCAGGACGCCGGAGCATTTTAAGACGGGGAATTCAAAGCGCATTCCGCTTGACAGATCAGAGGTCAAAACTCAACTTTAACTTGTATCCTTGAAGGATCGGAGGTCCGGATGAGCCGTGTTTTGTTCACATTCGGCGGAGCGCGCCACATTTATTAAACATTTACTGAATTAAACAACTTAAAAAACGAAAAATAAGCTGCAATGTGCTCTCTCGAAAGAGAGTAAAGAACGCCTTCTTTCATCTCTGACTGACTCTGTATGCAGTCTCTCTCTCTCTCACACACACACACACACACACAGTCTCTCTCTATCTCTCTCAAACACACACACACACACAAAACTCTGTCTGGTGTGTTTTGCTGAATGCGGGCTCCACCCACACGCAACAACGTACCCACCGACGGACCAATTCCATTTTAAATGTTTAAATGGACGGGATGTTGTATTTAAAGCGGAATTACAGTACCTGTTTGAAAAATCAGAGGTCCTGATTCAATATTAACTTGTTCCTTAGCGGGATCGGAGGTCTTTTCCCACGGAGCACTCTGTTTCATTGCTCCTTCTGCTTCAATATCGTATTGAAATAATCGCCTCCATCACTGTATTTCTGCTTTTCAGTATTTTCCGGGTCCAAGATGGATAACGAAATATAACACTGTAATAATCTCTCAAAAGGACTCACAAGCCAACATTCCTGTTGAACTCTCCACTCTCACACATGTGACAAACAGGAAGTGTGGGTACAGTTCACCTGCCTCCTGGCTGATGGGAGGCCAGCAGGGCGGGATGTTGGGAGACAGCCAATGAGAGAGCAACTCGCGCATGGTTTGAATGGTGCGTTTGGCGCTTTTCGTAAAAAGAGGATGTTTCGTAAAAAGAGGATGAAAATTTAGGAAAATGTTATATATATATATATATATATATATATATATATATATATATATATATATATACACACAGTTTTACGACAAACAAAATTTCTCCCAGGATAATAAAGTATTATCTTATCTCTTATCATATATATATATATATATATATATATTCTGTACCAGGAAGTAAAACCCCATGTATGACGTCACATGCGCGAATAAGCAGCTGTAAGTAAAATACTATGTATCTATTACATGTGCTAAAATATGCTTCTTAAACATTCTATAGACAGTCTTACTCATTAATACAGTATTAATGTGGTAATGATTAAGGAAAACTTTTCAATTTTTACTGTAATATTTATTGATGCTAAAATATAACCACAATCCAGCAGACACATAAAACACCTTTCAGTGCATTCTCTTTCTAAACATACAGCACTATAGTGTTCAAAAATGCCCACTAGAGGAACGTACTGCATTGCATTAGGCATGACACGACTGAATTCAGGTATTAACTGTATTAAGTCCGAGCAGCTCAGCCACGCCCCCCCAGCCGGAATCGGAGTACAAAACAGAGTTTTAGAGTGATAGAGTAAGAGGCGTTACAAACCAAAGAAGCAGTGATGTTAATCCTCTGGCACAAAGGTGAGCCTGCTTTTGTTTATTGGGAGTAAATGAGAATAGTGAACTCAGGTGTGTGTGCTCCCCAGCAGCTCAGCTGCGCCCCTTAGGAAGTAAACAGTTAGTGAGAAGCACAGCGGCAAAATCAAAGTCCCCCAAAACACATACCATAACAAAAAGGACATAAAAGAACAAGAAATGTAATAAATTGGATAAACAAAACACAATGAGAAACATGCTACACCACAGTAAATAAAATATAACACACAAACATTTTAAACATTACCTTAAGTCATGTACTGGAATAATAATTAAAAAAGACTTTAATAGCGGAGTGTTTTACAACAGTTCAGAGGATTAGTCCTCTTCAGCAATGACGTGACTTCAGAGGAAACTGCCGTTTCTTCCGGAGAAAGTCTTATTTCTTCAGAAGAGACATCCAACCTCATTTACCTTTTTCTGGCGCTTAAGCAGGCGTTTGAGTGACATCATAGAACTTAACTGGTAATTAAAACACACTAAAAAAGGCTCATTGACAACTTGTGTGAATGAGGAAAAAGGGGCGTTACATCTTCTTCTTCTTGTCCTTTCGGCTTTTCCCTTCAGGGGTCGCCACAGCGAATCATCTGCCTCCATCTTACCCTATCCTCTGCACCTTTTTCTCTTACACCAACTGCCTTCATGTCCTCCTTCACCACATCCATGAATCATCTCTTTGGTCTTCCTCTAGGCTTTCTGCCTGGTAGTTCCAACCTCAGCATCCTACTACCAATATACTCACTATCCCTCCTCTGTACATGTCCAAACCATCTCAATCTAGCCTCTCTGAATTTGTCTCCAAAACGTCTTACATGTGCTGTCCCTCTGATGTGCTCATTCCTGATCCTATCCATCCTCGTTACTCCCAAAGAGAACCTCAACATTTTCATCTTTGCTACCTCCAGCTCTGCCTCCTGTCTTTTCCCCAGGGCCACTGTTTCTGAACCATACAACATCGCTGGCCTCAACACCATCTTGTACACTTTTCCTTTCATTTTTGTCGATACCTTCCTATCACACATCACACCAGACACTATTCTCCAACCATTCCAACCAGCCTGCACACGCTTCTTCACCTCTTTTCCACACTCTTCATTGCTCTGGATTGTTGAGCCTAAGTACTTAAAATCCTCCACCTTCCTTATCTCTGCTCCTTGTAACCTCACCGTTCCTGTTGGGTCCTTGGCATTCATACACAAGTATTCTGTCTTACTGAGGCTAATCTTCATTCCCCTCCTTTCCAGGGCATACCTCCACCTCTCTAGATTTTCCTGCACTTGTTCTCTGCTCTCACTGCAGATCACAATGTCATCTGCAAACATCATAATCCATGGAGATTCTTGTCTAACCTCGTCTGTCAGCCTGTCCATCACCATAGCAAACAAGAAGGGGCTGAGAGCTGACCCTTGATGCAGTCCCACCTCCACCTTGAACTCTTCTGTCACACCGACAGCACACCTCACCACTGTCTTACATCTCTCATACATGTCCTGCACCACTCTAACATACTTCTCTGCCACTCCAGACTTTCTCATGCAATACCACAGTTCCTCTCTCGGCACCCTGTCATATGCTTTCTCCAGATCCACAAAGGCACAATGCAGCTCCTTCTGACCTTCTCTGTACTTTTCTATTAACATCCTCAAGGCAAACACTGCATCTGTGGTCCTCTTTCTTGGCATGAAACCAAACTGTTGTTCACAAATGCTGACCTCTGCCCTTAGTCTTGCTTCCACTATTCTTTTCCCTCTGTAGTTGCCACAACTCTGAACATCTCCCTTGTTCTTAAAAATGGGCACCAGCACACTTCTCCTCCATTCCTCTGGCATCCTCTCACTCTCTTAAGACCTTGTTGAATGTTCTTGTCAGGAAACCTACTGCTTCCTCTCCTAGACACTTCCATACCTCCACCGGTATGTCATCAGGGCCAACTGCCTTTCCATTCTTCATCCTCTTCAATGCCCTCCTCACTTCACCCTTACTAATCTTTGCTACTTCCTGGTCCTCAACAATCACCTCTTCTACTCTTTTTTTCTCTCTCATTTTACGTATTCATCAGCTCTTCAAAGTACTCTTTCCATCTTCCCAGCACACTTCCCTCTCTGTCCTTAATCACTCTTATACAGGTTGGCACAGCAGAGAAATAGAGATGGGAATGCAAAGGATGTGCAGCAAGTTAATAATTTTCTCCCTCTTTACTTTCCAACCGAGCATACAAGTCATCATACGCCCTCTGTTTGGCCTTTAACACCGCTACCTTCGCCTTACGCTACATCACCTCAACCAATCAGCAGGAAGGAGGGCAGCCATTGGCTGCATTTGAATCACATGCGAGTTGCTCGGCAGTCCGTGAATACTCAAATCGCGAGTGCAAAACCGCAAATAGTCAAGGGCCTACTGTGTGTGCGTGTATATATATATATATATATATATTCTTCTATAATCACCTGAAGAGAGAGGATGGTTTCACCACCCCTCGAAACAGATCTGTAGTCATAAATGGAGTTTCAATAGAAAGTCTTTGTCCTGACATTTTATTATTTTTATTTTATATATATATATATATATATATATATATATATATATATATATATATATAAATTTTTTTTTTTCATTTAAAAAAAATAAAACCGTCTCAATATATTTTTGGATGATTCAGTGTCACAAGTGTTTCTCGCCAGATTAGTCCCACCTTACTTTTGCAGAAGCTGATATCACGAACCAATTACCATTTGGGTTGTCCACGCTCCACACACTTTTCGACCGATCTCTTCTTATTGATTAACAGAGACTAGACAGAGCAGTGCTTTTATCTGTCTGCTCTACGCCTTTTTATCTGCTGTGATGTGAGAATATATATTCAGAGAATATAAATTCAGAAGGCATTTTAAGAAACCCCACACTAACGCTTGCACGATGTCATTACAACTCATAATCGCTCATCTTTCACTCCACACATGCACGCCACTGTCTCTGCCATTTCTCTCATTAGATGTGAAATGTTGGTGACTAAATCAGTAATGTAACAGTTCTGTTCATTAAATTGATGAAGAGGTTTAATATTGCAGTTAAAGCATTATCTCCGCATGTTCATATTCACATTTTTTTTCTTATAATATTTAAAAATGACCCTTTCTGTGTTATTTCACTTCTTCTTTTCCATTTATTGGTATTATTACAATTCAAAGCCTTGCATTTCATTCTCGATATTCACTTAATTCTCTTCTTCTTCTTCTTCTTCTTCTTGTTTTAATTATTATTCCATGTTATGTACACTTGGGTGAAGTGGATGTTGTCTATTAGTTATAAATTCTAAATGTGTGTTATTTGGCTCAGCTGGATTTATTACACAGCGTGATGTATATATGGCCATTTGAATGTAAAAATGCTTTGGGCCTGTATGTCGTGATATAATGCAATGCACTAATGTTCTTATGCATTTACAAGACAATATATGCACTTAGATGTTGTTGTTGTTGTAGTACTTTACTCGATCTGTAGCTTTCAGTGTGATCACTCATTTTTCAGGCCGTATTTCTTCAGCGCCCCATTTGGTAATGATTACTAATATATTCATGACCCAGCCCCGAGACCAAATTAGTTGAGTAGCCCAGATCTACAGCACCATATCTTGAACTGCTGTATCTTTCTCATACGACAGAAATTCCCAATAATTATAATGCTTAACATATTTAAAACTTTTAACTATTGAGTTATTGTTAAATTTCCAAAAGATGCATGAGGCAAGCTAATTCCTAATCACTTTATAGCAGCTTTAAACGTGCATCCCCTCAGCAGTTTATTTTCTCTTTAAGCCTAAATAAATGAGGCTTATCATGTAAAAGTGCAAAGTCTTCTGTCCTGAAGATTCACTTGTGGTAGAAAACTAATGGTAAATAATGTTAAGTGCTGATATTCAAAATTCCTTTCATAAATGGAAATTAATAATAAATATCACCTAAAAAATGAAATAAGTAAGTCGATGTCACATGAGCAACGTTTTAATCCTTGTGAATTATGGCATGCAATGTGAATGTGGCAAGTACTGTATTTGAAACACTATGGAGCACAATATGTTACTCAGAAGAAATTGTCTTCAGGGTAATGACAGGCGGTTTATACCTACTCTAAATGCACTGTTAATACATGAATGTCAAATAACAGAAATGGCTTTGAAGATTATACATCACCTCTGGCAAAGGTTCTGGCGTTCCTGTGGTCCTCCTCCAATCTAGCTGTCAGGTCCATCAGGGCAATCTTTCCAGCTGCTGCTAAGATACCTGACTGGCGCATTCCACCTCCCAGTGCTTTACGAGCACGCAATGCTCTTTGGATGAACTCTTCAGACCCGGCAAGCATGGTACCAGCAGGAGCTCCCAATCCCTTTTAAAGACACAATTTGAGTTCTTATTGCTCAGACATAGCACGCTGAAAAATGTCACAGTTATGTATAATGATATGATAAATCCATTGTTTATCTTTCACTATCAAGAATTTTCCTTCCTATTGTATTATTGGGGTGGCACGGTGGTGTAGTGGTTAGCACATCCGCCTCACAGCAAAAGCACCTGAGTTCGACTCCCCGCCTGGGTGTTTCTGTGCGGAGTTTGCATGTTCTCCCTGTGCTCACGTGGGTTTCCTCTGGGTACTCCAGTTTCCTCCCACGGTCCAAAAACATGCACAGTAGGCTAATTGGCTGTTCTAAATTGCCCGTAGGTTCGCATTGTGCAGAAGACAATGGCAAACCATTGCACTATCCTTGCAATGAAAACCTCCATGAAGATGATAATCAAGGCGTTATCTTTCATGGCAAGTTGCCAGGAGTTGTCCTATGACTCGGAAGGTACCAGACCAAACCATTGTATTATCACATTTTCTTTTAGTTAATGTGTTATTATATTTTCATCCCTCCATCTTTACTCCAGTCTTGCTACATTATCTTTTGTTTCTGATATCATTCATTCATTTTCTGAACCGCTTAATCCTAATTGGGGTTAAAAAAATTTACTTGGCAATTCAGGCAATCATGATGATAACTTGCGTGTGAAGGAGACAAAAAAGAGGCGTACACATCATCTGCAACACATCAGCAAGGAGAGAGAAACAAAATCTCTCAGCCATTGGCTAAATTTGAATTATGTGCCAGTAATTTCCGGGGCTGCCACTAATCCGCAAGTACAGACTGACAGCAATGTATGTTATATTTATATCTACAGGATTTGGCAAATCAGACCATACAGAGTGTTTTTTTCCCCCCTATTTTTTTCTCCCTAAAATTTGTCGGATCCAATTCCCACTAATCAGGTATTGCATTCCCTATCACACAACCACTACCGACCAGGGAGGGATGAAAGCATGCACACGCCCCCTTTGTGAAATGCAATGCTAGCCTCCCGCCTCTTTTTGAACTGTGGCGCATGTGCATTTGATTGCAATCCAACACACTCAGAGGGAAAATGTATATACACCCAGTGCAAATAAGCTCACTGATGCGCATGATTGGTTGGTGATCATTGTGAGTGACAGAGAAGTGAATGCATGCCATCCCTCCCTCCTATGAAAGCTCAGCCAATTAGCTCTCATGGACTCTTGGCCATGGATGACTGTGGCATACTTGTGATGTCTGTGTTAATAGATGACTGGCATTCTTCTCATTAATACAACTGAGCAGTTGAGAGTTAAAGGCCTTGGGGTACTGAGACCAGGTGATACATTGGGTAACCAGAGATTTAACCAGTGAGCCAACATTGCAATTACAGTCAGCCCTCTACTTAAGAAAACCTTTGAATTTTGAAAAATCCAGGTTACAAAAAACATTTTCCTAAATTTTCTCCTCTGTCGTTGAAACAACCTCTTCTTACGAAAAGCGCGAAACGCGCCATTCAAAAATTCAAACAATACGCGAGTTGCTCTCTCATTGACTGTCTCCCAACATCCCGCACCGCTGGCCTCCCATTTTCCTCCCACTGGCCAGGAGGGAGCTGAATCTCCATAGTACTGTACCCATAAGCTCGTTTGTCACACGTGTAAAGGACAGATGTACTGTTGGTTCGTGAGTTTCGTAAATTTTGTGAGTACAGTACTCATTGCAGCTTATTTGAGGAGGTCCGGATGAGCCGCGCTTCGTGTCAAAAGCTCCGCATTCGGCCACAAAGCATTTTTGTGCAAGGAAGTGGGCGGCGCCACAAATGTTCACAGAATGCTCCCCGATCTCACAAGGAAGCAAGTTAATATTGAATTCGGACCTCAGATCTTTCAAACAGGTAATTCCGCTTTAAATACAACACCCTGTCTCAAAAGCTCCGTCGGCTGTGTGCTGCGGATGAGCGGAGCCCGCATTCGGGCAGAGCATACAACTCAGAGAGAGAGAGTTTTGTGTGTGTGTGTGTATGTGTTTGTGAGAGAGGGATAGAGAGAGACAGTGTTGTGTGTATGTGCGTTAAGAAAAAATGTTTAATAATGGTTTAATTAATAAATATGTTAGTCAAATGGTTTAATATGTTAATAAAATGTTTAAATGGTTTAATAAATAATTTTCTTTTACTTTTAACACATATTTCATACATATTTCATACAAAATTGGTGTACTTTTTCATTATTAAAGGGTTTATGGGGTAGTCTTGGGAGCCTTGGAACGAATCACGCGTTTTACATGTGAAGTGCACCTCTACTTACGAAAACTCCAGATTCCAAAAAAGGCTCTGGAACAGATTAATTTCGTAAGTAGAGAGCTGACTGTATATGTAAAGAAATTATGGGTTATGTTATAAGCATTACTGACATATAGGCAAATATTCAAAATGTATCAGGTAAAAATAAACAGATCTGAACAGAATTAACATCAGAAGATGTTAACTAAAAAGTGACTTAATTTCTTAAAAAATAAATAAAATAAAAAATGAATGCTGGTAGTCTTTAATCTAAAGGGATTTCAAAATAATCTCATGATAAAAAGTTTAACCATTCCAGGTACAAATGTTAAAGACATGCTAGTGTAAAAGCGTGAGATAAAACAACTTGGAAGAGTATACTGTACAAGGATCCCTCACTTTCCACGGTTAATGGGGACCGAGACCTCCCACGATCACCGATTTCCGCGAAGTAGGTTTAACTCCCCCTAACTGACGCATAAGTACATGTATATGTGTATATAATATCAATAAATACATATTCAACGCTATAAGTGCTTATAATAATAATTAAACATTCAAAAATAATGCATAAGATGTAAATAAAATAAATACACACACACATACAGACACACAACTTCACATAAAAATGTAAGTAGTTTTGTTGGGTTGGTTTTTTGTTTGTTTGGTTTCTTGTATAATTGGCCTTGTTTTGTGGCATTTTCCTTAACTTTTTCCCTATTTTTCCTTATTTTTTTATTTTTCGATGAATATTTTTGAAAAAGCCGTAATGCACTGAAGCTGCAGAAACTGAATCGTGAAGTAGCGAGGGATCCCTGTATTTCTAAACGTTTTATGGAAGATAAATACCAAGATTGTGGGGCCAGTGGCATAGTGGTTAGGGTGCTGTGCTCATGATCAGGAGGGTGTGTGTTCAAATCCCAGTTAGACCCCCACTGTGCTAAAACCCCTGGGCAGGGTGTCAACCACAAGTGTGCCTCTGTTCACCCAGCAGTATAAATGGGTACCAGTAAAAATGTACTGGGAAGGTAACCTATGATGGACTAGCGTCCCATCCAGGAGGAGTTGAACTCCTGGTCGCTTCATGCTACAGAAACCGGGGATAAGCATTGGCCTGATGAGCCACTATTGCTTGGGTGTAAAAACCCCAACAGGCTTTACCTTTAATACCAAGATTAATCAATAAAAACCTAGACGTACCATCAGTTGGAAACACTCACCTTAGACAGACACACACTGACTGTGTGGCAGTGTTTGAGTATAACAGAAGGATGGACACCCAGTGCAACTGCTGCATTCATCAATCTAGCACCATCCATATGCACAGCAAGTCCATACTTATCAGCTATAGACCGCACCTGAAAGGCAAGGTATTGCAGTTCAAAACATGCAACCACATTATATTTATCAGCATTTTATGCTAATCTGCAGGATTCCATTTACAAAATGACTCAGTTGGAAATAAAGTACTGCAATGGCCTGGCCAGCTGTCCAGAGTGTAGTCCGCCCTTGCCCAAAGTCAGATGAGATGAGTGCCAGTCTGCACATGACCCTAATTAGGCTTAAGCAGCTTGGAAAATGAATGAAAGAATGAAATAAAGTATGACTAAATGTGTTTATTAATCTCTAACCTGCTGCAGGAAGGATACGGGGAGAACACGTCCACCCATGATGTTGTGTGTATTTTCCACACACACCAGACGTGAGCGAGGGTAGTGTGCATCAGGGTAGCCATGGCGGATCTTTGATTCCAGCTGCTCCAGATCAAAGGTTCCATCAGCCAGAGTCATGAATGTGGTGGAGTGTACGCCAGCAAGCTGGAGAAATGCATCAGAGCAGATGACTTACATCAGCATCCAACACATGACAGTCATATTCTCAGATAATATGGCACACTTCAGAAGACATACTACTGCCCATGTTGGAGCAACAAAAGGATCAAAAGCTAAAGGGTTAAAGTCAGGTTATTTAAAGTTTAAAGTGGCGATGCCGCAGTAACACCAACTCATCCTTATGAAAATCAATACCGAATAAAACATGGCATATACAAGTATGTTATTAGTGTTCTGGTCTCTTTGATCCATACCTGTGCACTTCCTCCCTGCTCATAGATGTGCAGGTGAGACAGATCTCCCACTATCATCTCGTCTCCCCTCTCCCTGCAGTGCACCATGACTGAGAGAAAGAGAAAGAAATGCGCAAAATTCCAATCGGTTTGATTTGAAGTATTCCTGAACTCATAAATCTCAGACTTCATCTGTCTTTACTTATACTGTACTTTTTTGTTTAAATGAAAGGAGATGAAGGAGCCACGTACTGCTGTACTATTAAAATGTTAAAGGCCCACTGAAACAGTAATGATGCTGCAGCCACTATATTGTGATGGTAATTAAAATAGATTTTAATATCTGATGAACTTTCGGAATGTCTTCACAGCAATTGTTCACACCAAATAAATTTATTCAACCAATGATGGTAATGATAGACAATTGAATCCATACATTTTATACAAATTAGTGAAAAGGAAATTTAAAAAGTAAGCAAATTGTGTCAAAACGTCTTAAATACATGACAAGGCAAATAAAGAACTGCATTTAATGTAATATTATACGAGTTCCATATGCTTACTTGGTATAATATGTTATAGCTCTTACCTGCAATCAAATTGCTCATTGTTCCTGTGGGTACAAACAAAGCTGCCTCCATGCCAAACATATCAGCTGCCACTTTCTGCAGTTCTAAGTAAATAAATACAATTAAAAATTAAAAAACCTTACATGTATGCATTCATTCCAAACCACTTAATCCTAATTAGGGTCACGAGGAGGCTGGCACCCATCTCAGCCGACTCTGGGCGAGGGCAGAGTACACCCTGGACAGCTCGCCAGGCCATCGCAGGGCAGAAACAGGCTGACAGCTATGCAGCTACTCTTCGCTAAAATCAGAAATGATTCTTTGACATGAATATATCTCACCACAGACAGTGAGTGACATGACTAGCCTTTTATAACCCAGTTAGCTGCACTGGAGGGACAGCAGTGTCAGCCAGCTGAAAGTGGGCTTTGAACCTCAACCTTTGGATCAGTGATCCAGCACTTTACCATGGATATACCATTTATATTTTAACAATATAAGCCTGCTGCTCTATTAATAGAACAGTAAGAGGAACTAACTAAACCGGACAATAAACAGATAAGAAGCAAGTAATGTTCTTTAATAAATAAAAATATTTAGTGTTGGTGAGTCACTGTGGGTGGAATAGTGGATAGCACATCCACCTCAAAACAGGGTTGTGAGTCCATGCCGTTTTTGTGTGGAGTTTGTATGTTTTCCTCATGCATGCACGGGTTTTCTCCAGGTAGGCCGGTTTCTCGTTACAGTCCAAAGACATGCACATTAGGCTAATCTGCTGTTCCAAATGAACCCAAAGTGTGAGTGTGGGTGCGAATGTTTGTGTGTGTGTTGCCCTACTACAGTCTGGTGAACTGATCATGGAGAACATCCTTCTCGTAACACGACTAGTGGGATTAAGTGGTTCAGCAAACAGACAGAGTGGGTGACTTACTGTGCAGTAATAAAACACATACTGGGCTGGTAATGACATCACACCTTTTTCATTTTTAAACGTTTTTAATCTAAGGTTATAAGCCAATGTGCTCTGTTGAGTTTCATTCCTAGCATGTTCTATTTTATCATCTTATTTTGTATATTGTATTTGTATATGTACAGTTTGGCTGTATAGATCACTACTGGGAGCATAGTTTATATTTTCTCTATTAACTAGTTCACCAGTGCTCATCTCAGTTTCTAACCACAGCACCACTGCTGCATATTGTTTGTTCGGCAGACTGTTTCTCACAAAAAGAAAAAAAATGGAAAAGGATCACTGCTGTGTTTGATGCAAACTGTTGCAGCACCACTTCTCTGCTGGAAAGGATCCGATTAATAACTGCACATTATTGATTTTATTGTGGTGTTATCATTGACAGGATGGGCAGAGATAGACTGGTGTGCAGTCAGTAATAAATGTTTTTGTTTGGATTCGTGTTTTCCGCTCATGCACAGTCACCACGTTGGCATAAGTAAGAGAAAGACAGAGCAGCATGTAAAGTCTCATGAAAAACCAACAACACACACAAAACAAATTACAAAAACATGAATAAGGTTATATCTGAAAGATCTCATGATGAACTGGCTGCTGGTGAAGAAAAGCTTCCTCATTCTTCTTCTTGTTCTTTTTTTCCTTTCGGCTGTTCCCTTCAGGAGTCGCCACAGCAAATCATCTGCCTCCATCTCACCCTATCCTGTGCATCTTCTACTCTTACAATAACTACCTTCATGTCCTCCTTCACCACATCCATAAATCTCCTCTTTGGTCTTCCTCTAGGCCTTCTGCCTGGTAGTTCCAACCTCAGCATCCTACTACCAATATACTCACTATCCCTCCTCTGTACATGTACAAACCATCTCAATCTAGCCTCTCTGACTTTGTCTCCAAAACCTCTTACATGTATACCTCTTAAATTCATACAATATAAATACAGGGAAAGTTTTCAAATGGTTTAATGAAAACTTTCCAGATGTTTATGGTTTAATTATCACCACTCAGACCGTGTTCAGGTTTTCTATTATAGAATTTCACAAGAATCATCGGCCTGTTCCTCTCACAACAGCTAACCATTATTCTCTTTGTCCCATTAAAATAGCAAAGAATATCATTTAGTTTTATAAGACAGCTGGGAAAGACTAGCACAACCGAGGTCGATTGGCCTCAAACAAGGGACCAGGCAATAAGCTAAGGAGGGTCAGCAACCCACCGTGGAACCTTGAACTTTTTGCTACAACAACTAGAGAAGATATACCCCCAGAACTCTGCGAGAGTGGGGACAAAAGAAGGGTTCAATTGGATGGATCTAGACGGATCAAAGACTTGGAGCGGAATAAGGATAACGAGTCAATGGAACAGTGTGTTGTAGGCAAGAAATTCTATAAGAAAGGCAGAGGACTGAAAATCCACCAGAAGAAGGCGGGCTGCTTCAAGAGGATTCCACAACGCAAATTGGATAAGTCGGCGGCAGCAGTCATCCAGGAGCAAAACCACAGCGACGACGGCAGCGGATGGATCTGGGAACTCTGGTACAGAAGGCATCCAATGGAGTAAAGACTGAAGAAGAGACAGTGGAAGACCAAAGGTACCAGCAAGTAAGCGAAACAGTGAAGTTAGGAGGAGAAGAGGCAAAGAAGGAAGAGGAGGCTGAGATCCAGGTGGAAAAGGCATTGTACAAAGAGGCAAAGAGAAGGCCGCTTGGAGAAAGGGAGGGTGGTGAAAAGGAAGAAAGAAAGAAGAAAGAACAACAATACATAAGGAACTGGGTAACAAATAGGTTACAGGAGAAAAAGGATGGAAGCAAAAAGCAAAAACGAGCAACCAAGGATACAGGATCACCTGAAAAGGGGGAGAGGATGATGAGTGATAAGATAAGGACACAAAAGAAAGATAATGGACAGAGAGAGAGTGCAGACATAAGGAACTGGTTAGAGACAAAACAAACACAGGTAACGGATGAGAACAAAGAGAAGAAGAAAGGGAGAGAGAATACAAGGAGAGAAGAAACGATGGACAGTACTGTCAAAACGGAACAAAGAACATTAGGAAAGGGCAATGAGCAGAGAGAAAGAACAAATATAATGGAGGGCCCATCCAAGGGGATCCTCACAAAGCATGGACTGCACCTAACTCGAGGCGACTTCAGATCGCTTATGGGGAAGAATTACCTCAATGACTAGATCATCGATGAGTATATGAGACTCCTTTCAAATGAGGAATGAGATGGATCCAAATCTTCCCAGTGTATATGCCTGCACCACATTCCTCTATATACAACTGAACACCTTTGGTCTGGAGGAGGGGTGCAGGCGGACAGAGCAATGGATCAAAGAAGATCTTACCGGGAAAAATTGATTCTATTCCCCATCCACAATCAACACCACTGGAGCTTGATTGTGGCTGAGACAGCAAAGAAGACCATACATTACTTTGACTCAATTAGCGGGTGCAGGAAAAGTTCAGCAGCCCCATGCATGATAAAACTGTATATGGAGAAATACCACAAGTCGAGAGGAGGGTCAGTAGATTACAAGATCAAGAGAAGAGAGGATGCACCACTCCAAACGAATGGGGTGGACTGTGGGGTGTTCCTGTGCCAGTACGCAGAAAGAATGACCAGGAGGAGTGGGATGGGCTTCACCCAGGGTGAATTGGCCCAAGCAAGAGAGAGGATGATAGATGAGTTAATGGAGGGGAAAATTACCTCAGACTGGGGCAGGTACCAGTGCAGGCACCCAGCAGAAAAGTTAGGAAGCAACACAGGAAAATACAGAAAACAGAGCAGACCAAAAAAAAAAAAAAGAAGAAGTAACAAAGAGGAAGCACCAAAAAAAGTAGAAAACAGTGCAAGAGAAGAAGGTGATGAAAGAAAGGAGAGAATAGATTGGCCCAAGGCAAACAGTCCAGAGTGGGAGAAATTGGATCAGGTCTTAATAGAAATACTGAAATTTCAGGGCTCATCCCCAGAAAGCAAGGCAATAGGTCATCCAATGCTAATCTACACTTTATGCCGGGAGAGATTTGGGGTGAAGAAAAAGAAAACAAAGGAGAAAGCCCAAACAAAAGGACCATCAAAAAGACAACAGAAGTGTAAGAGACTAAGAGAGGAGATCAACAAAATGAAGGAAACCTACAGGAATGTAGAGGAGAGTGAAAGGGAAGCAGTGAAGCAATTGCAAGAGAACAAAATCAAGTAATTAAGACTTGCAAAAAGAGCAGAAACATTGCGGAAGGGAAGAAAGAAGTTTGTAAAAAACTGCAATGCCTTCCTGAGTCAGCCATTTGAGTTTGCCAGAAACTTAATGGCTCCCAGGACCAGAATCACTATCAGTCCATATCTGCCTTTGAAGAAACTGGGCCACCATGAGAGCATTAGGTTGGCCCAGGTAGGTTAGGTCAACTAACTTTATTATTCCTAGTAATTCTTGCATGAACGGAACACAATAGGGACTTGATTTATTATCCAAAAGAATGCGGTTCGTCCGGTGACGTCAACTTTCAACTTTGGATCTATATATAAATTGCAGCTACAATAAAAGATATGTGTCTTATTAAAGGGCCAATGAGTGTAAAGCAAACCACTTTTTTGCAATTTGCATATCTTGAGTAAATGATTTGGCATTCATTCAGTCATACTGTAAGCCCCTTAAACCTACTTAGTATCGCAAGGAGGCTGGCACCCATCTCAGCTGGAATGGACCCTGGATAGTTTACCAGGCCATCGCAGAGCCAACATTCACACAACCATTCACACTCACTTTCACACCTAGGAGTGATTTGGAACTGCCAGTTAAAAAACTGTGCATGCTTGTGGACTGTGGGAGGAAACCGGGATACCAGGAGGAAACCCACATAAGCACAAGAAGAACATGCAAACTCCACACAGAAACACCCGAGCTGGGAATCGAACCCTCTTGCTGTGAGGCAGGCGTGCTAACTACTATGTTACCATGCCACCCATTATTAGACATCACACAGAAATTAAAACCCAAAATATGGGCTCTTGTGTGGCGCATTGACAAGGTGAGTGAATATAAACCCCAAGATCACAAATTCGAATCCAGGTTAATGCCACAACCGTCGGTGACCGGGAGTCCATGCGAAATAATTGACTGAGCTCTCACGAGAGAGAGAGAGAAGGACAATATACGCTCACTTCCCTGTCACTCACAACAATCGCCAGTCAATCATGTGAGTCTCAGCTCATTTGTACTGGGGGAAGATAAGTTTTCACTTTGAGTGTGTTAGATTGCAAACAAGTACGAATGTGCCACAGTTCAAAAAGAGGCAGGAGGCTAGCAATGTATGTCACAGAGGAGGTGTGTGCATGCTTTCACCCCTCCCTGAGTGCTGGTGGTCATGTGATAAGGAAAGCAATACCTGATGGGTGGAAATGCGAGGGTCATATATATATACGGTACTATATAGTTATACTGTATGTCAGTTGGGCTTTTTACACCCGAGCCAAGTGGCTCATCAGGCCGGTGCTTTCCAGTTTCCTACATCTATACACAAACATACATTTTATATTTATATATATATAAATATATATCTTCTTCTTTTCCTTTCGGCTTTTCCCTTCAGGGGTCGCCACAGCGAATCATCTGCCTCCATCTCACCTTATCCTTTGCATCTTCTTCTCTTACACCAACTGCCTTCATGTCCTCCTTCACCACATCCATGAATCGTCTCTTTGGTCTTCCTCTAGGCCTTTTGCCTGGTAGTTCCAGCCTCAGCATCCTATTACCAATATACTCACTATCCCTCCTCTGTACATGTCCAAACCATCTCAATCTAGCCTCTCTGACTTTGTCTCCAAAACGTCTTACATGTGCTGTCCCTCTGATGTGCTCATTCCTAATCCTATCCATCCTCGTTACTCCCAAAGAGAACCTCAACATTTTCATCTCTGCTACCTCCAGCTCTGACTCCTGTCTTTTCCCCATTCTTGCCGATACCCTCCTATCACACATCACACTTTTCTCCAACCATTCCAACCTGCCTGCACACGTTTCTTGACCTCTTTTCCACACTCTCCATTGCTCTAGATTGTTGAGCCTAAGTACTTAAAATCCTCCACCTTTCTTATCTCTGCTCCCTGTAATCTCACCGTTCCTCTTGGGTCCTTGTCATTCATGCACATGTATTCTGTCTTACTGAGGCTAATCTTCATTCCCCTCCTTTCCAGGGCATACCTCCACCTCTCTAGATTTTCCTGCACTTGTTCTCTGCTCTCACTACAGATCACAATGTCATCTGCAAACATCATAGTCCATGGAGAATCTTGTCTAACCTCGTCTGTCAGCCTGTCCATCACCATAGCAAACAAGAAGGGGCTGAGAGCTGACCCTTGATGCAGTCCCACCTCCACCTTGAACTCTTCTGTCACAAGGACAGCACACCTCACCACTGTCTTACATCTCTCATACATGTCCTGCACCACTCTAACATACTTCTCTGCCGCTCCAGACTTCCTCATGCAATACCACAGTTCTTCTCTTGGCACCCTGTCATATGCTTTCTCCAGATCCACAAAGGCACAATGCAGTTCCCTCTGACCTTCTCTGTACTTCTCCATTAACATCCTCAAGGCAAACACTGCATCTGTGGTGCTCTTTCTTGGCATGAAACCAAACTGTTGTTCACAAATGCTGACCTCTGCCCTTAGTCTAGCTTCCACTATTCTTTCCCATAACTTCATCGTATGGCTCATCAACTTTATCCCTCTGTAGTTGCCACAACTCTGCACGTCTCCCTTGTTCTTAAAAATGGGCACCAGCACACTTCTCCTCCATTCCTCTGGCATCCTCTCACTCTCTAAGACCTTGTTAAATGTTCTTGTCAGAAAATCTACTGCTACCTCTCCTAGACACTTCCATACCTCCACTGGTATGTCATCAGGACCAACTGCCTTTCCATTCTTCATCCTCTTCAATGCCCTCCTCACTTCACCCTTACTGATCTTTGCTATATCCTGCTCCTCAATGGTCACCTCTTCTACTCTTTTTTTCTCTCTCATTTTCCTCATTCATCAGCTCTTCAAAGTACTCTTTCCATCTTCCCAGCAGACCTCTGTCATCAGTCAATACATTTCCCTCTCTGTCCTTTATCAATCTAACTTGCTGCACGTCCTTCCCATCTCTATTTCTCTGCTGTGCCAACCTGTATAAATCATTTTCTCCCTCTTTACTTTCCAACCGAGCATACAAGTCATCAAACATGCTCTGTTTGGCCTTTGACACTGCTACCTTTGCCTTACGCTGTGTCTCCCTGTACTCCTGTTTACTCTCTTCGGTTTTCTCAATGTCCCACTTCTTCTTAGCTAATCTCTTCCTTTGTACATACTCCTGCACTTCCTCATTCCACCACCAAGTCTCCTTATCTACTTTCCTTCCAGATGACACACCAAGTATTCTCCTACCTGTCTCCCTGATCACATTAGCTGTAGTTGTCCACTCATCTGGAAGCACTTCCTGATCACCCAAAGCCTGTTTCAACTCCTCCTTGAAGACAACCCGACACTTCCTTTTTCAACTTCCACCACTTTGTCTTCTGCTCTGCCTTCTTCACCTTCCTCACCATCAGCATCATCCTGCACACCACCATCCTATGCTGTTTGGCAACACTCTCACCCACTACTACTTTTCAGTCACTGACTTCCTTTAAATTACATCGCCTGCCCAAGATGTAGTCTACCTGTGTGCTCCTACCTCCACTTTTATAAGTCACCCTATGCTCCTCTCTCTTCTGGAACAAAGTATTCACCACAGCGATTTCCATCCTTTTTGCAAAATCTACCAACATCTGTCCTTCTGCGTTCCTGTCCTGGATACCAAACCTACCCATCACTTCCTCGTCCCCTCTGTTTCCTGCACCAACATGTCCATTGAAGTCTGCCCCAATGACCACTCTTTCACCTCTGGGGGTACTCTGCATCACTTTATCTAACTCCAGAATCTCTCCTTCTCTTCTCGCTCACATCCTGTCTGTGGGGCATAAGCACTAACAACATTGACAATCACACCTTCAATTTCTGACTTGAGACTCATCACTTTGTCTGACACTCTTTTCACTTCTAGAACATTCCTGACAAACTCCTCCTTCAAGATGACTCCGACTCCATTTCTCTTCCCATCCACACCATGATAAAACACCTTAAACCCTGCTCCTATGCTTCTAGCCTTGTTACCTTTCCACCTGGTCTCCAGAACACACAGTATGTCCACCTTCCTCCTCTGCATCATGTCAGGCAGCTCTCTACCTTTTCCTGCCATAGTTCCAACGTTCAAAGTCCCTACTTTCAGTCCTAGACTCATGCCTTTCCTCTTCTCTCTCTGGCAACGGACACGCCTCCCGCCTCTCCTTCTTCGACGTCTTCGACCAACAGTAGTCCAATTTCCATCAGCACCCTGTTGGTTGACGGCACTGATGGCGGTCGTTGTTAACCCGGGCCTCGACCGATCCGGTATGTCATTCTTTCTTGTGATTCGCATAATTTATTTGGCATTTGTTTTACGCCGGATGCCCTTCCTGACGCAACCCTCTGTATTTATCCGGGCTTGGGACCGGCGTGAGGGAGAGACACTGGTTTGTGCCCCCCCTCACGGCTGCATTATATATAAGAACATTTGTAAAATAAACATGCATATTAGATCAACTTAATCATCATTGGTATATAACATAAACAAGTGATTTTCAATTTGGGTTCTATAAAAAAATGTGCAGTACAGGGATCCCTCACTTTCCGTGGTTAATTGGGACTGAGATCCCACCCTGACCCCCCCAACGACTGCCGAATTCCATGAAGTAGGATCAACCCCCCCCCCCCCTCGACTGATATATAAGCACATGTATGTGTATAATAATCAATAAATACATATTGAACACTAAATGCTTATAATAACAAACATTCAAAAGTAATGCATAAAATGTAAATCAAATATAAATACACACACATACAGACACGCACACACATTTTGGGTTTTGGGTTTTTTTTTGTGTGTTTATTAGGGTTTTTTTTGCATAATTCGCCTTGTTTTTGCAACATTTTTCCTTAACTTTTTCTCCTATTCTTCCTTAATTTCCTTATTTTTAATTCAATTAATAATTTAAAAAAAAACGCGATGCACTTGAAGCCGCATGAATTGAAGCGCGAAGTAGCAAGGGATCCCTGTATATTGTTTTTTTTATTTATTTATTGTTCTATTGATTGGAGAAAACAATCCATTAACCTATCAATGTTATCACGTTTATTATTAGGATGTCATAGTTATCCACTTTCTTATATCGTTAATAAGTTTTTTCTAAACTATATCCCCCTGCAGTGAGAGTAGAGAACAAGTGCAAGAAAATCTAGAGAGGTGGAGGTATGCCCTGAAAAGGAGGGGAATGATGGTTAGCCTCAGTAAGACAGAATACATGTGTGTGAACTACAAGGACCCAAGAGGAACGGTGAGGTTACAGGGAGCAGAGATAAGGAAGGTGGAGGATTTTAAGTACTTAGGCTCAACAATCCAGAGCAATGGAGAGTGTGGAAAAGAGGTGAAGAAGTGTGTGCAGGCAGGTTGGAATGGTTGGAGAAAAGTTTCCGGTGTGATGTGTGATAGGAAAGTATCAGCAAGAATGAAAGGAAAAGTGTACAAGACGGTGATGAGGCCAGCGATGTTGTATGGTTTAGAAACAGTGGTCCTGGGGAAAAGGCAGGAAGCAGAGATGGAGGTAGCAGAGATGAAAATGTTGAGGTTCTCTTTGGGAGTAACGAGGATGGATAGGATCAGGAATGAGCACATCAGAGGGACAGCACATGTAAGACATTTTGGAGACAAAGTCAGAGAGTAAATCTTACTACCAATATACTCAGGTTGGAAGTACCAGGCAGAAGGCCTAGAGGAAGATCAAAGAGATGATTCATGGACGTGGTGAAGGAGGACATGAAGGCAATTGGTGTAAGAGAAGAAGATGCAGAGGATAGGGTGAGATGGAGGCAGATGATTCGCTGTGGCGACCCCTGAAGAGAAAAGCCGAAAGGAAAAGAAGAAGAAGAAGATCCCCCAGTGCAGCCAACTGGGTTATCAAAGGCCGGCCATGTCCCTCACTGTCTCGGGTGAGAGGTGTAAAAGAACCATTACTGACTTTCGTAAAGAGTAGCTGCAAAGCCGTCAGCGTGTTTCTGTCCCTTGCTAAAAGAGTTGTGTCAGGAAGGGCATCCGATGTAAAAACCTATGCCAAATCAAATGTGCGAATCAGATGATTCGCTGTGGCAACCCCTGAGAAAAAGGGGAAAAGCCGAAAGAAAGAAGACTGGTTAAATGAGAAGTAGGCTAAGAAACGTAATGTCATTTCATCTCATTCACCAAACATTTTTATCCTACTGGGGTCACTGGGGCCTTTCACAACTGACACTGTGTGAAGGTGGTGTACACCCTGCACAGCTCACCAGACAATCAGGGGCTTGTGATCTGAGCCAAAAGGATGAGAAGCGATCACACCAGGGCTACACACACTAATAACCAACCATTCACACTCACACTTAAGAGTAATTTGGAATCACCAGTTCCCCTGATGTGTGCATGTCTTTGGATTGTTGGAGGAAACCGGAGTGCCCAGAGGAAACCCACATAAACACTGCATGGGGATACCACACACTGGCCAAACCCCGGGCCTTCTTGCTGTATGGCAACCATGCAAACCACTATCTCACCATGCAGGCTCTGCATGTCTTCTGTTGGTGGAAATTTCAAGTATTGTACACATTTAAATAATTTTCATGAAATAAATCTGTTCAGTGGGTGCTTTGCATTAAAATGAGTCCCTGGCAGGTACTGCAGATTAAACCCCCAAGCTATTCCGAAATCTTTGGCAATGCACTTCTGAGACTCGCATCCGTTGTGACGTCATCTAAAACTTAATTCCACTTGGTGATTGGTTCATGCCCCATAATGTAAAAAATAAATGTACATCCCCTAACCATTAACGGTGGGGTCTTCACCGAACACGTCATCTCCGACTCTGGCCTGTGCCATGGCACTGCGCATGGCTGCTCCCGGTTCGGTTACCGTGTCACTGCGCAGATCCACCGTGTAGCAGGCGCCTGAACCCCGAGCCGCCGCGCCGCTTCCGCGGTAAAACCTGACCAGATCCGCTATTCGCACACAAGCGCCATCAAGGCGAAGTCGCTCCGAGACCCTGCAGAATTTCACACAGCGCACAAGGGAACGAACCGAAGCGGACATCTTATTAGAAACTGTTCAGAGCAAGAACCGACTCGTTTACTTAAACGTTGAACTTTGTATAACTGTACGTATTTAGTAATCATTCACTGCATGACACTGTTTGAAATTCAAGACGTGATCAGTGGCGCATGAATCATCGATTCACCGGGTGTCTACTAAATGAATCTTTTTGGAGTGAATCATTAAAAATGTATCGGCTCTACAGGCTCAATCGTGTCGAAAAGATTCACTTAATAACGTAGGCCTACTTTTACCAAATATTTCTTATATAAATCGCATAAAATGCAATACAGACACCTCGAATGAGAGATGAGTCAAATATTCTTTTGTGATAAATGAGGTTTGATCGTGATTCGATTCACTTAAACTGTTGATTCAAAAGAGTCGATTCATTTCAGTGAATCGTACATTACCAGTTCGAGTAGAGCGACACGGTGGTGTAGTGGTTCGCCCATCCCTCTCACAGAGAAGGTGTATGAAGGTCTTGGGTCACAGACTCAGTGAGGAAGTTTCTATGTTCTCACTATGCTTGCCCAGGTTCCCACTGGGTCTCCATATTACTTAAATCGTCCAAATATATGGCCCAGGTCTGAGTGTAAGGGACTTCCATCCATTCGTCTATTTGCCAGACCATTTAATCCAGGGGTGCTCAATCCTGCTCCTGGAGATCTACCTTCCAGATGACTTTATCTCCAACCATAATGTGGCCCATGTGACATGTAAGATCCAGTCAGGTCTTGATGAGATGATTGGATGGTTAGGTGGGCGTGATTAGGGTTGGAGTGAATGTCTTCTGGGAGGTAGATCTCCAGGAGCAGGATTGAGCACCCCTGATTTAATCCTACAAGCGTTGAGGGAAAGCTGGAGCAGTACACAGTACAGTCGTCACCGAGCTCAGGATTCAAACCCAGGAACTTTTTGCTGAAAAGACCTTGTATTATTGCGTCTCTGGGGATCTTATTTCCACCAATTTTTCATAGAAGTTTCAGCTCTCGATAATACAGTACAGTGTACAAAGTGTTTCTCACTATGTCCACACGATGGTGCCATCAGTCCATTTCCACATCATACTCCTGTCATCGTGTTTATATTCAGACACACACTTGTCCTTCTCAAAAAATTTGCATATTGTGATAAAGTTCATTATTTTATAATGTACTGATAAACATTAGACTTTCATATATTTTAGATTCATTACACACAACTGAAGTAGTTCAAACCCTTTATTGTTTTAATATTGATAATTTGGGCACAAAAGAAGGAAAAACCAAAAATCCCTATCTCAAAAAACTGCTGAGGTGTTATGGAGGCCCAGTCCACTGCTTCCACAGGACCCTTAAGGTCTGGAGTCGGCCCTTCTCCACAATCTTCCTCAGGGCGGACCCTGTGGCGTTTTCTGCCACAATTTTTCCTTCCCACAGACGTCCCACTGAGGTGCCTTGATGCAGCACTCTGGGAACAGCCTATTCGCTCAGAGATTTCTTTGTGTCTTACTCTCTTGCTTGAGGGTGTCATTGATGGCCTTCTGGACAGCAGTCAGGTCGGCAGTCTTACCCATGATTGCGGTTTTGAGTAATGAACCAGGTTGGGAGTTTTTAAAAGCCTCAGGAATCTTTTGCAGGTGTTTAGAGTTAATTGGTTGATTCAGATGATTAGCTTAATAGCTCGTTTAGACTACCTGAACATGATATGCTAATTTTTTGAGATAGGAATTTTGGGTTTTCATGAGCTGTATGCCAAAATCATCAGTATTAAAACAATAAAAGACCTGAAATATTTCAGTTGGTGTGCAATGAACCTAAAATATATGAAAGTTTAATTTTTATCAGTACATTACAGAAAATAATGAACTTCATCACAATATGTTAATTTTTTGAGAAGGACTAATATCTTCTTCTTTTCCTGGGTCGCCACAGCGAATCATCTGCCTCCATCTCACCCTATCCTCTGCATCTTTTTCTCTTACACCAACTGCCTTCATGTCCTCCTTCACCACGTCCATGAATCGTCTCTTTGGTCTTCCTCTAGGCCTTCTGCCTGGTAGTTCCAACCTCAACATCCTACTACGACTATACTCACTTTGAGAAGGACTAATATATATATATATATATATATATATATATATATATATATATATATATATATATATATATATATATATATATATATATACACATATACATACATACTTATATTACGTTTGTGTGTGTCTGTGTCTATAATTATTAGTTTATTTATTTATTCATCAATTTTCTAATGATACTTAATCCTAATTACTGTAGCGAGGAGGCCTTAAGGGAGAGCAGTGTACACCCTGAACAGCACACTCTGGAAACCAGAGTACAGTACTGTACTCGTCAGAGGGAGCCCACTCAAGCACATTGAGAACATGCAAACTCAAAAGACAATACAACCCAGGCCTTGCTGTGTGACATGCCAACTATTCTACCACCATGCCGCTTGTCCATTACTACAATCTTCTTCTTTTCCTTTCGGCTTTTCCCTTCAGGACTCGCCACAGCAAATGATCTGCCTCCATCTCACCGTATCCTGGGCATCTTCTACTCTTACTCCAACTACCTTCATGTCCTCCTTCACCACATCCATAAATCTTCTCTTTGGTCTTCCTCTAGGTGTTCTGCCTGGTAGTTCCAACATCAGCATCGTACTACCAATATACTCACTATCCCTCCTCTGTACATGTCCAAACCATCTCAATCTAGCCTCTCTGACTTTGTCTACAAAACATCTTACATGTGCTGTTCCTCTGATGTACTCATTCCTGATCCTATCCATCCTCGTTACTCCCAAAGAGAACCTCAACATTGTCATATCTGCTACCTCCAGCTCTGCCTCCTGTCTTTTCCCCAGGGCCACTGTTTCTAAACCATACAACATCGCTGGCCTCATCACCGTCTTGTACACTTTTCCTTTCATTCTTGCCGATACCTTGCTATCACACATCACACCGGACACTTTTCTCCAACTATTTCTACCTGCCTGCACCCACTTCTTCACCTCTTTTCCACACTCTCCATTGCTCTGGATTGTTGAGCCTAAGTACTTACAATCCTCCACCTTCTTTATCTCTGCTCCCTGTAACCTCACTGTTCCTCTTGGGTCCTTCTCGTTCACACACAGTATTCTGTCTTAATTAAGCTAACCTTCATTCCTCTCCTTTCCAGGGCATACCTCCACCTCTCTAGATTTTTTTGCACTTGTTCTCTGCTCTCACTACAGATTACAATGTCATCTGCAAACATCATAGTCCATGGAGAATCTTGTCTAACCTCATCTGTCAGCCTGTCCATCACCATAGCAAACAAGAAGGAGCTGATCCTTGATGCAGTCCCACCTCCACCTTGAACTCTTCTCTCACACTGACAGCACACCTCACCACTGTCTTATATCTCTCATACATGTCCTGCACCACTCTAACATACTTCTCTGCCACTTCAGACTTCCTTATACAATACCACAGTTCCTCTCTCGGCACCCTGTCATATGCTTTTTCCAGATCCACAAAGGCACAATGCAGCTCCTTCTGACCTTCTCTGTACTTCTCTATTAACCTCTTCAAAGCAAACACTGCATCTGTGGTGCTCTTTCTTGGCATGAAACCAAACTGTTGTTCATCAATGCTGACCTCTGGTCTTAGTCTAGCTTCCACTGTTCTTTCCCATAATTTCATCATATGGCTCATCAACTTTATCCCTCTATAGTTACCTCAACTCTGCACATCTCCCTTGTTCTTAAAAATGGCATTTAGCACACTTCTCCTCCATTCCTCCGGCATCTGCTCACTCTCTAAGACCTTGTTGAATGTTCTTAGACACTTCTATACCTCCACCGGTATGTCATCAAGACCAACTGCCTTTCCATTCTTCATCCTCTTCAATGCCCTCCTCACTTCACCCTTACTAATCTTTGCTACTTCCTGGTCCTCAACGGTCACCTCTTCTAATCTTTTTCCTCTCTCATTTTCCTCGTTCATCAGCTCTTCAAAGTACTTCCATCTTCCCAGCACACTTCTGTCATCAGTCAATACATTTCCCTCTCTGTCCTTTATCACTCTAACTTGCTGCACGTCTTTCCCATCTCTATTTCTCTGCTGTGCCAACCTGTATAAAATCATTTTCTCCCTCCTTACTGTCCGACCTACCATACAAGTCATCATACGCCCTCTGTTTGGCCTTTGACAACACTACCTTCGCCTTACGCTGTGTCTTCCTGTACTCCTGTTTACTCTCTTTGGTCCTCTCTATGTCCCACTTCTTCTTAGCCAACCTCTTCTTTTGTACAGAATCCTGCACTTCCTCATTCCACCATCAATTCTCCTTATCTACTGTCCTTCCAGAGGACACACCAAGTACTCTCCTACCTGACTCCCTGATCACTTTTGCTGTGGTTCTCCAGTCATCAGGAAGCATGTCCTGACCACCCAAAGCCTGTTTCAACTCCTCCTTGAAGAAAACACAACACTCTTCCTTTTCAGCTTCCACCACTTTGTGTTCTGCTCTGCCTTTGCCTTCTTCACCTTCCTCACCATCAGCGTCATCCTGCACACCACCATCCTATGCTGTTTGGTAACCATCTTACCCACTACTACTTTGCAGTCACTGACTTCTTTCAAATTACATCGCCTACGCAAGATGTATTCTACCTGTGTGCTCCTACCTCCACATTTATAAGTCACCCTATGCTTCTGTCTCTTCTCGAAGAAAGTATTCACCACAGCCATTTCCATCCTTTTTGCAAAATTTATCAACATCTGTCCTTCTGTGCTCCTGTACTGGATAACAAACCTGTCCATCACTTCCTCGTCCCCTCTGTTGCCTGCACCAACATGTCCATTGAAGTCTGCACCAATGACCACTCTCTCACCTCTGGGGGTACTCTGCATCACTTCATCTAACTCACTCCAGAATCTCTCCTTCTCTTCTAGCTCACATCCTGCCTGTGGGGCATAAGCACTAACAACATTGAACATCACACCTTCAATTTCTAACTTGAGACTCATCACTCTGTCTGACACTCTTTTCACTTCTACAGTAGAACATTCCTGACCATCCCCTCCTTCAAGATGACTCCTACTCCATTTCTCTTCCCATCCACACCATGAAAAACAGCTTAAACCCTGCTCCTAAGCTTCTAGTCTTGCTACCTTTCCACCTGGTCTCCTGGACACACCACCTTCCTCCTCTGCATCATGTCAGCCAGCTCTCGAAATTTTCCTTTCATAGTTCCAACATTCAAAGTCCCTACTTTCAGTCCTAGATTCATGCCTTTCCTCTTCTCTCTGCCTACGGACACGCCAACCACCTCTCCTTCTTCAACCAATAGTAGTCCAATTTCCACCAGCACCCAGTTGGTTAACAGCACTGATGGCAGTCGTTGTTAACCCGGGCCTCGACCGATCCGGTATGAATTTCATTTTGATCATTTGAATAACAATTTTGGCAGAAGTTTTACTCCGGATGTGCTTCCTGTCACAACCTTCTGCATTTATCCGGGCTTGGGACTGGCATGGGGCGGGCACTTGTTTGTACCCCCCCACATACACACACACACACGGCTGCATTTGCCCCCCCCCTCACGGCTGCATTGCTTGTCCGTTATTACAGTAAAATAAAAAAACATTTGAAATTATTTACATTGCAGTTGTTTTATTCCAAAAATCAGTCCGCTCAAATTTGTTCAAACTTTCTCTTTGAAATTGTCACACACTCTAATTATCTGATTGAAATAGACTGATGGCCTGAGCACAGACAGACAGACATACAGACAAATAGCTATCTAGCGAGCTAGCTGGCTAGCTCGCTAGATAGATAGATAGAAAAAGAAAGAGCCTTAAGAGAGATCAACTTTGATGTCAGGCACTCACATCACGGCTCATATGATGGCAAAGCTTTGTTCTGTGCCTACCTCTGGTGACACATGTGCATAGCTGAATGTACGTTTATTTATAAACATACCTTCCTACCCATCTGATTCTGTGATGTCACACTGCCTGGACTGAAGGATTCCAGACCTTTTTCGGGTGATACGTTGACATACTTCCTCCTTCGTGTGTTTGATTCTAATAAAAGCCAAGAGGAGGTGTGAGCCTCCATGGTAAATTTGAGAACAGCTGCCCGGGTTTCCAGTAAGAGGCATGAAAACAGGGGAGTGGAGCATCAGTGTGTCATCTGGCACCCTGTGCTCAGATTGTATTCTAATGAGAATGTTTGTCCTGCTGGTGCAGTGCCATGACATGCTTCTCTCGTCTGTAGGCTTAAAATAATTCAGGCCTGCAGTATGAACATTTTAATTGGCTTTTACACATGTGCTATCTTGCAGGAAGGAAAAATATTTTTATAAATTTACATGTACTATGAGTGAACAGATTCTGGATGTATCTTTTTCTACTTGCACAACCATTCAGCCACAACATACCCTATTTAATCTGCATCTGTTTGGGGTTAAAAAGTCTCTCATATCAAGCTGACACAGTTGAGTGAAAGGGAAACATATTTTGTCAGTTGGTTTTAGAACAGTATGAGTAAGCCTCTACATTGTGTCTACAGGAAAATTAGTTCAAGTTCATTCATTCATTCATTCATTCATTTTCTAAGCCACTTGATTATATATAATTAGGGCTGCAGATAGAATGGACTCTCAGCCCAGGCGGCTGGGGTTCAATCTACACAGCTCTCCAGGCCATCATAGGGCCAAAACACATATACACAAATACACACATACAAATATTGACATTCACACTCACACCTAGGGCGAATTGGAACAGCCAATTTGCCTACTGTGCCCGTTTGTGGACTTTGGGAGGAAACTTAATGCAAGCACAGGGAGAAAATTCAAACTACACACAGAAATGCCTGAGCCTGGCAAGTGAACCCAGGATCTACTTCCTGTGAGAGATACGTGCTAACCACTATACCCAGGCTTATATTATATTTATATGTATTTGTTTTTTGTTTGACTGTTTATTCATGGGGCTGGCACGGATTAGCACGTCCTCGTCACAACAAGAAGCCCTGGTTTGATTTCCATCCTGGGTGTTTCTGTGTGGAGTTTGCATGTTCTCCCCATGCTTGTACTGTATGGGTTTCCTCCAGGTACTCCGGTTTCTTCCCACAGTTCAAAAACATGCACAGTGGGTTAATTGGTTATTCCAAATGTCCCCCAGGTGTGAGAGTGTGTGTGTGAATGGTTGTGTGAGTGTTGACCCTGCGATGGCCTGGCGAGCTGTCCAGGGTGTACTCCACCCTCACCCGGAGTCAGCTAAAATGGGAGTCAGCCTCCTCACGACTGCAATTAGGATTAATCAGTTCAGAAAATTAATGAATGAGTGAATGTTTATTCATGAGGCCGCATTGAGCAATAGTGGTTAGCACGTTTGCCTCACAGCACAAAAGTGCTGTATTTGAGTCCTGGGTTTGAGTCCCAGGCTTTTCAACAGCGTTTTTGTGTTGAATTTGCAGTTTCTCCTCATGCTTGTGTGGGTTTCCTCCACGTACTCCGCTTTCCTAACACAGTCCTAAGACATGCACATTAGACTATTTGAATTTCCCTTTCCCCTGCGTGAGTATGAGTGTGAATGGCTGTGTGTTTATTGTCCTGGTACCCCATCTTTGCAAGCTGTGAGTTTTGAGTGCAACTCAAAGTGTACCCTACCTTTGCCCGGAGATGGTTGAGATAGGCTCTAGCTTCCCTATGACTCTATTAGGGCTAAGCAGTGGCATGAACACAAATTTTATAACACAGCCAATAAAATAATCTTAATTCAAAACAGCCATATATTTTTTTTAAATAAATTAATCAGCTCACACTTTATTCCAAGGCATCTTCAAGAACTTAATGTTGGTATTTCAAAAGTTCTGATCATTTCATTTGATTCTGCTTCTGAAGATAAATAAAGATAGCCTTGATGATGTTATTTTAAAGTGCACTTTAAATTTTTTTTATTCTTTTAAACATTTAAATATTTTAGCAAATTTATTACTTTATATACAAATAATAAATGCAGAAGCTACAAAATGTAAAACAACATTTTTAGCACTATAAGTGATTGGTTTCTGTTTCATTAGTAATCCTTCTGATGTTATGAAAACAGGACACGTTGCAGTGCATCGCAGTCCAGTAAAATATTACTGTGCATTTGGTATATTTACTTTGTTAAATTTCTAATGCTTTGTTGGTTTAATTGTATAGGAATCCTTTGTTTCTGGACTTTTTTGGGGATACAGGTTTTATACCTGCAGTTAGTCCAGCATCGTCATTAATTATATAACCAGTCCAAAATATATCACTAAATTCAAATGTGTTTTACTATAAAATAAAATGTTCCGATTTGTACTGTATTAGAGCGGACCAACTGTACGAAATCAAAAATGGACAATGTGTAAGTTGGTGCATCGTTTCCCACTTGAAAACTAATGCAGGCTAAACATAGAGGAGATGTGTGAGTACTTTCTAGATCATGACATAGTAGAGGTGGGAATCTAATGGATCTATTTTCGTGGAGTGTTTACAGCAACACAAACACAATACAAATACAAAATTGACCCACCCACTCTTTTAATACCATGGTACAAAAATTTCAGTCACATCATTGCTATAATGGGATATAACATAACATTACCACATTAACACCCCCCAACCACACACACACACACACACACACACACACACACACACACACACACATACACACACACACACACACACACACACACACACACACACAAACACACACTGCAGTTAACTGGGTTACCAAAGGCTGGCCGTGTCTCTCACTGTCCATGGTAAGAGGCAACCTCCCCACAACCCTAATTAGGATTTGTTCTGTTAAGTGGTTTAGAAAATGAATGAATGAATGTAACATTACAACAAATGACCTCTACTGCTATTCTTATTTACATCACTGTGCCAGTAGTTTAATATAGGAGGACCACAGTTGCATAATGGTTAGCACGTCTGCTTCACAGTATGAAGGCCTGTGTTCAATTCTAAACCTGGGCATTTCCGTGTGGAGTTTGCATGTTCTCCCCATGTTTGCGTGGATTTTCTCCAGGTACTACGGTTTCCTCCCACAATCCAAAAAACATGAACAGTAGGCTAATTGGCTGTTCCAAATCTCCCTTAGGTTTGAGAGTGAGTTTGAATTGTTGGGTGAGTGTTGGCCCTGCAATGGCATGGAGAGATGTCCAGGGTGTACCCCACCCTCGCCAGGCATCGGCTGAGATGAATGCCAGCCTCCCCACAACCCTAATTAGAATTAAGCGGTTGAGAAAATGAATGAATGAATATATCTTTTAATGCAAGTGTGCAACATTTTGCACTATTGCTTAGTACTTTTGCAGCTGCAGAGTAGTACAGTAGTCCTGATGGGTCATTTTCTCCATCATACTAAACGCTTATAGTGATTGCCACAACTTTTAAAAACAACATTTAAGTAATTCTCTCATAGTGCTCCACAAAGAAAATATTTCTACTTTCCAATAAGGAAAAAAGTTTCTTCTCTCTCTCTCTCTCTCTCTCTCTCTCTCTCTCTCTCACACTCCCCCGTCCTATTTTCCATATTTTTTTTTCCCACTCATGCGTTGATTCCTGGCAATACACACGATTCCACAACAGGTATTCCAGTAAAGGTTGGACTGCACTGTTCAGGGTGATAGTTATAGAAAAACCTATTGTGGCAGCAATTCAGCTTAATGCCTTCGGTCTCTGATTATTTGTATTAATCAGTACTCTCCAGGAACATTACATAAGTATCTCAGATTTTCAAAGTACTTTTTTCTCTATATAACTGTAATTCCTCCCATTCTGTCTGTTGGATTTGGTTGTGCACCTGTATACGTGTATTCAGGTTTGTCGTTAAACTCTGCACAGATTTGCGTCCCTATATTAATTTGATATGTCTCAAAATTCTGCTCCTTTACAACAGCAAACTGATATATAAAATAAATAAAAATGTCATTAGGGTAAAAAAAAAGTTAGCAGTTACTGTAACAGAATTAGTGATACATTTTTTTTCATCTATCCGGTTTTAGTGGGCAGTGGTGGCCTGGAGGTAAATGCTGCTGGATCCCTGATCCTAAGGTTGGGGGTTCAAGCCCCACCCTCCACAATGTTGTCACTGTCCCTCCCCAGTGCAGCTAATGGGGTTATCAAAGGCCGGCCATGTCTCTCACTGTCTATGGTGAGAGGCATGTAAAAGAACCATTGCTGACTTTCGTAAAGAGTAGTTGCATTGCCGTCAGCGTGTTTCTGCCCCTTGTTTAAAGGGTTGTGTCAGGAAGAGCATCCGACGTAAAAACCTATGCCAAATCAAACATGCGAATCAGATGATTCGCTGTGTTGACCCCTGGCAAAGGGAAATGTCGACCCCTGGCAAAGGGAAAAGTCGAAAGGAAAAGAAGAAGAAGAAGATTCTAGAGGGATGAGCCAGGGTCAAGGTAGAGGTTCATTCATGCATAGAGTATTTGAGGTCCAGCTTAAGGGCAATGCAGCCGTGAGGGAGGGGCACAAGCCAGTGTGCTTGAGGGAGGAGTTTGTCATGTTTGGAATGTTCTAGAAGTGAAAAGAGTGTCAGACAGAGTGATGAGTCTCAAGTTAGAAATTGAAGGTGTGATGTTTAATGTTGTTAGTGCTTATGCCCCACAGGCAGGATGTGAGCTAGAAGAGAAGGAGAGATTCTGGAGTGAGTTAGATGAAGTGATGCAGAGTACCCCCAGAGGTGAGAGAGTGGTCATTGGGGCAGACTTCAATGGACATGTTGGTGAAGGAAACAGAGGGGACGAGGAAGTGATGGGCAGGTTTGGTATCCTGGACAGGAACGCATAAGGACAGATGTTGGTAGATTTTGCAAAAAAGATGGAAATGGCTGAGGTAAATACTTTCTTCCAGAAGAGACAGGAGTATAGGGTGACTTATAAAAGCGGAGGTAGGAGCACACAGGTAGACTACATCTTGTGTAGGCGATGTAATTTGAAGGAAGTCAGTGACTGCAAAGTAGTAGCGGGTGAGAGTGTTGCCACACAGCATAGAATGGTGGTGTGCAGGATGATGCTGATGGTGAGGAAGGTGAAGAAGGCAAAGGCAGAGCAGAAGACAAAGTGGTTGAAGCTGAAAAAGGAAGTGTTGTGTTGTCTTCAAGAAGGAATTGAAAATGGCTTTGGGTGGTCAGGAAGTGCTGCCAGATGAGTGGACAACTACAGCTAATGTGATCAGGGAGACAGGTAGGAGAATACTTGGTGTGTCATCTGGAAGGAGAGGAGATAAGGAGACTTGGTGGTGGAATGAGGAAGTGCAGGAGTGTGTACAAAGGAAGAGGTTAGCTAAAAAGAAGTGGGACATTGAGAGGACCAACGAGAGTAAACAGGAGTACAGGGAGATACAGCGTAAGGCGAAGGTAGCGGTGTCAAAGGCCAAACAGAGGGCATATGAAGACTTGCATGCTCGGTTGGAAAATAAAGAGGGAGAAAATGATTTATACAGGTTGGCATAGCAGAGAAATAGAGATGGGAAGGATGTGCAGCAAGTTAGAGTGATTAAGGACAGAGACGGAAATGTACTGACTGATGACAGAAGTGTGCTGGGAAGATGGAAAGGGTACTTTGAAGAGCTGATGAATGAGGAAAATGAGAGAGAAAAAAGAGTAGAAGAGGTGACTGTTGAGGACCAGGAAGTAGCAAAGATTAGTAAGGGTGAAGTGAGGAGGGCATTGAAGAGGATGAAGAGTGGAAAGGCAGTTGGTCCTGATGACATACCAGTGGAGGTATGGAAGTGTCTAGGAGAGGTATCAGTAGATTTCCTGAACAAGACCATTCAACAAGGCCTTAGAGAGTGAGAGGATGCCAGAGGAATGGAGGAGAAGTGTGCTGGTGCCCATTTTTAAGGGAGATGTGCAGAGTTGTGGCAACTACAGAGGGATAAAGTTGATGAGCCATACGATGAAGTTAGGGGAAAGAATAGTGGAAGCTACACTAAGGGCAGAGGTCAGCATTTGTGAACAATAGTTTGGTTTCATGCCAAGAAAGAGCACCACAGATGCACTGTTTGCCTTGAGGATGTTAATAGAGAAGTACAGAGAAGGTCAGAAGGAGCTGCATTGTGCCTTTGTGGATCTGGAGAAAGCACATGACAGGGTGCCGAAAGAGGAACTGTGGTATTGCATGAGAAATTCTGGAGTGGCAGAGAAGTATGTTAGAGTGGTGCAGGACATGTATGAGAGATGTAAGACAGTGGTGAGGTGTGCTGTCGGTGTGACAGAAGAGTTCAAGGTGGAGGTGGGACTGCATCAAGGGTCAGCTCTGAGCCCCTTCTTGTTTGCTATGGTGATGGACAGGCTGACAGACGAGGTTAGACAAGAATGTTCATGGACTATGATGTTTGTAGATGACGTGATCTGCAGTGAGAGCAGAGAACAAGTGCAGGAAAATCTAGAGAGGTGGAGGTATGCCCTGGAAAGGAGGGGAATGATGGTTAGCCTCAGTAAGACAGAATACATGTGTATGAATGCCCAGGACCCAACAGGAACGGTGAGGTTACAGGGAGCAGAGATAAGGAAGGTGGAGGATTTTAAGTACTTAGGCTCAACAATCCAGAGCAATGGCGAGTGTGGAAAAGAGGTGAAGAAGCATGTGCAGGCTGGTAGGAATGGTTGGAGAAAAGTGTCCGATGTGATGTGTGATCGGAAGGTATCGGCAAGAATGAAAGGAAAAGTGTACAAGATGGTGTTGAGGCCAGCGATGTTGTATGGTTTAGAAACAGTGGCCCTGGGGAAAAGACAGGAGGCAGAGCTGGAAGTAGCAGAGATGAAAATGTTGAGGTTCTCTTTGGGAGTAACAAGGATGGATAGGATTAGGAATGAGTACATCAGAGGGACAGCACATGTAAGACGTTTTGGAGACAAAGTCAGAGAGGCCAGATTGAGATGGTTTGGACATGTACAGAGGAGGGATAGTGAGTATATTGGTAGTAGGATGCTGAGGTTGGAACTACCAGGCAGAAGGCCTAGAGGAAGACCAAAGAGACGATTCATGGACGTGGTGAAGGAGGACATGAAGGCAGTTGGTGTAAGAGAAGAAAATGCAGAGGATAGGGTGAGATGGAGGCAGATGATTTGCTGTGGCAACACATGAAGGGTAAAGCCGAAAGGAAAAGAAGAAGAAGAGGTCCAGCTTAAAGGCTCCACAATAGCAAATTGTTAGGATTTTATTTACTGTAATGTTCATTTTAGGCATAGCCTAACTTTAAATTGCTCCATGTACTGTGTGAATCAATGTTTGTGAATGATTGCATGAATATGTATTTGCAAGCTGACCTGCAAAGGGCTGGAGTCCAATTAAGGATGTGTTTTGGCCTCACACATTTTTCCTGGGATCAGCTGTAGATCTACAATTACTCAGAAGTTGAATGGATGATTGAATATTCCCTTATAAGTGCCTCATTAATTTGTTGACAAATTTGATTTATTAAAAAAATGTCACATTTTTCAAAGAACATCCCCCAACACACACACACACACACACACACACACACACACACACTATTCTCACATAACAATAGACATTCTGACAAAGAGTCCTAAGAAGGAGAAATGGCAAGGAAAACACTGAGATGAAGCAGGTTCACAAGATTACTCATCCTCCTTGGGTTGACACGTGACACTTGTAGGTGAGGTTGTAAACCATTACAATGCACTTTTGTAGAACAGGAAAGTCAGACAGTGCTGTCTGTTAAGACATTCTATGTGACCATTGTGAGTGAGAGTTATGAAATGATCAGGTATTTCCCTCTGATTCTCCCCTGAAGAAAGGGGGAGGTGTAAAGTGAAGTTCTGGGGAGTGCAATCTTTATGGTATCTTTGCAACACCACTCAGCATCAGAAAGAGCAAAAGCTTAAAGCAAGAAGTTGAGGTAGAAAATTATGACATCATGATTAGTTATACTGTATGTTTGAGGAAAGAAACTCAGTTACATGTGTGCAAACATGAGAAAGTTTGTGTGTGTGTGTGTGTGTGTGTGTGTGTGTGCATGTGTATAATGTTTGTGTGTGTGTGTGTGTGTGTGTGTGTGTGTGTGTGTGTGTGTGTGTGTGTGTAGTATGTTTGTGTGTGTGTGTGTGTGTAGTATGTTTGTGTGTGTGTGTGTGTGTGTGTGTGTGTGTGTGTGTGTGTGTGTGTGTGTGTGTGTGTGTGTGTTTACCCACATGCTTGCTCTGTACATGCCTCAGAAATATGCTGGAGCTCTCTCAGCTGAGCCTTTTTTTTTCCTGACACAAAATTGGATTAAGTGTGAACAGAAGAGACAGAGAAATATTGACTCCTTCTCGGAAAGCAGAGAGGGGATGACGCCTTTCCAATAACCATAAACCCTAGGGCTGAAAATAGATCATACAATTGTATATATCACTTGTGAGCAGTTGCAGACAGAGGAGGGTGCTGTTCCACTTTCTGTGTCAATCAGGCAGTTTTAAATCAACATGCGTGCAGTAATGTGCATAGTATATGATTAGGTAATAATTAGGTGCACTGAGAACATACTGTATTTTCACTTTTGATAAATGGTTCTGTGTATGCTAAACTAAACTATGCGGCTGACTATTTTTAACCACAGAATATTAGGAACAGCGATGTTAGGATTCTTCTGTATGTGTAGTCTGTTTATTGACTTAGATGCATGACAAAACAATGACAGGCTCTTCCAGTAAGGGAAGTTTGATATGTGTTCTCTGCATGAAACATCTGCTTTCTCACTGTTTATCTCACACTTACACAGTGCAGTCACTCTACAGCCATTAAGCGGATCAAGGTTTTCCGGTAGAACCCTGAGGCATCACAATCAGCCACCTGCATAACGAACCCCTTTTCCCAGACTATAAGGCCTGCTACTACTACTTCACACTTGCTGTTCAGCTGTAATGCTGTCATCTGAATTGACTGGAAATGGGGAAAGAACTTTCTGTGGTGGACAAATAAATACTTTTATTTAATATAATTTTAATCTAAGTAAATTGTTTGTTTTTTTTGTTTTTTTTTATCATATTTTATGATAAAAAGCCATGCTATTGTATTTGACTGTACTGTACTGTACTGGTTAAACTCTTTATATTCCAAAGCAGGGGTGACTTTACAAAAGTAAAATCCGCCATCCCATCTGCCAGGCTTTGCTGAGCCTTTACAGTTTTTTTCTCCTTTATTGGTTCCGAGCAGGAAGTCGGTCTCCAAGGACAAAGGCAGTGCCAAACCTGGCTTTGTTTAGCAGACAGGTTTACGGTAAGGATTGCATCTGTGTGTGAACTGCACAGAACCATGTGACTGCCATGTCATTATGCAAATATTTGTATTTATACAAAATGCTCAAATTATATTTTCACAGCACTGTTTATTTTACTCAAATAAGCAGATGGCACAGCTGTAGGTTTACCGAAGGTCATTTCTGTACACCTTTTTTTTTTTTTTTTTTTTTTTTTTAGGCCTTTTTTAGCCAGTTTCAGGTTTTGGTTCTGCCTGTAGCAGAAGCGTGATTATGTATAGCAGTGATTGTTATCCCTACAAAAATATTCATTCCTGATAGAGGTTGTATTTTTCCACTGCAGTTCCTGAGTGACCCACAAGCAACATTCAAGAGTTGACATGTTGAATTAACTGACAGGTCACACCTGAATAAATCATCCAGGAAATTATTCCTATGTATTTTTAAAGACTCACCCATCTGTACTCCTAAAGCATATTTATTTTACTCTGACAAAATGTACAGTGGTTGGTTGCATAACCTGATTTCTAAACATGATTATTTGAGTCAAGAAAGTTTTTCATGCAGGCCTGAATTTGACTAAAATCTACTCGTATTTACTGCATAACAGACAAAAACATTAAAATCCTAGGCTTATCCTTTATTTTAATTAAATTACATTAGTACAAATTTGTCATCTACACAAAGAATGATAATTTCTAAAATTTACTTCTGTTTTCCGCACTCACCCCCTCCCCCTCCCACAGACACACAAACATTAATTACAAAATATTTTTTATTATTTTTTAATTTAAGTCTTCTTTCATCTTTCTGTTCATACCTATTTTCTGCTGCACACACAGTCTTCTCCAAGCTGCAACATGATGTAAGGAAAGTCTCTCAACTGTGCAGCTCCTTTCCTGTTTACACTCATCTTTCCCACGATCTCTTTGTCTTCTATCCTTCATCCTAATTTAGGTCTTCCCCTGTAATTCTCCTGTCCCCTTTTCCTTGCCTAACTATTTTACTCTGTTTGTGTCTTTTACCCCTTATCTCCAAAAGTGTGCTTATACCTACAACAATCCCCTTGCCCCATTTCTCATATTCTCCCTCTGTTTTTCTATGTGGGAAAGTCACATGGTTTCCGTGAAGTCGAGTACCATAAAGCACTGCGTATGGGGGGGGGATCAGTGGGGGTCTCACTGGCAGCTTTGCTTTCAAACTCATTGCAAGTAACCCTTTAACATTTTCCCATGTTGAAATTTATGAAACAAGGCTGCCTGCTGTATCTGCGCTTGTTTGCAGTAGAAGAAGGATTTAGTAAATAAAATGCAGCACAAAATTCAGTCATTGATTAATTTTTGAAACACTTATTCCTAATTAGGGTTGAGGGGAGGCTGGTAACCATCTCAACCCACTCTTGGCGAGAGCAGAATACACCCAGGACATCTTGCCAGGCCATCGCAGCAGCACAAAATTGTATCTATAAAACTTATAGCTAATGAAACCCCGGGAAGTAGCATGCAATTGAAGGTTAAAATAATGACAGAGAGATAATCAATATGAACATAGCTTAAAATAATGCTTTTGTTTTTTTAATATTGCTCTGTGTGACGCAGAATATGTTCAAATATTGCAGACAATAATGGAAATGTATGTTAGAATACATACCACTGTCTGTGTGTTTCAGATCCTGGTTCAGGATGTTTTTATTTCTGACAAGTAATAGAAATTAACATATCATCATCTTCATCCGCTTAATCCGCAGTCAGGTCACGGGGGCAGCAGCCAAAGCAATAGGGACTAGACGTCCTTCTCCCTAGCCACTTCCTCCAGCTCTTATGCGGTGACACCGAGGCGTTTCCAGACCAGCTAAGAGACATCCAGACATCCAGCCTCCAGCGTGTTCTGGGTCTCCCCGGGGTCTCTTCCCGGTTGGACATGCCCGAAAAACCATACCAGAGAACCATTCGGGAGGCATTCTAACCAGATGCCCAAGCCACCTCATCTGGCTCCTCTCAATGTGGAGGAGCAGCGATTCTACTCTGAGCTCCTCCAGGATGGCTGAGCTTCCCACCCCCATCTTTAAAGGAGAGCCCCGCTACCTGGCGAAGGAAGCTCATTTCAGCCACTTGTATTCGCAGTCTTATTTATTCGGTCACTACCCAAAGTTTGTGACCATAGGTGACGGTTGGAACATAGATCGACTGGTAAATTTAGAGCTTTTCTTTTTGCGACTCAGCTCCCTCTTCACTGCGACGCACCGGAACAAGCTCTGCTTTACAGCAGAGGCTGTAGCAATCCGCCTGTCAGTGTCCTACTCCATCTTTCTCTCACTCGTGAACAAGACCCTGAGATACTTAACGTCCTCCCCTTGAGGCAGGACCTCATTCGAGATCCGAAGGGTGCATTCCATTTTTTCTGGCTGAGAACCATGGCCTCGGATTTGGAATTGCTGATTCTCATCCTGGCTGCTTCGCACTCAGCTGCGGATTGCTCCAATGAGACCTGGAAGTCCTGCATTGGTGAAGCCAAAATGACGCCATAGGATCTTGTCTCTGCTTTTTGCAGATGATTGTTGTCCTTTTGACTTCATTAACCCAGGACCTTCAGTGAGAGCTGGAGATCCTGGATTGATGAAGCCAAAAGGACGACATCATCTGCAAAATAGCAGAGACGAGATCCTATGGTCACCAAACCAGAACCCCTCAATACCGTAAAAATTATTAACAGAATTGGTGACAAGAGACAGTCTTGAAGGACTCCAACCCTCACCAGAAACGAATTTGACCTGTTGTTACCAATGCGGACCATGCTCTGGCTATGGTGATACAGAGACTAAATGGAAACGGGCTCCATACGAGGTAGCCCAAGGGACAATACACCTACTCTAAATCCACAAAACACATATGGACACATTCAGCAAACTCCCATGCCTTCTCTAGGATCTTGAGGAGCGTATAGAGTTGATCGGGAGTACTATGGCCAGGATGCATCGTTCCTCCTGAATCTGAGGTTCAGCTATCAGTTGGATCCTCCTCTGCAGTACCCCTGCATAGACTTTCCCGGGTAGGCTGAGGAGTGTGATTCCACAATAATTGGAACACACCCAGCGGTCCTCCTGTTTAAAAAAGGGGACTATCACCCTGGTTTGCCAATACAGAGGTACGGTCCCCGATGACCACACAATGTTTCAGATACGGCTCAGCCAAGACAGTCCTACAACATCCAGTGACTTGACATATTCAGGGCGGATTTTATTCAACCCTGGAGCCTGACCACCAAGGAGCTTTTTGACTACCTCAGGAACCTCAGCTCCAGTGCTGGCTGGACCCCCACCTAAACCCCCAGGGTCTTCCTCCTCCATGGAGGACATATTGGTGGGATTGAGGAGGTCCTCAAAGTATTTTTTCCACCTCCCAACAATATCCCCAGTCAAAGTGAGCAGCTTCCCACTTCCACTGTAAACAGTATTTGTGGAGAACTGCTTTTCCCTCCTGAGGGCAACTGATAGTTGCTTTCCTGGCGCTCACCGAACTCTTCCCTTGACTGAGATTTTGCATCAGCAACAGCTTGGGCTGCAGCATGTTTGGTCTGTCGGTACCTGTCTGCTGCCTTGGGAGTCCCATCGGCCAATAAGGCCCAATAGGGCTCCTTTTTCAGCTGGACACCCCCCTTCACTGCGGGAGTACACCACCGGGTTCCAGCCACAGCTACGGGCTGCCACCTCAACAATGGAGGCATGAAACATGCCCCATTCAGATTCCATGTCCCCTGCCTCCTTCAGGATTTCATTGTAGCTCTGCCAGAGGTGGGAGTTAAAGACCCCTCTGACTCCACCAATTGATCCCAGCAGACCCTAACTATGTGCTTTGGCCTACCAGGTCTGGAGGGCGGCCTCAGCCCGCCATTTGAGCCAACTCACCACCAGGTGGTGATTGGCTAATCGCTCAGCTCCTCTCTTTAGCCGAGTGTCCAGAACATTCAGGCACAAGTCTGTTGACATGACTCCAAAAGCGATCATCCAACTGCGGCCTAGAGCATCCTGGTGCCAAGTGCACTTTGGAGAGGCCATACCTGCTGATCACACCCTTCCAGGTCACACTGTCATTGCCCACGTGGGTGTTGATGTCTTCCAGGAAAATGATGGCGTCCCCAGGGGGAGCGTTCTCCAACACACTCCCTACAGACTCCAAGAAGGGTGGGTACTCAGAACTGTCATTTGGTGCATAAGCACAAACAACAGTCGGGACCTGTCACCCACCTGAAGGCAGAGGGAAGCTACCTTTTCCTCAACTGGGGAGAACCCCAACATGAGGGCACTGTGACAGGGGGCAACAAGGATGCCCACACCGGCTAGCCACCTCTCCATACGAGCAACTCCAGAACAGAATAAGGTCCAGCCCCTCTCAAGATGGGTGGTTCTAGAGTAGAAGCTATGTGTTGAGGTGAGTCCGACTATATCTAGTCATTATCTCTCAAAATCACAAACCAGCTCGGGCTCCTTCCCCACCAGATAGGTGACATTCCATGTCCCAAGAATCAGAGTCAGTAGCCAAGGATCGGCCCAACAGAACCCAGCCTTCTGCTGCCACCCAACTCATAATGCATCCGACCCCTATAGCCCCTCCCGTAAGTGGTGGGTCCATGGGAGGGTGGAGCAATTCTCCTTTTCAGGCTGGGCCCGGCCAAGCTCCTTATATGTTTCTCCATATAGGAGTCTTTTAGCCTACGCTTCGTCTGGACCTTCACCTCGGACCTGTTTGCCTTGAGTGACCCGACCAGGGGCATAATGTTCCCGACAACATAGCTCCTTGGATCATTAGGACACGTAAACCTGTCCACCACGATAAGATCGCAATTCAAGGAGGGACAAATAAACATTTTTGTTCACAAAAACCACAAAATATTTACTGTATATTTATTTTTGAGTCATAATTAAAGAAAACCTAACTTATACATGTAGAGTATATTATAAAAGCGGAATGGTCCCAGGCTTGCATATTGCATTAATGTGTTTTTGTGATGATTATGCAGAAACTACAATGAATTATTGCCAGGGCTATAGCCTTACTATATACACATATATACGTATAACAGTGTTTATCATCATTTAAAAAGAAGTGTAACATCAGATATGTAAATTAAATAATACAATAATAGCACTCCACAAAGGCGATTCAGGTGGTATATGCTTATTGTGTGCTTATAAACACAGTCTCTGGCACTGGTTTAACTCTGACTGTTTTCTCTTGAACACCATAAGTCCCATGACAGCAGAGCTATCGTCAGGCTGGCAGATGCTGATGCTGTGTGAAGGAATGTGGCTGAAAGTACTTCTGGTTCCTGGAATGCCTCTGGCGTTATCTGCAGTGGCTTTAATGCAATTACCTCAGCTCAGGCCCACAAAGAGGGATTCCTGGAACTCTAGAGGGCCTTTGTTTTGACAGGTTTACTGAGTTAACAAAAGTATACCTGACTGCAGTATTCTGGGATTTTTTTTTTTTTTTTGGCAGTTATTCATTTATACCCACAGAGAACTCACAGAGCACTCCCTCTGATGGGGTCAAGGATATGATTAATTTGACACTCTGATTTATTTAAAACTAAAATTATTTTATATTATGAAAGAAGAAAAAACTTTGTACTTTGAAGGAAGCTTTCCTGTTAAAACTGCAATGATCAACAGGTCAAATGAAAAAGTTTGGAAATTATAAGGATATTACTTATGCTGATATTTACTTCAGCAATTAAATAATAACAATGAAGAAATAAATAAACAATGCAACATCCAAGAAATATCTCTAGTATACAGTCTGGACCATTTGAAGTAACAGTAAATGTTCCATTTCCTAAGGAATTACTCAAGGGTTATGCGAACAACGCTTTCCACAGATGAAGTCCTGGCCTGAGGGAGGAATTCAAGATAGTTTTGCACTGCAGGGAAGCCGTGAGTCATACTTGTTTGGCTTGAGGTGGATGGGTGGCTTTTCTTCAAAACATTTCTCATTCTCAGCAGATCTCTCATTACTTCAAACAGAGCAGGAGAAATAATGTTGCTATGGGGACAAATTTTGTTTGTATTTATTACCTCTAGTTCAACTCCAAACCCCTCTTTGTATAAGCCAAAGAAATGCTTCAAATAAACAGTAAGTATTGAAAATGAACCGCAATGAACATTTATGGTGGTGGCCAAGGATTAACGAGAAGTTGAAGCTACATTCCAGAAAATGTTAATCAAACCATCACACAGTAAATCTTACACAAAGGGTTTTTCCCTGTAAGATCCTACAATTCTGAAATATGGTATTGTTTGTGCTACATTAAATAGTATGTAAAGAGCTTAAGCTTAAACACTAATTAAAGAATAACTTTCATGGGTAATTTCACCACCATGTTTCATCATACATATTCAAACCCGAGGTTCCAATCACACTTGATTTTACTAATTGGCTCTTTAACAGTTCTTCGTGACTTGAAATGGGTGTGATGAAGCACTGAAAACAGCAAAAAATGCAGTAGGTCATCCAGGACTAGGGTTGGAAACATTTGTTCTAAGTGTACTACATATCTCTTCCAGAGTATGAATGAGTAAAATGCTACATCATAATCAAAGTTGGTATCTGCTTCCTTTGCTTTAAACCCTCTTTAAAGGGTACCTGTACCCAAAATTGACAGCGTTAAAAAAAGATCCACCATACCTTATTAGTAACTTTTAAACATCGCGTGATGTCGGTAGTTTATTTATTAATCCACATTTCCTTGTCTTCTGTATGACATTCCTTGCTCACGAAGGTTCAGCGCGCGAACATGTTGGCTTTTTTCACCGGGGGCAAAGGTCATTGTGACGTAACATCGTTGACAGTCGTTTCGCCAATTGCAGAATGTCAGTGTATTTTCCTCAAGCAATTCATGTTCTTTACAACAATAGCACTCCTGATCGTTTTTTTGACGCACGCATTTTCGACAAGAGCACCAAATATTTGCTGGTTGTTTGCTACAATTTTCCCATGTAAGAGCTTCTGCCGACTCTCCAATATCGTCCTCTGAGTCGTCACTTTCCTGGTCCGATTTCACTAAATGTGGATAGTCTTTCTTCGGTGGTTCATATAAATAACCTTCTGCTCCTTCTTTGAAATTGTCTTCGTACATGGTTTAAAAAAACTACTATAATGTCTGTTTTTTCCAATTTTCCTTGAGCTTGTGTTATTGTTTCAAGTATATATGCCATAGGTTTACATAGCAATCTCGCAGTTCTTGTGGAGGATTTGTCAACGATGTGACGTCACAGGAAATGTGACGCTGCAAAACTCCTGTGCTCTGAAGCTTGACGATAATGAAGCCCTTAAATCGCTTAAAGCGGGTTTGTGAGAGAATATAATAAACACCTTATAGGTGTTTTGTCACTAGCTATGCACAATACATCAAATTGGGTATATGAGCGCTTTCACAACAGGTACCCTTTAATTTTAACTTGCTGCTTTACAGAATGTAGACTGTGTGTCTCGTGTCAGATTTCTATTCACTTTTTAGACACTCTAAAGGCTGAACCAATACCTGGCTGGCCCAACAGATGGGTTTTTTCAGTTTACCCAACAGACAAAACATGTCTGTATTCTGAGAAAAATAGATATTAGCACATAAAGGTTAGAGGAAAAATTAGCAGCATATACATAGAAAAATATATGTATTATGTCATGTACAGTTTCATTGGCATTTTCATAATGAGAAGCGGTAAGGAAGGATTGTGGTCAACCACCAGGGAAGGTGTAAAGTATCCTAGTGATAGTTAGCCAGCCTAGGCTGAAGTTTGTAATCTAGCCATATAGGACATGTCTTGCTCAAGGCTCTTTGTGGTACGAAGGAAAAGGGCTTCCTGACAGTGAGTATGAGTCATCTTCTCAGTGTCTGGATGCAGTTCCTTGAATGGCTGATTTGAGCAACGACTGGTTGTAACATCTCCTTTCATAATCGCATGCCTTCCATCCTAAACTTGCTCTATTCTGCCTCCACACACAGCCTTTACAGGGTGACCCAAAAACATCCCTGTGTGAGCCCAACTAGGCTCGGGTGTTAAAAGCCCAACAGACTTTACCTACCAAAAATATTCCTCACTTCAAAAGCAAATTTGAAAAAAAAAGGGTGAAATATAATCAAATTATTATATTATCACACATTAAACTTTATTCAGTACAGTTTTATTCATCATTATTTGCACACATGGAATTTGGTGAGGCAGAACAGGCGGTGCTATGATCTGTCAGTAGCCCAATCCAAACTTGAAGAACTCTGTGTGGTTTCAGCAAGATGGACCTATGGCACACACAGCTCGAGGATTATTGGAAGTGCTTAGGGAAAATTTCTGGATGAGGTGATCTTGTTGCTTGGCGATGTTGAGTCGCTAGCTCATTCCCCTGTCCTTGACACTTGTGATTTTTTTTTTCTGTGGGGGTTTCTAAAATCACGAATGTGGACTAATTGACCCCAAACCCTTGAAGTCCTTAAGGTTAATATTCATTAGGAGATAGTATTTGTTTGAACCAAACTTTAATCATTGAGCCATGGCAGCCTTCAGAAATTACCTCCAAGTGTGTATAACACCCACAGTTTAAAGAATGTCATCATGAAAACATGATCGATAAAGACTATACTGTATTGAATAAACATTCGTGTATGCAAATGATGATTTGATTTTTTTTTTCTGATTTCTTTTCAATTTACCTTTGTCATGTGGCAGGTCTTTCTTGGGTCATCCTGTACAAGTTAGCCGTTCATGAACATAGGCAATAAGTGATTAGCTTTTTTGTTTATTTATTTTAATCTTTTATTAACAGAACACCATCTAATGCAGCCCGGGGGTGGGGGGGGGCAGTGTTCATCCTCACACCGGTCCTAAGCCCCGATAAATGTAGAGGGTTGTGTCAGGAAAGGCATCGGATGTAAAACCTGTGCCAGATTATATATGCAAATCATCAATACGACTTTCATACCGGATCGGTTGAGGCTCGTGTTAACAACGACCACCGTGCTGTTAACCAACAGGGTGCTGATGGAAACTGGACCACTGTTGATTGAAGAAGGAGAGGTGGAGGGCATGTCCGTAGGTGGGGAGAAAAGAGGAAAGGAATGAGTCTAGGACTGAGAGTAGGGACTTTGAATGTTGGAACTATGACAGACAAAGCTAGAGAGCTGGCGGACATGATGCAGAGGAGGAAGGTGGACACACTGTGTGTTCAGGAGACAAGGTGGAAAGGTAGCAAGGCTAGAAGCTTAGAGGCAGAGTTTAGTTTAATCAGTTTTTTCATGATGTGGATGGGAAGAGAAATGGAGTCATCTTGAAGGAGGGGTTGGTCAGGAATGTTCTAGAAGTGAAAAGAGTGTCAGACAGAGTGATGAGTCTCAAGTTAGAAATTGAAGGCATGATGTTCAATGTTGTTAGTGCTTATGCCCCACAGGCGGGATGTGAGCTAGAAGAGAAGGAGAGATTCTGGAGTGAGTTAGATGAAGTGATGCAGAGTACCCCCAGAGGTGAAAGCGTGGTCATTGGTGCAGACTTCAATGGACATGTCGGTGCAGGCAACAGAGGGGACGAGGAAGTGATGGGCAGGTTTGGTATCCAGGACAGGAACACAGAAGGACAGATGTTGATAGATTTTGCAAAAAGGATGGAAATGGCTGTGGTGAATACTTTCTTCCAGAAGAGACAGGAGCATAGGGTGACTTATAAAAGCAGAGGTAGGAGCACAAAGGTAGACTACATCTTGTGTAGATGATGCAATTTGAAGAAAGTGACTGCAAAGTAGTAGTGGGTGAGAGTGTTACCAAATAGCATAGAATGGTGGTGTGCAGGATGACGCTGATGATGAGGAAAGTGAAGAAGACAAAGGCAGAGCAGAAGACAAAGTGGTGGAAGCTGAAAAAGGAAGAGTGTCGTGTTGTCTTCAAGGAGGAGCTGAAACAGGCTTTGGGTGGTCAGGAAATGCTTCCAGATGACTGGACAACTACATCTAATGTGATCAGGGAGACAGGTAGGAAAGTACTTGGTGTGTTGTCTGGAAAGTATATGAGGAGACTTGGTGGTGGAATGAGGAAGTGTAGGAGTGTGTACAAAGGAAGAGGTTAGCTAAGAAGAAGTGGAACATTGAGAGGACTGAAGAGAGTAAAGAGGAGTACAGGAAGACACAGCATAAGGTGAAAGTAGCGGTGTGAAAGGCCAAACAGAGGGCATATGATGACTTGTATGCTCGGTTGGATGGTAAGGAGGTAAAAATGATTTATACAAGTTGGCACAGCAGAGAAATAGAGATGGGAAGGATGTGCAGCAAGTTAGAGTGATTAAGGACAGAGTGGGGAAATGTATTGACTGATGAGAGAAGTGTGCTGGGAAGGTGGAAAAAGTACTTTGAAGAGCTGATGAATGAGGAAAATGAGAGAGAAAAAAGAGTAGCAGAGGTTACCGTTGAGGACCAGGAAGTAGCAAATATTAGTAAGGGTGAAGTGAGGAGGGCATTGAAGAGGATGAAGAGTGGAAAGGCTGTTGGTCCTGATGACATACCAGTGGAGGTATGGAAGTGTCTAGGAAAGGTAGCAGTAAATTAATCATGTCTAGCAATACGCAATTCAAAAATTCCCGTTTTTTTGGGTCACCATATATAATACAAAGTGGGGCCGGTTGCGTAGTGGTTAGGGTGATGTGCTCATGATCGGGAGGTTCTGAGTTCAAATCCCACCGAGACCCTCACTGTGCTAAGACCCCTGGTCAAGGTCTCAACCACAAGTGTGCCTCTGTTCACCCAGCGGTATAAATGGGTACCAGTAAAATATACCGGGAAGGTAACCTGCGATGGACTAGTGTCCCATCCAGGAGGAGTTGAACTCCTGGTCGCTTCACGCTATGGGAACCAGGGATAAGCACCGGCCTGATGAGCCACTATGGCTCGGGTGTAAAAACCCAAGACTTTACCTAAATAATACAAAACTTTCTTTTACTCATGATTAGTGGTTATGTGAAACCAGTTATTCAACAATTGTGATTGCCTTTTTAAATTATAATGACAATACAAACTTATCAAATCAGCCTGATTCAAAATTTACAAAGCTTACTTCTTAATACCAGCTTTTGCCCTCTTTAACATCAGTGGCAGCTTGAAATCATTTGTGGTAGCTGTGGATGTGGCACTTTATTTTCTCAGATGGAAAAGCTGCCCATTCATTTTGGCAAAAAGCTTCCAGTTCCTCTAAATTCTTTCTCTTCCATGAACTGTATAGTTGAGATATCCCCAAAGTGGGTCAATGATATTGAGGTCAGGAGTCTGAGATGGACACTTCAGAACTATCATTTGGTTCTTCTGTATTCAATGACAGGTTGACTTCCATTTACGTACAATCATTTTCGTGTTGGAATGACCAAGTACATACCATGAACAATTTACAGACAAGTGCAAGTTTTCCTCCAGTATTTTCTAACATGCTGCGTTCATACATTCCCAAAACATCAGTGTGTTCTACAGTAGGAATTGTGTCCATTTCATCATTGGCTTTGACTCCTTTCCAAATGTCGCATTTATGGTTGTGGCCAAAAAAGTTCAATTTTGGTTTCATCACTTCAAATAACTTTGTACCCAGTTTTGAGGCTTGTCTCTGTGCTGTTTATTGTAAGCAGGCAGCTTTGTGGCACTGGTGCAGTAATAGCTTTCTTTTTGTAACTAGACCATTCTTTTTTATTGCGCACCTTGAAACAGCCATCTCACTTTTTTAGAGTGCTGTATACCAGCTGAAGTTACTTGTGGGTTTTTCTTTGCGGCCCAAACTACTTTCCTGGCAGTTGTGGCTGAAATATTTGTTGGGTTACCTGACCGTAGCTTGGTTCCAACAGCAGCCGTCATTTCCCCAAAAAGTCTGAACACTGCTGATTGGCATTCTCAATTCCTTGGATATTCTTTAATATCTATTTCTGTTTTATAAAGTACAACCACCTTGTCCTGCAGATCCTTTTATAATTCTTTTGCTCTCCCCATTGCATCCAGCAACCTCAGTGCAGCACTGACTGACAAATGCAGGAACTGTCAGGAACCCAGAAACTCGCTGACTTTTTACACACACACACACACACACACACACACACACACACACACACACACACACAAACTGATTATAAGTAAACAGCTCAAAGGTGAGAATGGTTAGTACCCCAATTTAACTGGAGCATGGAATGCAATGATCGTGGCGGAAAGGCGCGGAACACACTCTACGGAGGAGCTTTGGCATTTTTACACAGAAAATGGGTCAAAAACCTATGGAAAATTGTACCTTCGAAACACCTTTGGAACGTTCACATAATGTGCGGAAAAGACACGGAAAGACAGTGGTACAATGTTGGAATACATGCGTAAAAGCACTGGGATTACCTTCGGAACCAGTGCGGATTGCAAAGGAAGACCGTCGGATAATTCACGGAAAGCACGGAACACTTGAGGAACGACTACGCCACTACTCCATTTTAGAAGGAAAAGCTACTTATTGAATGAAGGCGGAACGTTCACGTTCAACACGAAATGACTAAGGAATGACTGAGGAATACCAGGCGTAACCACGTTTCAACTAAGAAAAATCGGCAAAGATCAAAGGATTTGCTCCTGATTCTGCCTATAAATACTCAGGGTCGACCAAGGAAGCCCATTCTGCCAATCAACTCCATACTGGAAACACCAAGAAGCTCTTCCAAAATGGATAAGCATAGAGAAATGGCTGACTTGGAGCTGCTCCACGTGCTGCTGTTGTTTCACCAATACACCAAGATGCAACGAGACGACAGCAGAGGAGTTCCAAAAAAAGGGGATACACACCCAAACACTTCTAGGTACATCCACGGCTGGCGGTGGAAAAAAAAGAATTGGCCTTGGAAATTATGGCAACCTCATGGAGGAGCACCGTATCAAAGACAAGCAGTCCTTCTTCAACTATCTCCAGGTCCTACCTGAACTGTTTGACGAGTTGCTGATGGCTTTAGCTTCTCGACTGACCAAGAAGAATACTAACTTCAGAAGTGCACTCAGTCCTGGTCTAAAACTAGCTGTCACCTTGGGTGACAATTATCCTACGCTGGCCTACAACTTCAGGGTATGTCATCACACCATTGCAAGTTTCCTACCAGAGGTCTGTCAGGCCATCACCAACCACTACGAGGTCGTACAGTGTCCACATACTGTGCAGGAATGGAAAATACTCAGCTGGGATTTCCAGGAAAAATGGAACCTGCCTCATGCTGTTGGAGCCTTGGATGGGAAACACGTCGCCATTAGAAAGCCACCATCTTCAGGAAGCCTTTATCACAACTACAAGGGATTTTTCTCCATTGTTCTGCTGGCACTGGTATACGCCATCTACAGGTTCCTATGGATAGACGTTGGTGGCATGGGCCACCTGTCTGATGCCCAGATATTCAACTCCTCAGAGCTCAGAGAGTGCATAGAAGATGGCACCATCAACTTCCCCACACCAATGTCTCTGCCCCAAGACGACACTGACATACCATACTTGGTGATGATGCTTTTGCTCTCAGGAAGTACCTCATGAAGCCATTTTCCAGGCGATCCCTTACAGAGGAAGAATTGGCCTAGAACTACAGGGTATCCAGACGACGTCGAGTGGTTGAGAATGCGTTTGGCATCTTGGCCAACCGCTTGCTGTTCTTGATGTCTACACTGCAACAAGGACCAGATGTAGTCAGACTTATGGTTGAAGCTGCTGTCTGTCTTCACAACGTCATGAGAATGAGATACACTGTCACCCAGGATGCAGTTTTGGACCCAGAAGACGATGAGCACAACATTATTCCAGGACAGTGGTGTGAAACTGCAAATCTGCATGACCTGGAACATGTGGTGGGTCCCAACAGAGACACTGTAGAGGCCAAGAAACAGAGCGAGTACCTGAAGCTCTACTTCAACAGTGAAGTTGGAAAAGTCTCTTAGCAGCCGTATGCCAACAGCCAGAAGAAGGTATGACAATGAACAATGGGTACTTTTTTAAATTGAACTATCATGTTATATGTTGGTTTCTGTTGTTGTTGAGGTAATTGTGTGTGTTGTTATTGACTCTTGTTTGTATTAAAGTCTTTTTAAATTTTTAATATCAATATGTCAATATGTTTATAATTTACAACATGTTTATAACTTGTAATAAATTTAAAATGTTACATATATTTATAATTTACAAGATGTTTATAAGTACTATATGTTTATAATTTGTAATATGTTTATAATCTACAATAAATTTAAATTTTAACATGTTTGTAATGTACAATATATTTATAATTTACAAGCTGTTTATTAAAGTACTATATTTTATATTTTACAATATGTTTATAATGCACATTAAATTTAAAATTTAACATATATTTGCAATTTACCATTTGTTTATAATGTGCAATATGTTTATAATTTACAATAAATTTAAAATTTAACATGTTAATATGTTTAATATCAATAATGTCAATACGTTCCTTTTATTTGCACCTCAGTAAATCATTCCAGACTAAAAACTATGCACACAAGTCCAAACCACAGTGATTTTAACTTTAAAATTTTATTACATGAACAGGAACACAGAAAAAGTAAAGTGAATGAACTGGAATAATTTAATATTTATAGTGGAAGTGACTTCCGTGAGTGTTCCGCAAGTCCTTCGTGTTATCCGCAGCCATTCCGCAAACCTTCTGTGAGTATTCCGTAGGGATCCGTAGATGAACCCAAATGTTCCGCGGACGCTTTTGACCATCCAGAAGAGGGAGGAAGGCTCCCGGAACGATCAAGGAACGGTGGCGGAATAAAAGGAATGATCACGGAACGTTTGAAGAAATGACAGAATGTTTGCGAAAGGACTGCGGAGCCAAAGGGAACACCTTCGGAAGATTTTTCTATGAACGTGCTTTTGAAATGTTCAAAAGTACGTTCGCGGAAGATTTTGGCTTGATGGAAGCAGAGGAATACATTTGGAATCATACGCAAGGACACGGAAGATGACGGAATGACTGTGGAACGTTGGAGGATGATGTCATTTTTGCTTCCGTGAGTCTGCCCCGCTCCAGTGAAATGGGGGTGTACCTTTAGTATCTATGTAAAGCTCTGTGTGTGTGTGTGTGTGTGTGTGTGTGTGTGTGTGTGTGTGTGTGTGTGTGTGTGTTTGTGTGTGTCAACTTGTGTGTACGATATCAAGCCAAAACCTCCAGGGTATGTAAACTTTTGCTAAAGGTAAATTTGTTAGTCTCTCTTGTCATTATGATTTAAAAACTGCAAAATGTATTTTTTTTAATAATAAATGGTTTTCATCCAAGCCCTAACTATGAGTCAGAGAAAAGTTTTTGTATTATCATTCATATTTGGTCACATATTCTCTAAAAAATGTAAAAAAAAAAAAAAAAAAAAACTAAATTAAAAAAAAAAAAAATCACTAATTCTTTCAATTGTGGTGTGTAAACCTATGTGCACAACTGAACTTTGTGTTACATTAAATTACTCTTAAAAGTTAAAGGTCAACTGATTATGTAATATGTTTAAGCATTTATTTCATTTATTTTGTTTATCAGTCACACATCTATTAAATTAACGATTCAGATGTATGGTCAGCCCATATGTTTTTGAGGTTATTTGCTTTGCTTTGTTAGTATCCCCAGCTTCACTATTTCTAATGTATTACTCTGTTAAAGATTAAGCTTAACCATGTCAGTCCAGAAACACTCTGTAGGCTACAGATGTATTTGAGCAAAATATAAACTGTTTTTTTTTTTTTTTTTATCTTGACACTTAATACCTGCAGTTGATTTTAAGCCTAACAATACACCGGTTTGTTCTGTTCTTTGTAGTTTTCCATGGCATATTTATACCGGAGTCTTAATCTAACCATCTAATTTTATTTTTGATTAAATGAAAGGCACTATAGAAATATAAACTACAAGTTATAACTAATATTAAAACTGAAATTACTATTTTGGCTAAATGTGTTCAGCTTAGAAAAATACCATTTTTAATCAGCTGTCCCAGCTCTCTGACTTCAGAGTAAACATGTACTTTCCTTCCCAAAAATAGTGTCACAATCTCGCGGTGATCTACGACCCTTTACTCAATTTCAAAGACAAGACAGTATTTATACGGAGCAGTAGCTCTAGAATGAAGCAGCAAGTACTGCAATCAAAAGCAATCCATAGTGCTTACTAAAACTGGGACCACAATCATATGCAATCGTGCACACTTTCAGCCACAAGGGAAAGAGTCACAAATATGAGTCAAACCATATTTTTATTCAAAGGACAGTGCATAACATAGCATACACAACATAAATTACAGCTAACAGTATAAAGCATATTTATTTTTCTTTATACAAGTAGTCATGCTCTAGATACTTCTATTTTTTAAAAATCCCATTTAAACAATCGAGGTTTTACAGTTTTACACCTCATTCCAACACAAGCACAGCTCATATTACTTATTAAAGTACTGAATAGATGATCTCCAGAATCAAATTTTATTGACAATTGGAAAATATAATCACTATTCTCTTGCAGTGGAGGATGGCATAAATCATGTTGTAGCACCTTAAATTTATTTGGAAATTTAATTCCAAAAGTAGTTTTTAAAAAAGAGTGAGGAAAAAGATGGGGTTAATTCTGACTATAATGGCAGAAATATACTGTGAATGTTAGGTTGCAACAGTCCTTAAAATTTCAAAGAAGGCAATTCAATTCAAGAATAAATTCAGATATTGAAAAAATTACAGGTTGGCAGAGGGCAAGTATCCCACTGACCAGAATCAACATCTTCAAATGGCACTAAACAAATATAGAATGGCATCAGATGTCTTACAAAAATAATTAAAATTTCAGTTGTATACAATTATAAGTGCACAGCAAACCCGATTCAAAATGTACTCTTCCTGGTGAGGATGAAGTCATTCAAAGCTATAAAAAGTCATTCATTCATGAGAATCAAAGGAGAAGTGACTGAAGTTTGATCAAGACCATAAGGATTTGACTGTAGAGGACTGCAATAGGGTCATCATCTCGAAGTCCATTTTTCAGCTTTTCCATAACCTGGTCAGCGTTTAACAGAGACCTCGCTAAAGAGGCATACAAACCAGTGTCTCTCACTTATTTAGAAACATGTAGGAAGAACACTGATGATCTGGGGGTCATTTATCAATAGTGGAGTGCAGCAGATTATTGCTTGTTTAGCAAGTTTCCATATGTAGCAGCCCAGAATGTAGCACCCTTGATGAGTTAGATTAGTCCAGTGTAACTCCCGGAGTAAAGGAAACTAAGAATGTACAAACTATAGTTATAAACCCATGTTTAGAAAAAATATAAATTAAATCAAGGGAAATTACAGAGCCATCAGTGCTTGAATTTAGACAAGCCACTAGGAGGTGAGAGTGGGGCCGGTGGCGTAGTGGTTCAGGTGCTGTGCTCAGGATTGGGAGGTTGTGTGTTCAAATCCCAGTGAGACCCTCACTGTGCTAAGACCCCTGGGCAAGGTTTCAACTACAAGTGTGCCTCTGTTCACCCAGCAGTATAAATGGGTACCAGTAAAAAAATACACTGGGAAGGTAACCTGCGATGGACTAGCATCCCATCCAGGAGGAGTTGTACTCCTAGTCACTTCACGATATGGAAACCGGGGATAAGCACCGGCCTGATTGGCCACTTATGACTCCGATGTAAAAAGCGGATATCATATATAATGCATACGTATTACCTAATTTGTGAGAGTAAAAACAGAGCTAGATTAAGTGATTCCACAGGATAGAAGTATGCATGAATCAAGCCATAGGTTATCCTAAAAGAAAACATGTGATTGCCTGCTTTGATAATGTTCCTTATCTCTCAGGATTGGGTTTTCCAGCAGGTTTATCAATCTGTGAACGGAACACCACAGGATGAAGTCCCAGCCATTGCCAGCACAATTTCCAGTCTTTAACCCAAGTGAAAACTTTTGGAATGTGATCAAGAGGAAAATGGATGGTCACAAGCCAAAATTATTTTAGTAATTATCTAAATTAGTTTGAAACAAAATGTTCCTCCATCTGTTTATTTTTAGAACAGTGTGTCTCCAAGCCTTTTGTTGTCCTGTCCCAGTTTTGATTATATGTGTTTCTGACATCTAATTCAAAATGAGATTTAAAATTGCTTTAAAATCCTGAAAAATAAAAAAAAATCTTACTATCAAATATTTTAATTCTATATTTTGATGCATTTATGGGAAGCAGGTTAGCACAATACTAGCTTATTAATACAAAGCAAGCTGTTTTTCCGAAAGCATGCAGTCAAATGAAGTCACATTTGCTGCAAGAAAGTAAAAATAAACATTTTGTAATTTTTATTAAACACATCCTTGCATTAGCAGCAATGCAGCCATGAGGCAGGGCACTAACCAGTGTCTCTCCCCCTTATGCCAGTCCCAAGCCCGGAGAAATACAGAGGGTTGTGTCAGGAAGGGCATCCAACGTAAAACCAATGCCAAACTTTTATGATGCAAATCAGAAGTATTACCCCATACCGGATCGGTCGAGGCCCAGGGTAACAACGACCGCCATCAGAAATGGAGTAGGAGTCATCTTGAAGGAGGGGTTTTTCAGGAATGTTCTAGAAGTGAAAAGAGTGTCAGACAGAGTGATGAGTCTCAAGTTAGAAATTGAAGGTGTGATGCTCAATGTTGTTAGTGCTTATTCTCCACAGGCAGGATGTGAGCTAAAAGAGAAGGAGAAATTCTGGAGTGAGTTAAGATGAAGTGATGCAGAGTACGCCCAGAGGTGAAAGAGTGGTCATTGGTGCAGACTTCAATGGACATGTTGGTGCAGGCAACAGAGGGGAACAGGAAGTGATGGGCAGGTTTGGTATCCAGGACAGAAACACAGAAGGACAGATGTTGATAGATTTTGCAAAAAGGATGGAAATGGCTGTGGTGAATACTTTCTTCCAGAAGAGACAGGAGCATAGGGTGACTTATAAAAGTGGAGGTAGGAGCACACAGGTAGACTACATCTTGTGTAGGCGATGTAATTTGAAGTAAGTCAGTGACTGCAAAGTAGTAGCGGGTGAGAGTGTAACCAAATAGCATAGGATGGTGGTGTGCAGGATGACGCTGATGGTGAGGAAGGTGAAGAAGGCAAAGGCAGAGCAGAAGACAAAGTGGTGGAAGTTGAAAAAGGAAGAGTGTCGTGTTGTCTTCAAGGAGGAGTTGAAATAGGCTTTGGGTGGCCAGGAAGTGCTTCCAAATGACTGGACACCCACAGCAAATGTGATCAGGGACACAGGTCGGAGAGTACTTGGTATGTCCTCTGGAAGGAAAGTAGATAAGGAGACTTGGTGGTGGAATGAGGAAGTGCAGGAGTGTGTACAAAGGAAGAGGTTAGCTAAGAAGAAGTGGGACATTGAGAGGACCGAAGAGAGTAAACAGGAGTACAGGGAGACACAGCGTAAGGCGAAAGTAGCAGTGGCTAAGGCCAAATAGAGGGCATATGATGACTTGTATGATAGGTTGGATAGTAAAGAGGGAGAAAATGATCTATACAGGTTGGCACAGCAGAGAAATAGAGATGGGAAGGACGTGCAGCAAGTTAGATTGATCAAGGAAAGAGAGGGAAATGTATTGACTGATGACAGAAGTGTGCTGGGAAGATGGAAAGAGTACTTTGAAGAGCTGATGAATGAGGAAAATGAGAGAGAAAAAAGAGTAGAAGAGGTGACCATTGAGGAGCAGGATGTAGCAAAGATCAGGGTGAAGTGAGAAGGGCATTGAAGAGGATGAAGAATGGAAAGGCAGTTGGTCCTGATGACATACCTGTGGAGGTATGGAAGTGTCTAGGAGAGGTAGCAGTAGATTTTCTGACAAGAACATTCAACAAGGTACTAGAGAGTGAGCAGATGCCGGAGGAGTGGAGGAGAAGTGTGCTGGTGCCCAGTTTTAAGAACAAGGGAGACGTGCAGAGTTGCAGCAACTACAGAGGGATAAAGTTGATGAGCCATACGATGAAGTTAGGGGAAAGAATAGTGGAAGCTAGACTAAGGGCAGAGGTCAGCATTTGTGAACAACAGTTTGGTTTCATGCCAAGAAAGAGCACCACAGATGCAATGTTTGCTTTGAGGATGTTAATAGAGAAGTACAGAGAAGGTCAGAGGGAGCTGCATTGTGCCTTTGTGGATCTGGAAAAAGCATATGACAGGGTGCCAAGAGAAGAACTGTGGTATTGCATGAGGACGTCTGGAGTGGCAGAGAACTATGTTTGAGTGGTGCAAGACATGTATGAGAGATGTAAGACAGTGGTGAGGTGTGCTGTCGGTGTGACCGACGAATTCAAGGTGGAGGTGGGACTGCATCAAGGGTCAGCTCTGAGCCCCTTCTTGTTTGCTATGGTGATGGACCGGCTGACAGACGAGGTGAGACAAGAATCTCCATGGACTATGATGTTTGCAGATGACATCGTGATCTGTAGTGAGAGCAGAGAACAAGTGCAGGAAAATCTAGAGAGGTGGAGGTATGCCCTGGAAAGGAGAGGAATGAAGGTTAGCCTCAGAAAATCAGAATACATGTGTGTGAATGAGAAGGACCCAGGAGGAACGGTGATGTTACAGGGAGCAGAGATAACGAAGGTGGAGGATTTTAAGTACTTAGGCTCAACAATCCAGAGCAATGGAGAGTGTGGAAAAGAGGTGAATAGGCTTGTGCAGGCAGGCTAGAATGGTTGGACAAAAGTGTCCGGTGTGATGTGCGATAGGAGAGTGTCAGCAAGAATGAAGGGAAAAGTGTACAAGATGGTGGTGAGGCCAGCGATGTTGTATGGCTTAGAAACAGTGGCGCTGAGGAAAAGGCAGGAGGCAGAGCTGGAGGTAGCGGAGATGAAAATGTTGAGGTTCTCTCTGGGAGTAACGAGGATGGATAGGATCAGAAATGAGTATATCAGAGGGACAGCCCACGTAAGATGTTTTGGAGACAAAGTCAGAGAGGCTAGATTGAGATGGTTTGGACATGTACAGAGGAGGGATAGTGAGTATATTGGCAGTAGGATGCTGAGGTTGGAACTACCAGGCAGAAGGCCTCGAGGAAGACCAAAGAAGAGATTTATGGATGTGGTGAAGGAAGACATGAAGGTAGTTGGAGTCAAAAAAGAAGATGCGGAGGACAGGGTGAGGTGGAGGCAGATGATTTGCTGTGGCGACTCCTGAAAGGAGCAGCCGAAAGTAAAAAAAGAAGAAGAAGAAGAAGACCCCGATGACCACACAATGTTGCCAAGACAGTCCTACAACATCCAAAGTTTTAAGATATTTAGGACGGATCTCATCTCATATCACTGTGGGGCCCGACCACCCAGGAGCTTTTTAACTGCCTCAGCAACCTTAGCTCCAGTGATAGGTGGGTAAAGGTAGTAACCGGCCCCACAGTGATAGGTGGACCCCAACCCAAACTCCCAGGGTCTTCCCCCTCCACAGAGGGCATGTTAGTGGGATTGAGGAGTTCCTCAAAGTATTCCTTCCACCTTCCGGCAACATCTCTAGTCAAGGTAAGCAGCTCCCCACTTCCACCTTAAACAGTATTTGTGGCGTACTGCTCCCTCCCCAGGTGTCGGATGGTGGTCCAGAACCTTTTTAAGGCCAATTGATAATTGCTTTCCAGGCCCTCACCGAACTCCTCCCACGCCCAAGATTTTGCATCAGCGATACTGTAGCTTGGATTGTAGTATGTTTGGCCTGCTGGTACTTGTCTGCTGCCTCGGGAGTCCTACAGGCCAATAAGACTCAATAGGCCTCCTTTTTCAGCTGGATGGCCCCCTTCACCATAGGTGTCCACCACCAGGTTTAGGGTTTATTGCCACAACAGGCACCAATGATCTTCCGGCCACAGTTATGGGCTGTAGCCTCTACAATGGAGGCAGGAAACATGGCCCATTCAGATTCCATGTCACCTGTCCCCTCAGAATGTGGTTGTAGCTCTGCCAGAGGTGGGAGTTAAAGGCCCCTCTGACAGGAGACTCAAATGTTCCCAGGAGACCCTAACTACATGCTTGGGCCTCCCCTGCCATAGGAGCCAGCTCGCCACCAGGTGGTGATTGGTTGACAGCTTCACTTCTCTCTTCACCCGAGTGTGCAGAACATGTGGCCGCAAGTCCAGTAACATGAACACAAAGTTGATCATTAAACTGCGGCCTAGAGTGTCCTGGTGCCAAGTGCACTTATGGACACCCTTATGTTCGAACATGGTGTTCGTGATGGAAAAACTGTGACGAGCACAGAAGTCCAACAACTAAAACCATTCCGGTTCAGACTGGAAAGGCCGTACCTACTGATCCCACTTTTCCAGGTCACACTGTTGTTGCCGACATGGGCATTGAAGTCTCTCAGGACAACCAGGAAGGCCTCTGGGGGTGCATTCTCTAACACACCCCATAAAGACTCCAAAAAGGGTGGGTACTCTGAACTGTCATTTGGTGCATAAGCACAAACAACAGTCAGGACCCTCCCCCACCCAAAGGCAGAGATAAGCTAACCCTTTTTTCCAAACAGGAAGAACCCCAACGTGTGGGCACAGAGACGGGGGGCAACAAGGATGCCTACACCAGCTCATCGTCTCTCCACATGAGCAACGCCAGAATGGAATAAGGTCCAGCCCCTCTCAAAATGGGTGGTTCCAAGCTATGTGTTGAGGTAAGTCTAACTATATCTAGTCACTATCTCTCCACCTCATGCAACAGCTCAGACTCTTTCCCAACCAGAGCGGTGACATTCCATGTCCCAAGAATCAGAGTCCAGTCAGTACTGGAGGATCAGTCTGGCTACCACCAACTCACGATGTACTCAACCTCTATGGCCCCTCCCAGAGGTGGTGAGGCCATGGGAGGGCGGACATATGTCTCCTTTTCGAGTTGGGTTTGGTCGGGCTCCATGGGCAGAAGCCTGACTCATCAGGCACCTTCGAGCCTTTCCCCCAGGCCTGGCTTCAGGGAGGTATACTGATGACCCACGTCTAGGCAAGGGAAACCATGTCCTTTTAAGTTTCTCCACAGGAGTCTTGGTTTTATTTTTCTATAGTGACATTTAAGGTCACAGTATACAAGGCCACTTGTGATTAACCCATTGCACATATTTCCAGTCAGGTGAGTTTCTATGTAGATAAACATAGTTTTCTATAATTATTAACCGGGACTAGTTTGAAATTTCGCAGTAATATTGATGTTATGAAAGGGCTTTAGTAATGACGCATAGCGTGCGCACATGGAGAATGAGTGTAGCGTGTGAGGACACATCTGCTCCTGAAGGTGACTCAGACCATGTGTTCTCTCTAGCAATTTAAAGCCTGCTGAAATTTTTACACAGTCCTGTGTTTCCCCTAATCATTTTTAGAATTCAAATGTTTTAAATGTTTGAGATTTTTAACGTTTTAATCCTCAGCAAAAAAAAAACCCCACTTCTAATAAATAAATATTTTTATTTGATTTAATTTTTTCTCTGATTCTTTAAGCTTTGCAGTCTTTGGCCTTTCAGTTCCCACTGCAGTGATATAAATAATCACTGATGAGCATTTTTCAGAAGTCCAAGCAATGGGTTTGGGCGAATTGAAAGATCAAATGTTCATTAGGAGAGAGGTTTACCATACTTGTGAGGGTGATAATGACTGTGTTCCGGCTGTTTCCTACTGTAGTGGTTAGTCTGTAGTTGTTCTGTGGGTTTGGACATAATCTGTACTCTACTATGCTTTTCTAGAAGTCTGAATGTGCAGTTTATACTGAGGTGCAACTGCTGGATCACACGTGTCAGGGTGAGTCAGAGGGAGCCTGTGAATGTGCACCATGGCCCCCACACAGCCTTGGCTATGACCTTATTTCAACTTTGATTGAATTAAAGCCACAATGTAAACTGCAGACACCCCTGTGTACCTTCTTTACCTGTTACAGTAATGTAGCTCAGCAAGTTTGGGAAATACTAATGGATAATATAAACCCATAAATGGACACAATAAACCCAGTCTTGCTTTTATATACTGTAGTTTTAAACAGAAACAGTAATGCAATAGATAAATTCTAAAGTCTGCATAATAAATACTATTAACTTTTTCTTATTAATATTATTAATGCCAAGTGGAAATGGTTGTGGCGTTACAATATATACTTAAATTATTAGATATTTAACTTCCAAAGTAAACAGCACATTAAAAAAATTACCTGTAGACACATCTCCCCTAGTCCACAACTAGCATAGTGCATGAAGACTGTGAAGATGTATGTAGTCTTGACATCATTGCTCAACTGCTTCTGACAGAAATAAAATGTCAAAGATGTCGATCATGCCTTTGCAGCTAAACATCAATGGATCTATCTATCTATCTTTCAATCTATCTATTTTTCCTGCACAGACATGGATGACACCCTTGATAACATCCCAGAATGCAAACTATTTTTTTTTTCACTCATCAAACCTAGCAGTGCAGAAAATCCTGCATCATAATGGTGCTCACTTGTGTTTCCGCTAACCCTGCTGTTTCCATAGAAATCCGTGTTGTTTTTGAATGCTTCCATACATTTCCAGACAGAAGGATTCGGAACTTGTTCTTGGCTGTCCTCCTGGAACCCTGTCACCGAGAATATGGCAGTTTTGGCACTGCAGCAGCTCTCCAAAACCTAATGAGTCATCAGGGTTGTGTCCGCTGGACTGTGGTTTCCAGCTAAAGATGTGTGCCTTGTCTACCAAGGACCTTCATTCATCTCTTAAAAATATGATTAATCCATCTTTACAATTTGTTTCCATTAGACAGGAAATCCTAGAGTTTTACTGATAGGCCAGTCTATTGCTACAAATGCGTCTATGCAGAAGCTAGTAGCATAAATATCCTGTTGGTCCTGACATGACTCATCACCACCAAGGCCACAATACCCTTTTGGACAGCCAGGAAAATGTGTTCTGTTACAGAAGTGTACTTTGTTTTATTTTCCGAACAATGAACTTCTCATATCTAAATAGCTAACACACCCTCTTTCCATAGGGAAGGCCTCCAGTCATTTGGTCACATAACAATCTTTGCATCTGAAAACATGGCTGACTGAGGAATGTTGGGTAAACTCTGTTTTTCCAGGAAAACTGGCTGTGACAAGTAGTGCGATTACTAAATAACACATTCAAAACTTGTGAACTGTATGGATTTCGTGTATTTAGAATTAAACCAGCAATAATTATTGCATTGTCTTAATTAATCTTGTTGATGCCCCTTTTCATCATTTACATCATTTAACCTCATCAGATTATCCATTATCATGCCATCAGTTTTGATTCTCATGTTCGTGTCACAAGATTAGATTTTATTTATAAACCTATTTTAAACATAAACATTGTCACAAAGATGCTTTACAGTAGTTTGGATGTAGACACAGACGAGACCTCTTGTCATCAAGCCAGACACAACGGTGACAGATGGAAACTCCTTACAGGAAGAAAGAGTAAACCTTTAGAGGAGCCAGGTGCAGAAGGGAGTCCATCCACTTCTGAGTGCCAATGGATAGTGGGATTATAATCATTAAACTTCTACACACATATACTCTATAGACAAATAGTACTGATGAGGAATTTAGTCACATATCTTCAGTAGCCAAGTGAAGGTATTCTGTGAACGATGGGTGAGTCTTAATAAGTGTATTTATTAGGATATTCATATGGGGTGTTTTCAGAAGCAGTTCATAATAGTATCTCCCCTTCTGTAGCATTGGTGGGGCTGGTGGCATAGTGGTTAGGGTGCTGTGCTCATGATCAGGAGGTTGTGAGTTCAAATCCCACTGAGACCCTCACTGTGCTAAAACCCCTGGGTAAGGTCTCAACCACAAGTGTGCCTCTGTTCATCCAGCAGTATAAATGGGTACCAGTAAAATATACTGGGAAGGTAACCTGTGATGGACTGGCGTCCCATCCAGGGGGAGTTGAACTCCTGGTTGCTTCACGCTACGGAAACCGGGGATAAGCACAGCCTGATGAGCCACGAAGCTAAGCCGCTAGGCTCGGGTGTAAAAACCCAACAGACTTACCTTTGTCTGTAGCATTACAACTTTAAATTTCTCTATTAATAAGATAAAGGACAAAATCTTCAAAGTAAGATCCTCCTACCTAATCTTAAACCTCATTTGGACCCTGCTGTGTTTAAAATACTGGAATGTCTTCTTCTGCTTCTTATTCTATTTAATTTGATTTCATTTTTCAAAACACTTCTATTGGAAACCATCCTGACTTTGCGTGAAGGCATGGTACACCCTTAGTAGTTTGCCCAACCATCGCAATACAGACACACAACCATTCACACTTAGGGATAATCAAGAATATCTATATATTATGAAATAGTGAGGCGCGTCTGATGCCAGGGGGACATGATGCCGGGGTGGGGAGGGGGGTGAGATGCCGGGGTATGACCCTGGGGAACACGCTTTTCTGGAATTGTGTACAAGATTAAGTGTAATTACACCTCCACTCCACGAGTTGGCAGTGGCGCTCTCATTGTCGCACTATAGTGTAGCGGTTTTTCGCATGAGCAAACAATATGGAGTGCAGTAAACAACCCAATAACTTAGAAGAAAAACAACCCCTCAAGAAATAACATGGAAATTTTTCTAACAGGAACAAAGAGAAAGGTAGAGAGAGAGAGGAGATATTAAGACATAAATAAGTTGAATGAGTTTAAATAAGGATGTTTTTTTTTTTTATGTCAGGCACATTGGTACACTTTAAATATTTTCAATTGTAGAATAAAAAACAATGTTAATGAGTTTTTCTTAGTTGTAAATTGAACTATATATATATATATATATATATATATATATATATATATATATATATATATATATTTGTTTTTAATGTTAATAAAGATACAATGTTCAGCAGAGGTGTACTAATAACAATTTTATATACAAATAATACGACAGTGGTACCTCACCTTACGATAGTCCCAGCAACGAAAAATCCAGGTTACGAAAAACATTTTCAAAAAATTTTTGTCTCTGTATACGAAACAAGTTCTCCTTACGAAAAGCGCCATTCAAACATTAAAACGCGCCCCGTTGGCCTCCCATTGGCTAGGAGGGATGACGCAGCTCCCTCCCATTGGCTATTATGGAGCTGCATCTCCCATAATGCTTTTCATGTAAAGGACAGAGTTACTGTTGTTTCATGAGTTTTTGAGTGTGCTCATTGCTTTTAACCTTCCATAATCATTTGTCAGATTATAACTCTGCTAAGAAGACATGGTCAACACACACGCGTACACACACACGCACGCACCATGCACGCACGTACGCACATGCGATTTCCGGTGCGAGTGAAAAGAAGAAGCGGGCCTGTGGTATGCGGTTAAGTGATATCGCAAACGAATATGGCCAAACCCGTCTATCACCAGTACGATATTGAAGCAGAAGGAGGTCTTAAAAGGTATGCTTTTATAATTTTTAAAGGGTTTAGGGGGTAGTATTGGGGGCCTTGGAATGAATCGCACATTTTACATGTAAAATGCAGTTCAATTTACGAAAAATCCAGGGTCAGAAAAAGTCTCTGGAACGGATTAATTTCGTAAGGTGAGGTACCACTGTATTTATAGTCGCTCGCTAGGCGGTGGGGGGGGGGGGGGGTTTGTTCCTGGGGGGGTGCCTTAGAAAATAATTGAGAAGCACTGATATAGCCTCATGTGCATGTCTTTGACTATAGGAGAAAACCAGAGCACCCAGAGAAAACCCTTTCAAGCACAGGCAGAACGTGCAAACAGAGAAACAGAAACACCTCAACCTAGCACTGAGCTCCAACCCTCTTGCGTTGAGGCAGAAGTGGTAATCCCCACCCACAATGCTGCTATTATTATTATTATTATTATTATTATTATTATTATTATTATTATTATTATTATATCAAAGCTGAAAATTCTAAAATAAAAAGGCACTTTTATTTAAAGAATACGTGTGGTGAAATTGGTTTACTCTCTCTTTAAAATGATCATGTATGAAATTGGCGGTTCTGTTCAGTTCTTGCCCTTAGTCAAGTAGACACAGATTCTGAAACACTTCAACTACAACTACATACACAGTGACATCTGTGTTTACTGTTCCAGCCCTGGTAGTGAGACAAATTCATTATTCCGTCCTATTGGCTGGGCTGTGTGTCGCAGACACCTGTCTAAGATGACAAATTATCAGCCAGTGCTGAGCTGTGTCTCCAGTGTTGAATGTCGGATGCAAAAGCATACGACTATACAAACGACAAGTGCATAAATCACAGAAAACATAATATACCAGCACAGGTCATACTTTGAAAAAGTTTCCTTTCTGACATAATTGAGTCGTCTACAAGGACCACTTCAAACCAACCTGTTATCGGCGTGACCTCCAGGCAGAACTACTTATCATAAAACATAAGCTTTTACATATAAAACAGGATGTTATTCCTACAGAATTCCTCCATAAAAATTCAAAGGATGACAATGCACAGGAGCAGCACCTCACCGAAAGGAACCAGTAGAGTGAAGAAGCATTTTATTACCTAAAATATCACTTGCTGTTTGTTCCCTTGTGCTGAACAACCAAGCCTGAGTTTACATCACATCATCATCATCACCATCAGCTTCTTCCACTCAATCTGGGGTTGGGTTGCAGGGGCAGCAGCCTAAGCAGTGAGATCCAGATGTCCCTCTCCCCAGCCACTTCCTCCAGCTTTTTGAGGGGGGCTGAGGCATTCCCAGAAAAATTGAGAAATGTGTTCCCTCTAGTATGTTCTGGGTCAACCTTTGGTTCCCTTCCCAGTTAGACAAGCTTGAATCACCACACCAGGGAGGTAGTATACAGGAAGCATTCTAACCAGATGCTGGAGCAACCTCAACTGGTTCCTCTAAATTCCGAAGAGTAGTGGTTCTACTCTGAGCTCCTCCTGGATGGCTGAGCTTCTCACCTTATCTCTAAGGGAGAGCTCTGTCACCCTGCAAAGAAAGCTCAATTTTGACAGCTTGTATCCTTCATCTTGTTCTTTTGAACTGGTACAAGCACCACTTTACAATAGAGGCTGAAGCGATCTGCCACTCAATCTTCTGTTCCATCCTTCCCTCACCCGTGAACAAGACCCAGAGATACTTGAACTCCTCCACTTGGAGCAGGACTTCATTCCAGACCTCTAGGGTGCATTCCACCCTTTTCTATCTGAGAGCCATGGCCTCAAACTTGGAAGTGCTAATTCTCTTTCAGGCCACTTCGCTCCAATGAGAGCTGGAGGTCCTGGATTGATGAAGCCAGAAGGACAACATCATCTGTAAGAAGCAAAGATGAGATCCTATGGCCACCAAACCAGAACCCCTCAAAGCCACGGCTGCTTCTAGAAATTTTGTCCATAAAAATTTTAACAGAATCAGCGACAAAGGACAGCATTGGCATACTCCCACCCTCACTTGAAACAAATTCAACCTGTTGTTACCAATGCAGACCAAGCTCTGGCTCCGGTGATGCAGAGACCTAATGATCCATAGCAACAGGTCCAGTACACCATACTCCTGGAGCAAACCCTACAAGATAGCCTGAGGTACACATTTCAAAGCCTTCTCTAAATCTACATGACACATGTGAACAGATTGAGTAAACTCCCATGTCTCCTCCAGGATTCTGTAGAGTGTATAGAGCTGGTCAAGAGTGCTGCCACAATGTTGAAAACCACATGGTTCTTCCTGAATCTGAGGTTCAACCACTGGTCAGATCCTCCTTTCCAGTACACCTGCATAGACTTTCCTGGGTAGGTTGAGGAGTGTGATTCTATGATGATGAACAGACCCTCCAGTCCTCCTTTTTTAAAAAGGGGGCCAACCACCCTGGTTTTCCAATCCATGGGTAGACACAAGGTTGCGGAGATATGTTGATCAAGACTTGTTCTACAACATCCAGAGCCCTGAGATATTCATGGAAAATCTCATTCACCCCTGGAGCCCAACCATGAGGAGCTTTTTGACTACCTCGGTGACCTCAGCCCCAGTGATGTGTGGACCTTCATCGAACCCCCCAGGGTTTTCCTCCTCTCCAGAGGGCATGTCAGTGGGATTGAGAGGTCCTTGAAGTATTCCTTCCACCTCCTGACAACATCCCTAGTCAAGGTGAGCAACTCCTGACTTCCACTGTAAACAGTATGTGTAGAAAACTGCTTCCGCCTCTGAGGCATCAGATGGTGGTCCAGAACCTTTTCAAGGCCAACCAATAGTCGCTTTCCATGCCCTCACCAAACTCCTCCCACGGCCAAGATTTTGCATCAGCGTCAGCTTGGGCTGCAGCATGTTTGGCCTGCCAGTACCTGTCTGCTGCCTCAGGAGTCTCACAGACTAATAAGACCTGATGGGCCTCCTTTTTCAGCTGGACGCTCGACCTCAGAAGGTGTCCACTACCAGATTCTGGGGTTACCACCACAACAGGTACCGATGACTTTCTGGCCACAGCTATGGGCTGCTGCCTCAATAATGGAGGCACAAAACATGACACCCTCCTCCTTCCGGATGTGGTTGTCGCACTGCTGGAGATGGGAGTTAAAAGCCTCTCTGACAGTAGACTCTGACAAACGTTTCCAGGAGAGCCTAACTAAACACTTGGATCTGTCATGTATGAAGGGCATCCTTCCCTGCCATGGGATCTAGCTAACCACCAGGTGGTGAGCGGTTGACATTTCAGTTCCTCTCTTTATCCGAGTGTCCAGAACATTCAGCCACAAATCTGATGACACTACTACAAAGTCAGGTGGCAGGTACACTTATGGACCACCTTATGTTCAAACTCGGTGTTTGTGATGGACAAACCATGACGAGCACAGAAGTTCAACAACGAAACACCATTTGGGTTAAGACTGGTGAGGCCTTACCTACAGAGCACACCCTTCCAGGTCATAATATCGTTGCCCACATGGGTGTAGAAGTCTTCCAGGACAACTAGGGAGTCCCCATAGTTCACATCACCTCTGGGGAAAAAATGGTTGTTACACATCGGTTCAACTCCCACTAGTAATTCATGTGATAAAAGGGCACAGTATTGTGGTTTTTATGGTAATTTCTGTTAAAACAAGCTTTATCTCACTTAAATATATACATTATGCATGAAATACAGTAGGCCCTTGACTATTCGCGGCTTTGCACCTGCGGTTTGAGTATTCACTGACTGCCGAGCAATCGGCACATGATTCAAATTCAGCCAATGGCTGTCCTCCTGTCTCCTGATTGGTTGAGCTGATGTCCCGCCCCTATTCCTCATTCGCGCACAAGTTGTCAATGAGCCTCTTTTTTGTGTGTCTTTTAATTACCAGTTAAGCTCTATGATACCACTCAAACGCTATCCGTCTTCTCTGGCTAAGCGATAGAAAACACTGTCTGTCTTTTCTGAAGAAATAAGACTTTCTCCTGAGAAACGACAGTTTTCTCTGAACTGTTGTAATAAAATCTTTTTCAATTATTATTCCAGTACAGTACCTAAGTTCATGTTTATGCGTGAGATTTTATGTTCTGTAGCATGTTTAACAAACGATACCTAAAGGATAAACTTTATTACAGTACTCTTCATGTCCTTCTACATTGAACTTGGAGTGACGTCTCCAAGATGGCACTGCCCAGAGGGCGACGTCGCGGAGTTCTCAGAGTCAAATTGTTTCTTTGTTCATTTTAATTTGTTTTATTTGTTGTTTTGTTTGTTCGTGTTTTGCACTATGCTCGTCTACGACCGGTCGACTCTACTACAGCTATAAGATCGGAGTATCTTCAGGCATGTATAACTAAGCATGCTCAACTGGGCTTCTTGTTAGCCGGGGTGCGGCTAGCACTGAGCTAATATGCTAACCCCACCCCAGCTAACAAGAAGCCCAGGATGGAAGCGACAACTCCGGCGCTTGGGATTGCAGGGGATGAAGGCCGTGTAGCCGGCTGATGCAATCGCCTCGTCGGGTGTGCGCTCCTCGAGCCATGTTTCACAGAAACACAGCAGATACTCTGCACTGCAATCTGAGCATGAAGCTCGTCCATCTTGTTTCGCAGGGACTGAACATTTTCAAGCAGTATGACCGAAAGTGCTAAGTGCTGGAGACACTGAGAACTCTGCCTGGGCTTCTTGTCAGCCGGGGTGCATATTATATAGCATATTCCAGAGGACACACCAAGTACTCTCCTACCTGTCTCCCTGATCACATTTGCTGTGGTTGTCCAGTCATCTGGAAGCACTTCCTGACCACCCAAAGCCTGTTTCAACTCCTCCTTGAAGACAACACAACACTCGTCCTTTTTTAGCTTTCAGCACTTTGTCTTCTGCTCTGCCTTTGCCTTTTTCACCTTCCTCACCATCAGCGTCATCCTGCACACCACCATCCAATGCTGTTTGGCAACACTCTCACCCACTAATACTTTGCAGTCACTGACTTCCTGGTGGTCCTCATACCGGTGGAGGTATGGAAGTGTCTAGGAGTGGTAGCAGTAGATTTCCTGACAAGAACATTCAACAAGGTCTTAGAAAGTGAGCAGATGCCGGAGGAATGGAGGAGAAGTGTGCTGGTGCCCATTTTTAAGAACAAGGGAGATGTGCAGAGTTGTGGCAACTACAGAGAGATAAAGTTGATGAGCCATACGATGAAGTTATGGGAAAGAATAGTGGAAACTGGACTAAGTGCAGAGGTTAGCATTTCTGAACAACAGTTTGGTTTCATGCCAAGAAAGAGCACCACAGATGCAGTGTTTGCTTTGAGGATGTTAATAGAGAAGTACAGAGAAGGCCAGAGGGAGCTGCATTGTGCCTTTGTGGATCTGGAGAAAGCATATGACAGGGTGACGAGAGAGGAACTGTGGTATTGTATGAGGAAGTCTGGAGTGGCAGAGAAGTAGGTTAGAGTGGTGCAGGACATGTATGAGAGATGTAAGACAGTAGTGAGGTGTGCTGTCGGTGTGACAGAAGAGTTCAAGGTGGAGAGAGGACTGCATTAAGGGTCAGCTCTGCGCCCTTTCTTGTTTGCTATTGTGATGGACAGGCTGACAGACGAGGTTAGACAAGATTCCCCATAGACTATGATGTTGGCAGATGACATTGTGATCTCTGAAAAGTCAGGAGGCAGAGCTGGAGATAGCAGAGATGAAAATGTTGAGGTTCTCTTTGGGAGTAACAAGGATGGATAGGATTAGGAATGAGTACATCAGAGGGACAGCACATCTAAGATGTTTTGTAGACAAAGTCAGAGGATTGAGATGGTTTGTATATTTACAGAGGAGGGATAGTGAGTATATTGGTAGTAGGATGCTGAAGTTGGAACTACCAGGCAGAAGGCCCAGAGGAAGACCAAAGAGAAGATTTATGGATGTGGTGAAGGAGGACATGAAGGTAGCTGCAGTAAGAATAGAAGATGCAGAGGATAGGGTGAGATGGAGGCAGATCATTTGCTGTGGCGACCCCTGAATTGAAAAGCCGAAATGAAAAGAAGAAGAAGAAGAAGGTGGTGATGGTGTTCTATGAGTTCTTTCTTACAAAAAATAGTGTATATTTTCAGCATGAACTTTTCAATGACTTTTGGCTCATAAAAACCCACTGAAATATGTTAGAATCATTCGATAATATACATCACACTTTTGTTCACTAAACTATACAGTAGTTATCTATCAGTTCTTGAGGGCCCAGGGCTGTCTACAACCGTCTGAGTGTCTTTCTATTTTTATTGCCTTTTTTAGGGTGAATAGGAAGGAAGACACATTGTTCTACCGTTGTTCCGTTTGCGTCAGTTGTTGCCTATATCCACGCCAGCATTCATCAGCACTTTCTGCATCACTGTAAAAAAGGAGAAGAATATAAATTGTGAAACATTTCAGAGGAAATGCGTCTTTTGTGCATTTGGAAATGCTGATTTCATAAAAAGCAGTAGGAGATAACATTATATGAATTAGATAAATATATTCATTCATTCATTAATTTTATGTACTGCCTAATCCCAATTAGGTTCATGGGGAGGCTGGCGCCCATCTCAACAGACTCTGGGTGAGGGCAGAGTATACCCTGGACAGCTCACCAGGCCATAACAGGGCAGAAACATGCTGATGGCTATGCAACCTACTCTTGACGAAAGTCAGCAATGGTTCCTTTACATGGCTCTCCCACATAGACAGTAACAGATACGGTCGGCCTTTGATAACCCAGTTAGCTGCACTGAAGGTAGATAAATATTACCATGGAAAAAATAAAGAGAACACTTTCAATAGGGATCCCATTAAAGGTGGTCTCCTAATTTTTCCATGTCTGTATACACTGAGATTTTATCTTGTACTTTTTGTCTGACTTCTTGAGTTTGATTAATTTGAGAACTTGAAGCGCAGAAGCTCTCCCAGCTCCAATTCTGCCCGTTACCTGGATTGTAAAATGCTCTCAAATCCTGATGTTTTAGGAAGACTCCGCTCCCTTTAATTATACTTCATCTGATTCTAAATCCTCCACATAAATCCCACTTTAATCCCGTTAGAGTTATGGATGCTGCATAATGCTCAAACCAAGGTATGAGAGTCTATCTGCCAGAAATACATGATATTCAACTCAATTATAGTTCATTTTCTGTAACTGCTTAATCCTAATTAGGGTCGCGGGGAGGCTGGCACCCATTCCAGCCAACTCCGGGCGAAGGCAGAGTACACCCTGGACAGCTCGCCAGGCCATCGCAGGGCGGAAACACACTGATGGCTTTGCAGCTAGTGTACTCTTGTCAAAAATCAGCAATGGTTCTTTTACATGCCTCACACCATAGACAGTCAGAGACATGGCCGGCCTTTGTTAATCTAGTTAGCTGCAATGGGGGGGGCAGTGACAACCTGTGGTGAGTGGGGCTTGAACCCCCAATCTTAGGATCAGTGATCCAGCACCTATACCACTAGGCCACCACTGCCCCAGTCTCAGTTATAGTCTTCACAAATAAATAATCCCATTGAAATGCTTAAGGCAGACGAGTCTTGCAGTGGTTAGCACATCTGCCTTACAGCAAGAAAGTCCTGGGTTTGATCTCAGGACATGCCTTTCTGGGTGAAATTTGCATGTATTTCTTGTACTTGCATGGGCTTCATCTGGGCACTGCGGTTTTCTCCCATAGTCCAAAAACGTGCACAGTAATCAAACTGGCTGTTTCAAATCACCCCTAGGTGTGAGTGTGAATGTGAATGGTTGTATGTGTCTTAACCATGCAAAGTGTACCCTGCCCTCACCCAGAGTCAGCTTAGATGGGGGCCAGCTTTTCTGTGACCCTAAGCATCTTAGAAAATGAATGAATAAATGAATAAATCAAACTCTGGTGTAATAAAACTCTGACTATTACCTTAATTTACATAAAGCTATTGAGGCTAACTTTCAAGTTAATAATTTAATACTTGGCTGAAGTTACTTTTTTTTCTTGACTCAATTACCTGAATTTTATACATTTCTACATACTGTATGTTGAAGTTCAATCAGTGTGCGAAATATTAGTCATTTTACTCATACTTACAGTATTTGTAGAACCATTTTATCCTATTAGGGGTAGGTAGAAGCATATTCTAGACAACAGTGAGGAAAGGTGGGGTACATCCTGAACAGATCACCAGACCACTGCAAGGCCAACACACAACAATTTACATTCACACTTACAGATACAGTACAGGCGATTTGGAAACGCTAATTACCCTAATGTGTATGTCTTTGGACTGTTGGAGAAACCAGAGGAAATCCACACAAGCACACAGAGAAAATGAAAGCTCCCCTGAGGAACACCTGAACTCGAATCCAGGGAGGTTTTGCTGTGAGGCAGATCTACTAACCATTACACCACTGTGCCACCACTTATTAGTAATTTAGTTGAGATAAATTAAATGTCTTTGACATTTAATGCGGATTATGTCTCTCGTTTGGTCTGGAAAAGCCTAGGTGCCCCCCCATCCCCGAAGAGATGAAGGAAGTAGCTGGGGAGAGTGGTCTGGACCTCACTGCTTTGGCTGCTGCCCCCATGACCTGATCGAAGACGATGATGAAATTAAATGTCAGAAGATTTAAGTTTCAACTTTAGTTTAACATTTTCTAAGAATAAGGGTTATTTGCCATTCAGACGATACACATTCATAGGCTACACATAACATTTTTAAGACATTAAGCTGATTAAACATATCTCATTCCAGAAAACTATCAAATATTCCTGTAAGGTTCAAGCTCTAGGTAGCCATCACATATCTAGGAAGCATTGCAGTGTTGCGGCTTCTCCATTTTCAGGAAATACGGAGGTTCAGATGTGGCCTCAACCATGTTTTTCTTTAAAGCTGTAAAGGGGGTTGTGGTTACTGGTATATGAATATCTTTGGGAATGGGAGAGGAGAAAAACCGTGTCACGTATCAGCTTGAATAGAAAAGCTGTGCACTATGCACTGAGGTAAGTTCTTTGTGTTCCAGTAAGCTGAATCAACCCCCACCACAGGAATAAAGGTGAAGCAGATGTCAAAAGTAAGAGCTTAAGTACATTTCACTTAATGACACTCATGTTTTCATATAATTTCCTCTTTTCTCATATTGTCCTTGCTTTTGTTCCTTAAACAAAACTGTACATTACTCTGCAAAAATTATTCGAGCTTGTTTCATACACACACACACACACACACACATGTGCGTGCTCGTGTACCCTGTGCAAAACACTGCACAAAGGTATGTATGTGTGTTCATTGCATGAGGCTCTGTGCTTGTATACATTTGCACTTGGTTTCTTGGTACAGCCAGTGTATGTTGTTTTGATAGTGCTGTAGGTGTATGTGGTGAGTGGTTTTATGTTTAAGTGTGAAGAACGTTACTCGAGTATTCAGGTGTTTACCTGTATTCTTTTCGGCTAAGCAGACAGGAAGCCCCTCTCATCTCTTTGGTTTCCTGTCCGCTCGAGATTAGAATGCAATGTGCTTGCACTATCTTTCTTTTTGTTTCTGCCAATTTAGTAAGACAGCTTTTCCTGAATCATGTGCTTTGATATTTTATATGCAGCCTATAAGTCTGACTCAGACATTTTGTCATATTTTTAATACTGTAATATCTTTGCTAAACTGTAGCATCTTTAAAGTTGGAGATTACATCCAGAGCTCAATATAATAAATGAAACAGGAATGAGTTTTATTTTAAGGCAAGAGTATGTGCATGAACCTTTTTTAATCTGTATGCATGTTCAGAAAATGCACACTGCACAATTCTACTGCATGTCTGTGACACTCACTGTCAGATAATTGACTTGTTTTGTATCATGTAAAGGACACATCATTTTTACATTTCAGCATGTGGAGTTCATATGCTGCAATGCATTTTTGCATTTTTTGAGAATCTTTTTCTTCTTTTTTGAATATGCAGACATCCGCGTTAATAATGTAGACGTCTCTGTTTTCACACCTCAATTAATGATCTGAGCATTGATTTCAGTTGTCACATTTGCTTGCATTACCAGATATATCAGGGATACCCACTTGACAACTCTGAATAATTTTCTAGTGGTGAAACACACTCTAAAGTGAAAACATATCCGTTGTCAGGACATTGTTCAAAACAAAGAAAAGAAAGCAAGGAGAAAGGAAGAAAAAAGTGAGCAGTAAGGAGGGGGGAAATGAGTTCTTACAGTAAAGGAACGTGAGTTAGAGCATGAGCTCCCGCTCTGTACCTCCCCTTCCTGCCTCTCTCTATATCTCTCTCTCTCTCCCTCACACACACACATACACACACACACACACACACACACACACACACACACACACATACACACACACACACACACACACACACACACACACACACATACACACACATACACACACACACACACACACACACACACACACACACATTAAATTCTATCAAAAACATACACTCCTTTCTCTCTGTCTTATTTTCCTTGCGCACTTGTACTAATGCAAATTATATATACGTATTCTCTTCAGTCTCTATTTCTCTCAGGCACACAAACACAATATGCAAGCAGTAAAGAGTCTACTCAATTAAAAAGCCTCCTTCCTGGAAACCAGGCCCTGATGGCACAGGAGGTATGTGGGGAATGGGAACCATGTGTTAGTTGGGGAAGGGTTTGTGTGTGTGTGTGTGTGTGTGTGTGTGTGTGTGTGTGTGTGTGTGTGTGTGTTCAGGGTTGAAAGAAGTTGAGGGGCAGGTTATGATTAGGGAACACAATGAGAGGCATGTAGATGAAGTAGACAGGGAATGATGAGAATGGTGAGAAATAAGAGGAGGTAAATTGTCCTGACAGTGTGGTCATAACATGGACATGCTGTCTCAGCTTTTTGCAACATGAGTGCCTAGAAAACTGGTGCTAGAAATATGCTCCTTATTTTCCATTATGAGAATTTCACCCCGTTTCTCCCTGATACACTCACATAATGGCCACAAGCCATTAATTGTTTGGCCACAGAGTTCCTATTGTAAATCTTTCCCATAAACCATCTTTCATCCCAGCCTGTATACAATGACCTCCCACAGCACTTGTCCAATCAACAGCCATTGCACTAGGATATCACACACCTCTAGGAATAAAGTGTTAAAGCAGCCTGTGATAGGCACATGGTAATGCATGTGTGTGTTACTTGTGTTTGTTTGGGTGTGTGAGAGTCTCTGTGCATGTTTGGTCTGGACTGTGCCACTGAGTTCACCACTGTTTTCACAGCAGTTTCCTGAGGTTGATGTCACTGAATCTGCAGAATTGACGATGAAGTTAAACTGCGTTACAGATTCACATTAGCCACATTTTGCTGAAGAGATGATGAGAACTGAGACACAGTTCAGCAGAATAACACGTCTGAATTTATAGAATAAAGTCAAAGCAGTCTGTATAGTGTTTAAGAGGCTCTTCTCACCTTAAGGTAGCTTTCAATAAATTATCTGCTGACAGGAGAAACTCCAGTCTCTGTGGCACCCAAGCCTCTATAAATGGAATAAGAGACAAATAATATGGACCCAACATCAAACCAATCAGGACATGGAGCATCTCTAGCTACCAATCAAATGTGTTTTCCAGTTCAGTAAGATTCCACACTTACATTCAGACGTTCTAGCCAGTCGTGCAGTGGAACTGGTTGGATATACCCAGCTAGCCTGAATCATCACTCACTATAAAAGATAGTTTCAAATGCTGCAGAAATGTACTAGTGTTTGTGTTTGTTCCCCCACACAAACATGCTCTGACAATTTTTTCTCGAGTGACATCTTAGTCTCTATGACCTTAATTACAGTAAAAAAAAAAATAATAATAATAATAATAATAATTTTAAATATTTAAATAAAAATGACTTTCTTAGAGTTTTAATATCATAATTCCAGATTACCCTATATATAAAACTGTTTTTTTATGTTGGTAATCACATGACACAAATCACAAACCTTTCTTATTGGGTCAAATTATGTTCTTTAGAAAAATTCCTAAGAAACCAAAGATGGCACATCCCAGAACACGTATTTACTTGTGAACAATGCACCAGTGAGCAACCACACAAAAATGAATAGTGGCAAATTCTAACAACTCTCTCTCTCTCTCTCTCTCTCTCTCTTTGGTTCCTATAATACCTCCATGGCTCTAGCTTAGACGTGTTTTGGGGCGTAGCATTTAGAAAGAACACTGCAGGGAGGGGTTTTGTTTGTTTGAATGTACAAATTTCAATCTTTTACCCAAATCTCTGACTGTTCCTTTAAATCATATGGTGCACTGGTATACAGTGGATTACTTCTTCTTCTTCAGTACATATAAATATGCAACACAAGCAAGGCATTCATTTCCATATATGTTCCACATTGCACACATCCTCTCACACTCTCGCGTGTACACACAGACACATGCACTCAAAGCACAGTCTTCCCTGAGGCTCTGCAGTCATACAGGATGTATAAAAAAAACGACCTCACATTCCTTTCCTGTTAGGTCAACCACAATATGGGACTGACACCCGAGAGGACTGGACTGCTTCCCAGCACACACCAGCCCTCTGGAGTCCTGTTACTCTCAGTCACTCAGTGCAGCTTCGACTCACAGACACACACACACACAGCACAAAACTGAGAACATGGCATCCTCAGACTCCAACTCTATGGACCCACAAACAGTGGGTTCTTTTACAGGCCTCTCACCACAGACAGTGAGAGACATGGCCAGCCTTTGACAACCCAGTTAATAGCACTGGGGGGACAGCAGTGACAACCGCTGACAGTGGGGCTTGAACCCCCAACCATGGGATCGGTCATCCACCATCCAGCAATGAGTCACATTAAAAACTTTTAAAAAGCAAAGCATATTCTAAAATAATATTTTATTTATTTCATACAAAGGCAGTATGATGGTGCAGTGGTTTGCACGTCCTGTTCACTGCAAGATGGCCTCGGTTCGATTCCCAGGTTTGGGCATTTCTGTGTCAAGTTTACAAGTTCTCCCCCATGCTTCTGTGGAAATCCTCTGGCTATGCCAGTTTCCTCCAACAGTCCAAAAACATGCACAGTAGGCTAAATGTCTGTTACAACTGGTCCCTACATGTGAGAGTGAGTGTAAGTGGTTGTATGAGTGTTTGCCCTTTTGTGGCATGGCGAGCTAGTCCCACCCTCACAGTCTTCCAAGATGGATGCCAGCCTCCACGTGACCCTAATAATGATTGAGCTGTTCAAAAAATGAAGGAATGAATGAAATTTATGGTGATTTTTAACATTTTACATCTCATCTATTTACATCTTCTTAGAGTATAGTATACTTTATACACTATGGATAATTATACAGGTTTATATTTAAAATCCGGTGACTATTTTCAAAACAAATCTCATAATGTGCCTTCAGTGTTTCAACATGCTTATCTTGCACATACTGTATAATGATGCCGTGTAGAGCAGTACATTGGTAGAATAACATATCAAGCTTGTTAGTGTGAAATTGATTATACATATCGATATAAAATGTATAAAGAGATAACACTTCTTATAATCATCTGGATGAATTTATGTGCAGCTTCAAGTGTGATGACTTCAGGAAATGAGCTCTGATTTCAGAAATCTTCATAATACAAACTTGAGAGAGTGCGGTGCACTGCAGTAGTGAACATCTCATGCCGAGAAGCTTACCGTAGGCCCCTCACAATGGTGAAGACCAGAAAGAGGTCAGTGAGCTGATTTACTGGAAAGTCCTAATTACACCTTGTGTTGATTGCTGTGAAATGTAAACTTCCTGAATTGCAGTTCTGCAAATTCTTTTTTCTTTCTCTTTGCAGTCTGTATCCTGTCTTATATGTGGAGCAAAACTCACAGTGTGTGTGTGTGTGTGTGTGTGTGTGTGAATGTTATATTTTGTGTACACAAAAACAATGCTGTATTTGTTAAGTGTGTGGGGGGGGGGTTGTCGGGAATTCGAAGGCCCTGGGGCTTTGTGTTTGGCGGGCGTTGGCTCTGACTGCTTCAGCTGTGGACCCGGTGACTGCGGCTTTTGTTTCTGATCCTTGAAGAAAACTGGAGGAGGTAAGGAGGAGCTTAAATGAGTGTATTTGGGGGGAGTTCCCAAAAGAAATAAGGAATACACCAGAGGACATTGTGTATGTCCTCAGGACTATTTGTATGCCTCACTGTATTCACCATAATAATAACAACCAGCTACTGAATTTACCTCGCTTCTCACTGTAATAACCCCGACTCTCTCATACACCCACCCGTACATAACAACACACAATGGTCACTTTTCGGATTCTAATGAAAATGGGATTTAGCCATAAAGCTTTGACATCAGGCAGTGGTGGCCTGATGGTAAGATGATGGATCACTGATCCCACGGTTTGGGGTTCAAGCCACACTAACGGCGGGTTATCACCCCTTCCCCCCAGTGTTGCTAACTGGGTTATCAAATGCTGGCCATGTCTCTAACTCTCTATGGTGAGAGGCATGTAAAAGAACCATTGCTCACGTTAATCAAGACTAGGCTCCATAACCGTCAGCATGTTCCTGTCCTGCGATGGCCTGGCAAGCTGTCCAGGGTGTAATCGGCCCTTGCCCAGAGTCGGCTGATATGGGTGCCAGCCTCCCCGTCACCCTAATTAAGATTACGCGGTTCAGAAAATGAATGAATAAGTGTTGTTGTGTGAGAAAATTCCAAGAGATAAGCACTTTTTCACATCCTCACAGCATCACACAAATTACATTTCCCCCTTCTGATGTTTGATATATTACACTCCTGACTGGTGCCTGTATGATTATTATTACATGGTGCTATTGTCACATGTTTAGTTGATGAGATAACCATGTGTGTTTGTGTGTGTGTGTGTGTGTGTGTGTGTGTGCATGCACATTCATCTTCATTACTGTATTCCTATTTTTAAAAATTCATCTGTTCTCTTCAGATCTATTTACTGTTTCTACACAAATCAACCATAGGAAACACCACCTGACTGGCCTGCAGCTAGAAAACCCCGATAACACAGCAGACTGCAGTGTAAAGTGTGTTCTGACATATTTCTATTAAAGCCAGTTTCATCTACATTAACTCTACTGTCGGATCAAACCAGACATGCTAGTTGTCACTCCCCATGTGCAGGTCAGTCATGGGTAACGATGGCAGTCTTGCGAGTTTACTGGTTGACCTTCCTTAGACCAATTTGGAAAGTACTTACCACTTCATACCAGGAACGTATCATGAGACCTGCTGTTTTGGAGCTTAATAGAGCTAGTTGTTAAGACAGCAAACCGTGCTCATTAAACCTGCTCATTTTTTCCTGCTTCCAACACGTCATCAAGAACCGATTGTTTACTTTCTGCCTGATACATCTGACTCCTTGTTGGGTGCCAATGTAACAAGATAATCAATGTTATTCACTTCACCTGTCCGTGGTCATATTTTTAGTGTTATGGCTGAAGTGTAAATCATACAGGGAGAGTAAAGCCTTGATGAGCGAGTGAGTAAGCTGAGACGGTGCAAGCAGAAAATTAATTACTCTATTGATTGAATTCTTCAAAAGCACTCTCCTATGATGACACCATAATGCTATCAGTTGCAATGTGCTTTTTACTTCTTGGGAAATAATTGCACTTTTCATAAGTAAATGAATGAGTTTTGTTTAAACACTAAACATTTTCAAACATCTAGTTTAATTCAACAATTCACTGTGGATCTGAGTTTTAGTTAATTGATCAGCTACTTCTTTTATAGTGTCAGTAACAGTAAGAAAACGAAATTTAATAAGATTTTACTTACAGTGCAAAATAATCAATTAACCAGTTAATAGACATTAGGAGCCCAGAACTGGGATGCCATCTTTAGTGCTAATGCTGGACAGTATCTCTCCGACCTGTAAACACAACAGTACACTGAGCTGGTTTCATTTTGTGCCAAGCCTAATCATAGTCACCTTTATATTTTAATATTTTTAGATTACATGTACAATGCCAAAGTTTCGCTATAATGTGAATTCAGGTTTAAAATAAATTATCAACAAGAAATGATGTTAAGAGTTTGAATGAACCCAAATGCACAATGTGACATCCATGCGTGAAACACGAAGGGATGAAGTGAGCCTCAATCCATTGTTTATCAAAGAGAGAAGTGATGAAGTGTAGTTACACTGAGTACGTACCATGAATAGAAAATGTGTATGTATGTATGAGTGTGTGTGTGTGTGTGTGTGTGTGTGTGTAACATGGAAAAAAAACAAGCAAAAGTTAGGCACGCAGATCCATTTTGTAAAAATAGTACTCTTTAATATAAATTATCGAAATAGTTTATAAATATAAATATGTGCAAAGTTCCTTGCTGCATTTTTCTGTTGTAATGCCATTGTTTACAGGTTTTCGGATTTTCAAGCTTGCACTGTGGGTCAACAGACTAGACCTTAAGATGCCAAATCTTTATAAAAGACAGAGTACAAAAACATGTTGTCCTCTTGTGGAGACACATGTAAACATTGTCTCTATTTGACAAAATACAAAAAAAAAAAAAAAGGAAAAGCAAATAAGAAGTTGAAACATAAGCCCTTCAATTGACTTACAATACATTCATTTAATTGTAGACAGCATGTGCTGCTGAAGAAATACTAAGTCATTGTTACCGAATAAGAGATACGAGGCAAGATTACTTCTTCGCGCATACAGAAGGAACACCTCTGGTTTGAGAGGAACACAATCCTCCATGTCAAACTCCAGGTTTGGTAAATAAAAGTTTGATATACTGTGCTTGCTTTTGTTTCACAGTACAATAACTGTCAACGCTTAGCAACTCAAGTTTGTGTTGGTTCATCACCAACATGTTAAATGTTTTATAACTATCTGTCATTTCAAAGCAAAATTGAGACACATTGCCTGTCAAAAAATAAAGCAACACCAGTCCACTGAGCTTTCCTTCTGAGACTACTGTAGTATCACAGGCCTCTCTTGTCTATTTTGATCCTTTGTACTGAGGCATTTTTAAACATCAGTCTTGTGTTGTAACACCACATAGTTGCCAGTGTTGACATAGCAGTGCCAGTAGTGAACAGCCTCCCGTTTACTTCCCAACATCGACCTATGAGACAATTATGCTTGGCAGCCTGCAGTGGAAATGTATATGTCATTTCAAGCAGCCGACGCTAGGCACTCCCTCAAACACAGACGACCAAAACTCTTCTTTCAGCAGTCAGTGTGTCAACTAAGGATAAATCTATGTGAGAGAGAGCTTTTTATTCATATAGCAAAGGCTGCAGCTCAGCCATAGCAGCACATTCAACCCTTGTACTGACAGCCTATCAATTGTGTTAATATTAAACAGACAATGTGTTTTTCCCCCAAAACAGACTCGAAAAAAGGCTCCAAAACTATGAGGCTAAAACACAATCGTCTGCTTTCGGTCCTGGGTGCACTGCTGTTCATCCCACTGCATGTGAGTTCACGATTTGTGCTGTCCATCATGCAGCAACCCCTGCCAAAGGTCACACAATACGGGGTGAAGGCACAGTAGGCCAAAGCTGGCCTGCAATACTGACAGATGTTAAGAGATTCCCGGAGCAGACAGCTCACACACTTATTAAACTCCAGAGCTTCGTGGCACTACACTGCTCTCCGTCTCCCTGTGGGCTTTTGCTGGTCAATTCCACTCCTGCCCACCATACAGTTCTATATATCTGGTTCTGTCTCTTTGTTCCAGAACCACCGAATGGTTGTTATATGGGTGCATCATACTCCTCAAGGAACTCTTGAAGTGATTGAGGCAGCTGGTCTCGTTTACTAGACACATCTATGTGGCTGTTAAGTGTCTTGCGGCAAAGGTGCTGCAGCGTGGACATACTGGAGGCCAGAGGGCGCAGCAGCTCGAGTGGGATTTTCTCTCCTCCAGAGTAAATAAAGTATGCACTCCCATCTGCCCCACTGCTCCCACCTTCAGTGTCCACTCCAGACTGGACTACAGACATGGCCCCTGTTTCTCTGGCAGAAGGCATATAATGATGTATGAGTTTCAGCACACAATCAAACCGTGGCACTGTTTGCAAGCTGCGAGGGTCCGTTTGCAAAAAGAAGGAGCAGGCGTCACATTGGATGCGCAGGTTCTTGGTGCCTGTGGCCGTCTTCACACTTAAGGTAAAAAAGTGGCGGTTGTCAGAACTGTCACGCACCAGGAAAGTGCCAGGTGGCTCAGCACTCAGCAGAGTGCTGGCCTCCTTCCCACTTACAGCGTCCCAGTAGAAACCACTCTCCTGCAGCTTGCGGACAGCCGCCAACACCATCTGATATTGCGCCCTGGAGCTGAAGGTCTTGTAGCGGTGGGCAGGCAGGCGTACTCCGCCTTGGAAAGAGCTGCTGCTCATAGTGCCGTCGAGCCTGCTGTGCGTTACCATGGCGCTCTGCCCGTGCCCCGTCCCGGCTTGGGAGTCCAGGGCCGCGGGCTTGTCCCAGCCAGGGTGCACAGGCACCACGCAGCACCAACACAATGCCCACAGCTCTGGCGCCTCCTCAACATCCAGAATCGAGGATGGTTCAGTGGATATGGGATGCAGCTGAAAAAAAAGAAGAAACAGGTAGAGTGTCAGCATCCGAATGACTGACTGTTACCAATCCAGATTTGAGAGTGAGTGTGTGCACTGCACAGGGTTTAAATGTACGACCTTTAAGTAGGTATAAGGTGAACCTAAGCAAGCATATGTGATGGATATTCATTCACCTATGAGTCGTGGAGACAGATAAACTCGTGTGCAATCGACACTTTATTTTGAGTTAACTGCTGCGCTACCGAGCGTGTACATCTGATACCGGCAACACTTCGATCGTGCGTGCAGGCATCTGGAGGGAGATGTGTGAATGGGGTGCTTCAGTTCGTTGTGAATGACCCATTTCCTCATTCGTGCCAAGCGGACTCTTTCTCATGTTACACTGAAACACTGTGTGAGCTCCTCACAAAAGCAGAAAGTGGACAGACACGGAGGAACAACACCGATTTACACAAACACAACCACAGAATTTCATCAAAGCACATTTTAAGCACATCTCAGTTTTAATGCTATAGCAACGCGGTGCCTTAATTTATAGATTTATTCAAAAAAAAAAAAAACATTTTTACTTTCCTCCTAAATGTAGCACAATCTAAACATACTGATCTTTTTTAAAAAAATCCTGGGTTTATGGTTTGCATTATTATTATTCTCATTATTATTATTATTCGACAATAGTACAAAAAATAGCAAAAAAAAAAACAAAAAAAAAAACAGCTGAATAGTTACCTTGAAAGTCTTATCCGAGCCAGTCCTGTAAATGAGTGGTATAGGGGACCTCTCCTTCTCTCTCTCTTTTTCAGACCCTGGAAATATGCGCTATTAAACCCGGTGCTGTCGGGAAACGGTTCTACGGCAGACGACTTTGTGTAGAATGTGATAATGTTCTCATGCCTCCCCTGATGAGGGGTATAGTGCGAGTCCTGCTCTCCTCATCGAGTGGGAGCCCACTGATCGACTACCCCCCCCTCCTCCCCCCTTTCTGAACGGCTCCACCCCCCCCCTTTCTGAACGGCTCCACCCCTTCTTGCCTTCCAGTAAGCAAGCGCGCACACACACACACACACACGCGCGCGCGCGCGCGCGCGCGCGCCTTCTCTCACTCACTTGGCGGATTGCCCATAAATAATCAGCGTGACCTTTTTCTACGAGACGATTCCTGGTATTCACACTCCTCCCTTCCCCCTCTTCTCTTCCCCGGCAGGCTACAAGGTGAAAAAAGTTGAAGCGCCCTTGCAGAATCAAGCTTCACACGACCGCATTGATGTAACACACCGCTTCCTTTTGCTCTTGTGTGTTTGTGTTGTGTTTTTTTTTCCGAATTGTTGCAATTTCCTTTCACTCCGACGTTTTATCACTTGGATTACTGAAACACGATTCGATTCCAGGAAAGCAAATGAATCTGATTCTACGGACAAATAAATAATAGAAGCTCTGTTGTTGTGTGAGTGTGTGTATGAGATGTTTTATAGTCAAGGTTTGTTGCCCTGAACACATATGGTTCACATACAGATTTAACATGGCAGCTCTGATCAAGTAAAAACTCTCCTGTACGCCACCTATAGGATGAAGAGTGCAGGAGGCTGCGTCCTAAACCACACACCCATGCACTAGTGTGTCTGAGTAGTACAACAGGATGCGGTTTGGTCTGCAGCCATAGATACAGGGCCCTTTCTCCGAATTGTTTATTTTTATACTGTAATGGTGCAGACGAAAATCAGATTTTATTTTAATAAACGTATATACATCGAAGTTGTTGCTACATATTTTCACCACTCAGTCCAGAAGAAAATATGCATAATTCCAAATATATAGGGTGACCCACTATGCACTTTTAATAAATTCCTAAAAATTACACAAGAAACTGAGTGGATTTATATTTTTTATTTCAACAACTAAGTCACTGTGGATTTACTTACCATCACGTACTGTATACGTCTGTGTCAAAAAGTGTCTAGTTCACAAAATAAGAGACCCAATTTCATTTTCAGGTGTTTATTTATCTTTAAGGAAAAGAAAATCATGCAATCATTCACACAAAGGAAATTTTTTCAGAGAAAGGACTTCGGCCCTGTCTACCAGGTCTGCATTGGATTCCAAAGTGTCCATTTCATTCTGACTGGGCTACTATCCCCTAGCTCTAGACTCTGATTGGCCCCTCATGTCATCTTGTGTCAACCTGACCTTGAAGGGTTTGAGTTCGACGCCATCTTGTTCTATCGCAAAGGACGTTTTGTTCCTTTTTCATGGTTCTTAGAACAGAGTGGAATAAATGAACTAAAATAATCTTGCATTCACTTCAGTGAATAAACTTCTCATACAATAGTTACATAAATCATACAATAATTAAATATTGCAGTAAATCATACAATTGCTGTTCTCTAGGTATAATCAATAACAATTTAAATATTCTATATTAGCTATCCCTTCAATGGACAGTTCTGCAGTTCAAGATTACAAATGTCTTCAAAAAAAGGAAATATGATCACACATTCCAAAGCTGTCAGAAGTTCTCTATTCGTATTCATGTTGACGTGTGAACAAATAATCAATTCCAGTACGTAATAGGGAAGTCCAGCAATTTGCATAAGATCTACAGATGACCAAATATGACATGATGACATTTCAAACCTGCAGGCAATAGGACTTCCTCAGTTCATGTGTCCAAAACAGACAGCACCCCCGGTGGCACCTAATACCCAGGATTCCTTCCTCCACAATACCTCTGCATGATCACCATCAGTCACCATCAGATGTAGGTTTCTCTAGTGTTTCGTAGCATCATGTCACTGATCTTCCAGGAGGCTGTGCAGATTTTTTTTAGCTCGACAGCTGTGACCAGAGGGATTAAAGATAGACTTGTCGAGTTCCAGTTCAAGACCCTCCAGATGGATTTCCCCTGACTTTGTGTGAACGCCTGGTCGGGGAGCTTGATGGGGTTTTTTTTCAGTGGTGGTAGTGGCAGTTCTTCTGCTGAGTGGTTGTCAAGAACAGATCTTGTTTAGAGAAACTTGCTATGGACCGCATAAATTGTGCCACACGTTGGATACATATAGCTTCTTAAACTCACACTGAACTGCAATCGGGAACTGAAAAACATCTTGGCAGGTGGCAACTTTGCAACAGTGCTCTGTCAACTGGCGAGCTATATGCAAGGAATGATACACTTACAAAAACGGCAAAACCTAAATGCTGATGGCCTCACGTCTCTCTGAATGACACCTAAAGTGAAATAGTGATTTTGGGACAACCTATATATATCTTCTTCTTCTTCTTCTTTTCCTTTCGGCTGTTCCCTTCATGGGTCGCCACAGCAAATGATCTGCCTCCATCTCACCCTATCCTCTGCATCTTCTACTCTTACTCCAACTACCTTCATGTCCTCCTTTACCACATCAATAAATCTTCTCTTTGGTCTTCCTCTGGGCCTTCTGCCTGGTAGTTCCAACCTCAGCATCCTACTACCAATATATTCACTATCCCTCCTCTGTACATGTCCAAACCATCTCAATCTAGCCTCTCTGACTTTGTCTCCAAAACATCTTAGATGTGCCGTCCCTCAGATGTACTCATTCCTGATCCTATCCATCCTCGTTACTCCCAAACAGAACCTCAACATTTTCATCTCTGCTACCTCCAGCTCTGCCTCCTGTCTTTTCCCCAGGGCCAATGTTTCTAAACCATACAACATCGCTGGCCTCATTACTGTCTTGTACACTTTTCCCTTCATTCTTGCCGATACTCTCCTATCACACATCACACCGGGCACTTTTCTCCATCCATTCCAACCTGCCTGCACACGCTTCTTCACCTCTTTTCCACACTCTCCATTGCTCTGGATTGTTGAACCTAAGTACTTAAAATCCTCCACCTTCTTTATCTTTGCCCCATGTAACCTCACCGTTCCTCTTGGGTCCTTCTCGTTCACACACATGTATTCTGTCTTACTGAGGCTAACCTTCATTCCCTCCTTTCCAGGGCATACCTCCACCTATCTAGATTTTCCTGCACTTGTTCTGTGCTCTCACTACAGTCACAATGACATCTGAAAACATCATAGTCCATGGGGAATCTTGTCTAACTTCGTCTGTCAGCCTGTCCATCACCATAGCAAACAAGAAGGGGCTGAGAGCTGAACCTTGATGCAGTCCGACCTCCACCTTGAACTCTTCTGTCACACCGACAGCACACCTCACCACTGTCTTACATCTCTCATACATGTCCTGCACCACTCTAACATACTTTTCTGCCACTCCAGACTTCCTCATACAATACCACAGTTCTTCTCTCGGCATCCTGTCATTTGCTTTCTCTAGATCCACAAAGGCACAATGCAGCTCCCTCTGAACTTCTCTGTACTTCTCTATTAACATCCTCAAAGCAAACACTGCATCTATGGTGCTCTTTCTTGGCATGAAACCAAGCTGTTGTTCACAAATGCTGACCTCTGCCCTTATATATATATATATATATATATACATATATATAAAAGCAGTTTCTTAAACTTGAGAATACAATGCAGCCGTGAGGGGGGGGGGGGGGGGGGCACAAGCCATTGCTCTTGATCATGCCGGTCCCAAGCCCGGATAAATGCAGAGGGTTGTCAGGAAGGGCATCCGACATAAAACCTGAGCCAGATCAAATATGCAAATTACAAATATTACCTCCATACCGGATCGGTCGAGGCCCGGGTTAACAACAACCGCCATCAGTGCTGTTAACCAACACGGTGCTGGTGGAAATTGGACTACTGTTGGTCAAAGGAGAGGCGGGAGGCGTGTTCATAGGTGGATAGAGAAGAGGAAAAGCATGAGTCTAGGACTGAGAGTAGGGACTTTGAATGTTGGAACTGACATGATGCAGAGGAGGAAGGTGGACATACTGTGTGTTCAGGAGACCAGGTGGAAAGGTAGCAAGGCTTGAAGCTTAGGGCCAGGGATCAAGCTGTTTTATCATCATGAGGATGGGAAGAGAAATAGAGTAAGAGTCATCTTGAAGAGAGGGGGGGGTTTTGTCAGGAATGTTCTAGAAGTGAAAAGAGTGTCAGACAGAGTGATGAGTCTCAAGTTAGAAATTGAAGGCATGATGTACAATGTTGTTAGTGCTTATGCCCCACAGGCAGGATGTGAGCTAGAAGAGAAGGAGAGATTCTGGAGTGAGTTAGATGAAGTGATGCAGAGTACCCCCAGAGGTGAAAGAGTGGTCATTGGGGCAGACTTCAATGGACATGTTGGTGCAGGAAACAGAGGGGACGAGGAAGTGATGGGCAGGTTTGGTATCCAGGACAGGAACACAGAAGGACAGATGTTGATAGATTTTGTAAAAAGGATGGAAATGCTTTCTTCCAGAAGAGACAGGAGCATAGGGTGACTTATAAAAGCGGACGTAGGAGCACACAGGTAGACTACATTTTGTGCAGGCGATGCGATTTGAAGGAAGTCGGTGACTGCAAAGTAGTAGTGGGTGAGAGTGTTGCCAAACAGCATAGGATGTTGGTGTGCAGGATGACGCTGATGGTGAGGAAGGTGAAGAAGGCAATGGCAGAGCTGAAGACAAAGTGGTGGAAGCTGAAAAAGGAAGAGTGTTGTGTTGTCTTCAAGGAGGAGCTGAAACAGGCTTTGGGTGGTCAGGAAGTGCTTCCAGATGACTGGAGAACCACAGGAAATGTGATCAGGGAGACAGGTAGGAGAGTACTTGGTGTTTCCTCTGGAAGAAAAGTAGATAAGGAGACTTGGTGGTGGAATGAGGAAGTGCAGGAGTGTGTACAAAGGAAGAGGTTAGCTAAGAAGAAGTGGGACATTGAGAGGACCGGAGAGAGTAAACAGGAGTACAGGGAGACACAGCGTAAGGCAAAGATAGCGGTGTCAAAGGCCAAACAGAGGGCGTATGATGACTTGTATGTTAGGTTGGACAGTAAGGAGGAAGAAAATGATTTATACAGGTTGGCACAGCAGAGAAATAGAGAGGAGAAGGACATGCAGCAAGTTCAAGTGATTAAGGACAGAGAGGGAAATGTATTGACAGATGACAGAAGTGTGCTGGGAAGATGGAAAGAGTACTTTAAAGAGCTGATGAATGAGGAAAATGAGAGAGAGGAAAAGAGTAGAAGAGGTGACTGTTGAGGACCAGAAAGTAGCAAAGATTCGTAAGGGTGAAGTGAGGAGTATGCATGTAAGAGGTTTTGAAGACAAAGTCAGAGAGGCTAGATTGAGATGGTTTGGACATGTACGAAGAAGGGATAGTGAATATATTGGTAGTAGGATGCTGAGGTTGGCACTACCAGGCAGAAGGTCTAGAGGAAAATCAAAGAGGAGATTTATGGATAGATGAAGGTCGTTGGCGTGAGAGAAGAATATGCAGAGGACAGGGTGAGATGGAGGCAGATCATTTGCTGTGGCGACCCCTGAAGAGTACAGCCGAAAGGAAAAGAAGAAGAGGTAAACTTGAGAATACATGCTGTTCTCTGTGTACTATACTGTACTACCTTATGATATTTTCATTATAAGAAACTATAAATTAAACAGAACATGCAGAAATATACACTGTCTGAGCAACAAATACTCAAGTACTGTAATATTTTGTTTGGCCCATTTTTAGCTTCAGTATCATCACATAATCAACCTGACATAGTTGCTTCAGTTGGTCATGTTCAGGCTCAGTAACAATATGTGGCAATTCAATGAAGACAGCTGATGTGAGTGAGCAGGTTATGTCATTTTTTTCTTTCCTCTTGGTATAGATATAAAATTACAACTCAAATGGTTAAAAGTGATTTAGGAACCATGAGTAATAATTTTTATTCATGAACTGGCACCACAGAGTCCAGACCTTCACCTTATTGAAAGTCTTTGGGATGTGCTGGAGAAGACTTTATAGACTGATTTGATTTTCCCTTCATCAGTTCAAGATGTCAGTGAAAGGTGAACCCAACTACAAATGGAACAACTGTTGTGTTGTTAAAGTATGTCGAAACATCTGCTGTCAAGGCTAAAGATGGTTCAACAAAATATTAGAGTGCGTTTTGACTGTGAAGTGTATTTCAGGTGATTGATTGTTGATGCTTTTCAGCATATGGAAAAATCCTACTGATTTTGAAGCCATTACTTTTTTGCAATTTTTATAAAGCAAACATATGATTCATATTGCAGGCAGTGGTGGCTTAGATAATGCGCTGGATTGCTGATCATAAAGTTGGGGGTTCACGTCCCACTCTCCACAAGGTTGTCACTGTTCCCGCAGTGCAGCTAACTGGGTTATCAAAGGCCGGCAATGGCATTCACTGTCTATGGTATGAAGCATGTAAAAAAGAACCATTGCTGACTTTCGACAAGAGTAGGCTGCAAAGCCATCAGCATGTTTCTGCCCTGCCATGGCCTGGTGAGCGGTCTAGGGTGTACTCTGCCCTCACCCGGAGTCGGCTGGGATGGGCGCTGGCCTCCCCACAACCCTAATTAGGATTAAGCACTTACAGAAAATGATGAACTGATGATCCATATCAGCATTACACAAGACACAAAAGAGGGTAGCGATGGGATGGCCTAGTGGTAGGGTGCTGGATTACTGATCCCAAGGTCAGAGGTTCAATCCTGACCATCACCAAGTTGTTGCTGCTGTCCCCCAGTGCAGCTAACTGGGTTATCTAAGCACAGCCATGTCTCTCACTGTCTATGATGAGAGGAATGTAAAAGAAAACATTTCTGACTTTTGTCAAGAGTCGGTTGGATAGCCAGCAGTGTGTTTTTGCCCTGTTATGACCTGCACACTGTCCAGGGTGTACTCTCCCCTCAACAAGAGTCAGCTGAGATGGACACCAGCCTCCCCATGACCCTAATTAGGATTAAGTGGTTCAGAAGATGAATAAATGATGAATGAAATCAAACTGCAAATTATTATCGAATTTGAATTTTGTTGTATAAACCCAATTCATGTAGTCTATCTCTTGTTAACCAAATTTCAATTTATGTCAATGTTTATGTCTTCTTTGATAACCCCGTTGATCTTATTTAGTCTACTTTCTTGAAACCTATACCTTGACAGTATTCCTTCAGCAACAATGGGAAGGTGAAGTGGATATACACCCGAGCCAAAGTGGCTCATCAGGACGGTGCTTATCCCCGGTTTCTGTAGCGTGAAGCGTGGAACCTTCCCAGTATATTTTACTAGTAGGGGCAGTGGTGGTCTAGTGGTATAAGGCGCTGGATCGCTGATCCAAAGGTTGGGGGTTCGGGTCCCACTCTCCACAGGGTTGTCACTGTCCCCCCCAGTGCAGCTAACTGGGTTATCAAAGGCAGGCCATGTCTCTCACTGTCTATGGTGAGAGGCATATAAAAGAACCATTGCTGACTTTCATAAAGAGTAGGCTGCAAAGTCGTCAGCATGTTTCTGTCCCTTGCTAAAAAAGGTTGTCACAGGAAGGGCATTCGACATAAAAACCGCTGCCAAATCAAACGTGCGAATCAGACAGACAGACAGACCACTTATACTGCTGGGTGAACAGAGGCATACTGTACTTGTGGTTAAGACCTTGCCCAGGGGTCTTAGCACAGTGGGGGTCTAACTGGCATTTGAACACACAACCTCCTGATAATGAGCCCGGCACCCTAACCACCACACCTATATAGATATATACTGATATATATATATATATATACACACACACACATATGTGTGTGTGTTTGTGTATAGATAGATAGATAATCATTCATTCATTTTGTGAACCGTTTATTCCTAATTAGGGTCGTGGGAAGACTGGTGCCAATCCCAGAGGGCGGGGTACACCCTGGGCAGCTCGCCAAGCCATTGCAGGGCCACATTCAGACAACCATTCACACTCACACCTAGGGGTGATTTAAAACAGCCAATTAACCTACTATGCATGTTTTTGGACTTTGGAGTACCCGGAGGAAACCCACACAAGCACCCACATATTGTGTGTGTATGTGTATATATACTGCATATCTTCTTCTTTTCCTTTCGGCTGTTCCCTTCAGGGGTCGCCACAGCAAATGATCTGCCTCCATCTCACCCTATCCTCTGCATCTTCTACTCTTACTCCAACTACCTTCATGTCCGCCTTCACCACATCCATAAGACTTCTCTTTAGTCTTCCTCTGGGTCTTCTGCCTGGTAGTTCCAACCTCAGCATCCTACTACCAATATACTCACTATCCCTCCTCTGTGTGTGTGTGTGTGTGTGTGTGTGTGTATATATATATATATATATATATTCTTCTTCTTTTTCTTTCGCTGTTCCCTTCAGAGGTCGCCACAGCAAATGATCTGCCTCCATCTCTCCCTATCCTCTGCATCTTCTACTCTTACTCCAACGACCTTCATGTCCGCCTTCACCACATCCATAAATCTTCTCTTTGGTCTTCCTCTGGGCCTTCTGCCTGGTAGTTCCAACCTCAGCATCCTACTACCAATATACATATATTATATATATATATATATAGTGTGTGTGTGAGGAGAGAGAGCATAAGCAAAACTAAAAAGTTTTATTTATTAAGTTATATATTTAGATATTTCAACTAATTTTGAATCGTGATTGATGCAGGTAAGTTCTGGGTACAGGCTTGAAAAGGTGCAAAAAAGCAATAAGGTTTGTTATGGTGTCTTTTTACACCTCAAAGCTTTTGTATATGGTACTCAGAAACATAATAAAAGAAAGCTAAAATGAGACTTTTTAATTTTTTTTTATTTTTACACATTTTAACCACCCCCAGTGCAGCTAACTGGGTTATCAAAAGCCGGCCATGTCTCTCACTATTTATGGTGTGAGGCATGTAAAAGAACCATTGCTGACTTTCGACAAGAGTAGGCTGCAAAGCCGTCAGCGTGTTTCCGCCCTGCGATGGCCTGGCGAGCTGTCAAGGGTGTACTCTGCCCTCGCCCGAAGTTGTCTGGGATGGGCACCAGCCTCCCTGCGACCCAAACTAGGATCAAGTGGTACAGAAAATGAACATTTTAACCAGAGGCAGGCTTGGTGAGCTTTGCACACGATGAGCAGTGTGCAGTTCTTGGTGTCTTTTGAGCGTACACATTTAGAATTAGTATTGCACACAGTACACAGAAAATTGTGTGCTGAAAAGTTAGATTTTATCATGCATTACAATATTTACTCTGCTGAAATATAAGAAAAACAAGAGAAAACAAGATTTTCTGATTATTTTTTCCATTCTTAAAACCTGAAAATGATGAAACTATAACTCTGATAAACTGCGAATATCTGCAATTTTAATAAACAATTTGATTTCATTATAAACAACATATTTTAATCCCAAGATAAAGGATCATTCATACTGTGCCATTCCAGTATCGCAGGGGGCCCCAACCTTTGGTCCGGTACCGGCCCGTGGAACATTTGATACTGGTCCGCAAACAAAATCTTTCATGGTACAAATATTTTTTTTATTAGAGCTTCCAGATATTATTTTGAAAAATGACTGTGTTTGACATTGCCACAGCAACACTGAAAGCCCTTCTTCTGTTTCCAACCACATATATTTGTGAGGCGGGGTTTTCTGTGGTGACAGCCACCAAAACAAGACTACGGAATAGACTAACCAATCTATGGAAACATTTCATACATAAAACTGGTCCCTGGTGCAAAAAAGGTTGGCGACCACTGCAATATAGTATATAATTGCTGCTATACAGTTGGGCAGTGTGGTGCTTAGCATGTCCATCTCACAGTACGAAAGTCCTCTGTTCAAGTCCTGGGCTCAGACTTTTTGTATGAAATTTACATATTCCGCCTTGCTTACTCTGGGTACTCCGGTTTCCGCCCACAGAGGCTGGAGCCTATCTCAGCTCCAATGAGTGAAAGTAGGGTGCACCCTGAACAGCTCATATTAAATTTATTTCCCCTAAATAGAGTAACTAGGCACAATTTAGACCTCATGTAAGAAGGTCCATAAGAATATGTTTCATTTTAAATAATCACTCAATATCCAAAGAGCATAACAAAATAAATTATACCTCACTATAACAGTGGGCTGTTGTAATTCCTAAAACATGTCTAAATACCCCCCAAAATACACATTCGTGGTGAAATACACTCTGCTCAGTGTTTAGAATGTTGTCCAAAGCACAACAGAGAGAGTGGATGTAGGGTTTGAACTTAATCATGAAACTACAAAAACATATTAAATCTTAAATTGTAAGACTCGTTGGTTTGTTGTACCGAACACTCATTCACATAAAGTTTCAAATTTATGACGGCTTTGGGGAAAATGGCGGCGTCCATGACTTGGAGGAGACTTGTGTACTCTGTTTACACTCCAGTTTTGTCTGGAATTTTATGTAAAATTCCGGACAGGTTCTTTCGGACCCGTGACAGAAGAAGAGGGTAATGTTTACGTTACTGTCAGACTTCAAAGAAAATCGGTTTGAATGGCAAGTTCGTCATAAAGTGTGTTATTGTCCTGAGCAGTCAGACATCACGCTCTGCTTTAGCCTTCTGAAATGGTTAGCATTTTAGCGCTTTCGGCAGAATAAAACACCAAAAGATTTAAAATAATACTGATAAATTGGGTTGACGAGTCAATTACCTTGCCGAATTGCACATGTTACTTACAGATACCATTAATATTTAGTGTGGGATTAATTTATAGCCAGTTTTATGTTTATTTTCTGTTCACGTTTTTTTGTTCAACGTAAAAATTTGACGTAAACATTTTTTTTTTTTTTAACCTTAGCATAGTCACTTCTGTTACGTCGACATGTTTATCATTGGTCACCATCTTCTTCATTTCCTTTGGCTTTTCCCCTTTTTCATCTTTGTGAAATAGCTGCTGATAAGGTATATACAATAGCCTATTTCCATTGAATGTGGAAAAATAACAATTCAGTTCAGACTAGCACACATACTCTGACAATGAATGAATAATAAATAGATAATTTTATGTCCTTACTCTCCATTCTAAACAGTTGAAAAGGTAGACCAGCTTTGTATTGTGTATGGCTTTGCTAATGGAGCCACAAATTGGGACACTTATTGAGTTAAGTAAAACAGGATGGTCAAAACCATCCCTCAAAAGGATACACAGGTTTTGTGGCATAACTTAATTTATTCATATTTTGAACTGCTTAATCCTAATGTGGGTTGCACCCTCAGCTGACTCTGGCCGAGGGCAGAGTACACCCTGAACAGCTTGCAAGGACATTCCATTGCATGGCAGAAACATGCTAATGGCAATGCAGCAGTCAATTTTGATAATCAATTTCATCAGTCTTGTCAGCAGTAGGTCTTTTACATGCCATTCACCATAGACAGTGAGAGACATGGCTGGCCTTTGTTAGCTGCACTGGGGGGACAGCAGTGACAAGCCGTTGGTAGTGGGACTTGAACCCCGACCTTGACTTCAGTAATCCAGCACCTTACCACTGGACTACCGACATAACTTTGTGTATATTAAAATTGTCAGGCTGCCCAAAAGCTATTCTGAGTTTCATATTGTCCAACTGCACAAAGAGTTTTGGAAAGCAAATCATTTTAGGACATATGAATGTTTCATCCCACAGTACAGCTGACTGGGTTATCAAAGGCCGGCCATGTCTCTCGCTGTCTATGGTGTGAGGCATGTAAAAGAACCATTGCTGACTTTTGACAAGAGTAGGCTGCAAAGCCGTCAACGTATTTCTGCTACGGTGGCCTGGTGAGCTGTCTAGGGTGTACTCTGCCCTCACCCAGAGTCGGCTGGGATGGGCGTCTCCCTGCGACCCTGATTAGGATTAAGAGGTTAGAGAAAATGAACTGAATGAATGTGTCATTTTTGTGGATGAAGTTGTCCTTTTGGCTTCATCAAACCAGGACCTCTCATTGGAGCAATTTGCAGTCAAGTGCGAAGCAGCCAGGATGAGAATCAGCACCTTCAAGTCCGAGGCCATGGTTCTGTCTGAAAAGGGTGGAATGCACCCTCTGGGTCGGGAATGAGGTCCTGCCCCAAATCGAGGAGTTCAAGTATCTCGGGGTCTTGTTCGTGAATGAAGGAAGGATGGATCGGGAGATCCACAGGTGGATATCTGCACAATCTGCTGTAAAAGTGGAGCTTATACTGGCCCATCGTGGTGAAGAGGGACCTGAGCCACAAGGCAAAGCTCTCAGTTTACCAGTCGATCTACGTTCCAACCCTCACATATGGTCACGAGCTTTTGGTAGAACATGATCACAGATAAGCGGCTGAAATGAGCTTCCTTCGCTGGGTGGCAGGGCTCTTCCTTAGAGATGAGTGTGCGAAGGTCAGCCATCCGGGAAGAACTTGGAGTAGAATTGCTGCTCATCATTGAGAGGAGCCAGTTGAGGTGGCTCAGGCATCTGGTTAGACCTCCAAGCAACTCCCTGGTGTGGTGTTTTGGATGTGTCCAACCCGGAAGAGACCCCAGGGTTGATCTAGAACACACTGGAGGGATTATGTCTCCCAGCTGGTCTTGGAATGCCTTGGTGACCATTCAAAAGAGCTGGAGGAAGTGGCTGGTGAGAGATGTCTGGACCTCATTGCTTAGGCTGCTGCCCCCGTGACCCATCTCTGGATTAAGTGGAAGATAACATATGAACGTGGAACAGATTGAAAGTTGTTCAGTCTATCGGAAGTATTTTGTAGCATGTGCAAAATCCTAAATCACATGTGCAGAGTTATAGATTTAGACAGTGCTTTTGCACTGAAACTTGCAAAAACTAATGTTCCCTTAGCAAAGTGGTACTCTCATGTTAATACTTCCTGGAGTGTAGGTTTACATACTTAATCGAAACATCACTTGTATTATCATTTATTCATTCACCAAACTGTTAAATCCTACAATGGTTGTGTGGAGGTCTGTGTTTCTCAGCTGACTTTGTGAAGGTGCTTTACAGGGGCAATTTAGAATAGCAAATTAATGTATTATGCACATCTTTGGACTGTGATAGCAAACCTGAGCACCTGGATAGAAGGAAGACAGAGCATGACAACTCCACATAGAAACTTCTTTGTCATTCCCGAGGCTCGAATTCGAGGCATTTTTTGCTGTGTGGGGGACATGCTACTACGCCAGTGCTTCTCAACTATTTTCTGTGCCCCCCCCTCCGCTGCTCCGTGAGCGGCTATAAATAGTATTATTTGTCTATAAAATTATTAGTACACCTCTGCATAACATTGTATCTTTATTAACATTAAAAACAAAAGAAAGAAATATAGTTCAACTTACAATAAAGAAAAGCTTCATGAACATTGTTTTTTAATCTGTAAGCCCTCCCTGAATCGCCTTCTTATCGTGGTGGAGGGGTTTGCGTAACCTAGTGATCCTAGGAGCTATATTGTCGGTTGCATATGCCCCTGGTAGGGTTACCCAAGGTAAACAGGTCCTGGGTTACGGTCCAGACGAAGTGCAGCTCAGAAGACCTCTATGAGAAATAAAAACAAAAGGACACAGTTTCCTTTGCCCGGACACGGGTCACAGGGGTCCCCCTCTCGAGCCAGGCCTGGGGGACGGGCTCAAAGGCGAGCGCCTGGTGGTCGGGCTTCTGCCCATGGAACCCAGCCGAGCCCAGCCCAAAAAGGAGACACGGGTCTGCCTTCCCATGGACCCACCACCTATGGAAGGGGCTATAGTGGTCGGGTGTAATGTGAGTTCGGTGGCAGCTGAAGGCATGGGTTCTGTTGGACCGATCCTCGGTTACTGACTCTGACTCTTGGGATGTGTAATGTCACCTCTCTGGTGGGGAAAGAGCCTGAGCTGGTGCGTGAGGTGGAGAAATACCGAATAGATATAGTTGGGCTCACCTCAACGCATAGTTTGGGCTCTGGATCCACCCATCTCGTGGGAGGCTGGACCTCATTCCATTCTAGAGTTGCTCATGGGGAGAGGTGATGAGCTGGTGTAGGCATCCTTGTTACCCCCCCCCCCCCCCCCCCCGGGTAATTCGGGTGGGGGGGACGGGTCCTGACTGTTATTTGTGCTTATGCACCAAATGACAATTCAGAGTCACCCGTTTTGGAGTCTTTAGGGGGTCTGTTGGAGACACTCCCTTGGGAGACTTACTCGTTGTGATGGGAGATTTTAATGCCCATATGGACAACGATAATGTGACCTGGAAGGGAGTGATTGGTAAGTACGGACTCTCCAGTCTGAACCCGAAGGATGTTTTGTTGTCGGACTGTGTGCTCATCACACTTTGTCCATCACAAACACCATGTTCGAACACAAGGGTACCCATAAGTGCACTTGGCACCAGGACACCCTAGGCCACAGTTTGATGATCGACTTTGTAGTCGTGTCACTGGACTTGTGGTCGCATGTTCTGGACACTCGAGTGAAAAGGAGAGCTGAACTGTCAACCGATCATCACCTGGTAGTGAGCTGGCTTCAATGACGGGGGAGGCTGCCTTACAGGCCTGGCAGGTCCAAGTGTGTAATTAAGGTCTGCTTGGAACGTTTGGCGGAGTCTCCTGTCCAAGAGGCCTTTAACGCCCACCTCCGGCAGAGCTACAACCACGTCCCGGTGGAGTTGGGTGACATGGAATCCGAATGGGCCATGTTTCATGCCTCCATTGCTGAGGCAGCAGCCCATAGCTGTGGCTGGAAAGTCATTGGTGCTTGTCATGGTGGTAACCCCTGAACTTGGTGGGGGCCTAGAGAGTGATTATGGGTTTGCCTCAAAAAGGTTCTGGACCAATATTTGATGCCTCAGGAGGGGGAAGCAGTACTCCACAAACACTGTTTACAGTGGAGTTGAGAAGCTGCTGACCTTGACTGGAGATGTCGTCGGGAGGTGGAGGGAATACTTTGAGGACCTCCTCAATTCCACCAACATGCCCTCCGTGGAGGAGGAAGACCGTGGGGGGTTTGGGCGGGGATCTGCCCATCACTAGAGTGGAGGTCACTGAGGTAGTCAAAAATCTCCTCGGTGGTCGGGCTCCAGTTGGATGAGATCCACCCTGAATATCTCAGGGCACTGGATACTGTAGAACTGTCTTAGTTTACATGTCTCTGCAACATTGCATGGTCATCATGGGCTGTACCTCTGGAGTGGAAAACCGGGGATAGTAGTCCCCCTTTTTAAAAAGGAGGACCGGAGGGTGTGTTCCGATTATCGGGGACTCATACTCCTCAGCTCACCCGGGAAGGTCTATAGGTATAAGGGGTACTGCAGAAGAGGATCCGACCGAGAGTTGAACCTCTGATTCACGAGGAGCAATGTGGTTTTCATCTTTGCCGTAGCACTCTTGACCAACTCTATACACTCTATAGGATCTTGGAGGGGGCATTGGAGTTTGCCCAATCTGTCCACATGTGTTTTGTGGATTTGGAGAAGGCTTTTGACCGTGTCCCTCAGACTATCTTGTAGGGTGTGCTCTGGGAGTACGGTGTTCTGGACCCGTTGCTATAGGACATTCGATTGCTGTATCACCGGAGCCAGAGTTTGGTCCGTATTGGTAACAGGTCGAATTTGTTTCCAGTGAGGGTTGAAGTCCGCCAAGGCTGTTCTTTGTCACCGATTCTGTTCATAATTTTTATGGACAGAATTTCAAGGCGCATCCGAGGCGTTGAGGGGTTCTGGTTTGGTGGCTGTGTCCTTTTGGCCTCATCAGGCCGGGTCCTAAAAAGCTCTCATTGGAGCAATTCGCATTTGAGTCCGAGGCCATGGTTCTCAGTCGGACAAGTGTGGAATGCACCCTTCGGGTTGGAAATGAGATCCTGCCCCAAGTGGCGGAGTTTAGATATCTTGTGGTCTTGTTCATGAGTGAGTGCAGGATGGAGCGAGAGATCGACCGATGGATCGCTCCAGTCTCTGCTGTAAAACAGAGCCTGTACTGGTCCATCGTGGTGAATTGGGAGCTCCTCTCAATTTACCAGTCGATCTGTGTTCCAACCCTCATCTATGGTCACGAGCCTTGGGTAATGACCAAAAGAACAAGATCGCGGACACAAGTGGCTGAAATCAACTTCCTTTGCCGGGTGGCGGAGCTCTATCTTACAGATAAGGTGAGAAGCTCTACCAGCCGGGGAGAGCTCGGAGTAGATCAGCTGCTTCTCCACATTGAGAGGGGCCAGTTGAGGTGGTCACATCTGGACAGAATGCCTCCTGAACGCCTCCTTGGTGTGGTATTTCAGGCATGTTCCACGAGGAAGAGACCCCGGGGTCGACCTAGAACACGCTGGATGGACTATGTGTCTCAAGCTTGTCTGGGAACACCTCGGTATCCCCCCGGAAGAGCTGGAGGAAGTGGCTGGGGAGCGGGATGTCTGGACCTCTTTGCTTAGGTTGCTGACCCCGCGACCCGCCCCGGATTAAGCGGAAGATGAGATGATGAGAACAAAGATTTTAAGTGCACCAATGTGCCTGATATAAAAAAAAAAAAAACATATTCTTATTTAAACTCATTCAACCTGATTTATTACTGAATATCTCCGTCTCTCTCCACCTTTCTCTTTGTTCCTGTTAAAAATTTTCAGTGTTATTTCTTGAGGGTTTTTTTCGGTAGAGTCCTATTGGGCTTTTTATACCTGAGCCATAGTGGCTCATCAGGCAGGTGCTTATCCCTGGTTACCATAGCGTGAGGCGACTAAGAGTACAACTCCTACTGGATGGGACACTAGTCCATCGCAGGTTACCTTCCCAGTATATTTTTACTGGTACCCATTTATACTGCTGGGTGAGACAGAGGCACACTTGTGGTTGAGACCTTGCCCAGGGGTCTTAGTACAGTGAGGGTTTTACTGGGATTTGAACACACAACCTCTTGATCATGAGCACAGCACCCTAACCACTTCACCACCAGCTCCACTGAGGGATTGTTTACTGCATTTCGTATTGTATTGTTAAAGTAAGGTGTGGACATCTTTAATCAGAATGTGTTTAACCTAATTAGATAAACCCCCCTTGGAATTCAGTGTACCCCAGTGTTAACTCGGGTTGGATGCATTGGTCTGAAGTTCTGTTTTTGAATCAGTGTAGGTTTACAGGTACAAAGTGCATGGAAGCTGTACCAAATAATAACAGGTATCAAAGCAAACTGGTTTGTAAGAAAGTGACAGTTGTTAGATAATAAAGGCATGAGTTCATAGGATCAGGGAGAGCCAGTGACTCATGCAAAGCTTTTGTTTTATTTGATCTTTCTGGGTTGTTTACAGCATGTATAGGGTCATGGTTTCTAGAAACACAAAAAGTCACTGTCTTCCTTTTGTTTAGAAAAGAATAATTTGAATTTATGTGGTCCGAATGGGTCCTGCTGGGAAAAACATGTCTGGGATTGGTTTGTGTGAACTCTGGGTGACCTTGGGGTTTTGGCATAAGATCTGAGTATGACTATAGAGTTCGACTTCAAGTTGTCTATTCCAGGCAATATTATTGCCTTCCCGTTATCTGAGTACTGTCATATTTGGCACTAGTTCCTGTTCTGTGTTTAGGTAGCTATAATATCTTGTGCTGCTCCAGAGGGATATTGAAGATACTGAGTATCATGCTCCAAAAAAAAAAAAAAAAAATCTTGTTTAGAGGAGGTGCTACACTGAATTACTTTTAGGTGTGTGTGTGTGTGTGTGTGTGTGTGTGTGTGTGATCATTTTACTCTGGGGTCGAGTTGCGGGGAAAGCAGAATAAGCAGTGAGGTCCATACATCCCTCTCCCTAACCACCCCCCTCCAGCTCTTCTGGGGTATGCTGAGGCGTTCCCAGACTAGCTGAGAGACATAATTGTTACAGCATGTTCTGGGTCGACCCCAGGGTCTCTTCCCAGTTGGACATGCCCAAAGCACCACACCAGAGAGGGGCTCGGGAGGCATTCTAACCAGATGCCTGAGCCATCTCAACTGGCTCCTCTCAACGCCGAGGAGCAGCAGTTCAATCTCCTCCCAGATGAATGATCTTGTCATCTTGTCTTAAAGGAGAGCGCTCTGTCCATGATTTTGTTCTTTCGGTTACCACTTAAAGCTCGTGGCCACAGGTGATGGTTAGAAAGTAGACCGACTGTTAAATTGAGAACTTTGCCTTGCAGCTCAGCTCTCTCTTCACCACGACGGACTTGGCATAGGTTTTTACGTTGGATGCCCTTCCTGACACAACCCTTTTAGCAAGGGACAGAAACACGCTGACGGCTTTGCAGCCTACTCTTGTCAAATCAGTAATGGTTCTTTTACATGCCTCCCACCATAGACGGTGAGAGACATGGCCGGCCTTTGATAACCCAGTTAGCTGCACTGGAGGGACAGTGACAACCTGGTGGAGAGTGGGACTCGCACCCCCAACCTTAGGGTCAGCGATACAGCGCCCTTTACCACCAGGCCACAACTGCCCTCTCCCACTGTCTATGGTGAGAGGCTTTAAAAGAACCAGTGCTGACTTTTGACAAGAGTAGCTCCCCACAGCGAGTGATCGGTGAAGCAGATAGATCAGGGGTGTCAAACTTATGCCACAAAGGGCCATGGGGCTGCAGGTTTTTGTTTCAACCAAGCAGCAGCACACCAGACTTTGCTCATTTAAACAAACAATTTGAGTCTTCATGCAGTTGATTGGTCAATCTGTGTGCTCTGTACAGAGACTGACCAATCAACTGCCTGAAGACTCAGCTCAGTTGTTTAAAGGAGCCAAGTCCGGTGTGCTGCTGCTTGGTTGAAACAAAAACCTGCAGCAATTTTGCCCTTTGTGGCAAGAGATTTTCACACTGTGAGAGATGATTACCTCCACTCCAATCTTGTCCTATTATGCAAACCGTATGGGGTCGAGAGCATAGCGGACCTGCCATAAGTGGTGAAGTTGTAGCCGCTCAGTGGTCTTCATCATGTGTGACATCAGGGCATCAAATTTGAAATCGTTCAGGTCCCCAGGGCGTGATCCCTTTGGACTGGGATGAGGCACTTTTTTCCATAGCCTTGAGGATACTCCGTCTGGGCCTGCTGCTTTGCAGGGACAGAGCCTTCTTAGTTGTCGGCTCACTTGGGCTGCTGTGTTGGTGGAGGTTTGTTGTTCTTTGTCATAGTACTGTATCTGCCAGTGGGCGGAGGACTGGTAGAATGGAGTGTGGTGGATGCAATGCTCTGGGTTGTGAATGGGGTTTGGGTAGATGAACCTGTTAAAGTCATTTAACTAGTTGGTCTTCACTAAACCTCCCCGTGATGCTCATACCCTGCTCCGAGCTGCAGCCTGTGAAGGTTTTCATTCCATCCCACACCTCATTCATGTGGTTAGTTGGCACCTTCTTCTCCTAATCCTCCTGTACAGCTCATTTGCCTCCCTGAGTTAGACTTTGAGTACCTTCTCTACCTGCTTGAGCTCCTTTTCTGGTTCAGGATGGCCTTGATATTGCTAGTGGTCCAGCGCTTGCTGTTCGCAAAGCACCATACAGATCTTACTGGGAGAGCAGTGTCCATACAGAAGTTAATGTAATCTGTGGTGCAGTCAGTCAACTCCACAATGGCCTCACTGTGCATTACATGCCAGTCCATTGATCCAAAGCAGTTTCTTGGAGCCTGCCCTGCCTCGGGAGACCAGATCCTGAATGATGTTGTAAGAAGCATCTTCACTATTGGTTTGTAATGAGGCTGTAGCAGAATGAGGTTATGATCAGTTTTCCCCAGTGAGGGCAGTGGAGGACATTGTATCCATCCTTTACTTTTTCATACAGTAAGTCAAATGTCTTATTTTTCCTGGTGTAACGGTCCACAAAATTTGAGCATTCTTATCCCTAAGTACATGCAGTGGATATAAAAAATCTAGGAACTTTATTAAAATGCCATGGTTTGTGATGTTTTACTTTTTTTACACTGGGAAAAACTGAAATACCGTGGCATTAAATCCATCTTTTTGTTGAAGGTATCAGTTATGGGAAGGGTAGAAAACTATTTTCAAGATATTAAATATACAATGGAACACAGATGATGGCCATTAACAAGTGGAGAACATGTGGCACAATCCAAAGAAATGTACATCACTCAGAATTGAACTGCAACATTAAAGAAGTGGCAAAAACATTTCTGGCATGTACTGCTTGTGATCTACATGTCACAGCAACTCTCATTGTGTTCTTCATAGATCTGGAAAGCCTTTACGTGCAGTGAAAAACATCCAAGCCTGAATGAAGGTTTCATAAACTTATATCAAGTCTAAAAGCATGTGAGAAAATGAGTTATGGCCTGTTGATACTGAAGTTGAACTTGTTGGCCATCATGCCAAAACCTATATTTAGTGCGAAAACAACAATGAATGTCATCAGACATGCACTACACCCACGTTAGCTGGTGGTGGTGGCAGCATCGTGCTTTCGGGCTGTTTATCTTCAGTTGGAACTGGGGATTTGGTATATGGAACTGTTCATAAATCTCTCCTCCTTGACTAGTCAATTTGAAACAAAAAAATAAAGCATACCGTATTCGACGTGATAAGCGCCCAGGGCGCTTTAAAAATTGGCGTGAGTGGGCGCTTATTAAAATGTTACCAATGGAGTGGAACAGTAAGTGCTTATTACCATCGAGGTGGAAAATACGAATAATAATAGGACAATAAAAGAGTTTTACTGGTACTTGTGTTATTCATGTTGTGGTATCAACCAAACTGCTTACATGAAAGCTGAAAATAAACAGAAAACAGCATAATAAAAAAAAAAAAAAGAAGACTCCTTACTTTTCCTGGTGCTGTTCCTTTAAACATTTTCCCACCAGTAAAATCTAGCCAATCAACGACAATGTCAAATTTAGCATATGGCACATTGAACCAATCAACACGAACATGAACAAAAGCACATGGCCAGGAACATACTTAAATTTATGAAGTTAGTGAGCAGGAGAATCTGGTCAAAAATACTAATCACTTTCTGAAGGGTCCATATCTGGCTCATCGCTTCATTCATTTAGAGCATTCCATAGTTTTGCTGTAGCAGTTTCTAATGGTTCATCGGTTGTTGGACATTTTCCAAGAGAAAACAGCAAAATGTTTTACTGTTTTATAAAGCACGGTGGAAAAATCAAATGTGTTGTTACTGAGAACATTATAGACATTTCCCCAATGCCAGGGGGTCTTGAAATACCCTGTAAACTCACTTTTACAGACAGTTAATGCCTCATTTTACCGTTACAGAGACTGATCGAATAAAATTGGTAAGTTTGATCTACAATTTTGCTACCAGTACACATAGGCGGTTATTAGACGCAAGATCAAAAACATGGGGGGGGCTTACTGGAGCAGGACGCTTGTTACGTCGAATACGGTATATATGATGATGATGATGATGATGATGAAAGCACTTCACCACACCCAAACCTGAATCTAGTTGAAATCTGTGTGATGACATGAGAAGAGCTGTGTACAGGAGATGATCTCCCTGCCACACTATCCTTTCCCCCTCCCTCTCCTTACTGCACCATAGGCCTCCTGTGATGGACCTTATACCCCTCTCCCACCTGTCAACCTCACCTATAATCAAGTCTAGAAACCGGTTGAAATAACACCACTCAGACCAGGCAGCAGGACTGGACAGAGTGAGCCCCCATGTCTTTAAATCCTGTGCCTACCAACTCTGTGGAGTCTTGCATTACATCTTCACGATGAACCCGAGTTTACAGAGTCTCAGTACGCTGGATGATGTCATGCCTCGTTCCTGTAGCAAAGACCCCATGTCCCAGTGGCCCGAGGATTACAGACTAGTAGCACTGACCTCACATGTCATGAAGACCCTCAAGAGACTCATACTGCATCAACTCCAACCCATGGTTAGACAACATATGGACCCCTTCAGTTCGCCTACTAGCCTCATCTCCGAGTCAAGGATGCCATCATCTACCTGCTTATGTCTACACCCACCCAACCAGAAAGTGAGTACTCTGTGGGTCATGTTTTTTTTTCTTTTCTTTTTTTTTCCTTCCAGTGCATTCAACACCATTAATCCGACCTTCCTGTGTGAGAAGCTGACAGTGATGCAAGTGGATGCCTGTCTTTTGTCCTGGATTGTGGACGACTTGACTGGAAGACCACAGTACTAGTATGTGTACCTGCAGCACTGCCTGTCAGACATAATGTAAGCAACATCTGAGCACTACAAGGGACTGTCCTCTTCACCCTCTACACAACGGACTTAAGCTCCTGCACAGAGACCTGTTATCTTCAGAAGTTTTCGATGACTCTGCTGTGGTTGGATGTATCAGTGGAAGTGATGAGACAGAGTATCAGGCTGCAGTGGATCACATGGTGTAAGCGGAATCATCTGCAGCTTAACGTGACAAAAACTGATTGTTGATTTTAGATCCAAAAGATCAGTGATCCCTGTTTCTATAAAGGGAAACAATGTTGAAATGGTGGAGAATTGCAAATACTTTGGAGTTCATATTTAACAAAGAAACTGGATTGCGTTAAGAACACTACTGCACTTTACAAGAAGGACTAGAGTTGTCTCTATTTTTTGAGTTGGAAAAGGTCGTTTAAGACTTGTCGGACACTACTCGGGATGTTCTATGACTCTGTTATGGCCAGTGCAATCCTCTATGCTGTTACATGCTGACAAACTAAACTGATCTGCAAGGCCAGTAACATTGTAGGGATGGAGCTGGACTTGCTGAAAGTGGTGTTGGAGAGGTGAATGTTGTCTGATATGATGAGTGTATTGAATAACATCTCCGACCCACTTCACAACCTGCTGATCAGTCACAGGAGCACATTTAGTGAGAGACTGATGCCTCTGAAATGCTCTACTGAACGACACAGGAAATAATTCCTACCTGTGGCCATTAAACTGTACAAATTCCTCCATATAGCAACAACATACACTGTAATGCACTCATTATTTGGACATTTACATTCTACTGTTTATCACATTAATATTGTACGTTCCACTACTGACAAGATTAATTCTGGATCTGTTTATATAGCTATTACTAACTTGTAATTTTAGACTTACACACACGTGTGTGTGTGTGTGTGTGTGTGTGTGTGTGTGTGTGTGTGTGTGTGTGTGTGCATGGATTCATGGAATTATTCTTTGAGACCATCTTATTCTTACTTTATATGGAGCAACTGTGCGCACACAATTGTCTTCAGAATCAATAAAGCATTCTGATACACACACAGTCTGACAGATTCAAAGCACTTTGCAGGGAAAAGTGGGCAAAGACTGCTAAGTGTGCCGAGCTCATAGACTCATACCTAAAGACTGAGTGCTGTCATGAAATAAAAAAGGTGCTTTGAAAAAATGTTTGATTAAGGGATTTCATATGCTTCAATTTAAAACAAACAAAACAACATTTTATTCATTTATTCCAAAATTGTTTGTTTGTACATATGAAGTTAAAGTTAGGACTGCTTCCTTTTTATTTTTATTTATTTATTTATTTTTTTACTTTTTTAATTAGTATGGTAAGACTCACTTGAAGGAGTAGTACCTTTCTGATGGGCATTAACACCCCTGGCATCCCAGACTGGTCTCCCCATATCCAGTGGTATATGATGTACTGGTTCATCAGCAAGTGACCATGCCATATAATCTCTCAGATACTGAAAACCCTTGGTTTTTTCCCCTTTCCCTTGGGGAAAAATCCTTGAAAGAAAAATCCAAACGTATCGTTGGATAAACTCACACTGTGATGATAATGAGCCCTAATCGAGATGACAATCACAATATGAATGAGACCAGAAATGATGGTCCCTTGTTTGTGTGTATGGCCAGGCACCATTCAGTCATCGAGTGCCTGGCAGTAGAAATAATAATAATAATAATAATAATTATTATTATTATTCAACATCACAAGCATCTGGTATTTTAACAAAGTTTTCAGACTTTATATGCACTTTAATATTCTGTTAGCTTTCATTCAAAGCTACTTAAAAATCAACAGTGGTGCTTTGTGTTTGTGTTTTGAAACTCACGATCTTTCAATCATTAGTCCAGATCCTTCATTTCTGAATTCCTGCTTCTCCACTAGTAAATACTCTACTAAACAAAACGACTGCAAGTATTTACTTTGGAGGATGTGGCTCACTTTGTTTCAGATATTTTGTAATGCTGTAATTTATGGTGTCTGAGGTTTTCTCAGTACAAGATCATCATTTTGCAACTTGGAGATTCTTTCTAGCCATTGTCAGCGTTAGTCCATGTGGTGTTGAAACATCTGCATTACATACTCAGGCTTAGGAAACCTTTTCAGAGTACAGTCACTCTTTTGCAAGAGGCTGAAGTCACTTTGGATTTCAGAGTGTGAAGTTTCACTCTTTACTGGAAAAGAGAAGGTGGGGGAAATGAATGTGTAACTTGTTTGCACTTGTTTATGGCTTCACATGTTTGGTTTAAAACAATTGACCTTTTTATGTTCCGTTCCCTTATACCTTTCATAAATTTGAATGAGAATTTTATTGTCCTAAACAGCAAATAGTGAAACTCTTGGAAAGGCAACAATTTCAAAGAAATGTACTTGTGAAGTGTAAATGAGTAGACAACAATTTATATTATATACGTTTTTCTGAGATCCCAAATCTAGTGAGATGGCGCTTTGAAATTGTCTGTTTATATCACCTTTTGCAATCACATCATTATTTAATTTTTAAATTATTAGCCTTTTTTGTATTATGTTTGGCTTTTGGATTGAGAAATGCAGTAATGGATGTACCGTATTCGACGTAATAAGCGCCCTGCTCCAATAAGTGTGCCCCCCCCAGTGTTTTTTTTTTTTTTTTAATTTTACATGTGTTGATTCATGTTGACATTCGTGTTGATTGGCTCGATTTTACTCCTGGGAAAATGTTTAAAGGAACCACCGGGAGAAGAAAGTATGGGGTCTTTTATTTATTTATGCTGTTTTCTGCTTAGGGGTTTTTGAATCATAGGGGTTTTTGAATCGCACTTTGTCTGGACCTTCAAAAATCCCTATGACACATGACATCTGAGAGAGAGCACAGGAAGCAGTCTCCCTTGCCCGGACGCGGGTCACCGGGGTTCCCCCCTGGAGCCAGGCCCAGGGGAGGGGCTCGAAGGCGAGCGCTTGGTGGTCGGGCTTATGCCCATGGAGCCTGGCCAGGCCTAGCCCGAAAAGGAGACATGGGTCTGCCCTCCCATGGACCCACCACCCGTGGGAGGAGTTTTAGGGGTCAGGTGCAGTGCGAGTTGGGTGGCAGCCAAAGGCATGGGTTCTGTCGGACCGACCCTCGGGACATGGAATGTCACCTCTCTGGCGGGAAAGGAGCCTGATTTGGTGCGTGAGGTGGAGAGATACGGACTAGATATAGTCGGGCTCACCTCAACGCATAGCTTGGGCTTTGGAACCATCCATCTCGAAAGAGGCTGGACCTTCTTCTATTCTGGAATTGCTCATGGGGAGAGGTGGCGAGCCGGTGTGGGTATTCTTGTTGCCCCCCCGTCTCGGTGCCCAAATGTTGGGGTTCTCCCCGGTTTACGAAAGGGTAGCTTCCCTCCGTCTTCGGGTGGGGGGACGGGTCCTGACTGTTATTTGTGCTTATGCACCAAATGACAGTTCAGAGTACCCACCCTTTTTGGAGTCTTTGGGGGGGTGTTGGAGAACGCTCCCTCTGGAGACTCGCTTGTTGTCTTGGGAGACTTCAACGCCCATGTGGGCAACAATAGTGTGACCTGGAAGGGTGTGATCGGTAGGTACGGCCTCTCCAGTCTGAATCCGAATGGTGTTTTGTTGTTGGACTTCTATGCTCGTCATAGTTTGTATATCACGAACTCCATGTTCGAACATAAGGGTGTCCATAAGTGCACTTGGCACCAGGACACCCTAGGTCGCAGTTCGATGATTGACTTTGTAGTCGTGTCATCGGACTTGCGACCATATGTTCTGGACACTCGGGTGAAGAGAGGAGCTGAGCTGTCTACCGATCACTACCTGGTGGTGAGTTGGCTTCGGTGGTGTGGGAGGTTGCCTTCCAGACCTGGCAGGCCCAAGCGTGTAATCAAGGTCTGCTGGGAACGTTTGGCTGACTCCCCTGTCCGAGAGGCCTTTAACTCCCACCTCCGGCAGAGCTACAACCACGTTCCAGAGGAGGCGGGGGACATGGAATCTGAATGGGCCATGTTTCGTGCCTCCATTGCTGAGGCGGCAGCCCATAGTTGTGGCCGTAAGGTTGTCGGTGCTTGTCGTGGCGGCAATCCTCGAACTCGGTGGTGGACACCTGCGGTAAAGGGGGCTGTCCAGCTAAAGAAGGAGGCCTATCGGGTTTTATTAGCCTGTGGGACTCCTGAGGCAGCAAACGGGTACCGGCAGGCCAAACGTGCTGCAGCCGAGGCTGTCGCAGATGCAAAATCTCGGGCGTGGGAGGAGTTCGGTGAGGGCCTGGAGAGTGATTATCGGTTGGCCTCAAAAAGGTTCTGGGCCACCGTCCGACGCCTCAAGAGGGGGAAGCAGTTCTTCACAAACACTGTTTCCAGTGGAGGTGGGGAGCTGCTTACCTTGACTGGGGATGTTGTTGAGAGGTGGAGGGAATACTTTGAGGACCTCCTCAATCCCACCAACACGCCCTCCGTGGAAGAGGAAGACCCTGGGGGTTCGGGTGAGGGTCCGCCCATCACTGGAGTGGAAGTCACTGAGGTTGTCAAAAAGCTTCTCGGTGGTCGAGCTCCGGGGTTGGACGAGATCCGCCCGAAATATCTCAGGGCTCTGGATGTTGTAGGACTGTCTTGGTTGACACATCTCTGCAACATCGCATGGTCATCAGGGGCTGTACCTCTGGATTGATAAACTGGGGTGGCGGTCCCAATTTTTAAGAAGGGGGACCGGAGGGTGTGTTCCAATTATCGGGGAATTACACTCCTCAGCCTACCTGGGAAAGTCTATGCAGGGGTACTAGAGAGGAGGATCCGACCGATAGTCGAACCTCGGATTCAGGAGGAACAATGTGGTTTTCGTCCTGGCCGCAGCACTCTTGACCAACTCTATACGCTCCACAGGATTCTGGAGGGGGCATGGGAATTTGTGCTTTGTGGATTTGGAGAAGGCTTTCGACCGTGTCCCTCGAACGATCTTGTGGGGCGTGCTCCGAGAGTACGGCGTTCCGGATCCGTTGCTACGAGCTATTCGGTCACTGTATCACCGGAACCAGAGTTTGGTCCGTATTGGTAACAGCAGGTCGGATTCGTTTCCAGTGGGAGTCGGAGTCCGCCAAGGCTGTCCTTTGTCACCGATTGTGTTCATAATTTTTATGGACAGAATTTCTAGGCGCAGTCGAGGCGATGAGGGGTTCTGGTTTGGTGGCCATCGGATATCATCTCTGCTTTTTGCGGATGATGTTGTCCTTTTGGCTTCGTCAAGTCGGGCCCTCCAGCTCTCATTGGAGCGATTTGCAGCTGAGTGCAAAGCAGCCGGGATGAAGATCAGTACCTCCAAGTCCGAGGCCATGGTTCTCAGTCGAACAATGGTGGAATGCACCCTCCGGGTCGGGAATGAGGTCCTGGCCCAAGTGGAGGAGTTTAAGTATCTTGGGGTCTTGTTTACGAGTGAGGGAAGGATGGAGCGAGAGATCGACAGACGGATCGCTGCAGCCTCTGCTGTTAAGCGGTGCCTGTACCGGTCCTTCGTGGTGAAGAAGGAGCTGAGCCGCAAGGTAAAGCTCTCAATTTACCACTCGATTTACGTTCCAACCCTCACCTATGGTCACGAGCTTTGGGTAATGACCGAAAGAGCAAGATCACTGATACAAGCGTCTGAAATGAGCTTCCTTCGCCGGGTGGCGGGGTTCTCCCTTAGAGATAAGGTGAGAAGCTCTGCCATCCGGGGAGAGCTCGGAGTAGATCCGCTGCTCCTCCGTATTGAGAGGGGCCAGTTGAGGTGGCTTGGGCATCTGGTCAGCATGCCCCCCGGACGCCTCCCTGTTGTGGTGTTTCGGGCATGTCCAACCGGGAAGAGACCCCGGGGTCGACCTAGAACACGCTGGAGGGACTATGTCTCTCGGCTTGTCTGGGACCGCCTCGGTGTCCCCCCCGGGAGAGTTGGAGGAAGTGGCTCGGGAGAGGGACGTCTGGACCTCTTTGCTGAGGTTGCTGCCCCCGCGACCCGACTCTGGACTAAGCGGAAGATGATGTTTTCTGCTTATTTTCATCTTTCATGTAAGTAGTTTGGTTGATACCACAAAATGAACAACCAAATACCAGTAAAACTCTTTTATTGTTCTGTTATTATTCATGTTTTCCACCTCGATGGTAATAAGTACTTACCATTGCACTCCGCTGGTAACATTTTCATAAGCACCCATCTTCTCCAATTTTTAAAGCACCCTGCGTGCTTATCACGTCGAATACGGTATATTAACAAATGAAATGAAGTTGACTGGATTGAACATATATTGTATTTCACAACAGACTGTAGGAACAAGTGAAAGTACATTTAGAAATCACTGCATTCTTTTTTTATTGTTATTTGGATTTTCCATACAACCCCAAATGTTTTCTGATCTGGGCATGTATTGAAAGGTATTTTACAGAACCTATAGAGTGGGGGACCCCCCCCCAACAGGCATAATAAAACTGTCCATCAGAGAAGACCCTGATGTACAAGCACTTTGATGGCTTTAAAGTAAGAGTTTCATTTTGAAATCAACTGATGACATTTCATCTCTATCCATCTTTTAAACACTGTTTTCATCTTGAAGGTTGAGTGGGGGAAAATTGGTCTGAAGAAATGTATTAACTAGAAATTATCTCAGTCTGGATCTTTGTTGTGCAGGAATTTTTTTTTAGCTTCATCACAATTTCAACACATCAGTGTGTGCAGCTTTAGAAGGAAGTGTTTCTTACATTAGTTGGCTTTTTTTTCTCTTATTTTATTTTCGTCATATTTGTAGACTATTTACTTACATCTATAGGATTTTATTTTTAACTTTCTGTTATCAGAATTATTTGTCATTCCACACTTTGTTTACCCTGTAGGTCCTCACTGCTCCTTCTGGCACCTCTCCTGGCAGATACAGATCCTTTAGTGACCAGACCACCAGGCTCCACCGAGGGCCCCCATGCTCGCTTCCACTGGATTGCTGATCATGTGCCAACATTCAGAGTTCCAGGAAGACGCATACACATTCTCCATTCGCCCAGTGATTTCTATCAGGCAATAAAGGTGTGTGTGTTTGCATGTTCATTCATTTTATGAACTGCTTGATTCTAATTAGTGTCAGGGAGAGGCTGGTGCTCATCACAGTGGACTCTGGGCGAGGGCGGGTACACCCTGGACAGCTCGCCAGGTCATCATAGGGCCAACACTCATACAACTATTCATATTCATACTTGCACCTAGGGGTGATTTGGGACAGCCAGTTAACCTACGGTGCATGTTTTTGGACTGTGGGAGGCATCTGGAGTACCCAGAGGAAACCCATGCAAGCACGCGGAGAGCATATAAACTCCACACAGAGACGCTCGAGCTGGGAAACAAATCCAGGACCTTTTTGCTGTGAGGTGGATATGACGCAGCCCTATGTTTGCACTTGTTGGTGATGAATATAATAGTTACAAGTTAAAGCCCTGTTTACTATTGCATGAATTTAGTTTTTCAAACGTTTGACTGTGAGTCACAATAAAAATAGTGTAAAGCAGATGTCTCACTCTAATGTTGAGGCGATTTTTATCACCTCTAACTTGCTGGTACAGAGACCAGTCTGCACTTTGTCTCAGCTTGACTTTTGTAAAAAAAGTTAAACATGCTGATTTTGTTTAGAAATAAATGTGGAAAGATTTGAGATCTAAAGATAGATAGAAATCATATTAATATAGGGAAGGCTGACAAGTTGTGCCATCGTGATTCAGATGAATAAATTATTTAATCGAAATTTTAAATTAATGGACAATTAATAAAACAGCTCATTGACTTCTTTACAATTATAAAGTTTGTGTATACTTGATCATTAAACCCGTGTGTTTTAAATAGCTTATTCCAGATTGAATCCCTGCTTTGTTGTAGTGTTAATCTCCACACTTCTTAAAATATCTTAATTAGAGTGACGAGAATGAATCCTTGCTCACTCCCTTGTCACATTCATCTCAACTCTACTGCTACTGCAACTCACTCCTGGCAGGTCTGCCTCTGAGTGCTATTTCTTGTCTTCTCCCTCACCATCCCACTTCTATGCCCTCTCTAAGCTGGCTTCCAGTAGCTGCTCGCTTGAGATTTAAAATGGATCTCAGTAAATCTATGTATAATGCTTGCGTATAAAGCCAAAATTTGGACCAGCACGCTCCTGTCTCAAAGCACTTTTCACACCTTACACTGCACCACATTTGCTACCATCCATCAAGTTGTCAAAACTAGTCAGTTGTGTGCTTTCAACTTCGTGACGATGTTTTGGAGAAGGCCCACATGCAAGTAAAATGATCAAGTGCCGACATACTTTTGGCCAGAGTTTTCTGGAGCAGTGTCACTGTAACGATAAACGGCACTGCCTTTATTGTATTGTCTCTTTGTTTATACAGGCAGGAATCAAGACCGCTAAAAGTCGAGTGGTGATTGCATCCTTGTATCTTGGCACAGGACCACTAGAGAAAGATCTTGTATGTTTTTTCAACTGTTGGTTTTGTGTGTGTTTGCGCGCATGTGTGTGTGGTTGTTGTTGGGTTTTTGTTTGTTTTTTTTGTTTTTTTGGACTTGTATATGAATTGTGAATAAATAATATATTTGGCTAAAGAGCAGAAAAGAACGAATGAATTTATCAACAGCATAATGGTGTTAATAGCTGATTGTTAGTTGATTTAACGCAGGAAAACATTTCATTATATATTTAGCAGTTTGGTAATGATTTATGTCTCACACGTTTCTGGTAGGTTAATTGTATGGAGGAGGCACTTAAACGCTCCCAGGAAAAAGATGCTGCTGATTTAAAAGTGTCTGTACTACTTGACTACACAAGAGGATCAAGAGGTTTGCTTTTTTTTTTTTTTTTTTTTTGTCTGTCTTTACTTTTTTTTTTTAAAGAGTGGAGTTGATGACCAGTTTAATGGCATACTTCCTGAAAGAATTAAATTTTGTAACCAAAAAAAGCTTCTTAATCTTGCTTTCTCTTTTGTGGAATGGCTGAGCTATCGGTGTGGAATGTGTGTACAGGCATGTGGTTGGTTTTATCAGTGGAAACTACAGTTTACACCACGTGTGAATTTGTGTCTGTTCCAGGAAAGAAAAACTCAAGAACAATGCTGTTGCCATTGCTACAAAGTTTTCCAGAACAGATGAGGGTGTCTTTGTATCATACTCCTGATCTGCGTGGCCTGTTACGCCTCCTGGTTCCTGAACGCTTTAATGAGACTATTGGTGTACAGCATATCAAAGTTTACCTATTTGACAACAGCCTCATCATCAGTGGGTATGATTTGTGACACAGTAATAAACTACAGTGTTTTAGGATCCAATATATATGAAAATGCACAAGTGTCAGTTAATGTGTATAGATTGGAATTGCTGTATTGGTCTTTAGAAAACTTGTAGGAACTTTGCAAAATGCAGAGAAGTCCTATGGGGAAAATATGGTTTTTAAGTGTGTTTTGGGATCTCTAAGAGGTTCTAAGTAGCTTTTTCTGTTTTTCCTCATAGTAAAGTACATCAGTTGGTATTTGGGGGGAAACTGTATTTTGTTTAAAGTGATGTCTCTTAACCGTGGCCTATCGTATGTTTTGTCAGGATGTTTTATTATGTTATAAAGATAAGTAAAATCACAACTAGAAGTTCTGTAAATAGTAGGGGTTCAAGTTTTATATTTTTATATGTAATAACCACCACTGAGTCGATGGAGATTAATCACTTTTATCAGTAGGGACGGATCACTTGTATTATCTTATCTTTATATTTGTATCTCGTATATCTTTGTGTTATCTTGATAGATTTGGATTATGCCATGTAACTGACACACCAAAGATCAGTTCATATCATCTCCTTTTACAGAGCTAATCTGAGTGACTCATACTTCACTAATCGTCAGGATCGTTATGTGTTGTTAGAGGACTGCGAAGAGGTGGCTGATTTCTTTGCAGAGTTGGTGGGAGCGATGGGTGACGTATCACTGCAGCTTGCACCTGATGACAGTGTTCACATGATGGAGGGAATGGTGCACCCTTACAAAGGCAAGTGGTACTGGCTGCTAAGATGGATATCATTGAAATATGGCACCACAAAGCGGTGTAGTTGGTGTAAATTTAGAAGTGTCATCATGTGATAAAGGAAGATGAATTGCAAGAGCACTGGATTGTTCTGTTTGATGACTAATGCTTGATGACACACCCATTAACATAGTTGACTGAGAATTTCTGAATGTAGTGAAAACTTCATTTCTTTGTAGTCGTGGCATAGCCCGAATAACATAGAATTTTTTATTTGAAAGTTTCAGAAGAAATGCTGGTAGCCTGTCTCACATTCAACCTGCTCCCCAAGCACGCAGATAAGTGAATGAGTGATTATGTTGATTTTATAAGCTGAACTCTGTAATTTAAGCCCCATCATGGAGAAGCCAGTGCCGGACCATGACATAACCATTCCAGAATGAGACTACACTTCATCACACGTCCCAGAAATAGAGTGGTGATGTCATTTTGCTGGTGGAAAATGATCTCTGAATGGAGGGAGGGAGGCAAGAATGGTTAGATTGAACGGGAAGGTGAGATCTAGGCCTAGAGACTGCCGGGATGATTATAATATAAAAGAGATGTTCTCAGAATGAAGGAAGACAGTAAGAAAACAATGACTGGCATAGCTTTAAAAAGAAATGGGAAAGATGACCAGTAGCAAAATATGTTACTGTATTAATTTTTCTACCCTCACACATTCTTAATAAATTAAACCGAGGAGTGAGAATACTTGAATATACAACCCTCCTTCTAGTGAACTGAAGAGATGGCTCATTGAGAAGCCCACTGCTGACTGTGCACTTCATTGCCTGTGTAGCTCCAGTAATCGGATCCTCCTGCCTGTCGGTAAAAGCGGCTGAACTCCACAGCCCTCTTAACTGGATGTGTTTAGTCCTCTGAGGCTTTAGAGGCTTGGGGTTTCGGGTGCACTGCCTGCGGGGAAACCCCCTGTGTTCACCATTAAAACAGAGTTTGTTTGCTCCACTCATTTGTAACTTTACTTCCTCATTGCGTTTATCAAAGTATTCCAGTCAGCTTCTCCCTCTGTCTTTAACATATTACTGTGGAGAGTGCCACCAAACTAGCTCCAAATCCGATAGATTTGCCTGTACAGTGAACTTATTCATTATTTACAGATTGCATCTCTTTCTCTGACTCACTATGCCACATTATGTCTAGCGAAGGCGCCAGGCTTTGACAGAGCGCCTTTCCAGATGGTCAGCAGTTATTGACCTGCGTCTCTGAGGTTTGGATCATGCATTTGCAAGATCCTTATATGAGCAACAGCATCTCATTGAAGGCTTCTCAAATAAAAAAGCCATTTTGGCAGTGGTATTTAATAAGTATGTACATCAGTTTTAAAATGATCTGCACTGCACAACGTTATGAACATGAAGAGATGGATAAGTTCTGAAGTTTCATCTCTAAGTTTATTTGCATGAGCACCATTATTAGTAAATTAGTAGTTTTACCATTATTCTATTCTCTGACTCTTAGGTAATCGGGTAGAGTTTGCAGCTTCAGCACATCAGCAGATTATGAAAGTAATTAATTCAGCTAGGACACGACAGCACTTACTGGAGTTGGATTCCTATTCAAAAATGGAATGTGAAGAAGAGCATAGTGACACTTGGGTCTTCCCACTTGTGCAGATGAAACCTCTGAGTATCCATCTGGATGAGGAGGTAACACAGAGACTGCTGATGGAAGCAGATGGGGACTCCACAGTTTACCTAACATCGGGCTACTTTAACCTGACCAAAACCTACATGAAACTAGTACTTGGAGCTGCAGCGGATTACCACATCCTCATGGCCTCACCAGAAGTCAATGGGTTTTTTGGAGCCAAAGGGGTGGCTGGTGCCATTCCTGAAGCTTACATTCACCTTGCCCATCAGTTCTATAGCAAGGTAAGCAAGTATTGTGTTTAGCTAGGATCCTGTTCTTGTTGCATGGGACATGTTCAGTATTTAATGGTTAGTCATCCTGAAAGTATTGGAACAGCAAGGCCGAGTGGTTTTTAAACCTGACATGGAAGACATTAGAAGAGGGCAGTGGTGGCCTGGTGGTAAAGGGCACTGGATCGCTGATCTTAAGGTTGAGGGTTCGAGTTCCACTCTCCACGAGATTGTCACTGCATTCAAAAAGTATACGAATAGACAGCCTTGAGCTAAGTCATAGTATTTAGTTGCATAGACCTCATTAAGTGCATTGAGCTGTTGACACTTGGGCAGTCACCAATGCAGTATTCTTTTGTGGAGCTCTTCCAGACGTGTACTGTAACGTTTTTCACTTGTTTATTTATTTTACTGGTTCCGCCCTTTAGCTGCTTTCCTTAGATCAAATACAGTGCCGTGCAAAAGTTTTTGCCCCTTGACTGATTTCTGACATTTTTTTTGCAAGTTTGTCACTGTCATCCATTTCAGATCAAACAAACCTAAATATTATACAAAGATAAAACACAAGTAAACACAAAATGCCGTTTTCAGTGCCAATTGCATTTATTAAGAGAAAAGAATCTGAACCTACAAGGACCCATAAGTAATTGCCCCCTAAACCTAATAGCTGGTTGAAACAGCTTTTGCAGCAATAACTGCAGTCGTTTGCGATAAGAGGTGATGAGTCACATCACTGTGATGAGATTTTGGCCCCCTTTTCTCAAGCAGAATTGTTTAAGATCAACCAGATTGGATGGTTTTTGGGCATGAACAGCCTTTTATAAGGTCATGCCATAGCATCTCAATAGGGTTCGGGTCGGGACTTTGACTAGGCCACTCCAAAACCCTCATTTTGTTCTTTTTTAGCCATTCAGAAGTGGATTTGCTGGTGTGCTTTGCATCATTGTCTTGCTGCAGAATCCAGGTGCGCCTTAGCTTGAGGTCTCGAACTGATGGACGAACATTCTTCACCAGGATTTCTTGGTAGCGAGCAGAATTCATGGTTCCATCAATCGTGACAAGTCACCCAGGTCCTGAAGCAGCAAAGCAAGCCCAGATCATCACACTTCGACAAGCATGTTTCACTACTGGCACAATGTTCTTTTTATCAAATGCAGTGTTCCTTTTGAGCTAGATGTAAAACATTTCTCCAAAAAAGTTCAACTTTAGTTTCATCAGTCCAGAGGACATTATCCCAAAAGCTTTGGGGATGATCAAGAAGATTCTTGGCAATAGTGAGTTGTGCCTTGATATTCTTTTTTATCAACAGTGGCTTTTGCCTCGGAATTCTTCCATGGATGCCATTTTTGCCTCGTGTATTTCTGATGATGGAGTTATGAACACTGATATTAACTGGGGCATGTGAGGCTTGTAGTTATTATTATTATTGTTGTGGATGCTTATATAGCGCAATTTCATACACGCGTATGCTCAATGCGCATGAGATCCCTGCGCTCCGGGTACCTGTCGCCACTGTACGGCACCAGTTGTTGCGTCTAGCCTTTTGATGCTGAGTGCCAAGCAGGAAGCAACAATTCCCAAATTTTAACGTCTCATGGTATGACGCGGCCGGATTCGAACTCCGACCTTCCAGAGGATAAAGCGGACGCTCTACCAACTGAGCTAAATCCCTGGTTGTTTTAGTTGTTTTGAAGTGCTTTTTGGATCCATTGGGACTTCTTCGGTTAGTCTGTGCCATGCTCTTGGAGTAATTTTGGTAGGTCGGCCACTCATATGCACGGTCACCACTGTTCCATGCCTTCTCCATTTATGGATAATATCTCTGACAGTGGTCCCCTGGAGTCCCAAAGATTTGCCAATGACTTTGTATCCTTTCCTAGGGTGAGACATCTCTATAATCTTCTTTCTTGTTTGCTCTTGAAGCTCACTGGATCGCGGCATAATGATATGTGTTCAGTATGGTCTACCTCACCTTGTCAGACAGGTTTTATGTTTGGGATCTCCTGATTGGAAATGTCTCCCAGCAATCAGGCCTGGGTGTGGCCATGAAATTGAACTTGGTTTTCCCCAGTAATAGGATTGATCACAATTACCTCACCTTTTAACAAGGGGGCAATTACTTTTTCACAGAGGTTCATGTAAGTTTGTATAGGATTTTTCGGTTAACAAATAACATCACAACAGGAAAATTGCATTTTTTTGAATACTTGGGTTATCTGTTTAAAATGTTTAATTATACATATAATTTTTTTTAATTGACTGAAAGTTAATAAGCATAGGACACAATACAGAATTATGTACCAAAAAGTGCCTCATTAGTTAAACTTTGATGACACAGTTTAATATTGATTGATCAGTGTGTTGGTGCTTGTTTATTTTATTTTATTTTTTCAAATGGAAGAGTTCAATATCACTACTTGTTTGGGGTGAAATTGAACACACACATTTTTTAGAGTTTTCAATATCAGGCTGTAAAAAAAACCCCAAAAAAACGGGTCACACTGAATGTGTTTTGGCTTTTAAAAAAAAAAAAAAAAATTGCCTTATTTTTTTACCTTCAGTGGAATATTTTTTGTTAAAAATTAAATAAAAAGGATACACTCAAAACAGTATTTTTGGGAAAAACTTGGCTCATACTAAAAGTAAATATTCAGAGCAAGTAATTGTTTACACAATCATTTAAACTAGGGTGTGTTAGGTATTCAAACACCAGTTAGGTGTTTGTTCCAATAACTCTGATTTCTAAGTAGGGTTAGTTTAAATTAACATGTTGTTGTGTTACATATCTGGGTGTTAATATGAGGAAATGAGAGCAGGAATTCTGATCTTTTGTTTCATGTTCATCTTTGCTCTAAATCCGAAATGTCCTCAATGCATAGCAGAACCAAACAACTGGCCCTGGATTTTCACTGCACTGAAAAGGGATTGTAGGTGTTGTTTTTTTAATGGAAAGCTTCTACAGAGAGAGTTCTTACACACGGGGCACTTAAAGAAGTAGACTTTGAAACATACCCTCAATTAACATACAGACAATTGACTATTCAAGGCAATTTTGTTGCTTCAGGAAGCATGTTATCAGGAAAACTGCCATGAACCCACACCCACAGCTTACTGTATGTTAACGTGGCTAACAGCCAGAGTAATGTGGAACTTCTGCTTTTCTTTATGTTTAGTATTGGACCAGAATAAGAAATGCTGTCACTCTGTCAAAGATGATGTACTTGTTAAACGTGATTTTTCTTCATACGGAAAACATCAAGCTAATAAAGACATTGAATAGCTATACTGATCAGTGAAAACATGATGATTCTATGGCTAGGCAGCCCCATTCACAGCAAACTTTACAGCCAGTATTCACAGTTTGTGCTGCAGTAGCTTTTTGGGATCAGACAAAGACATAGCTGGTGCATGATGACTATCCATCATACTTTTGCCAGTCCACTGGTTGTCCTTCCTTGGACCGTCTTATTAGCTATTTTCCACTGTGTATCAATAGCTGCTGTTTTGGCGATTTCACCAATTATCCCCGGTCATGTAGCTACTATCACCATGTGCCTCTTGTCACAGGTGTCACTACAACAAGACAAACAATATTATTCACATCACCTGTCACTGGTCATAATGTTCATGTTATGGCTGATCAGTGTTATCTACCATTACAAAATACAGTAAATATAAATTTTAATGTGTCTGGATTGAAACCAAATCCAAATTGTTAAAATGCTTGAACGGAATCTTTTAACCGCCCTCCCCCACCCGACCATTTTTGGAGCGTAAACATATTTTGAAATGCTGTCGCTTTTATTTATGATTTAAACACAAGACATTCCCTGCTGTAGTTTTCAGAATTAAATGTATGATAGAAATAAATAAAAAAACTCTGTCATTTAACTGGTTTTCCGCATCTGCCAAACACATAGTTGCTTTGAAGTAAAGGTGCATTTTATAATGTTGACACAGTAATGTTCAAGTTATTTATATGTAGGTGTGTGAGCTGGGACAACAGAATAGGGTCCACGTGCATGAATATCATCGACCTGACTGGACTTTCCATGCTAAAGGTGAGTTTTTATTATTATTTTTTTAACCTTTATTTACTTCAATGGATCGAGGGTAGTGGTGGCCTGGTGGTAAAAGGCACTGGATCACTGATCCAAGGTTGGGAGTTCGAGTCCCACTCTCCACAAGGTTGTTACTGTCCCCCAGTGCAGCTAACTGGGTTATCAAAGGCCGGCCATGTCTCTCACTGTCTATGGTGAGAGGTTCATGTAAAAGAATCATTGCTGACTTCCGTAAAGAGTAGCTGCATAGCTGTCAGCGTGTTTCCGTCCCTTGCTAAAGGGTTGTGTCAGGAAGGGCATCCGACGTAAAAACCTATACCAAATCAAACACGCGAATCAGATGATTCGCTGTGGCGACTCCTGAAAAAAGGGAAAAATCCAAAAGGAAAAGAATATTTACATCACTGGATTATTACTGTGGTGAAAAAAACCCTGCAGTTAATACCTAATAATGACATAACCAGTGAATTTCTCCCAGGATGTATTTTCTGATGTGATAGCCTGTGAACTCTCTGCTCAGATTTAAGAACTCTCTGCCAAAACTGTTTAATATTTTATCAGTAAACCAGAAATTTGAGCTTTTAACTTTTGCTGAATCTGAAAGCATTTCGGCTCTATTATTCTTGGTGAGAGACAAAAACATGATACCAACTTCTGCTCATGGATTCTCATGCCTGATACTACATATTTTGGTACTTATTCAAAGTACATGGATTTTTAAAATTTATTTGTTTTTTATTAATTCTTGACATGCAGAGATGGGGATGTGAGAAACCAGAAAAAAGTGAGATCCTCTGCATTCAGTAAATATGGGCAGCATCAGTGCAATCTGATTTCATGCCATCATTGAGAAGTCCCATTTATTAGATAAAGCCTTGTCAATGTCGTCATTTCTAGTAAACACAGGAGCAGAAGTGGGAATAGACGGGGTGCAGAGGTGGTCTTGGTCAAGCAGGAAAATAATCAATGACCATTAACTGCCATTCTGGCCCTCTGCCTACGATAGACCTCTTCACCTCAGGCAGGGGCCAATGAGCTGGAATAAGTGATTAAGTGAGGGATGAACAGAGGAAGGCAGGGAGGGAAATAGAAAGGTTATGTGGATGAGGTAGGCCCTTGACCTTTCGCGGTTTTGCACTCAGGGTTTGCGTATTCGCTGACTGCCGAGCAACCGGCATGTGATTCAAATTCAGCCAATGGCTGCCCTCCTTTCTCCTGATTGGTTGAACTTATGTCCCGCCCCTTTTTCCTCATTCGCGCACAAGTTGTCAATGAGCCTCTTTTTTGTGTGTTTTTAATTACCAGTTAAGCTCCATGATACCACTCAAACGCTATGCGTCTTCTCTGGTTAAACGATAGAAAACGCTGGATGTCTCTTCTGATGAAATAAGACTTTCTCCTGAGAAATGACGGTTTTCTCTGAACTGTTGTATTAAAATCTTTCAATTATTATTCTAGTACAGTACCTAAGTTCATGTTTATGCGTGAGATTTTATGTTCTTGTAGCATGTTTAACAAACGATAGCAAAAGGATAAACTTTATTACAGTAATCTTCATGTCCTTTTACATGGCACTTGGAGTGACGTCTCCAAGATGGCGCTGCCCAGAGGGCGACGTCACGGCGTTCTCGGAGTCAAATTGTTTCTTTTTTTGTTTTAATTTGTTTGATTTGTTGTTTTGTTTGTTCATGTTTTGCACTATGCTCGTCTACGACCGGTCGACTCGACTACAGCTATAAGATCGGAGTATCTTCAGGCGTGTATAACTAAGCACACTCAACTGGGCTTGTTTGCCGGGGTGCGGCTAGCAGAGCTAATATGCTACGGTAGGCAGCTCAATGCGAGCCGCACCCCAGCTGACAAGAAGCCCAGGCAGGAAGGGGCCGAACAACGACACCGGCGCTTGGGATTGCATGGGATGAAGGCTGTGTAGCCGGCTGGAGCAATCGCCTCGAGCCATGTTTTCACAGAAACACAGTCCTGTAGATCCCTCTGCGCTGCAATCTGAGCACGAAGCTCGTCCATCCTGTTTCGCAGGGACTGAACATTTTTCGAGCAGTATGGCCGGAAGTGCTAACCCAGCTCCGAAGACTGCGAACTCCGTACCCCCGTGAATGTTGAGGGCCTACTGTACCTTCCTTAACTAGACTGTTTTCAGACTGAGTGATTTAGTTCAGGCCCAGATTCTGATCTAATTACCTGAAAAACATTTTGAAGAAGAAGAATGAATAGTTTTTGCGTACAAGGAAATTCTGACTAATTTGCTTCATGTTGTTTCCAGTCACTTGTCTTGGCTGATACTCAAATCCATCAGGAAGAATGTGTTCTCGTGTAGAATTATATGGCGTACGGTATTCCGGTTTGCATTATTATTATTATTAATAATAAGTAATAATATATGTAAAAATGTTGAAAGTGGGGTGGTGGTGGTCTGGTGGTAAGGTGCTGGATCACCGATCCCATGGTTGGGAGTTCAAGCCCCACTCTCATCGGGTTGTTGCTGTCCCCCCCAATGCAGCGAACTGGATTATCAAAGGCTGGTCATGTCTCTCACTGTCAATGGTGAGAAGCATGTAAAAGAACCATTGCTGAGTTTTGACAAAAGTAGGCTGCATAGCCATCAGCATGTTTCTACCCTGCGATGGCCTGGCGAGCTGTCCAGGGTGTACACTGCACTTGCCTGAGTGGCTGGGATGGGTGCAAACCTCCCCGTGACCCTAATTAGGATTAAGCAGTTACATAAAATGAATGAATGTTGAAAGTGACATTTTGATTTGTTGACAGTTTCAGTATTTGCCCTGAAGACATAGAAAGATCTGCATGATTTGAAATGTCAACGTATCATATTTCATGTTCAGAGTTTCCTGTAAGGGCTAAATACAGGCCACATTTGTTGTTGAACTCACAATTCCAGTGCCAGGAATGCATCGTTGCCAAATTAAAATAGGGCCATTTAATCTGGCTAATGTTCACACACATCCTGGTAGCTAAACTGGCTTGGCAAAAAGAAAAGGTTTACATGAACACAGTGCATGTTGTTTCCTGCCTCCTAATTCAGCTGCTTGCATGCGTGATGATAATTAAGCCTTAATTCAACTTCTCTGTCATTACAGGGCTGTGGTACTACCTGGAAGGAAACGATCGTCCTTGTCTGACCCTTATAGGTTCCCCCAATTTTGGCTATCGCTCCGTGCACAGAGACATAGAGGCTCAGATAGCCATTGTAACTGAAAACAATGAACTCCAGACTCAGCTGCAACAGGTCAGAGTCGCTCATGTATAATGATATTTTCATTTCGATTTTATTACCATTAGCAGTCATTTCTAATCTCGAAGTCTTATATAACCACACAGGATCATAGTGTATCAGAAAAGCCGTTGCATCCCCCCCGCAGTTTTACTCCGTAATATACGGTTAGACCATGTGAGCTGTGTGATCCTGCTGGGAAACCTGTATGTGAGTGGTAATAAAGCTTGAGTAACCATAAATGGGGTCAGATGCTCTTTAACTCCTTGAACAAGCTGAGGTTCCTGTCAGTCCTTATCAGATGGGAGTTATATAAGCTTATAGCTACAGCACTCAGCATTTCCCACACAAACCCCATCACAATTGAGATAAATTCAGCCAGTGTAAAGTCCAAAACATGCCAAGATCTTTGCCAGTATCTCGGCTGTCTTGGTAAAACCATGAGAACTTCGGAACCAGCTGTGTTTACGTTAGGGATGGTTTGTGTTGAAGAAGCAAATCTAAATGAAACATTGGCAATATTGTTTCTGAAATGTTAGTTACACCATATTAATTTTCTTGTTTATAGAACAGTTGTATTAAAGCAATATCACACTTGTAATCAAGTTACTGTTCTGAATATTAGAATGGATGTGATTACTTGCAACTGAATTACAGCAGTGCTGAACTTGGGTTTAAGAGCACCCCTGCTTGTGTGACATTGTTAAATTAAACCACCATGAGCCCTGGGTGCTGATTTATTGTTTTGAAAGCATGATTGCTTTTGTTAACACTAATGAAATGATATTTACACTGACAGTTTTGTTTGTCCTTCAGGAACAAGACATGTTGTACCAGAGGTCCACAGAGGTATCAGGTGCCACCTTTAAGCAACCTAACCGTTATGTGAAGTTATGGGTGAAGCTGATCACTCCTCTAATTAAGAACTTCTTCTGAGATGCTGCTGCTTGAGTGGGTGGATGGACCTGTGTCCATCCCAGGTTAGTTCATTTCAGACTGGAGGGTGTTCTCTGTTCTACGGGAGAACCTTTGCGCTTTACATTAAAAAAAAAAAAAAAAAACCTAATGGACTGCATCTGCTGTGATCTTTTACCATCAATACCTCAATGTCCTGGACTTTAACGAGACCTTCAGATGCTTCTTTTTCTATTCACAAGAAAAACAAAAACAGGAATCAGCATTTATATTGTGAATTTTTGGTTTGTCTGAACTGTTGTTCCATTTTACTTAGCACACTCAAAGTTTCCATAAATATAAATCCACACAACTTCCAAGCAGACAGACAGTGGGTACTTAAGAATCCGCAATGTCACTGCAGTGGTTCCTCAAGCCCAAATCCCCTCACACAGCCAAGTGTAGAGTAGTGTGGCCAGACCACAGCACAAACTTGGCCATGCTCTATTCCAGTGCTGTCAATGTTTAGCCACTGCGTTGTATTGCCGGTGACCTCTTCTAGACCTCTGCCAATAACATTTGGACTTGTTTTGCATGTGGCGTATGTATTTCTAGTGAGACATTGACCTGAAGTTAAGCTGCAGATGTTGAAAATATCCAGATCCAAAAAGCTGCTCATTAAAGAAGAGATATTTACTCCCATCATAAAAACAAAAGAAGGAAAGACTAACAGGTAAATAATTAAATGTCAGTATGTAGTTGTTTTTCCTCGAAATGCTTTTACACTGCCACCTTGTGATTGAGTTGAGAAATTGAAAAGTAACCCTACACACATGATTTTAGTCAATAAGGCACAAAACCGGTGGCATAGTGATCAGCACATCCTTCTTGCAGCAAAAAAATCCTGGGTTTGGGTCCCAGGCTCAGAACTTCTGTGTGGAGTTTGCATGTTCTCCCTGTGCCTGTGTGGGTTTTCTCTTAAAACATGCACATTAGGCTAATTAGCCGACCCGAGGTGCGAATGTAAATGGGTTTGTGTGTGTTCTGTGATGGTCTGCGGGTAAGCCCATGCATATGTGTTTTGTACACAGGACACTTGTATTCATTCTTTGTCTCCATCTGGTCCTTGGAAATGGCATCAAAGCGGACTGGCATAGCAGGCCTCAACTTCTTAAAAATGACTTCATCAATTCTGCAAATCTAAATGTCCCACTGAACTCTTGTAAAAATTCTCATACTATTTTTATATTTGTGTGTGTGTGTGTATATTACATTGTCGTACGTGCAGATGTGTTCAAAATAATAGCTGTGAGCTTAAACCGAACAAAGCTAAAAATCCTTATTTTTATTTCTATACACACACATACACTGAAGACTACACATTCTATTGTCAAATCACATATGTCATATCAAATTTGTTATTCTGTGAAAGGAATTGAAGAAAGTGAATTAGATTGTTCAAAAAAAGTATCAGTGTCTGCTATATTCTTTACAAACCCAAACATTCACTGTATAAACTGAAAAATGTTTTAAGATTTTGTTTTGCTTTGAATCAATGAAGTAATATTTAGTTGTATAAACACTGTTTCTGAGAACTGCTGCACATCTGTGTTGCATGGAGTCGACCAACTTCTGGCACCTATGAACAGGTTTTCTAGCCCAGGATGATTGAACTACATTCCACAGTTATTCTGCATTTTTGTCTCAGAAACTGTATTTGTGATGTCACCTCACAAGATTTCTATTGGATTAAGCTCCGAGGTTTGGGCTGTCGCTCCATAACATCAATCTTGTTGGACTGGTACCCATGTGTTGCCTGTTTACTTGTGTGTTTGGGATTGTTGTGTTGTTGGAACACACTTTTCAAGGGCATTTCCACTTCAGTACAAGGCAGCACAACCTCTTCAAATACTCTGATTTATTCAAACCGATCCATGATCCCTGGGATGTGATAAATAGACCAGACATCGTAGTAGGAGAAACATCCCCATATCATGATGTGTGCACCAGCATGCTTCACTGTAGTTACAGTGCGCTGTGGCTTAAATTCAGTGTTTGGGAGTCGTCTAGGAGCCCATTAGACCCAAAAAGAACAATCTTACTTGATCAGTCCACAAAATATTGCACCATTTCTCTTTAGGTCAGTCAATGTGCTCATTTGGGAAATTGTAACATATATTTTTTTCAACAGTGGGACTTACCATTATCTTGCCAATAGCTTGGCTTCACATAGGCATCTTCTAATTGTAACAGGACTCACAGGTAACTTCAGACCAGGGGTCTCAAAGGGCTGCAGTAGCTGCAGGTTTTTGCTTCAATCAAACGGCAGCAGACCAATCTCTGTACACGACACACAGATTGATCAATCAACTGCCCGAAGACTGATCAGTTTATTAAATGAGTCCTGTCAGGTGTGCTGATACTTGGACCTTTGACCTGCGTGGAGCTGATTGATGACTGAGTCCTTGCAATTTTGGAGATTCCGCAGTCCTTTCTTCCACTTGTTTCAGGTTTTGGTTGCCATTTTAAAGCATTTGGATCATTTCAGCTGAGCAGCCTGTCATTTTCTGCATTTCTTTGATTTTCCCCCCTTTCCAATCAACTTTTTAATCAAGACACGCTGTTCTTCTGAACAATGTCTGGAACAACCCATTTTCCTCAGAATTTCAGAGAGAAGTGCTCTATAGCTAGCATGTACAACATTTGCTGCCTTCCTTAAATAAGGACAATAATTGGCACCTATTTTTCAAAGAATGAATGATGTCACTAATTGAACTCCACACTGCTATTATTTTGAACACGCCCCTTTCAATTAGTGATTCAATTACACACAATCAACATGCATGTCAATAATATTGTTGTTTGGATTCAATTCCTCTACTTCACCTGCTCGTAAATTATTTGTCATGTAGAAATATTATTTCTACCAAAAACAATGATTCATCAGGTTAGCAATGTCTGACTACTGTTATTTTGAAAATAAGAACACTGAGGTTATTTATGCTAGTGGACAGTACACCTGAATTTATGATGTACTGTATGCTGCCTTATGTTAAAACTCATGATCTGTTTGATAATTAGCAGAAGACTTGAATGAGGCAGGAAGCTTATAGAAAGTTAAATTGGGTACAGTCCAAGAATTGGGAATATTTGGGGTGAAATGACCGTATGAGATGTTATTTTTATTTAGCTAATAACTGATGGCCCTGTTTCTCTGGTGTGTAGTTGCTTTTGTAGCACAATGTTTGTTGTTATTATTATTATTGAGTTTCTCATTGATTCCTTAAAACTATAATCTTAGTTTTCTAAACATGAGCTGGTAAAAGGTGCATTTGGTGTTGGTGATTATGCTGCAACTTATAACAGCTAATACATCGATGTACTTCTGTTAAATCAAAAGATGCCTACCTAAATAATTGCTTTATTTTAAATACCCTTCACATGCTAATACACCATTTTCTTGAATTTCTGGAGACCTTGTGATGTTTGTATATCTCCGCTACAAAAATGTACGACTCGTGTCAATGAAAAGAATTGAGCACGTGTAACTTGAAGCACTAAAACTGTAGCATGAAGAAATATTTATTCGACATCGATATCAAAGTGTGTAAAGTGTTGTCTCAGTGCTGATTTATCGGTTTTTTTTTTTTAAACCTGCCTGAATTAACCATTTAAAGTAAACATTTGCATCATTGATTAAAATACTGACTGTAATGAGACGAGCCTTTTGTATGGTTGTTGAAAAAGCTTGTTTGAAGACCAATATACAGTTTATAAAAGTATTTCAAAGCCATATTTTATTGTTCTAAAGTGTTTTACTTTAATTATTTAATTTTTGTTTAAATTTTTTTGGCAGCTTTTATTTATTCTCAATGCAATCCACTCTGTTTTTGTTGTGTTGTTGACGTTATTGTTTTGTTTTTAATAAAGGCTTGGATGAATGTTTAATGTAAATTGCAGTATTAAGAGCCTGTATAAATGTTTTCAGGACCAGTTTGTTGCCTCCACAGACACTTCTTGCTAACGATCGAGTGGCACCTGTGCCTTTTAGATTTATTTTATGTTTATGTTGAATGTCCCTACGGCACGCCCTACCAGTACATTTGAGACTGGGGCACCTATCTTGCAAGATCACAGAGGTCAATTCATCAAAAATGCATATTAACACACTAGATGCTGCAGTAGACCACGCAAAGGATACACCTAGTGTTCTGTGACGAGAATGCCTTTCTAGTTGAATATAGTAAGTTAAAGTCATTTGGGATTTTTACAACCGAGCCCTGTGGCTCATCAGGCCGGTGCTTATTTCCGATTTCCATAGCATGAAGCGACCAGGAGTTCAGCTCCTCCTGAATGGGATGCTAGTCCATTGCAGGTTACCTTCCCAGTACTGTATATTTTCCTGGTATCCATTTATACTGCTGAGTGAACAGAGGCACACTTGTGGTTAACACCTTGCCCAGGAAAGATGAGATTGAAAAAGCCGAAATGGCAAATTCTGATGATTCTTTTGATTTGCTATAGTCAGTAAGTTTCACAGATGAAATCATTCAGGCCGAATGTATAGTGTTTACTGAATATGACTTTGCGGGTGTATGGAGGGGTTGGGACATGCCAGGCTGCTGGTAGCTTTTAAATGTTAATTTATAGGCAGTGTACCATGAAGTCATATCAGACCGGGTCTCTGCCATTGTGGGCCCAAAAATGCTTTTTTTAAGTTTTGAAAGTAATAGTGTTATGGTTTTAATCCTCTCTTCCTACAGTAGCCAAAGTGTGGATGAACAGCACAAGGGACACCGCAAACGCCACACTACAGTTGTCCACTTGGTCCAAAGTGTTTCATCACTATTTTCTGCAGATCCAGGTGCGAGCATTACAGCAAATTATAGAGAATTACAGATCTTGTATGGAAGTGTACTCCTATATACACTGCCGAGCCTCAAAAACCTTCACCTTTTGAATTTAAGTACACAAATGGTCAAGAGTCTTTGAATAATTACTGCAATTGTCCTTGAACTGGATACAAAATTCTTTCAACCCCAACCGATGCAGTTAGTAACCACTTATTTATTCAAAACAAAAAGTTAAGATGATGTATCGCATGGTTATTAAAACATGCTACCTATGGTGTGGGGAACACAGTGAGAGCACCATTGCCGCCTACTGAAGAAGATGCGCAATTACACTTTCCTCGCTGGCATTTGGAGCATGCACATGCAAAAAAATTCTCCTCCTCCCTCTGTTATGCACCACCTCAGGTGCCTGCCCACATGACATCTTGACGCAGTCGATGATCGGAAGGGTAGGTTGACTTATTGTTTATTGTTTTATTATTATTTATTACCGACGAATTCAAGGTGGAGGTGGGACTGCATCAAGGGTCAGCTCTGAGCCCCTTCTTGTTTGCTATGGTGATGGACAGGCTGACAGATGAGGTGAGACAAGAATCTCCATGGACTATGATGTTTGCAGATGACATTGTGATCTGTAGTGAGAGCAGAGAACAAGTGCAGGAAAATCTAGAGAGGTGGAGGTATGCCCTGGAAAGGAGAGGAATGAAGGTTAGCCTCAGAAAATCAGAATACATGTGTGTGAATGAGAAGGACCCAGGAGGAACGGTGATGTTACAGGGAGCAGAGATAACGAAGGTGGAGGATTTTAAGTACTTAGGCGCAACAATCCAGAGCAATGGAGAGTGTGGAAAAGAGGTGAAGAAGCGTGTGCAGGCAGGCTGGAATGGTTGGAGAAAAGTGTCCGGTGTGATGTGCAATAGGAGAGTGTCAGCAAGAATGAAGGGAAAAGTGTACAAGACGGTGGTGAGGCCAGCGATGTTGTATGGATTAGAAACAGTGGCGCTGAAGAAAAGGCAGGAGGCAGAGCTGGAGGTAGCGGAGATGAAAATGTTGAGGTTCTCTCTGGGAGTAACGAGGATGGATAGGATCAGAAATGAGTATATCAGAGGGACAGCCCACGTAAGACGTTTTGGAGACAAAGCCAGAGAGGCTAGATTGAGATGGTTTGGACATGTACAGAGGAGGGATAGTGAGTATATTGGCAGTAGGATGCTGAGGTTGGAACTACCAGGCAGAAGGCCTCGAGGAAGACCAAAGAAGAGATTTATGGATGTGGTGAAGGAAGACATGAAGGTCGTTGGAGTCAGAAAAGAAGATGCGGAGGACAGGGTGAGGTGGAGGCGGATGATTTGCTGTGGCGACCCCTGAAGGGAGCAGCCGAAAGTAAAAGAAGAAGACATGTGTGGCAGGTTATGAGTTTGGGAAGAGGTTGGAATGGATTAATTGGTTTTCTATTATTTTATATGGAAATAATTGTCAGGGAGGGGCGTGAAATGTTTTTTTTCTTTCCTATAGGGGCATCACAGAAAATAATTGAGAAGCACTTCACATGGAGTTTTCGAAGCGCAGAGGAATACAGGCGGAAGAATAAGGCTAATCGGCACAGAAAAGTAATTTCCCCAGAAGAGCTCGTAAATCACAAGTGCATCGTGTTTTTTTTTTTTTATAAATATTCATCGAATTAAAAAATAAGGAAATTAATGAAGAGTAGGGAGAAAAAGTTAAGGAAAATGCTGCAAAAACAAGGCCAATTATGCAAAAAAAAAAAAACCCTAAACAAAAAACAACCCAAAACCTCCCATCAAAACCAGTTACAGTTTTGTGAGGTGCACATCGGTGTGTGTCTGTGTATTTATATTTTATTCACATCTTATGCATTATTTTTAACGCTTGATTATTATAAGCATTTATAGCATTGAATATGTATTTATTGACATTATATACACATATACATGTATGTATACGACAGTGGGGAGGTGATCCTATGTCACAGAATTCGGAGGTCCCAATTATCCCACTATCCCAATCGTGGATAGTGAGGGATCCCTGTATGTGTGTATGTATGTATATATACGGTCAGTCTTCAATTAACGATGGGATTACATTCTGTAGACCCCGTCGTTAAACGAATCCTGCTTTAGTTGACATTTTGCTTGGTTTATATTTGTACAGTAGGCTACTGTATTGCATACGTATAGACCGTTGAATGTAAGAAGCAGTAACTGCTAGCAATCGCTTGAACGCTCTTAACTAGCAGCGTGGTAGACTTTCAACCGAGTAGTGCGTGCGCGGAAAAAGTTAAGGAAGATGCCGCAACACGAGGCCAATTATGCAAAAAACAACCCAACAAAACCACATACATTTTTGTGACGTGCACATATGAGTGTGTTCGCGCGTGCATCTGTATGTATGTGTATTTGTTTTATTTACATCTTATTCATTATTTTTGAATGTTTAATTATTTTAAGCATTGAATATGTATTTATTGATATTATATACACATGTATTTGTGGAATTCAACGGTCGCGAGTGGTACCTCACTTTACGAAATAAATACTTTCCAGAGCCTTTTTCGTAACCTGCATTTTTCGTAATTTGAACCGCATTTGACATATAAAATGTGTGATTTGTTCCAAGGCTCCCAATACTACCCCTAAACCCTTTAAAAATTATAAAAGCACACCTTTTAAGACCTTCTTCTTCTTTTCCTTTCGGCTGTTCCCCTCAGGGGTCGCCACAGCGAATCATGTGCTTCCATCTCACCCTATCCTCTGCATCATCTCTTGCACCAACTGCCTTCATGTCCTCCTTCACCACGTCCATGAATCGTCTCTTTGGTCTTCCTCTAGGCCTTCTGCCTGGTAATTCCAACCTCAGCATCCTACTACCAATATACTCACTATCCCTCCTCTGTATATGTCCAAACCATCTCAATCTAGCCTATCTGACTTTGTCTCCAAAACGTCTTACATGTGCTGTCCCTCTGACGTGCTCAATCCTGATCCTATCCATCCTTGTTACTCCCAAAGAGAACAACATTTTCATCTCTGCTACCTCCAGCTCTGCCTCCTGTCTTTTCCCCAGGGCCACTGTTTCTAAACCATACAACATCGCTGGCCTCAACACCATCTTGTACAATTTTCCTTTCATTATTGCCGCTACCTTCCTATCACACCAGACACTTTTCTCCAACCATTCCAACCAGCCTGCACACGCTTCTTCACCTCTTTGCCACATTCTCCATTGCTCTGGATTGTTGAGCCTAAGTACTTAAAATCCTCCACCTTCCTTATCTCTGCTCCCTGTAACCTCACCGTTCCTCTTGGGTCTTACTGAGGCTACCCTTCATTCCTCTCCTTTCCAGGGCATACCTCCACTTCTCTAGGTTTTCCTGCACTTGTTCTCTGCTCTCACTGCAGATCACAATGTCATCTGCAAACATCATAGTCCATGGAGATTCTTGTCTAACCTCGTCTGTCAGCCTGTCCATCACCATAGCAAACAAGAAGGGGCTCAGAGCTGACCCTTGATGCAGTCCGACCTCCACCTTGAACTCTTGTCACACTGACAGCACACCTCACCACTGTCTTACATCTCTCATACATGTCCTGCACCACTCTAACATACTTCTCTGCCACTCCAGACTTCCTCATGCAATACCAGTTTCTCTCTCGGCACCCTGTCAAATGCTTTCTCCAGTTCCACAAAGGCACAATGCAACTCCTTCTGACCTTCTCTGTACTTCTGTATTAACACCCTCAAGGCAAACACTGCATCTGTGGTGCTCTTTCTTGGCATGAAACCAAACTGTTGTTCACAGATGCTGACCTCTGCCCTTAGTCTAGCTTCCACTATTCTTTCCCATAACTTCATCGTATGGCTCATCAACTTTATCTCTCTGTAGTTGCCACAACTCTGCATGTCTCCCTTGTTCTTAAAAATGGGCACCAGCACACTTCTCCATTCTTTCGGCATCCTCTCACTCTCTAAGACGTTGTTGAATGTTCTTGTCAGAAAATCTACTGATACCTCTCCTAGACACTTCCATACCTCCACTGGTATGTCATCAGGACCAACTGCCTTTCCACTCTTCGTCCTCTTCAATGCCCACTTCACTTCCTCATTCATCAGCTCTTCAAAGTACTCTTTTCATCTTCCCAGCACACTCCTGTCATCAGTCAATACATTTCCCTCTCTGTACTTTATCATTCTAACTTTCTGCATGTCCTTCCCATCTCTATTTCTCTGCTGTGCCAACCTGTATAAATCATTTTCTCCCTCCTTACTGTCCAACCTATCATACAAGTCATCATATGCCTTCCGTTTGGCCTTTGACACTGCTACCTTCGCCTTACGCTGTGTCTCCCTGTACTCCTGTTTACTCTCTTCGGTCCTCCCTATGTCCCATTTCTTCTTAGCTAACCTCTTCTTTTGTACACACTGCTGCACTTTCTCATTCCACCACCAAGTCTCCTTATCTACTTTCCTTCCAGAGGACACACCAAGTATTCTCCTACCTGTCTCCTTGATCACATTAGCTGTAGTTGTCCAGTCATCTGGAAGCACTTCCTGACCACCCAAAGCCAGTTTCAACTCCTCCTTGAAGACAAGTCTTCTGATCTGCCTTTGCCTTCTTCACCTTTCTTACCATCAGCATCATCCTGCATACCACCATCCTATGCTGTTTGGCAACACTCTCACCCACTACTACTTTGCAGTCACTGACTTCCTTCAAATTACATCGCCTACACAAGACGTAGCCTACCTGTGTGCTCCTGCCTCCGCCTATAAGTCACCCTATGCTCTAGTCTCTTTTGGAAGAAAGTATTCACCACAGCCATTTCCATCCTTTTTGCACCATCTATTAACCTTCTGTCCTTCTGTGTTCCTGTCCTGGATACCAAACCTGCCCATCACTTCCTCATCCCCTTTATTGCCTCTAATTGTCCACTGAAGTCTGCACCAATGACCACTCTTTCACATCTGGGAGCATTCTGCATCACTTCATCTAACTCACTCCAGAATCTCTCCTTCTCTTCTAGCTCATATCCTGCCTATGGGGCAAAAGCACTAACAATGAACATCACACCTTCAATTTCTAACTTGAGACTCATCACTCTGTCCGACACTCTTTTCACCTCTAGAACATTCCTGACAACCCCCCCCCCCCCTCAAGATGACTCCTACACAATTTTTCTTCTCATCCACACCATGATAAAACAGCTTAAACCCTGCTCTTAAAGCTTCAAGCCTTGCTACCTTTAGACCTGGTCTCCTGAACACACAGTATGTCCACCTTCCTCTGCATCATGTCAGCCAGCTCTCTACCTTTTCCTGTCATAGTTCCGACATTCCAAGTCCCTACTCTCAGTCCTAGACTCATGCTTTTCCTCTTCTCTCTCTGCCTACGGACATGCCTCCCGCCTCTCCTTCTTCAATCAACAGTAGACCAATTTCCACCAGCACCCTGTTGGTTGACAGCACTGATGGCGGTTGTTGTTAACCCGAGCCTCGACTGATCCAGTATGAAATTTGTCTTTACAGTTTGCAGTGAGTATTCTGGCAAAAGTTTTACGCCAGATGCCCTTCCTGACGCAACCCTCTGGATTTATTCGGGCTTGGGACCGACGTGAGGGCGGGCACTTGTTTGTGCCCCCCTCACGGCTGCATCATGCTATCTATATATACATACATACACTAGCTGTGACAGAGTACCTTGCTCTGAACATGAAAAACATTGAAAGCCTGCTGTCTGAACATTTCACATATAAAATCCAGCATGTGCAAAACTACATCACAAAGGTAGATAACAGAGATCAGAAAATTGCCAAAAAAGCTTGTTTATCTGTACACTGTAAAAATATCTTCCAAACAGAATTTCCTGAGAGTTTAAAGTGCGTAATAGGAACTCAATGTTCATCGCAGCACCAGATGAGACAGTGATCATTTCTGACATTTTATAATTATGGATGAGATTTATTTTAGCTCAAGATTACATTGCAATAGTTAAAAATCAAAGCGAATACGGTCTCAAGACCACAAACACATTCTGACAAAAATACAAAAAATTTATTTTGCCGTATCTACAGAACCGATAAATTAACATTAATTTTCCTCATAGCCAACAGTGCATTTTAACAACAACAAAAAAACAAGGTCAACACTGAAATATCTTGTACTTACGTTGCTGATCATTTTAATAAAGCAATCAATCATTACCCTTTTTTTAAAAAAAATAATAAGCACTTTAGTTATAAATGCAACGTTGGTATTCCAGTTGGGTAAGGTACAGGTAGGATTGACAGTGAGATACAAAAACAATGCACCATCAGGAAGAATGCAAGTCCTTCTGTATACCACTTGATCAGACGAAACAAAAAATATTTTAAAAAGGTCTGAAATTGAAAAAAGGCAAGTAAATTGAAACCATGTTTTGTTTGTTCTGTACACTACAGGATGTAAGGCCACTGTTAGAATTGGACATTTGAGCTTTGTGAACAATCGTCTGAACAAATCAGTATAAAAACAATCTACTTCAACAGTTATGAAGGCATATAAAAATAGTTTTGATGGATGAAAAATGTAAATACATTTAAAGAAGCTTTAAAATATCACAGACGATACAAGGCAAATTATTCCAGGCATAATGTTACATAAATGTCATTAATGGAGGCTGAGCATGATGAAAAAGACAGCTGCTGAAATATTCAGTCGGATGTTAAGATCATATATTTATCCTGCTGTCGGAACTTGTAATCAATCAAACAAACAAAAAAAGGCCGACTTAAGTATTTATCAGCAGCTTTTCATTCAGTTGCTTTGTACAGTCAGACCTGCTGATGACGATGTACATAGTAATACAGACTACATAATGAATTTACATACTTATTTTTCGGCATGTGTAGTTTGAGAGCCTCTGTTGTGCAATGCTTTATTTCTTCACTACATACAAATCACTGAAATAGGATTTATGCACTTTTTTCTTTTTAATGTTTATTGAAAAAGTTAAGTCAGTCCTAGAACAGTGTTACTTGAGGCTCACTAAAACTCCCAGTGCAGTTAACCATTTCTCCTCTTAAACACCAGGGCATTCCTGAGTCGGACTGGTCCAGTCCACAGTTATGGCTTCTAGGTTTCATTTGTCCACCTGCCCAATCACATTTTTTTTGTTTTTTTTTTTACTCGGATGTTCATCACTTAACCTTGCGCAGTTATATACAGTACACACAAATCCCAAAGTTTTAAGGACGGGAAGATCTACTGCCTCTTTACAGATGACACTTTCTTCTTCCTGGCTGCGAGCATTTCATAGAAGGGATCCCTGCTGATGGCAGCTCTGGAAACAGGAGAAAAGATCATTCTGTTACCATAACCCTTTAGTAAGCATTATTTTGGAGCTGACCTGCTTAAATGGAAGCATTATTTTTAATGATTAATTTTTTAACTTTGGTCGGAATTTTGAAACTGATCCAGTATTGACAATTTTTTTTAACTGACAACCACACAAGCTCTTCTACTTTTCCTTCCAGTTGTCCCCTTCAGGGATCACCACAGCGAATCATCTGCCTCCATCTCACCCTATCCTCTGCATCTTCTCTTACACCAACTACCTTCATGTCCTGCTTCACCAAATCCATGAATCTTCTTTGGTCTTCCTTTAGGCCTTCTGCCTGGCAGTTCCAACCTCAGCATTCCTACGACCAATCACTATCCCGCCTCTGTACATGTCCAAACCATCTCGCTCTAGCCTCTTTGACTTTATCTCCAAAACCTCTTACAGGTGCTGTCCCTCTGATGTGCTCATTCCTGATCCTATCCATCCTCGTTACTCCCAAAGAGAACATCAAGCAGTATGGGGAAATCAATCATTTTCATATCACTTTTTTGCCCTGCAACATTCCTCCCACCCTTGTCACATAATTAGTTTTTTTTAAACCAAGGTTTTTCTTTATTTTTTATATACATTTTGAGGATGAATAAATTATCACTGTAAATACTGTGTGAGGGGAAGTCAGATGAAATGAACTGCCTTTTCCCACAAGCGTCCTATACCTGTCAATCCACCCATAAAGTCAAAACTGCTAGAAGTACGATTGTTTAATTCATCCTCCAATGATTCAGGTATAAAACCTTAAGGACCCTGGGCAGATCTGCTCACAGGGAGGATGACAATATGCATTTATAAATTATTGCCCCTAGTGTGTTGAAGAGCCCTCACTTGATACTGCTGATCCATTCCTCTTTTTCTTCAGTGGTTGGGGCTGAGATTCTGTAGAATGTGTGGTTTCCCTCCACCACCCGACCATCTGCCTCAGTCTTGCAGGCCTTGATCACTTGATCTTTATTGTCTGGGATGAAGAGCTCAAAGCAGTTCTATGTATTCAAACAATTCAGAGAAAGAAATAAGTTTAAAGTGCACAACATGAAATAGTACAAGTGTATAAATACAGAAAGGAGAACTTACTGGTTTCTTTGAATCCTCCACTTCTCTTATGCTTAGATTTTCCAGGGGAATGATCCCTCTTGGCTCTTTATCCTAAAATAAAATGTAATAAATCCAAAAGAAAACCGCGCATGAGCATATAAATTAATTTACTCCTTCAATTACATCACTACAAATGAACCCCTCAGAATAATGGATTACTTACAGTGGTGTACTCAAAGTAATACAGGCAGTTATCTGTCAGGATAAACCATCGTCTTTTCCATGTTTTAACTCGTCCCCCTGTAAAATCAAAAGCAAATACCAGTGTAGTTATGAAAAGATGAAGCCCAATGTTGATAAATGAGAACTGGGTTAACATTTGACAGTGACGACGAGACGACGGCAACAGAGAGATGAAGCAGGATGAAGTTTGGACCACTGCAGTGGACAGATAAGTTTAGATTATTGCATGGCTTTGATATAACTGGTTTACTCATTATTACAAAATGATATAATCTCACCTACCAATGAAAAACAAAATAATTTAAAATACGTAACCATGGAAACATGACGCGTGATCCATTAAACTGTGCTGTTAAATACAAGCGCTCGTACGTGCATCGTTCACAGCATAATCAACAATTTAGTCTTACTTTGCTTCATGGTTTGTTTCAAATAAATGTTCTAATTTCCTGAACCACCTAATCTTCCTAAGGTTACAGGAAGGCTGGAGCCCATTTCAGGCAACTCTGAACAACGGCCATTCACACTCGTACCTAGGGAAACAGCCAATGCAACTGATGTGCAACTGTGTGAGGAAACTGGAATCCCCCTGAGGAGACCCACACAAGTCAGAGAGAGCATGCAAACTAACCTCTATTAAGACATTCTAACCTCTACGCCACTGTACCACCCGTTTCATATAAAGCATAAAACCAATTCCTTACCCACTTCTGAAAAGCATGCTTCAAGTAAACATTTTAAAGTATTCTATAGTGATGTAGTAATTACACAAGGAGAGTGCAAGGGGTTTCCCTGTTATTTGACAGATCATAATGGACACACAAACATGGCAATCCAATGAAAGACGGCGCTGCCTTAATGCAGATGTGGCAAGTAGAAAAGCAATCTGTAGAACATGGACAGTATTATTTATTGCTTTTTAGATACTAATTACCCCCTCTGCATTCAACCCATCCAAAGTGAGCACACACGTTAACAGTGCGCACTTCGGTGCGTTGGCCTGCCACGCACACTGAGGGATTCCCGAACCAGTGACCTTCCATTCCCAAAGCCATGTCTCAAACCATTAGACTACAGCGGCCCTCAATACCTCACACAGGATAGGCCAGTTACACTGTTATTGTCTCTGGAGGTGTGGCTGTTCCTCAAGTGAAGTCTCTAGATGTTGTTTTTGGCTAAAAACTCCCTGATGTACACATTTAAGCTTCTATAAAGTCACAGAAAGTGCACTCATGAGCAAAGACAATGATTAAAAACTGCATGTTTTTTTTAAGCGTTAAATGCATAATTTTCAAGGTCACAGCAGTAGCATTATTAAGGCGTTTCACACATTGCGAGCAATGTGCAGGAAATGTCACATTCCAGCATAGCGCAGTGTTATGATACATTAATAAAAAAATAAAGCATTTCATTTTTAAAAAAAATGAAATATTGTTTTCAAATAAAATGGACCGAAAAAGTAGATGACAGCAAAGCACACCACATAAAAGCACCCAGAAGCACAGCATATTGGCTAATGTGAAGAGCCAGTGTACATACCTCCTGAAGAAAGAGAATGAAACATAAAAAAAATAGAAAAAAAGGAAATATATATGAATTATAATTATTATAATAAAGAACTATTTTTCGGGTGATTAAACATTTAATAGCATTAAACTGCAACGATTGACTGCAATTCTTTCACTTCTATAACTCTCCACTAGATGGAGACCTAAACAAAGCAAGACAACTAACCAGTGCTTAACTCAAAATTTATGATAATTCTGCTCATATTTTTTTTACCCTACTTAATTAAATACTTATATTTAAATTATACTGTGATCAGTAATACTTTGCAGGTATCTGGATCTGGGCTAATCAGACACTTGTATGTATGTTAGCATAGATATTACTCTGCATGTGTACATGATTGTCATCCATTTCAGAATTGCTGTACAATAAAAATAGAGAATCAGCGTTTTTACTGAAAATTTTATTAACAAAAAAAAAAAAAAAACTAAATTAAACATAATTTAATATTTAAAAATATATTGAATTTAATGTTATAGTAATTGTTCGTGAGAGGTTACACATAAGCTAGAGAATTACTACCAAGAACCATTAAACAGTTTTCAAAGACTGTAAACACCAGAAATACAATTTTTTTTTTACTCACCCAATTTCAGCAACCATCCCTCACGGTCTGGATTAAAGAATGTATGCGTAAGGTCATTGCCATCATCTTCTGGTATCTTAAAGGGCTCATTCTTGATACTTTCATACAGGTTCTGTAGAATTGAACAAACCATCAAAGAGGCGATCATCACACTATAATAAAGCATATGGACTAACCAGCAGAGAACGTGTAACACAGTACATTGGGACACTATCAGAGGATCAATGTGCTGGAATATGTGGGGCAAATAAACCAGGAAATCTGACCCTGAGCAAGTCCTCTGGTAGGTCGCCCCCATCATTTATGCCTCTGTTCATGGCTATAAAGCGCTCCGCTGAAGGCTTGTCTTTTACATTAGGGTTATGCAGGCTTGTATTCAACATGATGACAGCAAATGAAAGAACATAGCAGGTATCTGCAGAGGAAATTGCAAGGCAATTTTTGAACTTGTTATTCTTCACTTTCATATTAGCAATTTTAAAGCAAACTGACCTTACAGATTTTAAAATAGGCCAAAGCCATGGCATTTTCAGATAAGTAAGCACTTCAGTGTCACTAAAAGCACAGTTCTTATGAAAGGTGAACAAAAAGCTCATAAATGAGTAATTGTGCGTGGGTGTGAAATAAATACAGGGGGAGATGGAGGGTGTACTGCTTAGGGAGGGAAAAAAATAAATTAGCTTTTGCAAAATGAAATATGACATTCGCCGTGGAATGAAAAGCAAAGACTTACCTGTGGACTGAAAGACACCAGGGTTGCACTGACAGTAACGCTGCGCAAAAGCCTCCATCATGCGGTCTATCTTCTGGGCTTCTCCAGGTAACCGGAAACTCCACAGGAATTGTCTACACAGAATATTACACCTGATCATTACAGTAACCGCACCAAAAACTGCACTGCAGAAGATGCAGGATTATTAATCACATAACAAATTACTATCCCAATTCTAAGGTCTCGTGGTTGATGCCCTACACCTTGATAGTACAATTATTATTATTATTCCTGGGTTTTTTTTTAATTATTATTATATTTTTACCTGAGTGCCTGGACTAGGTTGAGGTCTGTAAATTCATGAAGCTCCACAAAAGCATGAAGAACCTCAATATTAAACTCATCTCTGGAAGCAAAAAGAAAAATAATATGATGTAAATGATTACTCCAGTAATAGATGTTCACTAAAATAGAAGATGATTTCAAGTACAAGGCACAAGACATAAAATAGTTCAAGATCTGTTTTAGGACCTTTTTAAATACGCCCTGAACAGAGAAATAATAACCACCACTAAACCAACACTAACTGGTTGCCATGTAATTATCTCAATGCTGCTCTCACAGATGGAATTCCTGTTGGGGGGGGCACATCTGGATGTAGCCAACGTCTTCCCAAATGTTCATACTCATTTTGATGTTAAGTCGATGAATGCATTAAACTAGCTGGAGAATGGTTAAAGACTATCATACCTCGTGTGTGTGTGTGTGTGTGTGTGTGTGTGTGAGCGCGCGTGCGGTGCAGCTTCGGGGTACAGAAAGAGAAATGTTAAGAATGAAAAGAGGATGGTGAAAATCCGAGCATTTCAAGGCTACTAACTGGAAGCTAAACATTCTCAGCTCTTGTAACTTTAGCCTCATTATCTTGGTGCTGATTATACATTCACATCCTTATTATAAGACGTATCCAATAGATAGAGGCAGGAGTGTGTGCTGTGCAATCCTAATTAAATTAATCAACACTTCTACCAGACTGCAGGGTTTTTAGTGAGGACATACTGTACATGAAACAGATGATGTCATTCTCTCTGGGGCTGAGAGCTGAGAAAGAGCAAAGCCGATATCCCCACTAATCAGTGAGAACATTATCTACCTTTTCAGATAGCACTCAAGTCATCCCTCGCCTCCTCACCAGTAAATTTGTAAATAATGACAGAGGAACCAATTCACAGTTCAGTAATGATTAAATAACTAAGCTAAATAAAGTTTATGGATTAGAGAACATTTGATAGGGTAACTCATGGGTTTAATGTTGCGCATCATGGTTTTAAGTACATTTTAAAGAAAAATATGAATATAATTAATTGTGATGTTACAATATTACAGAGTAGATATCTAATTTTAATATAAACCTGAAAGACTAACACCTGGAGAAGACTGACAGAACTGCTGTATTTGACTGGGTTTACACTGGGGCACAATGTCCGCAGAGCTCCAAGATTTATGACCATGCTTGGAGCACGATTGGGGTATAAAAAGGTCCATCCAAGAGATGAAACTTGAAGGAATCGTGTTTCCAAGTTCATCAAGATCCACTGTGATGGAACATCAAGGTGTTACACTCTGTGTAAATCTGTTATGCTGTATGGCACAAAATGTAATACCATAATTCGGTACGACTTACGTTCATCCGTTTTATGTTTTTTCGATTTTACGTTTTTTTTTGTTTGTTTTTTTGTTTTTTATCAAAAAAAAAAAAAAAAGTCAAAATTTGAGTTTATATGTACGCTGACGGAATGACGCTGCATTCATTGTTTACAAACTATAGACTGAGTGTGTGTGTGTGTATATATATATATATATATATAAAAAAATGTGTGTGCGTGTGTCAGTTATATAGCGTGTTACCCTTGTGTTAAGACGTCGTCTCTGTGATCTTTGTGTTTACACTGTTTTGTGGACTTTTGTAACCCGAAGCAAATATGGTTGGTCAGAAGTGTAAACCTACTAGCATGGGTGCAAGTCTCATACACAGAGATGAATTAACTATCTGCTCAGATCGGCACAATCTACCATGCATACTCAGTTAAGCAAAGAGAGTTGTAATATGAATGAAAACCCGAATGCACAAATTACAGAACAATTACAGATATTTATTATCTTTTAGCAGAGTCCTAAGAGTGTATACTTATTTTTATACTAATATTCATTAGGATTTGTACTTGTTCTTTGTATGCATCTCTTGAATAAAGTTTACTTGCTTACTTACACAAAAGAAAGAACTCTCCGCTTTGCTGGGATTTACATCAGTGCAGGCTGTGTTCTAAACGAGTTCAACGGCACCCTTGCGTACTTGAAAGACCGGAAGTCCGTATAACCCACAGCAAGTACACTACTTTCGCAAGTACACTACTTTTGGTATTGAGCGCTTCACATATTGTAAGCGTTGATTGGCTGTTTTAAGCTTCATGTAAAGTGATTCAGTATAAATAAGTGACTTATTTGAAATTAATGTTGATATTATTTGATATATTTGATATTATTTTACAATGTTATGTTTATAATAATTGATTTAGGGGTGTTTTATGAGATACAGTATGATATTTATGGATGTATAGTACAGTATGAGCATCATACGTCACACCTTATACATCATATGTCACTGTAACAACTCACGTTCACTTTCAACTTACGTTCAGCCGTCCGGAACCAATTAAAAACGTAAGTCTGGGAGCGTCTGTCCTTCTAAAATGGGTGGGGGGGGGTGTTATTCGTTGGCAAACATGATTTTCTGGAATAGTGTATGAGAATTAAGTGTAATTGCACCTCCACTCCAAGAGTTGGCAATGGCGCTCTCATTGTCGCGCTATGGTGTAGCGGTTTTTCGCACGAGCAAATGATATGAAATGCAGGAAACAACACGAAAAAATTTCTAACGGGAACGAAGAGACAGGTGGAGAGAGACGGCGATATTGAGACATAAGTTAAAGGAGTTTAAATACGGATTTTTTTTTTTTATTTCAGGCCCATTGGTGCACTTTAAATCTTTTCTGTTCCAGATTAAAAATGTTAAGGAAGTTTTTCTTTATTGTAAGCTGAACTATATTTCTTAATTAACATTAAAAACAAAAAAGAAAGATACAATGTTATCCAATGGTGTACTAATAATTTCATAGATAAATAATACTATGTATAGTTGCTCGCGGGCTGGTGGGGGGGCGTGAAATGTTTTTTTTTGCTTCCTAGAGGGGTCGCCACAGAAAATAATTGAGAAGCACGGCCATAATTCAAAAAAATCAAATCATAATGCATCCAAAATTCTGCCACGATTCGATTTTCGCAAACCCCACCCTCATTACGATTCTTTCAAACCGTGAAGATTGTGGATATCATGCTTCACTATAAATCTACGGTTACACGGCTTCAGAAATTCAATTGCAGAATCGTCATTCTCACCTTTCGCCTAAATAATCACCGATGGCTGTCTTGTTGAGACCCTCGCCCTTATAGAGGAACTGAGCGATATCCTCACAGGTGTTCTTCAGCAGGTCATTCTCTATGAGGAATTGGATCCCCTGTACAGAGTTAACACAGTCAAATTTACAGACATCCTGTTGGACAGTCTATTGACAACTCAAACACCTTTATGATGACATCAAAGTGCATTTTCATTTGCCCTTTAATTTATTTGGATAAATCTCTTGGTTTTATACTTTTGTTGAGGTGTGCCATGATGTATGGTAATGTAGTATAACAAAATATTTGTAAATAAGAATGATAAATTGATGGAGAAAAATGAATTTAAAAATACACATGCAAAATATGCGCATGATGGAAAATGCACACACAAGATGCTTACATGAGAAGAATTACTACAGATCATTTCAAAATGCAAATTCAGTAATTATAATTAATAAGGACACAAACATGCTGTATACCTTTTTGGGATCCATGTTGAATTTCTTTCGGCCCATGGCCACCTGTTTATTTCTCTGCATATTTTTCCTGTGAAAATAAAAACACCGGCGCTACATCAGCTGCTCAATCCTAAAGCTCATTCTGTTAGATTCTGAGAAGATCAGAAACGGGATGAGAGGTGTAGCAGTTATGAAGCTGTTTAATTAAAATAAAAAAGTTCCTCACAAACACTATGCATGTCACGCCATCCTAATGACATCATTAATAACCTAAAGATCTCAGTGCATTAGCAGATTAGGAGTATTCCCAATGAACACTCCATTATACGTAAAGGTTTTCTTCCCCAATCCATCAGCTACTTTATTACTATAATAAATTAACTAATAGAGAAAAACGGAAGGAGAAATAAGAGTAGGAATCACAACATTAACAAGGACAAAATTAAAAGGAATTAGATGATTTATAAGCCCTCCATTTATGTGTACACACACACACACACACACACACACACACAGAGCTCATCTGTCAGGGTTGCAGGGAAGCTGGAGTCAATTTGGACTTCAAGCAAGAGGCGGGGTATACGCTGAACAGCTTGCCAGACTATTCCAGGGATAACAAACACGAAAAACATTCACACACACATTCACAACAATGGGAATTTAAGAGTAGTGGGTTGGCCTACTGTGGGAGAAAACCAGATTATCCAGTGAAAAACCTATGTAAGCACAAGAAGAAAAAGGAAACGCCACAGAGAAAAGCCCAAGTTGGCTGCGGGGTTCGAACCTCGGATGCGGAACTTTCTAGCTGTGAGCTGACGGTGCTAACCACCATGCTTCAAACATATAAACCAGTCCTTGATATTTTTTAATAGGAATGGTTGCAATAAATTTAATGATCATTATAAAAATGCCTCAAGTATTTTGAAACTTGATTCCGCATGCGGCATACATTTATTAAACCAGCAAGTTATAAAACCCAAAGAAGCAAAATATAACAATCTCAGCAATCACCGCCTACACGGTCTATAGACCTTACAAGTATGCTGTATGGTGAAGTGGTCTACTGGCTGCCACCTTCTCCTGTGGGATCCTATTATACTTATATACTGCAGATCCAATGAGCCATTCCTGCATGCAGTATATATCTGGCATCAGATGTTTACACACAGACACTAATTTCATGTCAATATTACATTAATATTAAATAGATTATATATTTAATATTGCATATTTAATAAGAAAACGAACTACTGCCTGGTGGTTATATGCCTTAGCGTGGTAAGGCCAAAGTGACACAAGGCATTCTTGGGAGGAATGGCCCACATAAGGTTGCACTGACAGTGACTTTTGACCTTCAAAAACTAATAAGTTCATCTTTGAGTCAAAGTGGACCTTTATGCAAAAATCAACGAAAATCCATGAAACTATTCTTGAGCGATCGCATTCGATAAATGGCCCAAATGGAATGGACATCCTGAAAACAATACCTCTGTCCTTGGCTATCACTGAAGTAGAGTCATAAAAATGGGCTTTCTGAAATGAACACGATCTAAAAGTAAATTCACCCAATGAGGTTATTAATTTAGTTGTGCTAAAATTTCTTTCAAAAAAAAATTAACATGCCAAAACCTCTTATGTAACTTTCTGCTAATGATTATGACTGACTATAGCTGACAACTTCTCTGTGCTAAACTCATAAAAAGATTGGCTTCATAACATCTGTATCAATAGTGATGGTAGCATCATGCTCTGGGGTCCACTGCACAAAATTGATGAAACAATAAAAAGGAGGACTACCTTGGAATTCTTCCAACCTCAAACCATCAGTAACAACAACTCCAAACACACATCAGAGCTGGTTGTGGAATGGAAAAAGCAGGCAAAAACCACATCATATCGCACACCCTGTGTGTTTACTTTATCTTACATCATGCCCATAGGGTGCCCTGCTTCAATCTCACACTCACACAAGTTCATTTACAAAGTTAATAAAAAAAAAAAAAATAATAAAAACTTTGTGAAATGATACTGTACCACTGTATAGGTAGCTGAAACAAAATAGCTCACGTGTGGAGTTTAGCCCCATTGTTAAGGAAAAAGCATCTAACCATCAACTTGGTTTTTGACCGTCCAGAGGCACCGAAAAAGTGTCAGTACATCCGTCCGCCCTCCAGCGTGCAGAATGGGAATGACTGTCTGAATAATGGTAACTTCCCCTCCAAACTTATTTGTTTCAGCTATAAAATAAAAACATTTTACAGACGCTCCTCGACTGTTTTACATTTTTTTTCGATTTTAGTTTATTTATTATTTTTTTCAAAAAAAAAAAAAAAAAGTCAAATTTTGAGTTTAGACGTACCTTCGTCGTACACTGATGTAATGACGCTGCATCCATTGTTTACAAACGACAGACTGGACGTGCCCCTCCTTCTTCCCAGTTCAGTTATATATACACAGTCATCCCTTGCCACCTCGTGATTTGAACTTTGCGGTCTTGGTACATTGCAGCATTTTAATAAAAAATAAAATAAAAAAATTAAAAAAAAAATCATAAAAAATTCGCACTGAAACTCGCATGTAAGCAAGCGGAAGGCAGGGACCCAAGGCAGGCTGCGTCCATTGTTTACAAACAACAGACTGAAGTGCCCCTCCTCCCCAGTTCAGGCAGGGACCGCCCACTCAACTCAATCTCGCAAGCTGATTGGTTTAGACGCGTGAAGCTGTTGCCTCACACATTCCCGCGGGATTTTTTGTGATTTTGTGATCTTATAGTGTTTGTGAACGTCGTGCACCGCGGAGAAGAGCTATTGTCAGAGGTGAGTACAGTACTTAAAGTATTTATATATAAATTGTATTTAAATATTAATACATTACAGTATTTACATATGCATATAAGTAACATTTAATATACACTTCTTGATATTGTATAGACATAAAAACATATAGAAATGAGACAACATGGTAAAAATGAGAGGGGCGTTCCTACTTCGCGGTTTTTCGAATATCGCAGCCAGGTCTGATCTACATTATCCGCGATATTCAACGGATGACTGTATATCATTTATATAGCATGTTACCCTTGTGTTAAGACATCGTCGCTGTGATCTTTTTGTTTACACTGTTTTGCGGACTTTTGTAACCCAAAGCAAATATGGCTGGTCAGAAGCGTACGATTACTAGCATGGGTGCAAGTCTCATATACAGAGATGAATTAACGATCTGCATGGATCTGCGCAATCTACCATGCATACTCAGTTGTAAAACGAATGAAAACCTGAATCCAGAAAAGAAAGAGAACTCTCTGCTCTGCTGGTGATTCAAATCAATGCAGGCTGAGTACTAAACCAGTATTCAACGGCGCCCTTGCTCACTTGAAAGACCGGAAGTCCGTATAACCCACACTTTGTTTCAAGCACAGCAAGTAAACTACTTTGGGTATTGATCGCCTCACATATTGCAAGCGTTGATTGGCTGTTTTAAGCTTCATGTATGTGACTCGACTCAGCTTCATGTAAAGTGACCATCCGTCGACCATCGGAACCATTTACAAGCAGAAAGATCACATCATAGAGAATGTTAAAGGTTATATTTGATACTGTATTTGATATTTGATGAGTGAATTTGATTAAAATTTATCAATTTGAAATTATTTTTGCTTGAATTTAATTTATTTGAAATTAATGTTGATATTATTTGATATATTTGATATTATTTTACAATATTATGTTTATAATAATTTATTTAGGGGTGTTTTATGAGATATGGTAATGGTATTTATGGATATATAGTACAGTATGAGCATCATACGTCACACATCACTGTAACAACTTACGTTCACTTTCAACTTACGTTCGGCCGTCCAATTAAAATTTACCAATTAAAAACGTAAGTCGGGGAGCGTCTGTCTACAGAAATCTTCTCAATAGTGCCACACTTTCAGACATCATCAAAACTTTGTGAGGGGGCGGTCATAACATGATGCATATGACATTACCTCATCAAAACAAATTCAGATGGAAACCTTTTTTCCGGAGAAGTTCCCTTTTTTTTTGAAGCACTGTTTTTAGGCAGTGCTGGTGGAATAGTGGTTACGGATCAGGAGGTCATGGGTTGGAATCCCCATTAGATATCCCCACTGTATTAAGATCCCTGAGCAAGGTCTTAATCACAAGTGTGCCTCTGTCCACCCAGCAGTATAAATGGGTACCAGTAAAAATATTGTGAATGTAATCTGCGATGGACTAGCGTCCCATCCAGGAGGAGCCCTAGTCACATTACACCATACAAACCAGGGATAAGCACCAGCCTGATGAGCCAATAGGCTCGGGTGTAAACCTCAACAGAACTTCGTGTTTTTAGGCAGTGCGTAAATCTTAATATGTTCGTAAAGAAGGTAATGTATTTTTCAGCTGATCTTTTCTTGCCATTTTAGTGCATTAATAATATCCATCAAATACACTGCTTTAAGGAAAGACACGGACACCCAAACAGACACCAACCTTTCTTCGGTGGAACCCAGGTTCTCAATCTCATTCGTCACCTCTGCTATCTCATCCTTCAGCCGCTAAAAGAGAAAGAAGAAAAGGATGAGTGAAGCCAAATGTGGAACCATCAGTAAGACACTCGCCTTCTCGTGTTCTTCAATACTGTAAAGATATCACTGCACTGCAACAATCACTGATATTATTCAAATATTTCACCATATGGGCCTCTAGTCTGATCCAGCCAAGGAGTGGTATGAAGTATTATTGGAAGGGAAGAAAGAAAACTTTGAAGGGAAAACAAGAAAGAATGTGAAAATAAGAAATGCAACTCTGAGTACTGTAATGCTTTCATCTCTAATGAGTAGCTGATGGGAAAGGGTAGCAGGCTCAGGGAGCTGCCGCCCCTCCATCTGAAACTCATCCATATACCCCAGGGTTTCAGGATACCCACTTGCGTAGATGCAGGGAAATATTTCCTGAATGTGTTCTCATGTTCATCTTGTAGGCAAGGAAGACTGCAAGTGTGTTTGCAGCCAATATCATATAACTGAACTGCATTAGCAATTCATCATCCAGACATAGATCAATACCACTCATAAGAATGCCATCCAGGACACACACACACACACACACACGCGCGCACACACACGCGCGCACACACACACGCACACACACACACACACTTTCCCCTCCTTTTTTGTGTGTATGTGTGATGTGCAGTAAGCTATGTCTCAATGCACAGTTTATAGTACAACTGAATTATAAAGTGTTCTTGTTTAAATAAAAAAAAAAAAAAAATAAAAAAAAAAAAAAGCAAGAACCACAGACAAGGCTTTTTGGAGGAACTCAAAAGAGAATAAACCTTGAAGATACAGTAGGCCCTTGACTATTCACGGTTTTGAAACCACGGTTTGAGTATTTGCTGAATGTCGAGCAACCGGCATGTGATTCAAATTCAGCCAATGGCTGCCCTCCTTTCTCCTGATTGGTTGAGCTGATGTCCCGCCCCTTTTTCCTCATTCGTGCACAAGTTGTCAATGAGCCTCTTTTTTTTGTGTGTGTGTTTTAATTACCAGTTAAGCTCTATGATACCACTCATACGCTATGCGTCTTTTCTGCCTAAGCGATAGAAAATGCTGGATGTCTCTTCTGAAGAAATAAGACTTTCTCCTGAGAAACGACAGTTTTCTCTGAACTGTTTCTTGAATCTTTCTTCTGAATCTTTTTCAATTATTATTCCAGTACAGTAGCTAAGTTCATGTTTATGCATGAGACTTTATGTTCTTGTAGCATTTTTAACAAACAATGGCAAAAGGACAAACTTTATTACAGTACTCTTCATGTCCTTTTACATTGAACTTGGAGTGACGTCTCCAAGATGGTGCTGCCCAGAGGGCGACGTCGCGGAGTTCTCGGAGTCAAATTGTTTCTTTGTTTGTTTTAATTTACTTTATTTGTTGTTTTGTTTGTTCATGTTTTGCTCTATGCTCGTCTAGGACTGGCCGACTCTACTACAGCTATAAGATTGGAGTATCTTTGGTCGTGTATAACTAAGCACGCTCAACTGGGCTTGTTAGCTGAGATGCGGCTAGCAGAGCTAATATGCTATGGTAGGCAGCTCAATGCGAGCCGCACCCCAGCGGACAAGAACCCCAGGCGGGACGGGGTCGAACGACGACTCTGGTTTGCAGGGGATGAAGGCCGTGTAGCCGGTTGGAGTAATCACCTCATCGGGTGTACTCTCCTCGAGCCATGTTTCACAGAAACACAGTCCTGTAGATCCCTCTGCGCTGCAATCTGAGCATGTAGCTCGTCCATCTTGTTTCGTAGGGACTGAACATTTTTAAGTAGTATGGCTGGAAGTGCTAACCAAGCCTCTGAGAACTCCGCCTGAGCTTAGCCAGTAACCGCTAGCTAACCGCTAGCATTGAGCTCCCATAGCATATAAGCTCAAGATAGAAGTTGTTGCGTTCTTAGTTGCCTGAAGCTGAAGCTGCTCATAGCTGTAGTAGGGTCGACCGATCATAGAGCAAAACATGAACAAACAAATAAAACAAATTAAAACGAACAAAGAAACAATTTGACACTGAGAACTCCGCGACGTTGCCCTCTAGGCAGCGCCATCTTGGAGACGTTACTCCAAGTTCAATGTAAAAGGACATGAAGCATAATAAAGTTTATCCTTTTGGTATCATTTGTTAAACATGCTACAGAACATAAAATCTTACACACAAGCTGTCTAAGAATTAACTTAGGTACTGTACTGGAATAATAAAAAACTAATACTAGTGCTTTACAACAGTATATGCTGTATAATGTTTATATTTTATCAGCAATAAATATAACAGTAAAAACTGAAAAGTTTTTCTTAATCATTACTACATTTTACTACATTAATACTGAATTAATGAGTAAGACTGTCTATAGAATGTGTTTAAGAAGCATATTTTAGCACATGTAATAGAGACATGGTATTTTACTTCCGGCTACTCATTTGCGCATGTGACGTGTTACATGAGGTTTTATTTCTGGGTACAGAACTCACGGATTATCTCGATTCGCTGGCGGGCTCGGAACCGAACCCCCGCGAATGTCCAGGGCCTACTGTACTCGTAAAAAAAAAAAGAAAAGAAAAAAACTGTCTGGGTGATAAAATGACAGCAGTAATGGACTTAACAGCACTTTTTAAAAACTTAAATACATCAAATAAAAATTGAAAGAAAAAGCACAAAACATACATACGTATAGCGTTCAAGGCTGCGTGAACAAACTTCAGAGCGAGAGAGAGTGAGTGAGTGTGTGATTGTGTGTGTGTGTGTTGAATAGCATGCAAACAGCAAGTCATTTAACAGCATTATAGATCATCTGCACTCTTGACATTAACACAGCAACAGAAATAGTGTGAGCACTTAAAGCAAACAGGAAGGGTTTCAAACAAAACTGGTTTACTATGCGTGTGTGTGTGTGTGTGTGTGTGTGTGTGTGTGTGTGTGTGTGTGTGTGTGTGTGTGTCTGCGTGTGTTACTGAAATACAGATCACACACTCACTGGAATTTGGTCCACTTGCATTGCTGAGTGAATCATGTACAGCCAACCGTAGATTTTCTTTTTAACAATTTCACTTAGTTAAAAAGATAAACACACAAAAATGGAACAACAAATGTACACAGAGAAATACAATTTTAATAAGCAGTTCATTTTAGTAAATTCGATAGAGCGTCATTAGAAACCTGCTGACTCGAGGGCTCCATGTTATGATGATGCTGGCAATAATACAACATACATATTGTTTAAGAAGCGTAATAATACAGTTAATTTTAGCAGTACACTACAATATATTCATCAATATTTATCCAGTGCATGCACACACACGCACGCGTGCGCATGCACGCACGCACCAGTTTTGGTCTTCATATTTCATTGCTATCATGAGTCACCAAATTAAAATCAAACCCACCCTAATCAAGTGTATGTATGGGAAAACCAAGACTTTCCGGAAATTGTTTATAGAGGAAAATAATTTCAATTTAACTAATTAAAACAAAATAAAATTATGAGCATCACTGCCGAAAGCTTTACTTAGGAATGTGTTTGCTCTGGGGGAAGAAAATATGTAGATTCCATTGCTGCAGGGAGGGACAAACAAACATCGCTGAGACAAAACAAAAATAGGGCAAATTAAAATTGTTGCTAGGCAATGAGCTGCCAATTTGCATTTGTCCACCTGTGTTCACCACAATATGTTCCATTTTCCTTCAGTAATGCCCACCCTTCAGATAGTCTCACTATTGCTGAGTCAAATTGCTGATGGTCTCGCAAGAAAGAAAAAAAAAAAAGACACGTTCCAACTGCCTGGTGTTCAAAACAAAACACTGTTTATGAAATGCATTTAAGTCAATTCTATTTGTATAAAACTTTTAATAGGCATCACAAAGCTTTAGTTTAATTTTTAAATTCATTTTTAAATGAATTTCATACAGTCGGCCCCCAATTTACAAAGACCCCTTTGTACGAAATCCCCGGATTACGAAAAACATTTTCTTAAGTTTCCGTCCCCGAAATACGAAACAACCCCCTCTTACGAAAAGAAATTCAAAATTCAAAGCACCAATCAAGATTTTCACAGGATGCGCGAGTTGCTTTCTCATTGGCTGTCTCTCAACATCCCACCCTGCTGGCCTCCCAGATAGAGACAGAAGGAAGCTTCACGCTTTAGTTTAGTTTTTAAAGTTGTTTAATTCAGTAAATGTTGAATAAATGTGGGCGCATTTCAGCTTATCTGGCATCCCGATCCCTCAAGGAATCAAATTAAAGTTGAGTTTGTCAAGCAGGGAATGCGTTTTGAATTCCACGTCTTGTGGGTGTGGCCAGCAGCGCGGGAGAGAAGGAGATAGAGAGAGCTAGAGAGAGAAAGAGAGGTGTGTGTGTGTGTGTGTGTGTGTTAAAAAATGTTTAATAATGGTTTAATTAATAAATATGTTAAGAAAATGGTTTAATAAATAATTTTCTTTTACTTTTAACACATATTTCATAACAAAATTGGTGTACTTTTATCATTTTTAAAGGGTTTATGGGGTTTATCCAGTCCAAGGACTGGAGACTTGGAACGAATTAGGTGTTTAACATGTAAGATGCGGGGGCCGTGGTGGTCTAGTGGTATAAGGCGCTGGATCGCTGATCCAAAGGTTGAGTCCCACTCTCCACAAGGTTGTCACTGTCCTCCCCAGTGCAGCTAACTGGGTTATCAAAGGCCGGCCATGCCTCCCACTGTCTATGGTGTGAGGCATGTAAAAGAACCATTGCTGACTTTCGTAAAGAGTAGGCTGCAAAGCCGTCGACGTGTTTCCGCCCTACGATGACCTGGCGAGCTGTCCAGGGTGTACTCTGCTCTTTCCCGAAGTTAGCTGGGATGGGCACCAGCCTCCCCGCGACCCAAATTAGAATTAAGCGGTTACAGAAAATGAACTGAATTGAACATGTAAGATGCGACCCCTACTTATGAAATCCCCGCAATACGAAAAGGGCTCTGGAACGGATTAATTTCGTAAATTGGGGGCCGACTGTATTTTAAATTAATTTTAATAGGCATCACAACGTTTTAGAGAAATCCATATGTTGATGAGTGAATTAGAGGTGATAGCAATGATAAAAATCTCCCTGACAGATGATGAAGAAAGCCCAAGAGGAACCAGGCTCAAGATAACAAAGGTAACGCTGTTATGCAGCCTGTTCATGTCGGTTATTTTGTGTCTTTGTTAAAGGTCTGAATTCGGAATCGAGTGTCATTCAGTTCTACCTTCGAGATGGAATGATTGGTTGTAACAGACAGCCTTCGTATAAAAGGGACAGCTTGCAATGTGAAATGTGTGGTATTTGTTGACACCACCATTCTTCCTTCAAAATTCAGACCAGTGTGAATTCAAAAGGTCTTCCCTTCCAGCGTCTATGATCCGTGGTTATTTCTGCTTCAAATCACAACTCACTTCTTTTAAATTATTTCTCCATCATCTTTTGTTCACACAGACACTCTTCTCAGCAACACTACTTGCATTTGAAAGGCAGTATAAATGTGTGCAGCTGGCAAAAGCACCGCAACACTCCGTTCACATGCCATTATTATTTTGAAAGAATACAGAAAATTCGTATTTCTGAGGCCCATCAGGATGTTTGTACATTAGATGCGTCTAGCTCTAGAATGCCAGCTACCTATATTTAAAAACCACACATACACACACATTATATATATATATATATATATATATATATATATATATATATGGGGGGAATAATAAAGTTAGTTGACCTAACCTACCTGGGCCAACCGAATGCTCTCATGGTGGCCCAGTTTCTTCAAAGGCAGATATGGACTGATAGTGATTCTGGTCTCGTCAGCCACCGACCAGGCAGATTTACTTCAGTAAGTATGGGTTTTTGGCTTCGGTGGTACCCGACCTGGCGCCGCCAGCAGCTATTGCCACCAGACCAGATAATCACTCCCTTCCCCATACTGGCATGCAGCTCCAGGTCCATATGGCTTTGCTTGCTTTTTCTGCTGCTTCTCCAATTCTCCTCAGGGCTCTACTTCTCTCCTCCTCCTATTCCAATTGCCTTGAGGAAGGCCGCCATGGAAGCAGCCGAAGCCCGGCAGCCAACCTCTACTGTCAGACCTGGACCGCCCAGCCATTTCTTTTCCCTCAGTCTCCAGCGTTATATACTTGTTTCTTTCAGCTCCCCTGAGATCTCCACCCTCTCCTCACTTGGCACTGTCAGCTCGATAACCCCATCCTCTTAGTGCTGTTGACAACAGCAGCATATCCGGTCTGAGGTTTGTCTCTGCCACTTTCTCTGGGACCTTGAGTTTCTTATCCAGATCAACTAAGAGGTGCCAGTCTGCTGCCCCATCAAATAATTACCTGCTGATTGTTGTATCTTTACTTTGGGTTTTTCTCCTTGCTTCACAAAGGTGATCCCTCCCACTCTCCCTTGTCCTTGGGGATGCGTTGTTGTTTCTTCTTCTTTCTTCGACACACTGGGCTATCTCTCTCAAGACTTGATCATGGCGCCACTGGTATCTCCCTTGTGCTAACGCCACCTTGCATCCACTTAATATGTGGGAGAGAGTCCCCTTTTCTCCACATAAATCACCACGTTCCTCTGTGCGAACCAGGTCTTTTTATTCTGTGGTGTCGGTAGCAGGTACATTACCCTGCCTTTACCAGAAACTTGAATCTGTTTTCTGGCATATTGACCACATCCCTGTGACTCAACTTTCTCTCTGGTACCTCCCATCTCATATGTGCCCCCTGCTTGATCAGTCCCATCATTTTCTCCCTTCTCCTGTCCTCTTCCGCCTCCCTCACTTTCTCCACCACCATAGTTCTCCTTTCTTTCTTGGAACTGGTGCTGTAGTATCTTTTGGGATTTAATCCCAAACCCTCTCTCCCCCTATTGGGAATCCCAGTTATCTCTTCTGTCCTCAGTCTAGTTTTTGCCTCCCTTATGTTTTCTTGTGTGGTGGCTTTCCTTCCCCCATCCACTGCCACCCTTGCTCTTTGGACACATGGATCCTCTGCTTCCTCCAATGTTGTCAAGAATCTTGCCTTTGCAGCCTTCACCTCTTCTGTTAGCTCAGTGAAAGGCAATTGTAACTTCCTGATGTTGTGTATAGGCAATCTGCGACAATGACGGGGAGACCAAGCCATTTTTAATTTACCAGTTATTTTTCCACCATCTCACTCACTTTGGTCTCTGGTATCTGGTAGATGGTGGGTGGCCATATCAATCTGGGGAGAAGCATATATTGGACCATCCAGGGTTTGAATTTTCCTGGAACCCTGCAGTTTTCCAGCTTCTTCAAGCTTCCGTCACTTCTTCCAAGGTTTCTTTGTTTGTTCCTGGTCATTCAATGTCTTGTTGTATACTTTCCCCAAAGTACTTCACAGGTTTTTCCGAAACAGAAGTTATGGGGTTTCCGTTGATGACTGGCTTTCTATTGCTCACTTGGCCTTTGATTATCACCAGACTTCTACATTTCTCTGGTCGCACTGCCAAGCCTGCCCACTCCAGTTTGTCTGCCAGATTATCCAGAGATACTTTGTCTGCACTAAATTTTCTGTGGTAGTTACTATGTCATCCATAAACAGTCTACTATTGGTTTGTTGCTGCCTGATTCTGTTTTGGCCCTTTTGTTTCTTTCTTTGCTGATGCCACCAGCATTGTCATTGCCAAAGAAAACAGAATCACACTCAGTGTGCAACCAGTTATAATGCCTTTCTCCAGCTGCTGCCATTCTGTGGTAGATGCTTTTGTTGTGAAGCGTATCTTCACGTCTGAGTAGATCACGACTCTATCAGCTTGTGCACTTCTTCTGGAACATGTGCTCTCTGTAGTGCTGTCATGATCAGACTGTGTGGAATCGATACCGTAGGCATTGGCTATATCTAGCCATGTTACCACCAAGTCCTTTCTCCCAACCTTCGCCTCTCTAATGAGTTGTGACAGGATGGCTGTGTGTTCCATGCACCCTGACACATCTGGAACTCCTCCTTTCTGTATGGATGTGTCTATGCACTTGTTGACTATGGTGTATTTGGTCAGCCTTTCTGCTTTCATAGCAAAGTACAGCTTGCCTTCCACGTTTAACAGTGAAATTGTTCTGAACTTGTCTACTTCTGTGGCTCCTTCTTCTTTGGGGATGAATACTCCCTCTGCTTTCCTCCATGTCGTGCTGATACTGTTCTTTCTCCACATCCCCTTTAAATATCCCCACAGGAGCCTTGCCACTCCTGGACATCTCTTGTAGACAAGGTATGGAATCCCATTTGGACCTGGAGCCGACTTGTTCCTTGCCTTCCGTAGTTGGTTGCTGAATTCTTTCCAAGTTGGCAAGCTGTTGTCAAATTCTACCTGTGGTTGTTCATACTTAGCAAGGCCCTCTGGGGTATTCCTTTCCTCCTTCCTGTTCTCGTCTGTCGCCTTCCTCAGGTGATGTTCCACTTCTTCTTTGCTGCTTTGTAGGTTCCCCGTTAATCTGGGAGCCATTAAGTTTCTGGCAAACTCAAATGGCTGACTCAGGAAGGCATTGCAGTTTTTACAAACTTCTTTCTTCCCTTCCTCAATGTTTCTGCTCTTTTGCAAGTCTTAATTCCTTGATTTTGTCCTCTTGCAATTGCTTCACTGCTTCCCTTTCCCTCTCCTCTAAATTCCTGTAGGTTTCCTTCATTTTATTGATCTCCTCTCTTAGTCTCTTACACTTCTGTTGTCTTTTTGATGGCCCTTTTGTTTGGGCTTTCTCCTTTGGTTTCTTTTTCTTCACCCCAAATCTCTCCCGGCATAACGTGTAGATTAGCATTGGATGGCCTATTGCCTTGCTTTCTGGGGATGAGCCTTGAAATTTCAGTATTTCTATTAAGACCTGATCCAATTTCTCCCACTCTGGACTATTTGCCTTGGGCCAATCTATTCTTTCCTTTCTTTCATCACCTTCTTCTCTTGCACTATTTCCCCTCCATTAACTCATCTATCATCCTCTCTCTTGCTTGGGCCAATTCACCCTGGGTGAAGCCCATCCCACTCCTCCTAGTCATTCTTTCTGCATACTGGCACAGAAACACCCCACAGTCCACCCCATTCGTTTGGAGTGGTGCATCCTCTCTTCTTTTGATCTTGTAATCTACAACTGACCCTCCTTTTGACTTATGGTATTTCTCCATATACAGTTTTATCATGCGTGGGGCTGCTGAACTTTTCCTGGACCCACTGATTGAGTCAAAATAATGTATGGTCTTTTGCTGTCTCAGCCACAATCAAGCTCCAGTGGTGTTGGTTATGGATGGGAATAGAATCAGTTTTCTCAGTAAGATCTTCTTTGATCCATTGCTCTGTCCGCCTGCACCCCTCCTCCAGACCAAAGGTGTTCAGTTGTATATAGAGGAATGTGGTGCAGGCATATACACTGGGAGATTTGGGTCCATCTCATTCCTCATTTGAAGGAGTCTCATATACTCATCGATGATCTTATCATTGAGGTAATTCTTCCCCATAAGCGATCTAAAGTCGCCTCGAGTTAGGTGCAGTCCATGCTTTGCGAGAATCTCCTTGGATGGGCCCTCCATTATATTTGTTCTTTCTCTCTGCTCATTGCCCTTTCCTAATATTGTTCTTGGTTCCGCTTTGACAATACTGTCCATTGTTTCTTCTCTCCTTGTATTCGCTCTCCCTTTCTTCTTCTCTTTGTTCTCATCCGTTACCTGTGTTTGTTTTGTCTCTAGCCAATTCCTTATGTCTGCACTCTCTCTCTGTCCATTTTCTTTCTTTTGTGTCCTTATCTTATCCCTCATCATCCTCTCCCCCTTTTCAGGTGATCCTGTACCCTTGGTTGCTCGTTTTTGCTTTTTGCTTCCATCCTTTTTCTCCTGTAACCTAGTTGTTACCCAGTTCCTTATGTATTGTTGTTCTTTCTTCTTTCTTTCTTCCTTTTCACCACCCTCCCTTTCTCCATGCGGCCCCTTCTCTTTGCCTCTTTGTCCAATGCCTTTCCCACCTGGATCTCAGCCTCCTCTTCCTTCTTTGACTCTTCTCCTCCTAACTTCCCTGTTTCGCTGACTTGCTGGTACCTTTGGTCTTCCACTGTCTCTTTATCAGCCTTTACTCCATTGGTTGCCTTCTGTACCAGAGTTCCCAGATCCACCCGGCTGCCGTCGTCGCTGTGGTTTTGTTCCTGAATGACTGCTGCCGCCGACTTATCCAATTTGCGTTGTGGGTCTGGAATCCTCTTAAAGCATCCCGCTCTTCTTCTGGTGGATTTTCAGTCCTCTGCCTTTCTTATAGAATTTCTTGCATACAACACACTGTTCCATTGAATCATTATCCTTATTCGCTCCAAGTCTTTAATCCGTCTAGATCCATCAATTGAACCCTTCTTTCGCCCCCCTCTACTTGGGGTTCTGGGGGTATATCTTCTCTAGTTGTTGTAGCAAAAAAAATTTTCAAGGTTCCATGGTGGGTTGCTGACCCTCCTTAGCTTGTTGCCTGGTCCCTTGTTTGAGGCCTATCGACCTCGGTTTTGCTAGTCTTTCCCAGCTGTCTTATATTGCTGCGTGTAGCTATGCAAGGAATAATAAAGTTAGTTGACCTAACCTAGCTGGGCCAACCGAATGCTCTCATGGTGGCCCAGTTTCTTCAAAAACAGATATGGACTGATAGTGATTCTGGTCTCGTCACCGACCAAGGCAGGTTACTTCAGTAAGTATGGGTTTGTAAGCTTCGTGGTACCCCGACCTGGCGCCATCACCCTTACACTATATATAAATATAAATATAAATATATATATATATATATATACACATACATATACACACACATATATATATACACATACATATACACACACATATATATACACATACATATACACACACATATATATATATATATATATATATATATATATATATATACATATATATATACATATATATATATATATACATACATATACACACACACATTATTATACTTGCAGATTAGTGGTGAACCCGGAAGTTACTGGCACATGATTCAAATTTAGCCAATGGCTGAGAGCTTTTGTTTCTCAAACCTGCTGATTGGTTGCAGATGGTGTGTGCGAAGCAGGAAAAAAAAAAAAAAGGTGTACACACCATCTGCAACCAATCAGCAGGAGGGAGAAACAAAAGCTCTCAGCCATTGGCTAAATTTGAAATCACGTGCCAGTAACTTCCGGTGATGCCCTGCATCTTCTCTAGCTTCTGGTAAGGAGCCTAAGCGCTTTATTCATTAATATATATTATCACAGTATGAAATTAAAAAGTCTTTACTTAATCATTACAACATTTTATTACATTGTTACTGTATTAATGAGTAAGACTGTCTCTAGAATGTGTTTAAGAAGCATATTTTAGCATATGTAATATCATACATAAAGTTTTAAAACCGCGTCAATAATTCACAGATTTTCATGATCCGTGGGAAGGGCCAGAACCGAACCATCGCAAAAAACGGGAGCCTACTGTACTTATATATCTTGGTTCTAAAGTCCTTAAAATAGTAAAATGGAAGTGTGAGCTATTTAAGAAGATCTGAGGAGCAAAGAAGATCATACATTTTAAAACAGGAAAGGAGATTTCTCACCTGGATGTCCTCAAGCAGCTCCAGCTTTCGACGCCTAATATTCTCCAGCTCCTGCTTTTCCTCTGGCGTCAGGTCATCTGGCACTGAGTGAGGGGTAGAAAAAGAAAATTATGAGAATGCGAATTTAATATCATAGTTGGCTCTGCACCTGACTTTCGAAATCCAGACAAAAAAAAAAAAAAAAAAAAAAAAAAAAGTACGACACCACTTAAATGATGACATGCGAGCGCGCGCACACACACACACACACACACACACACACACACACACACACACACACCTCCCAAACCTACTAAAAGACAGTTTTTAAAAGGTGGATTTAGGTACCACTAATAGAAAGTTATAAAGTGTCCTGTTTCATGAAACTCTTTGGCTGTGTATTGGAACTGAAATACAGGAAGGCATTCCCAAATTGGACATTTTCATGGCCTTATTTGTACTATGCGGGGACAACGTAGCATAGCAGTAAACACATCCACCTCACATCAAGAAGGTCCCAGGTTTGAGTCTCGTGTGCGCTATACATATACAACTGAACTGAATTGAATTATGGGTTTTCTTCTGAAAACTTAATGCTTGATGTCTAGTTCTGGCTTGCCAACTTACAGGCATATGGCTTAAAAATAAATAGTCGAATGAGTCAAACCTGTACGTAATTGTAACCGATTCTGGAGTACAAATTCAAAGCTAGCTGCCCAACTCCACCACTCTATAAAATATCTTTTCCAAACATAGCAAAAATAAGCAACACATTCACCCATTGTGTCCAAACTGTCAATTGCTCTAAATACTAGTTTTGCTTATAGGACTGTAATATAAAAGCAATATCACACTTGTGATTGTGAGCGTATATTAAATATTGGCATATCTGTGATTGACCAGTGACACTTGGTATTATTCAGTGTATTATTCAGTAACTGCACTCCTGTGCACTCAATCACTTGACACTGGTTAATAGTATAGCGCTGGTTGGCTGTGCAACAAGACCAAGTGATCCTTTTTACACTCAGCACAGAAAGCACAATGCTCCATGCTAACTGCTTGTGCAGGATTCATCATTAAAAATTTCTGTAACCCCCCCCAACCGAAACCAAACTTATTAAATCACACAAATATTTCTCCACGAATTGATGCTGATCACTATGGTAACACACTAGCCAAAATTGTTTACAGTTTGGAAGAGAAATAACTTGTAGAACAAACAGATCACCAGCACCCCAACATTTCACAACTACACCACTAAACTAATTTGACCGTGATCTGCACTGAAATCCATATTGCACAGTATTAAAAGCGAAGAAAAGGATTTTTAAAAAATAAAGAAAGAAATAAATGGCTCTCAATGGTGTCTGGAGCACAGAGATAATTACAACTATCACTTAAAGGGTACCTGTACCCAAAATTGACAGCGTTAAAAAAAGATCCACCATACCTTATTATTAACTTTTAAACATCGCGTGATGTCGGTAGGTAATGTATTAAGTCCACATTTCATTTTCTTCTGTATGACATTCCTTGCTCACGAAGGTTCAGCGCGCGGACCTTTTCACTTTTTTTCACCGGGGTCAAAGGTCATTGTGACGTAACATCGTTGACAGTCATTTCGCCAATTGCAGAGTGTCAGTATATTTTCCTCAAGCAATTCATGTTCTTTACAACAATAGCACTCCTGATCGGTTTTTTGACGCACGCATTTTCCACAAGAGCACCAAATATTTGCTGGTTGTTTTCTACGATTTTCCCGTGTAAGAGCTTCTGCCGACTCTCCAATATCGTCCTCCGAGTCGTCACTTTCCTGGTCCAATTTCACTAAATGTGGATAGTCCTTCTTCAGTGGTTCATATAAATAACCTTCTGCTCCTTCTACGACATTGTCTTCGTCCATGGCTAAAAAAAAAAACTACTATAACGTCTGTTTTTTCCAAGTCTCCGTAAGCTTGTGTTGTTGTGTCAGGTATATAGCCATAGGTTTACATCGCAATCTCGCAGTTCCAGTGGAGGATTTGTCAACGATGTGACGTCACAGGAAATGCGACGCTGCAAAACTCCTGTGCTCTGAAACTTGACGTTAGTGAAGCCCTTAAATCGCTTAAAGCTGGTTTGTGAGAGAATATAATAAACGCCTTATAGGTGTATTGTCACTAGCTATACACAACAAATCAAATCAGGTATATGAGCGCTTTCACTACAGGTACCCTTTAATACACTTAAATGGCACGATCTGATTGGTCTGCTATAAGGAGGTTTAGCAGGCAACATCACTGTCACACGTTAAAAATGTTAAAGAAAACAATTTTGTGTTTATTTTTATTTAGTTTCCACTAAGATCCCAGGTAGCATCTAGTAAAACAATTTTTACCTCAACTTGATGGATATTGCTTAATTGCATGTTCTATTAGTTTAATGAGCCGAATAGACGATTGGGAAACATTCACCTCTTTTTTTGGTGCAGTTATTTCATTTGTACAACCAACATTGCCTCACTGATTCTACCCTAATTTGGTCAGCTTTAATGCATTTCACAGTTACAAGCTTGTGCAATATAAACAAAACAATGATCATGAAATGAAAAATTCTAAACATTATTTAAATAATCTGAAAAGGAACTGGATTACTATCCAAAAATTAAATATAATTACAATTATTTTCTTTGAACACAACTTCTTTTTGTTGTTGTTGCTTTTTCTTGAGTGAAAAATGTTGAATTGCTATCTATAATGTTAATTTTTACATAAGCATTTTGCAGATTTTATTGTAGGGTGTCAATAATTTTAATCATCTTTAAGAGCTTCCTCTACCATCTTCAAAAGACTTATGGCGTTGTTGAAGGCTCAGTCCTGAGCTGATAAGTCAATGACGTCACTGTAATGATAATCAGACATTTTCTGAACAGTCATCAGAGCAGCTTTGCATTGGCTGGCAGATGACAAGAAATTATGAAAACAGAGTATGATGATCAGAAAGCTGGTTCAGTGAACTTCAGTAAGGATAGCCATGCTGCTGTAATTATAAGACACATGCACAGTTAACAATAAGGGCAGTGGTGGCCTAGTGGTATAGGGCACTGGATCGCTGATCCTAAGGTTGGGGGTTCAAATCCCACTCTCCACAAGGTTGTCACTGTAGCTAACTGTTGCCATTGTAGCTAACTGGGTTATCAAAGGTCTCTGTCTACGGTGTGAGGCATGTAAAAGAACCATTACTGACTTTCGACAAGAGTAGGCTGCAAAGCCGTCGGCGTGTTTCCGCCCTGCAATGACCTGGTGAGCTGTCCAGGGTGTACTCTTCCATCGTCCGGAGTCGACTGGCATGGGCGCCAGCCTCCCCGCCACCCTAATTAGGATTAAGCGGTTACAGAAAATGAACTGAATATTTAATCCGAATCTGATCACACAAAATATATATCTAAATTCCATGAAAAAGGTCTTATGCATGCCACATAAAATGATATTCATTCATTTTATAAAATGCTTAATCCTAATTAGGGTTGTGGGGAGTCTAGCGCCCATCTCAGCCGACTCTGAGCGAGACCAGGAAAAATGAATTACAGTGGAAAGCTATTATTTATACACTACGCTAAGAGCAGTGGTGGCTCTATGGATAAGTTTCTGAGTTACTCATCAGAAGGTCAGGGGGTCTAGCCCCGGTACTATCAAGCTGCCACTGTCGGGCACTTGAGCAAGATTCAACCGCTCAATTGAACAAAGGAGAAAAATGTAAGTAATTCTGGAGAAGGTTGTCAAATGCAATAAATGTAACTGTAAACCATACTACATGACTAAAAACCTTGAGGGCTAGTTTGCCTGGGCGTACGGCGTCATGTGCCCAGCTAATACACCACCAAGCATAGCAGAATATCACATTATTAGCTTTTTGTTTATGAGTATGTTGTAGAGTGAAATGTTCTAGAGGTTCAACTGGTATCCTGCCTGAAGTACTTAAAAATGGGATGGAATTCAGTCATTTCAAAATGTTCTAACTTCCATTTATTAACCGCAAACCCAAATTCTAGCCAAAGCCAAAGCATTCTAAGCCCTATTTCTCACACAGATACTGTTCTGAGCCAGAAGCTCAGATGAATCCGGAAGTGTATGATGTGTGAGGACTGGGGGGGAACCATTTTTGATGCATTTTTAGAGGGAATAAGCTATGTCCACGGGGTAGTGTTGAGTGCTGTATAATGAGATTCGGAAGCCGTCTCTTTCCAAACCTAGGGGGAAAACGCTCATATCTTCAAATTTAAGCCACAACAGTGATATGCAGCAAAAGATCAGTAACACCATATTAGTGCAGTGTATATCTAAAAATAGCAAATAATAAAGTCCTGCCTTAATATGCAGCAACTACAACTCAAGCATTGGGGCATCTGTATAACTAATACTTTCCCTCTGCTTTATTTACACGGAAAAGTGTGTTGGGTGGAGAAACAGTGTGGCAACGCAAGCTAATCATTATAAGGAAAATGTAGCTATTTTTTGCTGGTCATTTTAAAATTAAGCTCAGGGATCCTGGTTTTCATGCAGCAACATTTTCATTGTAATGCAGTGAACTAAAGTGCAGAATAACACCTAATATGGCTGTACTGTATAACTGTAATTATATCACATAGAAAGAAACCAAACCTATTTTATGCCCAAGTTCATACTAATAGGCTTTAACTATTTTAATCTAATTTTACTTAAGATACGCCTTGATTCTCTTCCACTGGCAAACTCTTATCTTAAGACAGATGCCATTAAAAAGTATTTTGGCCAATTGTAATGCATTTGCTGTAAAGAAATTTTGGATGAGTTACAAAAATGAACATGGACAACATATTAGAACATCAAAATTTATTTTCTAATATTTAGATTTCAGTTGAAATTTATTATTATGCTTGTACTTGTATATTTGGGTGCATATCACTGGCAAGGAACAGTCTTTTGTTATGCTTTTCCAAGTTTTTATTGTAGTTTCTTACAGTTGTTGTTTTGAGGGTTTCTCTCAGTCATGCTAAAATGTTTTGTTGGTTTGAAAGTGTGTTTTGGGTCTTCGTGTTGCTACATGACACAGTTCTTCCCAATTAGCTTGGATGCAATTCTCTGTAAACTGGAAGACTGAATATTTCTGAAGACTTCAGAATTCATTCACCTTTTACAATTATGAGGTATATCATCAGCAATGGTTAGAGATTATCATATTTCAGAAGCAGTCATGAAACTCCAGGCCATGACATGTTACCTACACCATGCATGTTTTGGATCATTGGGTGAATCCTTTCTCTCACCATCGCACTGTTCGGTATCAACCCTGAACTGAGAACTTTTCTGGCTCATCTCTGTTTTTCAGAAGCCCCCCAAAAATTCATAAACTATGCCAGAAGTTCCATTGTCACTTTAAAATTACACTTCTGCATGAATTTTGTGCGAGTGCTCTTCCTGTATAAATTCTTCAGAAATTAGCGCTCATGCAATAATCAACTACATGTACTGAATGTGGCACTGCATCAGAAGAAGAGAAGTAACTGAATACAGATTCTCTTCCATTACTCTAGTAAACAGACATGGGTGTTTCTCTGCAGGGGTCATGTGTTGTCTGATGCTTATAACAACATCAATAGCATGTCACTGATGAAAAATGTTATCTATTGTGATGCAGAATTAAATGTTTTGCAGTTGCTGGTTACAGTGTTCATTCAATATTGGATCGGTTCCTAGTAAAAATTAAAATAAGGCACAGGTTAAAAGTTTTCATTTAAAAAGAAAATTAAAATGTAAAATGTGCTTGCCAGAACTGTGCATTATCAAAATATGCAAGTGGCTACAGTTCACACTACTCAAGTACTTCACTAATTTTAGTGAAAACCAAACATGCAAACAGCCTGCTGCTGTCTAACAGTACAGAGAAGTGTTCCTGCATATACACTGATAACTGAAAAGCCAACAAACAACAGAAATGAACAAGCCAGCCGCAACACACACACACACACACACACACACACACACACACACACACACACACAGACACACAGACACACGCACACTCTTATCAAACTACAAAATGTGCATAGGTTTGACCCCAAGGCCCATTGTAATGAATCATTCTAAAAGCGCATGAACGAAGAGTGTGTGCATGAGTGGGTGTCTATAAATAAAATTCAACCTTAAAATACAAATTAAATGTCATTCACAATGCCCATCTACATAAAGAACTCCTTTACAGTGAGGACTGCAGTAAACACTTACTTTACTTATTTATGGTAATCTTTGATCCAATCAGCCTTTCTGTTCGAATCTAAGGATGAGGATTAGCGTCCCACTAACACAACCAGGAACTCCCAGCATCTTTTAATAATCCCCAGTGAGCCATTCAATATTTCAGAAGCTGATACTAGAAGAACAGAACGCTGTCGCAATCCCAGAGGGAGCAAGATGATGGTAAGGAGATGCTGGAGGAGAGTGCAAGGAGGTTGGCACAGCAGGCAATAAAGCTTTACTACAGCTGGTCTCTTTACTCTTTGTAATATATCTGCAAAAGCACTCATGGTTATAAATCCTCCTCAGTCTCCTCCCTCCTCTCCTCTAGATGAAGAGCAGATAGAAGCATGCTCAGCTCCACCTAGCGGTTTGCTGTATATTGTGTTGGGAGGAAGAGGTGAAATCAGAGAGCTCCAGAGGGTGAGGCAGACAAGAGAAAACAAGTAAGGAAACTAGGCAGGATGAGAGAGTTGCGTAGATAGAGTGGGCCTGTTGCACATTTGCTTTTATGTTAGAGTTAAATAATGAACAAACAACCTTGTCCTTTAGAGATGTGTGTGAGGTATTGTGTACTCTCGTCCAATACACTCATTCACATGGAAATAGAAACAGACAACCTCAGACTTGGGACAATCCACATACTGTTTGTGCTCTGACCCTGTTCGAGAAATCAGAACACATCCAAAAAAATAATACTTAAAATAAAACAAGATGACATCACGAACAAATGACTACTATTCCTTTATGGAATATAGCAGATAGCCAACTGATTTCATTGAGCTGATGGGCTTGTAACTAAATAATATTGAAGCAATGATCAATAATCTATTTAATGAACAGAGTATGACAATGCAGCCGTGAGGGAGGGGCACAAGCCAGTGTCTCCCCCTCACGCCGGTCCCAAGCCCGGAAAATGCAGAGGGTTGCGTCAGGAAGGGCATCCGGCATAAAACAAATGCCAAATAAAATATGCGAGTCACAACAAAAAAAATTCATACCGGATCGGTCGAGGCCCAGGTTAACAACGACTGCCATCAGTGCTGTTAACCAACAGGGTGCTGGTGAAATTGGACTACTGTTGGTCGAAGATGTCGAAGAAGGAGAGGCAGGAGGCGTGTCAGTAGGCAGAGAGAGAAGAGGAAAGACATGAATCTAGGACTGAAAGTAGGGACTTTGAATGTGACTGACATGATGCAGAGGAGGAAGGTGGACATAGTGTGTGTGTTCAGGAGACCAGGCAAGAAGGGGCCGAACGGCAACTCCGGCGCTTGGGATTGCAGGAGATGAAGGCCGTGTAGCCGGCTGGTGCAATTGCCTCGTCGGGTGTACTCTCCTCGAGCCATGTTTCACAGAAACACAGCATGGAGCAGTCCTGTAGATCCCTCTGTGCTGCAATCTGAGCATGAAACTCGTCCATCTTGTTTCGTAGGAACTGAACATTTTCAAGCAGTATGACCGGAAGTGCTAACCTTCCACTTCTGACTTCTAGACTCTGAGAACTCCGCCTGGGCTTATTGTTAGTCGGGGTGCGGCTAGCATTGAGCTACAATAGCATACTAGCTCAGGATAGGAAGGTGCTAAACTTCAGAAGACTCCCATCTCATAGCTGTAGTAGGGTCAACCAGTCATAGACGAGCATAGTGCAAAACATGAACAAACAAAACAACAAATAAAACAAATTAAAACGAACAAAGAAACAATTTAACTCTGGGAACTCCACGACGTCGCCCTCTAGGCAGCGCCATCTTGGAGACGCCACTCCAAGTTCAATGTAAAAGGACATGAAGTGTCAAAGTTTATCCTTTTGTTATCATTTGTTAAACATGCTATAGAACATAAAATCTCACGCACAAACATTCTAAACATTAACTTAGATACTGTACTGAAATAATAATTGAAAAAGACTTTAATACAACAGTTCAGAGGAAACTGTCATTTCTTTGGGAGAAAGTCTTATTTCTTCACAAGAGACATCCAGCATTTTCTATCGCTTAGCCAGAGAAGAAACACAGCGTCTGAGTGGCATCATCGAGCTTAACTGGTAATTAAAATACAAAAAAGAGGCTCATTGTCAACTTGTGCGCGAATGAGGAAAAAGGGGCGTTACATCATCTCAACCAATCAGCAGGAAGGAGGACAGCCATTGGCTGAATTTCAGTGACTTGTCAGTTCCCTGGCAGTAAGCTAATACTCAAACCATTAGTGCAACCCCGCCTATAGTCAAGGGCCTACTGTATATATAAATCTGATTTTCGTTTGATGTCTGTGAATGTAAGTATTTTAAGTTTAAATTTATTCAGAACTTAACCATATCTGATTTTTTAGTTTAATATCTTAATATTTTTATTTTTTTAATTAACTTTCATTTTATATGAACTTTACAAACTGATTTATGCAAACTATAAAAAGACTAGATTGAAAAAAAAATATGCACATGATCGTGTTTAACAGGAGACTTTGGGAAGTTCGCTTTTCATTTCATTTTTGCACATTAAAACAGATTATGACAATCTTCTTTGTGAAGAAAAAACTAGCTATAAATCAGCCTGGGGCAGCACAACACTGTACTACAAAAAGTCAAATGTTACTCAAAGGCAAATGTGAATGTAATTTGCATCTGAATAAATAATGAGTTATACCATTCATTCATTGTAAACATGAAAGATGATAGTCTATATAAACTGAAGCTGTGTAGATATGCCTTGTTTCATTTTATTCAGAGGTTCACTAGTTCACACTTGACTTAGGTTAATATCTGTATTCTGTTATTTTTGACATTCTGGGTCATTCAACATTTTTAATATTTTCTTAAGCGTACACTAGGGGGGAGGGGTAAGATGTCTGTGTACGCGTTTTAATATTATAAAAATATCGACCAACAAATATTACATGCGCTCGTGAATTTTTTTTTTTTGTGCGTGTACGTTTGAAACTCTCAATGCGTGATTCGCCAACCACCTGCAGTGTTGCATATCTGCAAAGTCTGAAATGTCGATAATCAACATTTGTTTGTACGCTTTCGGGGGTGGGGGTCAAAAAAAGCGTACTCTGTACGCTTGGGAAAATGATGAACCGCCCCTTATCTTGCCTGTAAAAGAACCTTTTACTGACTTTCGTGAAGAGGCTGCATAGCTGTTAGCGTGTTTCAGCCCTGTGATGGCCTGGCGAGCTGTACAGGGTGTACTATGCCCTTGCCTAGAATCGGCTGAGATGGGAGCCAGCCTTCCTGCGGCCCTAATTAGGATTAAGCAGTTCAGAAAATGAATGAATATTTGAGCTGACAGATTCCCATCCTATTCTGGTAACTGGATGTTTGCACACTGCAAGTACATATGTACATATGTTCATGTGTAACAGGAGAGTTTGGAAGGATTGTCATTTATTTCACCTGAACAATTTTCTGGAGTTTTACACAAGACTAGGCAGATATACTGCTAAAGCTAGCAAACTAGTTGCATAGGAATGAGGGAAAAGAGAAGCCAGCATTTCTAGTTATGTATAATATATTACATACAGTAGCTTGCACTACTAAACAAAGCAAGTGAGGAATGACTGAAGGGAATTTATTATTTTCCTGAAATATGTGCAACACTTGTCTTCCCAATGGTTTCACTGATGAGCAGTTTTCCCCACATGCACCAAAGTCCTCAGCTTTTCTACATATTAACTGTAGGGTTGCATGAGTGAACAAATGTACAGTACAGTTTGTGTGTGTGTGGGGGGTCATATTCTGTCATCTCAAGAATAATTGTTATTGCAGTAATTGTTCATGTGTTGTGGAGAATTGTTTCTGATGGATATTTTAAAAAGTCTTACTCATGTTGGTCACCATTGTTGTTAAATAAATGAGCATCAATTGATGGTAAAGAATGATCACATCTCAATTTTACATCTGTGCTGACAATACATGTTATTACTGGCTGCAACTGGCTAGGTCTTGCATCCAGAATGGTACCCATCAGCTCCTCTTTGGTGAGCAAACAAATGGGCAGAAATTCACAATATGTTGGAAGGAGTGTGCTAAAGATGATTGGCGATACTCTCACATCAGTGGTTCCACTTGGCACCAGGACACACAAGACAGAATATTTGAAAACATAAAACAGCCCAAAAAAAAAAAAAAAAAAAAAAAAAAAAACCCACCCACATTACTGCTTGATCAGCTTTTATGCAGTCAAGTACAAACAGCAGGCAAAAACCATCAACTACAAAATACATGGTGCTACAACAGTGATTATAAAATTGTAAATCACGATTAGATTTCTAGACTTTTGTCAATAAATTAATCAATAGTTTATCTTCGAAGACCCCTGGGCAATGTCTCAACCACAAGTGTGCCTCTGTTCACCCAGCAGTACAAATGGGTACCAGTAAAAATATACTGGGAAGGGAACCTGTCCCATCCAGTAGGAGATGTACTGTACTCCAGGGATAAAGTACCGGCCTAATGAGCCCACAGGACTTTACCTTATCTTCTAATACAAGCTGTAGAAGGTTATATGATATGGCACTAAACACATCTCAAAACATTCACTGTGCACATCACTAAAAAAGGGATGATGGCAGAGGCGAAGAGGGGAAAAAGACTAAAACCAGAAGAATTTGTTTACACTGCATCTGACAGCAACCAAGTGAATCATCCAACCACTGAACTAAACCACATTTTCATTTCTGTTTCAGTCTGCTAACAGAACCTCAAAAACAATTAGGAAGAAACAGCTTTAAGGTATACTGTTTATTGTTCATTATATTATTCTCATATGCACACATTAGACTAAATTTGCTAGACACTTATAATCATCCAAGGCATGCTACTGGGGGGGGAGGAAAGTAGGAAATTCTCTCTCTCTCTCTCTCTCTCTCTCCCTCCCCCCTTCTCTGACACACCATGGCAACCCTTTAACAGAATGCATATGGCTGAGCCAGAAAGCTCCAAGTGGAAACCTAAAAATAGCAAAATGCACAAGTGTGTGCATTAAATGTGACGGACCCACCCCAACCTCTAAGCTACATATCTTGATAACCCCACTGAAATAGATATTAGAATAGCACTGCATCTTTATTTGTGCACCTTTATAATTCAGCCAAAAGAGAAAATCCAACAGGCAAAACAACAGAAAATTAAAATAAGACTGTTCAGATTCCATTGAGGTAGAGAAAGCCAACCATCTGCTATGATCACAGTACTAAACACACAGAGTCAGAAGGGGGCAACAGTGGTTTGAAGGTTAAGGGTCTGGTTACTGAGCAGAAGGTCTGGGGTTCAAGCTCTGGTACCACCATTATGTCATGGTTGAGCTCTTGAGGAAGGATCTGAACCCTCAATTAATGAAGTGGTGAAATGAGATCAAAAGTAAGTCCTACATTTAAAATGTACAGTAAAACTGTACAGCCTGATGTGTTCATCACTTTTGTGTATTTTATGCTAGAGGTCAGCCTAAGGTCATTCAGATCAATAACCCTAAATTTCCTCAGAGCTGGTCAAGAGGCTCAATGTGGACTTTTTGTTCAGTCAATAGTATTGTAACAGGTAGTGCGTTGGAAAGGAATAAAAGTTTTTTTTATTATTATTATTATTTTTAAAGTCACATCACAGTAGCACAGCTGGTGAGCTTCATTAACCCACTTATTAACCCACAAGCACATCTGCACTAGAAAACACGGACCTGTTGCATTTTCAGAGACATTGTCGGGGAAAAACGAGGTGTATATAAAAAAAAAGTACTGTATAGTCAGGAAATCATCCAATTGAAAACAGGAAGTGGTAAGACATGTTCTCCAAAAACTTCAGAGCAAAACAATGCGAATGAGAAACCTATAAACCGACCGAGCTGCTCACTCACCGACTCCATCTTCAGATTTCAGCACCATTGTTGACAGTCCTTCAAATCTACACCTTGTACCTCGTGAGGAAAAACTCGAGTGTTTAATATCCACGCCGTCCTCCCTACACGCTGTTTAAAACAAAACAACACGTTTCAGACACCTCTCAAAATACCAACCACTTCAACCAGCTTATGGGCGCTAAAATGCCATACTACACCGAAGGGGCGGGGCTTACTAGGCTTTCATATGGAACAGCCAATCCCGACTTCAGTCATTGAACCCCTCCCCCCTGGGTGCTTGCATGTATTTTCAAAGCACGCAATTTAACATAAACACCCACCACCACCACCTCGCAAATCACGTACGCATAACGATCAGTCTTACTGCACGCCTGTCTCTCTCCATTTCTACAAGAAAGGCACGTGTTGTCACTCATGGAGGGTTTTACAAAATGAATTGAAATATATAGACCTCAACCATCACATTTTAAAACACGAATAAAAAAACTGCAGCAACAATATGGTTATTTAAATCTTTTTGACTGTTTTCATCAGATTGTGAAATTATTCATTCAACACATTTGTTAAAATCCTGTTCAGGTCACAGGGATACTGAAGACTATCTCAGCCTATTGGAGGAAGGCGGGGTACCCCGTCAACAGCTTGCCTGACCATAGCATGGCTCGCACACACACACACACAGACAGAGGATTTAGAGCCCAACTGTAACTCAAACTCAGAATCTTCTTGCTGTATGGTGGATTTGCAAACAACTATACCACAATGATGCCCAGACTGTAAAATTGTTCATTCATTCATTCATTCATTTTCTCCCAGGTGTTTTTCACCCAAATTGTAGGGACATGTTTTTCCGCCCAACTTTTTTTTTTAATAATTTTTTTTTAATATTTTTTTTTTATATGGTGGGAAAAGTATACACATATATACAAAGTTTATTTACCATATGAACTACCAGGCAAAAGGCCTAGAGGAAGACCAAAGAGATGATTCATGGATGTGGTGAAGGAGGACATGAAGGTCGTTGGTGTAAGAGAAGAAGATGCAAAGGATAGAGTGAGATGGAGGCAGATGAGGGGGGGGGGGGTGCGCACTAACCAGTGTCTCTCCCCCTTATGCCGGTCCCAAGCCCGGATAAATGCAGAGGGTTGCGACAGGAAGGGCATCCGGCGTAAAACTTCTGCCAAAAAAAAAATGCAAATGATCAATACAGAATTCATACCGGATCGGTCGAGGCCCGGGTTAACAACGACCGCCATCAGTGCTGTCAACCAACAGGGTGCTGATGGAAATTGGACTACTGTTGGTCGAAGACTTCGAAGAAGGAGAGGCGGGAGGCGTGTCCGTAGGCAGAGAGAGAAGAGGAAATGCGTGAGCCTAGGACTGAGAGTAGGGACTTTGAATGTTGGAACTATGCAAGGAAAAGATAGGGAGCTGGCTGACATGATGCAGAGGAGGAAGGTGGACATACTGTGTGTTCAGGAGACAAGGTGGAAAGGTAGAAAGGCTAAAAGCTTAGGAGCAGGGTTTAAACTGTTTTATAATGGTGTGGATGGGAAGAGAAATGGAGTAGGAGTCATCTTGAAGGAGGGGTTTGTCAGGAATGTTCTAGAAGTGAAAAGAGTGTCAGACAGAGTGATGAGTCTCAAGTTAGAAATTGAAGGCGTGATGGTCAATGTTGTTAGTGCTTATGCCCCACAGACAGGATGTAAGCTAGAAGAGAAGGAGAGATTCTGGAGTGAGTTAGATGAAGTGATGCAGAGTACCCCCAGAGGTGAAAGAGTGGTCGTTTGGAGCAGACTTCAATGGACATGTTGGTGCAGGCAACAGAGGGGACAAGGAAGTGATGGGCAGGTTTGGTATCCAGGACAGGAACGCAGAAGGACAGATGTTGATCGATTTTGCAAAAAGGATGGAAATGGCTGTGGTGAATACTTTCTTCAAGAAGAAACAGAAGCATAGGGTGACTTATGAAAGCGGAGGTAAGAGCACACAGGTAGACTACATCTTGTGTAGGCGATGTAATTTGAAGGAAGTCAGTGACTGCAAAGTAGTAGTGGGTGAGAGTGTTGCCAAACAGCATAGGATGGTGGTGTGCAGGATGACACTGATGGTGAGAAAGGTGAAAAGGCAAAGGCAGAGCAGAAGACAAAGTGGTGGAAGCTGAAAAAGGAAGAGTGTCGTGTTGTCTTCAAGGAGGAGTTGAAACAGGCTTTGGGTAGTCAGGAAGTGCTTCCAGAGGACTGGACAACCACAGCCAATGTGATCAGGGAGACCGGTAGGAGAGTACTTGGTGTGTCCTCTGGAAGGAAAGTAGATAAGGAAACTTGGTGGTGGAATGAAGAAGTGCAGGAGTGTGTACAAAAGAAGAGGTTAGCCAAGAAGAAGTGGGACATTGAGAGGACCGAAGAGAGTAAACAGGAGTACAGGGAGACACAGCGTAAGGCGAAGGTAGCAGTGTCAAAGGCCAAACAGAGGGCGTATGATGACTTGTATGATAGGTTGAACAGTAAGGAGGGAGAAAATGATCTATACAGGTTAGCACAGCAGAGAAATAGAGACGGGAAAGACGTGCAGCAAGTTAGAGTGATAAAGGACAGAGAGGGAAATGTATTGACTGATGACAGAAGTGTGCTGGGAAGATGGAAAGAGTACTTTGAAGAGCTGATGAATGAGGAAAATGAGAGAGAAAAAGAGTAGAAGGGGTGACCGTTGAGGAGCAGGAAGTAGCAAAGATTAGTAAGGGAGAAGTGAGGAGGGCATTGAAGAGGATGAAGAGTGAAAAGGCAGTTGGCCCTGATGACATACCAGTTGAGGTATGGAAGTGTCTAGGGCAGGTAGCAGTAGATTTTCTGACAAGAATATTCAACAAGGTCTTAGAAAGTGAGCAGATGCCAGAGGAATGGAGGAGAAGTGTGCTTGTGCCCATTTTTAAGAACAAGGGCGATGTACAGAGTTGTGGCAACTACAGAGGGATAAAGTTGATGAGCCATACAATGAAGCTATGGGAAAGAATAGTGGAAGCAAGACTAAGGGCAGAGGTCAGCATTTGTGAACAACAGTTTGGTTTCATGCCAAGAAAGAGCACCACAGATGCAGTGTTTGCTTTGAGGATGTTAATAGAGAAGTACAGAGAAGGTCAGAAGGAGCTGCATTGTGCCTTTGTGGATCTGGAGAAAGCATATGACAGGGTGCCGAGAGAAGAACTGTGGTATTGTATGAGGAAGTCTGGAGTGACAGAGAAGTATGTTAGAGTGGTGCAGGACATGTATGATAGATGTAAGACAGTGGTGAGGTGTGCTGTCGGTGTGACAGAAGAGTTCAAGGTGGAGGTGGGACTGCATCAAGGGTCAGCTCTCAGCCCCTTCTTGTTTGCTATGGTGATGGACAGGCTAACAGATGAGGTTAGACAAGAATCTCCATGGACTATGATGTTTGCAGATGACATAGTGATCTGTAGTGAGAGCAGAGACCAAGTGGAGGAAAATCTAGAGAGGTGGAGGTATGCCCTGGAAAGGAGGGGATTGAAGGTTAGTCTTAGTAAGACAGAATACATGTGTGTGAACGACAAGGACCCAAGAGGAACTTTGAGGTTACAGGGGGCAGAGATAAAGAAGGTGGAGGATTTTAAGTACTTAGGCTCAACAATCCAGAGCAATGGAGAGTGTGGAAAAGAGGTGAAGAAGCGCGTGCAGGCAGGTTGGAATGGATGGAGAAAAGTGTCCGGTGTGATGTACGATAGGAGAGTATCGGCAAGAATGAAGGGAAAAGTGTACAAGACGGTGTTGAGGCCAACGATGTTGTATGGTTTAGAGACAGTGGCCCTGGGGAAAAGACAGGAGTCAGAGTTGGAGGTAGCAGAGATGAAAATGTTGAGGTTCTCTTTGGGAGTAACGAGGATGGATAGGATCAGAAATGAGTACATCAGAGGGACAGCACATGTTAGATGTTTTGGAGACAAAGTCAGAGAGGTTAGATTGAGATGGTTTGGACATGTACAGAGGAGGGATAGTGAGTATATTGGTCGTAGGATGCTGAGGTTGGAACTACCAGGCAAAAGGCCCAGAGGAAGACCAAAGAGAAGATTTATGGATGCGGTGAAGGCGGACATGAAGGTCGTTGGAGTAAGAGTAGAAGATGCAGAGGATAGGGAGAGATGGAGGCAGATCATTTGCTGTGGCGACCCCTGAAGGGAACAGCCGAAAGGAAAAGAAGAAGAAGGAGGCAGATGATTCGCTGTGGCGACCCCTGAAGGGAAAAGCCGAAAGGAAAAGAAGAAGATTTACCATATGAAGTAGGGTTAGGGGTTAGGTAGGGTTAGGGAGTATGTGTTACTTTGATGGCATATAGTGTTTTAACCCTTTCCTTTGTGAGAGGTGTTAGTGGGGCAGTGGTGGTCTAGTGGTATAGGGTGCTGGATCGCTGATCCAAAGGTTGGGGGTAAGTAAGGTTGGGGGTTCGAGTCCCACTCTCCACAAGGTTGTCACTGTCCCCCTCAGTGCAGCTAACTGGGTTATCAAAGGCGGGCCATGTCTCTCACTGTCTATGGTGAGAGGCATGTAAAAGAACCATTGCTAACTTTCGTAAAGAGTAGCTGCAAAGCCGTCAGCATGTTTCTGTCCCTTGCTAAAAAGGGTTGTGACAGGAAGGGCATCGTAAAAACCTCTGCCAAATCAAATGTGAGAATCAGATGATTCGTTGTGGCTACTCCTGAGTAAAAAGGAAAAAGCCGAAAGGAAGACAGACAGACTTTGTGAGAGGTGTTAGTCTGACACTCCCAGTTGCAATTAACACCTGTCACAAAAGAAAGGGTTAAAACACTGTATGCCACCAAAGTAACACATATGACTCACACTTACCCTGCTAAGCTTATTTCAGTATTCAAGTATACCTCATTAAGGGAAGTGTCACAAATCTGTAAGTAACTATTAACAAGTGAATTCAATAAAAAAAAATTAAGTTGGGTGAAAAACATGTCCTCACAATTTGGATAAAAACCACCTGGGTGAAAACCATGGAAATCGCCCATTCCAGCTTACTCCTGATCAGTGAACATGTGTTGCATTATTGCTCTTATTATTACTATTACTATGATGATCAATAACGCTATAAAGGATCACAGTGGATCCAGAGAGAAGCCTGACAACACTGGGAATGGATTTGGATATCAAAACTAGATGGGTTTCCAGTCCACCTCCTTTGGGATCCAGCATCTCACTTGGGAGATAGTGCCCGAAAATAGCCACGATACGATCAATTTCTTTAGTCTGGATGAAGGTTCTACAACCAATATGAAACCATAATAGAAAAGGAACATAGGGATCCACCTGCAGACAGTCTCAGACCTAGCTGCCGACTATCAGAGATTTTCATCTGAACATCACGGTCACGAATATCGTCAGCTTGGCCCATGACTACGATCGCTGATTGTAGCCAACAAGGTCTGAGACAAAGTCTCAGACAATCTGCAACTTTCTGCGACTGACTGTGCAACCATAGTTGGGCATAGTTAGCGATATTTGTCGCCGACTACAAAGACGAAAGTAAAAAATTGTTGCTGACCATTGCCAATCATCACAGTTCATCACAGATGGTTGTCAACACACACACACACACACACAAAATAAATCATGGGAAGTCATCAAAGAATCACCCAAATGAGATCAGGCCTTTATATTTCGGATGACTTTGAAGAGTGGAAGGAAACAGGATGACCCAAAGGAAAACCTCAAACATACAGCATACTATAAAAACTCCACATGGGTGCACTATACACAGGTTTGTTTTTTTTTAAATAAGAGCACATTTGTAAGGAGAGACAGACTCTCAAAACTAAAGCCCTAATTGAAACTAAAAAAAAAAATACCCTTCAGCTACCGACACGAATGAAGTTTGTTCTTGTTTCTGTTTTCTCCTGTTTTTAAAAGACGGCATTTATTCATATCTGACTTTAAGAAGCACTAGAATAAATTCTCTGTTTCCCCTTAAGCATCAATACAAATTCAAGTTTAATAGAAAGCTATGGGCATGAAACAGAGAAAGCATAACATAAATAAGACTACTGTACGCTGAAAGCTCATAGACCACTGCAAGTATGCAGTATCATAAGATAAGATAAGATAAGATACAGCTTTATTAATCTCACAATGGAGAAATTCACTGTTATAGGCTCTTGAGGTACCATCAGTAGGGGGTGCAAAAATAGATACAAAGACAAACATACACACATACATATATATTATATAAGTAAATAAATAAATAGATACATAAATAGTATAAATTAATAAACAATAAAAGAAAAGAAGGGAACGACTTTGTAGACTGGCCTATATTCAAGTGTACATGTATCTGAGGGCAGAGTAGATGGGTTGATATGGTTCACAGTCAGTGGGGTAGATGTGGTTGATTAAAGTGCACGGGGGTTTTTATTGCACATAACCGGTATTTTCACAGACAGTTACAAAGTGGCGTTGTACAGTCTGACAACGGTGGGAATGAACGACCTGCGGTAGCGCTCCTTCCTGTACTGAGGATGTCTCAGTCGTCCACTGAAGGAGCTGCTCAGCTCCTCTACAGTCTGGTGCAGTGGGTGAGAGCTGTTGACCAAGATGGATGTGAGCTTTGCTACCATCCTCCTCTCACTCACCTCCTCCACAGAGTCCAGTGGGCAGCCTAGGACAGAGCTGGCCCTCCTGACCAGCTTGTTCAGTCTCTTTTTGTCCCGCTCTGTGCTGCCTGGGGCCCAGAAGATGGCAGCGTAGAGGATTGCAGAGGCTACCACAGAGTCATAAAAAGTTCTGAGCAGAGGTCTGCATACTCCGAAGGACCCGAGTCTCCTCAGAAGGTGGAGGCGACTCTGGCCCTTCTTGTACAGGGCGTTGGTGTTGTGGGACCAGTCCAGTTTATTGTTAAAGTGAACGCCCAGGTATTTGAAACTGTCCACTAGCTCAATGTCCTGTCCCTGGACGTTCACTAGTGAGTGTGTGTGTGTGTGTGTGTGAGTGCTAAAAATGTCAGTAGATGTCAGACGACTGTAACTTTTCACATTTCTTGCTTCTTGCACCTGGGATCATGAAACGCTTTAAAATGTGCACTGCATATGACCACAGAGCAGTGGTTCTCAAATGGTCAGGCGGGGGCGCGGTGCGATGCTGGGGTGGGGCGTGTGTGACCCCAGGGAACACGATTTTTCTTCCGGATTAGGATAAAGTGTAATTCTACATCCACTACAGCAGGTGGCAGTGACTTCCTCACTGTCAGAGTGTGCCCAGAGGTAATAAGAAGTGAAGTTAATAAACCCACCATTGAAAATTTTAACAGGGACGTAAAGAGAGGTGGAGAGAGACGGAGACGGTGAGAGAAACGAAAGTCTCCCGGAAGCTAAGTTGAGGAGGTAATGATGAAGCGGATGTAGCACTCGGCTTCACTGTGCTGCGGTGAGAACCGAGGAAAGACCGCTGTGTTTACTGTGTCGGAAAACATTGGCAGTGGGCAGTATGAATCCAAATAAATCCAGGTGTTACATAAAGACATCACACTCTGATCACGTGATAAGCCGCGTGAGTTTTTTTTTCAGCGAAAACGCTTTGTGGATGATACTTCAGCAAACCAGCGAGCTCTGTTAGCATCAGATAGGGTGAAGTTCCAAGCTGCTCAGTGTAGAAAACCCCACAGCAGAGGAACCAACCCAACCTACAGCAGACTCTCTATCATGCTGGATGACATCACTGCTGTGAAAATAAGTCCAGGTCCCAATTCAGCATTGAGCAGGAGCTGAGAGTTCAGTATCGAGCTTTAAACCCAGCTTCGAAAAGCTGTACACTGCAAAACTTGTAAAAATGAAGAAATATAGATCAACATCCAACAAAGACTTAAAAATTGTTAATAAAGTTATTCTTTGTTGGATGTTGATCTATATTTCTTCCTTTTTTTGTTTTGCATTCCATAATTATAATAAGGATTTATTATGTTAGTAAGGATACAGTGTATGCATAGGATTGCCTATAACAATTTTTAGACAAATAACACTATTTATGGGGGTGGGGGTGAGAAATGTTTTCTTCTTCATAGGGGGGCGCAACAGAAAATAATTTAGAAGCACTGCCATAGAGCTATGATTTATTAAAAAAAAAAATCCTATAAGTCACATAAAATTATAAGTCCATAACACCCATCCAAGTTTATTATTATTATTATTATTATTTGAATAAGTAAAAATTCCACACTTTTTTTTACCACAGTAGCAGACCAAAACAACAAGTAAAACAGAACAGCCTTTTTGCCTTTTTAAAACAATTTATTCAACAAAATCATTACTAGAACTAGTATTGTTATGTGGGGAAACCTCTGCCCTTTTGGCAGAAATACAGGCTTCTTGTCGGAGTTCAAAAGTGTCCACCAGTCCTTTCTTCCTTTGCAAAGATTTTGAAACTTTTTTTAGATTCACAGCCCTTTTCAAATCCTCCACATCACATGTCTCTCAAGCCTGCCAATTCATTTTATGTGTTCAACAAGAACTTTTAAGGAACATAATATACATTATTTGCATCATTCATTCATTCATTTTTTAAACCGCTTAATCCTAATTAGGGTCAATAGGGTGGCTGGTGCCCATCTCAGCCAACTCGAGGCGAGGGGAGAAGTACACTCTGGACCAGGGATCACCAACGTGGTGCCCGCGGGCACCAGGTAGCCCGCAAGGACAATATAAGTTGCCCGCGGACCTGTTCACTGCTATTTTTAGGACAGGCCCATGGCTCCATAGCGCCACTCTTCATTGAGCTGCATCTTATTTTTTTCTATATATTTTTAAATCCAAGCAATATCTTCACATAGATGAATCTCATTAATTATTAATAATAACATATAATTAAAGGTAAACTGAGCAAATTTGTAATTTCAGAAGTGTATATCGACCTGGTATCCCTTCGCATTAATTGGTACCCAAGAAGTAGCTCTCAGTTTCAAAAAGGTTGGTGACCCCTGCTCTGGACAGTTCGCCAGTAGAAACACGCTGATGGTAATGCAACCTACTCTTGACGAAAGTCAGAAATGGTTCTTTTACATGCCTCTCAACATAGACATTGAGAGACATGGCCAGCCTTTAATAACCCAGTTAACTCCACTTAGGGACAATTACCATGAAAAAATAATTTATATGATCTTTCCACGAGGTGGCAGCAACCTATTGCAAACAAACAGCTAGTCATTCATGATTCAAAAAAGACTGCAAACTACTGTAGTTTCTCGCTGTCAAATGCTGTCAGAAAAGTTAAAAAAGAAAAAGAGAACAAATACCTAAACAAATAATTTTGCAGATTTCAGTTCATGTCCTTTTTGGAATGGATGTTCAGTGACTATTCAGCATTTGATAACCTAGGAATTTTGTGATGTGGCCCTCAGTTTGGCAGCCCTAGAGTTTGGCAGCCCTAGCCTAGAACTTTACTTCAGTATTAAAAAGGAGACTAGACCAGAGATATCAGGTTTATATACGAGAGGTTCCAATCAAACCTTACTTAATAAAATCATTGGCACCCAAAAAGAGTGTACTTACTTTTTCCATGACCAGAGTAAATGTCGATTATTAAGTGCACCATTTTGCAGAAAATCTGCATTTTGGGAGTTTGTCTATTGTTTGTAATAATTGCGTATTTGAAATAGTTGAGTTAAGATTTCTAAATGTCATGCACGTTGTATACAAGCAAGCACACAGGAAAAACTAGTTTTTCAGCTGTTGTATCAGCCAGTTGTCATGGCAACACATGCCCCCCCCCCCCCCCAAATTAGAATTTAATTAAAATTTGTGTGTGTGTGTGTGGGCGTGAGTGTGGGCGTGTGTGTAAGATTATAAGACTTTACCTGTGAATTGATAGTCCATTTGTATCTTTTAAAGCTTAACTGTTATACAAAAAACTGGCCAAACTATATCAAATGTCTTTGTTGCCATGGTGCCAGTTGAGCCAAAATTGATACAGTAAAAATAACTCCACTGTTCAGCCCTATAAGGAGCAAGTTGCAATGAACTGTGTGTTCTGGCACCTTTTTATCATACTAGTTCTTCTGTGGAATCAGTCTAGACCAGGGGTCAGCAACCCGCGGCTCTTTCACCTCTCTGATGCGGTTCCGAGGCTTTTAAAAATAATGAATGTGTACTTTATGGTGGCTGACGGGTGCAAACATGCTTCATATACAAAAGACACTGCATAACAAAAAACAATTCCAAAAAGAAAATGCTGCTTATTTACACACAATGGAAGCACTCCGAGCTACCAGGGGTAGAGAGTTAAACCAGTCTTCACCTGAATGACGGGAGAATCTGCCTACGGTAGAGTCCGGCAACGGTCAGGTACCCACAGGTACCCTTGTGGGTAACCATGCAAAAATGCTTTTTTCGGGTTGAAAATTAAATAGATGAAAATTAACGGTCACGGGTGCGGGCGGATATTTATTTGGTGCGGGCAGGTGATTTTGTGTGTGTGTTCTTGTGGACATGGCTATCGTTATATTAATCAGCTACATTAAAAGTCTCACTGTTTTTGATCTGCTGTGTTGGTGGAGGGAGCATGTGATGGTATTTCCAAACCCTTGTGCTCATGGCAAGGAGTGTTCTCGCCATTCCAGCAGCAGCGCAGCGAGCAAGAGAGATTCTTCCGCCGCCGGGGTTTGTAATCCAGGAACGGAAATTACAGCTGAAATAAGAGACAGTGGATGAGATCTGGTTTATGCACAGCAATCTCCGAATTAAATAACTCCTCCCAGTGACAAAATAAAAAAACTGTGGTGTAGGTGCTTCACTCTGAGAATGGGTCGGTCAGTGCAGTATTAAGCATTTTAAAAGAATGTTGAGCAGGCTCCTTCTTAAAATAAGTCTTCATAGCTGTGTTGTTGTCGTTTTTGTAAATTAAAATTATGACAAAACAACATTAATATAACAAATAAAGAAAAAATCCCATGAAGGGAATGATGGTGTGGTGGGCTACCCAACCCGTTAACACATCTGGTTGCACCCCGTCCCTTGCTCCGTGTTCTTTTTCTTTATAAAAATACAAGAAGGACTTTAACACATTCATTCAATTTCTGAACCGCTTAATCCTAATTAGGGTGGCAGGGAGGCTGGTGCCCATCCCAGCCGACTCCGGGCAAGGGCAGAGTACACCCTGAACAGCTCGCCAGGGCATCGTAGGGCAGGAAGACACTGACGGCTATGCAGCTCCCCTTGTCAAAAGTCAGCAGTGGTTCTTGTACATGAATCTCTACCATAGACAATGAGAGACATGGCCAGCCTTTGATAATCCAGTTTGCTGCACTGGGGGGACAGTGATAACAGATGGAGAGTGGGGCTTGAACCCCCAACCTTGTGATCAGTAAACCAGCAGGCCACCACTGCCTCAGGACTCAAGTAGACATTGGGAATTTTCATTGAAAGTAACGTTTTATTCAACGTCTTTTTTTGAATGTAAATGTTTTTGTTGCAAGAATTGTAATTTAATTGTCTCTGCATCGTTCATATCAATGCAACACATTGTTTATATTAAAATGAAAGAAAAGCGGGAAAAACAGTATATGCAGTTTATTTGATTTTAAATGTCAAAAAAGGATTTGTGGCTCCCAGTGTTTTCTTTAATGTGGAAAACAGGACCAAATGGCTCTTTAAATGGCAAAGTTTGCCGGCCCCTGGACTAGACATATTAGCCTTCACTCCTCATGTTCAGGGGGGCAGTGGTGGCCTGGTGGTAAAGGTGCTGGATCACTGATCATAAGGTTGAGAGGTTCAAGCCCCACTCTCAACTGGTTGTGACTGTCCACCCTAATGCAGCTAACTAGGTTATCAAAGGCCGGCCACATCTCTCATTGTCTATGGTGTGAGGCATGTAAAAGAACCATTGCTGACTTTCGACAAGAGTAGGCTGCATAGCCGTTGGCATTTTTCTGCCCTGCGATAGCCTGGCGAGCCGTCCAGGGTGTACTCTGCCCTTGCTCGGAGTCGGCAGCCTCCCCACGACCCCAATTAGGATTAAGTGGTTACAGAAAATGAGTGAACCTCGTGATGAATGAACCTCACGAACATAACGAGCCTTAGTGATACCTGGGAAATGCGATGTTTTGTTTGTGCTTTGGTGGTGGTAAATTGGGAGATTTGTACAAGGTGAAAGGGGATCTTGAACAACTCACTCTATTATACAGGGTGACCCAAAAAAACGGGAATTTTTGAATTGCGTATTGCTAGACATGAGCAAGTGGCAACACTGCGAGACAGTGACCTTGAACAAGTAAATACTTCACCATGAAAGGTTAGTCATTTATTCTTAAATGGCATGTGTTAAGGTTTCTTCCATCACCCTTGGTTTTATAGTATTGTTAAAAAGTTCCCATTTTTTGGGTCACCCTATACAACACTCCTTGGTTAAATACCTGTCTATTGTTATATTTTGCCTGCTGTTTACATTTAGAGCATTTAGCAGACGCTATTATCCAGAGCGACTTACAATTATAATTTTTTTATACAACTGAGCAACTGAGGGTTAAGGGACTTGCTCAAGGGCCCAACAGTGACCTTCAGATTTGCAATCCATTGCCTTATCCCTAAGCCATCACTTCCCACTGTTGTCTTTCCCTTTTGCTTCTGATGTGTCAGCGTCCTAATCTCACATTCGGGGTTGGAAACACACTACAAATGGCAGTCATTTCAAATAGGCAAAAACAAACTATAGTCGGCCCTCTGCTTATGAAAACCTCTCAATACGAAAAATCCAGGTTACGAAAAAATTTTTCCTAAATTTTCGTCCTCTTTCTACGAAAACAACCTCTTTTTACAAAAAGCGGCAAACGCGCCATTTATAAATTCAAACGCACCATTCAAACATTCAAACAATGCACGAGTTGCTCTCTCATTGGCTGTCACCCAACATCCCGCCCCACTGGTCTCCCATTGGCCAGGAGGAAACTGAACTGTACCCATACTTCCTGTATTCATACATCCTGTTTGTCACACGTGTGAAGGAGAGTTGAACAGGACTGTTGGCTCGTGAGTTTTTTTGAGAGTGATCATTGCTGCGTTATATTTCGTTATCCATCATGGACCCCAAGAAAGTGATTCCCGGTGACACAGAAAAGAAGAAGCGGGCTCCGTTATCAATCGAAGTGAAGGAGATAATAAAAAAATACGAAAGTGGGATGCGGTTGAGCAAAATCGCAAAAGAGTATGGCTGAAACCCCTCTACAATCGGGACGATATTGAAGCAAAAGGAGACCTTAAAAGCGGAGATACAGTGACTGAGGCGATTATTTCGGAACAATATTGAAGCAGAAGGAGGCATTAAAAGCGGAGATACAGTGACTGAGGCGATTATTTCGGAACAATATTGAAGCAGAAGGAGGCATTAAAAGCGGAGATACAGTGACAGAGGCTAATATTTCGGAAAAAGCAACCGCCATATTTAAGGACCTCGTGAAGGAGGGTGGGGGTGAGGGTTCTTCAGACCAGCAACCCCCGGACTTTAAAGCGTCGCATGGGTGGTTCGAGAGATTTTAAAAAAGGTAAATCATTTTCTTTTACTTTTAACACATATTTTATACATATTTCATACAAAATTGGTGTACTTTTATAATTTTTATATTTTATTACGGTTTATGGGGTAGTCTTGGGAGCCTTGGAACGAATCACGTGTTTTACATGTAAAATGCACCTCTACTTACGAAAACTCCAGTTTACGAAAAAGGCACTGGAACGGATTAATTTTGTAAGTAGAGGGCCGACTGTATCAGACAGATTTTAGCAGATTAGAACTTTGAAAATGGAAGACAAAACCACCTGATGATGAACATATACATTTTGTCAGTGCAACAGGAGAGTTTGGAAGGCTTCCCTTTAATTTCTTTGAAGGATTGACCATTTCACCTTTGAGCTTTACCTAAGCTATCTATGTTTGTTGATTCCAGATCTTACACACAGAGCCTGAAAGAGGAGCTGCTTTGTAAGATGGGAAAGGGCCATTAGATTAACCCATCACCAGCTGAGAAAAGAATCAAAGGGCCACTCTACCTAGTTTATGTGCCAATCTGTCAGCCCCAACGACAGAATGACCCACCATAAAATATTCCAGAGGGCAATCCCAACTATGTACTGTATATAAAGGACCAATAACTATACCACCAATAGTGGGTAAACTGTTTGTAATCGTTATTGAGCCTTTTTAGACTACCACAATATCCTGCGAGATTTGAAAATGTAATAAAATGTGTAGGTGTAAGTATGTGAGGTGGAGACTGTATTAAATGTTTATAGTAACTATAGTGATCAAGAATTACTTCCACCTGTTGGGTGGATGATAAAATTGTAAACCTTAACACAAACATACCTTACCTATAGTACAGGCTTTTGTAGAAGAGCCATGCTTTATCAACACCACATTTTAAAAACTTCAGTGTGGATGTGGGAAAAGCAATATTTAAAGTAATCCTTAGGTCAGGTTTATTCTTTAAGTGAACTTCAAATTATATAACAACATAAATATAATAAATATCATATTACTTTATCATTTAACAGGTTTTATTCAATCAAATATTGTGATATCTGAGTATTTCTTGGTTGCTATTACTATCATCAGACACGATTGCTCCCTTTCTTCTCTCCACTTCCTGTGGCAAAAAAAGCACTAAATGTAGAAACCATGCTCAAATGAAAGAAGAGGCCAAAGTGGGGTGAATAAAAATACCAAGACTGCAGGAGAAGAAAACAGAACAGAGAGAATGGACAAACACAGTTCTGCTTTCACACAGCATGTAAATAATATTTCAAATAAAATTGATTTTGTCCACCTCTGTCTCAGAAAGTGGGGCCGGTGGTGTAGTGGTTAGGGTGCTGTGCTCATGATCGGGAGGTCATGAGTTCAAATCCCACTGTGACCTTCACTGTCCTAAGACTTGGTCAGGGTCTTAACCACAAGTGTGCCTCTGTTCACCCAGCAGTATAAATGGGTACCAGTAGAAATATACTGGGAAGGAAACCTGCGATGGACTAGCGTCCCATCCAGGAGGAGTTGAACTCCTAGTTGCTTCACACTACAGAAACTGGGGATAAGCACCGGCCTGATGAGCCGCTATGGCTTGGGTGTAAAAAGCACACAGACTTTATCTTACCTGTCTCACAAATGTCAAAAGGTATTGAAATTATGTCTTTTCTGTGCCATTAAGCACAGGAGATGTGAATTAAATATTATCTTGCTCTGGATTCACTGAAGCTGGTAAATCACATGGTACGTACTCCTAAAATCTCTTCATCGTTCTGCTCTCAAGTTGATCTGTAAAGCAGTTTGGTGAAATCCTCAAACAGATAATACGGGTCAAATTAGGTCAGTCATGAGAAGCATTCCTCTTACTTTGGGAACTTCTAGAAAATGAGTCTTTTAAAAGGATTAAAAGAGTTGTCCTTCGCTCTCAAGTTATTCTAATTTAAGGCAAATTCCTAGAAGCATTTTCAGTGCGTATTATTAAATGCACTCCCTCAAAATATTAGCGTGTGTGACTTTTCTTTGGCTGGGAAGTGTATATCCACTTTCAAATAAGCATCCGAAAATTACCAGTACGCTGAGCACCTCCCCAACACTTTGTAAAGGAGCACGAGACAAACAGCTCCAGAAGCTGTATACTGTACAATATGCATATAAGCTTACTGCTCAGTGCTCTGGCAGAATCCTGAACAACTCTATGTATTAGGACACCAATGGTCCATTAAAACAGCCAGAGAGGAGCAGTCTCCACTTGAAAATGACAGAGACTGCCGCATGGATAAGATTTATAAAGAAGAGATAGTAAGATGAAATGGTGGTCTGGTGTGAATCACCCAGGTTGAAGTGGATAACATAAATTATGTGCAGAATCACTAACGGATCTGAAAATACAGAGAGAACAAAAAAACTCTGGAATCATCCACAGGACTGCAATTTCTTTAAGGCGTGATGTTAGAATGCACCACAGGTTATAAATTTCAAGCATGCTATAGTTATTCTGAACTACAGTGAACAGGAACGCAGCCACAGAGAGTGAACATTAGTTGCTGATTTAACACAAAATGTGGTTACTCCTCAAAAATATTTATAAACATTGGCAGCTCTTGTTAATAGGTTAAACCCTAAATGACATACATAATGTTTTCTGTGGTTAACACGCTCATCAGTGGTGTACAAAATGTATACCATCATGCTAGCTGAACTATGTCTGTGCCATAAATGATTGAAAGAGTGCTGGACTGCTGCATTGCATTTTGGGGCTTGGAGACCAGCTGGTGTTAGACTTATTAATATGGCACTAAGCATCAGTGAAAAGTGGTTATTGAGATCAACTCTGACGATTTGCATATACTGTATGCTTGATATTGTTAAAAAAAGAATTATACTCTCACAGTTGCTTTTCAAAGGAGTAAAAAAATAATAATAATAACAGCATAACTAACCAACCAGCATCACAAGGCACATAACCAATACAAACATTGTTAATGTGTATTATGAAGATTTCTTTAAACATATAAAGCTACAGAGATGGAAAGACTGACAGTTCAAAACCTAAACAATATTTTAAAAGATTCATAACTGTAGAGTTCAATGCAGCCATGAGGTGGGGGGGGGCACTAACCAGTGTCTCTCCCGCTCATGCCGGTCCCAAGCCCGGAGAAATGCAGAGGGTTGTGTCAGGAAGGGCATCCGACGTAAAACCAATGCCAAATATTTATGATGCAAATCAGAAGTATTACCCCCATACCGGATCGGTCGAGGCCCGGGTTAACAACGACCGCCATCAGTGCTGTCAATCAACAGGATGCTGATGGAAATTGGACGACTGTTGGTCGAAGACGTCGAAGAAGGAGAGGTGGGAGGCGTGTCCGTAGGCAGAGAGAGAAGAGGAAAGGCATGAGTCTAGGACTGAGAGTGGGGACTTTGAATGTTGGAACTATGCAAAGAAAAGGTAGAGAGCTGGCTGACATGATGCAGAGGAGGAAAGTAGACATACTGTGTGTTCAGGAGACCAGGTGGAAGGGTAGCAAAGCTAAAAGCTTAGGAGCAGGGTTTAAGCTATTTTATCACAGTGTGGATGGGAAGAGAAATGGAGTAGGAGTCATCTTGAATGAGGAGTTTGTCAGGAATGTTCTAAAAGTGAAAAGAGTGTCAGACAGAGTGATGAGTCTCAAGTTAGAAATTGAAGGTGTAATGCTCAATGTTGTTAGTGCTTATGCCCCACAGGCAGGATGTGAGCTAGAAGAGAAGGAGAGATTCTGGAGTGACTTAGATGAAGTGATGCAGAGTACCCCCAGAGGTGAAAGAGTGGTCATTGGTGCAGACTTCAATGGACATGTTGGTACAGGCAACAGAGGGGACGAGGAAGTGATGGGCAGGTTTGGTATCCAGGACAGGAACGCAGAAGGACAGATGTTGATCGATTTTGCAAAAAGGATGGAAATGGCTGTGGTGAATACTTTCTTCCAGAAGAAACAGGAGCATAGGGTGACTTATAAAAGCGGAGGTAGGAGCACACAGGTAGAACTACATCTTGTGCAGGCGATGTAATTTGAAGGAAGTCAGTGACTGCAAAGTCATAGTGGGTGAGAGTGTTGCCAAACAGCATAGGATGGTGGTGTGCAGGATGACTCTGATGGTGAAAAAGGTGAAAAAGGCAAAGGCAGAGCAGAAGACAAAGTGGTGGAAGCTGAAAAAGGAAGAGTGTCGTGTTGTCTTCAAGGAGGAGTTGAAACAGGCTTTGGGTGGCCAGGAAGTGCTTCCAAATGACTGGACAACCACAGCAAATGTGATCAGGGACACAGGTAGGAGAGTACTTGGTGTGTCGTCTGGAAGGAAAGTAGATAAGGAGACTTGGTGGTGGAATGAGGAAGTGCAGGAGTGTGTACAAAGGAGGAGATTAGCTAAGAAGAAGTGGGACATTGAGAGGACCGAAGAGAGTAAACAGGAGTACAGGGAGACACAGCGTAAGGCGAAAGTAGCAGTGGCTAAGGCCAAACAGAGGGCGTATGATGACTTGTATGATAGGTTGGATAGTAAAGAGGGAGAAAATGATCTATACAGGTTGGCACAGCAGAGAAATAGAGATGGGAAGGACGTGCAGCAAGTTAGATTGATAAAGGACAGAGAGGGAAATGTATTGACTGATGACAGAAGTGTGCTGGGAAGATGGAAAGAGTACTTTGAAGAGCTGATGAATGAGGAAAATGAGAGAGAAAAAAGAGTAGAGGAGGTGACCATTGAGGAGCAGGATGTAGCAAAGATCAGTAAGGGTGAAGTGAGAAGGGCATTGAAGAGGATGAAGAATGGAAAGGCAGTTGGTCCTGATGATATACCTGTGGAGGTATGGAAGTGTCTAGGAGAGGTAGCAGTAGTTTTTCTGACAAGAACATTCAACAAGGTACTAGAGAGTGAGCAGATGCCGGAGGAGTGGAGGAGAAGTGTGCTGGTGCCCATTTTTAAGAACAAGGGAGACGTGCAGAGTTGCGGCAACTACAGAGGGATAAAGTTGATGAGCCATACGAGGAAGTTATGGGAAAGAATAGTGGAAGCTAGACTAAGGGCAGAGGTCAGCATTTGTGAACAACAGTTTGGTTTCATGCCAAGAAAGAGCACCACAGATGCAATGTTTGCTTTGAGGATGTTAATAGAGAAGTACAGAGAAGGTCAGAGGGAGCTACATTGTGCCTTTGTGGATCTGGAAAAAGCATATGACAGGGTGCCAAGAGAAGAACTGTGGTATTGCATGAGGAAGTCTGGAGTGGCAGAGAAGTATGTTAGAGTGGTGCAGGACATGTATGAGAGATGTAAGACAGCGGTGAGGTGTGCTGTCGGTGTAACCAACGAATTCAAGGTGGAGGTGGGACTGCATCAAGGGTCAGCTCTGAGCCCCTTCTTGTTTGCTATGGTGATGGACAGGCTGACAGACGAGGTGAGACAAGAATCTCCATGGACTATGATGTTTGCAGATGACATCGTGATCTGTAGTGAGAGCAGCGAACAAGTGCAGGAAAATCTAGAGAGGTGGAGGTATGCCCTGGAAAGGAGAGGAATGAAGGTTAGCCTCAGAAAATCAGAATACATGTGTGTGAATGAGAAGGACCCAGGAGGAACGGTGATGTTACAGGGAGCAGAGATAACGAAGGTGGAGGATTTTAAGTACTTAGGCTCAACGATACAGAGCAATGGAGAGTGTGGAAAAGAGGTGAAGAAACGTGTGCAGGCAGGCTGGAATGGTTGGAGAAAAGTGTCCGGTGTGATGTACGATAGGAGAGTGTCAGCAAGAATGAAGGGAAAAGAGTACAAGACGGTGGTGAGGCCAGCGATGTTGTATGGATTAGAAACAGTGGTGCTGAAGAAAAGGCAGGAGGCAGAGCTGGAGGTAGCGGAGATGAAAATGTTGAGGTTCTCTCTGGGAGTAACGAAGATGGATAGGATCAGAAATGAGTATATCAGAGGGACAGCCCACGTAAGATGTTTTGGAGACAAAGTCAGAGAGGCTAGATTGAGATGGTTTGGACATGTACAGAGGAGGGATAGTGAGTATATTGGCAGTAGGATGCTGAGGTTGGAACTACCAGGCAGAAGGCCTCGAGGAAGACCAAAGAAGAGATTTATGGATGTGGTGAAGGAAGACATGAAGGTCGTTGGAGTCAGAAAAGAAGATGTGGAGGACAGGGTGAGGTGGAGGCGGATGATTTGCTGTGGCGAACCCCTGAAGGGAGCAGCCGAAAGTAAAAGATAACTGTAGAGTTCAAAAGTATTATATTTCTACATTTACATATTTTATTGAAAAACTGAATTTGGGAAATAAGAAAGGTTTGATATGAAAGAAAGAAAAAAATTAGAGGTAAAACGAATCAAAGAGCATACACTGGCAAAAGATGGATAAGGACAAAATAGGTTAGGGTTTCTATACTTCATCAAACTCAATCTATTTCACCTTTATCAGTGCAGTGAATCAAAACATGAAGATACAAATGCAGGTCTTAAAAGTGATCTATCAGTATAAAAACTAATTGCCATGGTTGCGGTCTTTCTGAGAGTGTGGTGTTTCCGAGAAAGAACAACAGATCAGCCCAGCAGACACGGAACAGGAAAAAAAAAAAAACACACATATATATATATATATATATATATATATATATATATATATGTGTGTGTGTGTGTGTGTGTGTGTGTGTGTGTATATATATATATATATATGAAGCTCAATGTGGTGGTGTGGTTTGGCATTGACTTTCTGATTCTCACAGATGGTCATGTTACTCAGCAGGCCACCACACAGACATCACAGGAGATCCATAATGACTAGTCAGCAGCAATACTGTGGGATGCAGTCTAACCATGTGTCCCTTCAGTCGCTTCTGTTTTCTCTTATACTACTTCCTGTAATATTAAAGAGCCATGAATATCCACCTATTAATCTCAAATTAATGCAGCACTGTGGCATAATGATCAGCATGTCTGCCTCACAGCAAGAAGGTTCTGGGTTTGAGTTCTGGGCTATGGCATTTCTGTGTGTGATTCCTCCTGGTACTCAGGTTCCCTCTCACAAGCCAAAGACTTATACATTTTAGGTCAATTGGCAGTTCCAAATTGACCCTCGTTTTGTGAATGTAAATGGTTGTGTGATGTGTTGCCCTGTGACAACCTGACGAGCTGTTCATACACTCCAGCCTCCTTACGACCCAAGGAAGAATAAGCAGTTCTGCAGATGAGTGAGATTAATTGTTTTGGGCATGTAAATATTTGTATAAATGTAAATATAAAAATAATGGATGTATAAAAGTTGAGTTAGTGTGCTGTAAAGAGAGACACATGGTGTTACTCAGCTGTTTTTGGTTCACTGATGTTTTTTTGCCTGCATGGTCTAACTGGGTCTACGCGCCCTGGTGGTGGGTCAGGTGATTGGAATTTTCCAGAATGGAACTTTCCCGAACTTTAGGGAATCTATATTAAGGACCTTTTGCCGACTGGCTCCAGTCTCTTCTGGTCTCTTCAGCTGACAGAGATCTCCTAAGGAGTTTCTTCGAGTCTCTTCGCACAGATCCTCTAAGGAAATTCATCACGGTGGATCATCTCAAGGCGGATCATATCGTCCACATTCACCCACAGCCAACGCGAGGTTTTTAATTATTTGTTTCTTTCTAACGCGGGATTCCAAGCCTTTCCCCGCCAGCTCGCATGCTGTCTCTAAATTTACCATGCTGCAGGTGCTTGGTGATTATCTTTGTCTTGGGACCCTTGTTTAATTTGTATTTTGCTTAGCTTTAAGCTATAAGTAATATTTTGCCTTGCTTTGTTGATATTATTAAATTGTATATAGTTTATGTCATGGCCTGTCATGCTTTGCTGGTTTCACGGGGCAATTTCCATCTTCTAAATTCCATACGTAACAAAATTGGGGGCTCGTCCGGGATCGAATCTATTTGGCATATGTAACAAATGAGTAATATCAAATTGAAAAGACTTAGCAGGCAACTAATACAGACACTCTCCGCTTTACATTTATTCGTTTTACGTATTTTTTTATTTTTACTTTTTTTTTTTTTTTTTTAAATTAGAAGTCAAATTTTGAGTTTAGCATGCTCTCTGTAGTACAAGACGTACCTACGTTGTACGCTGACATAGTACGCTACTTATGCATGACGCTGCGTCCATTGTTTACAAATGACAGACTGAACGTGCCCCTCCTTCTTCCCAGTTCACTGCGTGTTACCCTTGTGTTAAGACGTCGTCTCTGTTATCTTTTTGTTTACACTGTTTGCGTACTTTTGTAACCCTGAGCAAATATGGTTGGTCAAAAGTGTAAGCCTGCTAGTGATAGTAGTAATCTGAAAAAACGGCAAGCCATCTCGTTAGTAACGAAGATGGCTATTATCAAGAAAATAAATGTTGGTGAAAAACATGTGAATGTTGCACGTTTCTTCCAAATGGCTCCGTCGACCATCAGAATCATTTACATGCAGAGAGCATGGAGCATTTTGAAGGTTATATTTGATACTATATTTGATTAGTGAATTTGATTAAAATTTATCTCTTTGAAATTATTTTGCTTGAATTTAATTTATTTGAAATTAATGTTGATATTATTTGATTTTTATATTATTTTACAATGTTATGTTTATAATAATTGATTTAGGGGTGTTTTATGAGATACAGTAATGGTATTTATGGATGTATAGTACAGTATGAACGCCATACGTCATTGGAACATACGGTAACAACTTACGTTTTTTTTCACCTTACGTTGGAAACCTAACTAAAACGTCAGTCGGGGAGCGTCTGTATTCAGAGTGTTTTTATATTGTGGAAAAGAAAGATATTTTTGCCTTCTTGTCACCACTTTAAAACTAATGTAAAAACTTGGAGTTTAATCATGCATTAGTCCTCCAGTGATCAATGATCCATGTACTTACAGCACAACATGGAAGGAAAACAAGGAAAGTGGGAGTGAAGTGGGAGACATGGCTGTGATGTAGCGTGCAATTAGCATTCTGAGGACAGACAACATCCCCTTCATCAGAGAAATTCAACATAGAGAGCTTGGGGTGAAAAAAAAAAGAATTTTGAGCTAATACAAGCCTTGTGATGTTTTTGCATAAATGAAACAGAAATAATAATAAGGAATGTAAGAAGTAAGACTTAAGGAAACATTAGTCTACTAAAAACATATACAGTATTGGGACACATCATTAATTATGTGAACAAATGCACACAGTCTTCCGTTCTCCAACTAAACAATCATTCACTCACTTATCTTTAGTAAGCAGGTGTATTCAGGTCATGATCCATAAGAATTCACAGTTGTGAGTATGTTATTGCTAACATTTATTAGTGTGTTATTAGATTAGATTAGATTCAACTTTGTCATTCATTACACACATATAAACACAGGATAATGAAATTCAGTTCAGCATCCAATCAGAAGTACAGAGAGCAGCAAGTGTATGTATATATATATATATTATATATATATATATATATATACACACACACACAAACACACACACACACACACATAATATATATATAATGTGCAATAGTTACTGTATTTGAGGTAATAAGCGCCTTGCTCCAATGAGCTCCTCCCTCATTTTTTTTTGTAATCTTACGTCTAATATCCGCCCATGTGTACTGAGAGCAGAATGGTAGATCAAACTTACCAATTTTATTCGATCAGTCTCTGTAAACGTAAAATGAGGCATTCACTGCCTGTAAAAGTGAGTTTATTTCAAGACCCCCTGCCACTAGGAAATGTCTGTGATGTTCATCAGTAACAATGCATTTGATTGTTCTGCCGTGCTTTAAAAAACAGGAAACTATTTTGCTATGTTCTCTTGGAAAATGTACAACAACCGATGAACCATTCGAAACTGCTCCAGTAAAACTATCGGATGCTTTGAATGAATGGAGCGATGAGCCAGATATGAACTTATCAGAAAGTAATGAAGAGTATTTGTCACCTGATTCTCCTGTTCACTAACTTCACAAATTTAATGACTTTCCTGGCCATGTGCTTTTGTTTATGTTGGTGTTGATTGGTTCAACCTGCCATGTGCTAAAGTTGACATTCGTGTTGATTGGCTCGATTTTACTTCTGGGAAAATATTTAAAGGAACAGTACCAGGAGGGAAAAGTAAAGGGTCCTTTTTTTTAATTCACGCTGTTTTCTGTTTAATTTCAGCTTTCATGTAAGTAGTTTGGTTGATACCACAAAATGAATAATACAAATACTAGTAAAACTCTTTTATTGTTCTGTTATTATTCAAGTTTTCCACCTCGATGATAATAAGCACTTACCGTTCCACTCCGCTGATAATATTTTAATAAGCGCCCACCCACTCCAATTTTTTAAGCGCTCTGGGCACTTACCACGTCGAATAGGGTATGTACAGATTATGCATAAATAAGTAAGTTATGTGAGCAATTATGTACATATATGGGATAATAAGATAAGGATGAGAATAAATTAGCATTAATTTACCTAGAAGCAATATACACATGTTCTATACAGTGATCCCTTGCTACTTTGTGCTTCATTTTCTGCAGTTCTAGCATCGCGGGTTTTTCAAGAATATTCATCAAAAAATAAAAAATACGGAAAAATAAGGAAAAAAGTTAAGGAAAATGCCACAAAATAAGGCCAATTATGCAAAAAAAAAAAAAAAAAAAAAAAAAACACAACCAAACAAAAACAAAAAACAACACAACAAAACTACTTACATTTTTACGTGAGGTGCACATCTGAGTGTGTGCACGCACATCTATGGGTGCACATGCGCACCTTTGTATGTGTGTGTATTTATATTTTATTTACATCTTATGCAATATTTTTGAATGTTTAATTGTTATTATAAGCATTTATAGAGTTGAATATGTATGTATTCATATTATATACATATGCATGTATGTATACGTCAGTTCGGGGGGTTGATCCTACTTCGCGGAAATCGGTGGTCGTGAGGGGTCTCAGTCCCCATTAACTGCAGAAAGTGAGGGATCCCTGTATTACTATACCGAAGATTCAAATATGCAGTGGTAGTGTTCAAACATACAGTACGTATATATGTAATATGCAAATATACAGTACATGAATGATATGGATGGAACGAATGGTACTGATATGGTGTAGTTTGGATTGGGAGGGAAGGTTCAGCAAAGGACCTAGTTCAGTAGGCTGACAGCTGTTGGGTAGAGGTAAAGGTAAAGTCTGTTGGGATTTTTACCCCAAGCCATAGTGGCTCATCGGACCGGTGCTTATACCAGGTTTCCGTAGCGTGAAATTACTAGGAGTTCAACTCCTGGATGGGACGCTAGTCCACCGCAGGCTACCTTCCCAGTATATTTTTACTGGCACCCATTTATACTGCTGGGTGAACAGCGGCATGCTCGTGGTTGAGATCTTGACCAGGGGTCTAACACAGTGGGGTCTAACCGGGACTCGAACACACAACCTCCCGATCATGAGTGCAGCACCCTAACCACTACACCACCGACCCCACCTACTGTGAGGTACAAGCGGTTCTTAATCCTTCTGGTTTTTGTCCGAAGGCTCTTGAACACTTTCTGGTACTGCATGTTCACTCTACATGTTATGTTCACTATTACTGTTATTTACTGAACTACTGTAGAGTTGAGTTTTCTTTAATAGGCATGAACGCTATGATAAACAGCGAGGGAGTGGTTGTTGTGATATGGCGGCTTTTGGTTTATGTAGCGAGCTGGTATAGGTTAACAGTTACCAGTATTAGAATTCGAGTGCTTCCCTGTAAGTTTTGAAGCTATAAGACATTCTGAGACGAGCTAAACTGTGTGGTGCCTGTGAAATTATAAATATATGCCAGTCTCACATTTCTACAATTTAGCTTAGACAACTCAGCTGTATGTGCGTTTTAAGATGCATGAGAAAACATGCAGTACCATACACAGACCATTATCCAAGCTCTGACTCAACTTGGGTGACCTGTTGAGTGTGCACTGTCTCCTAATACATCACAACTAATGAACAGTATTTTTCAAGTATTCATAATAAAACATGCCTCTGGGTGCACATATACAAAAATGAGTATTAAATGAGCACTATTTGAAGTGTTTCGATAAATAACCAACAGTGTGGGTTCATACAAGTAAAATGTACACATTTATGAAAATGAATATTGAACCGGGGCATTGGTGGCCTAGCGGTATAGGGCGCTGGATCGCTGATCCTAAGGTTGGGGGTTTGAGTCCCACTCTCCACATGGTTGTCACTGTCCCCCCCAGTGTAGCTAACTGGGTTATCAAAGGCCGGCCATGTCTCTCACTGTCTATAGTGTGAGGCATGTAAAAGAACCCATTGCTGACTTTCGACAAGAGTAGCTGCATAGCCGTCAGCGTGTTTCCATCCTGCGATAGCCTGGTGAGCTGTCCAGGGTGTACTCTCCCCTCGCCCGGAGTCGGCTGGGATGGGTGCCAGCCTCCCTGCAACCCTAATTAGAATTAAGCGGTTACAGAAAATGAACTGATGAATATCAAATAGGTATTTCAGTACAAATCACAATACATGTACAGCACCTAAAAGAGCAGATATTCAACTGTTGTCACACAACCACATGAAGCTCACTCATAGTGTGGGATGTTTCTAATCCAACTTTCCTAAACCTTCCTCTCTCTCTCTAACACACATACAGTATATTGAAAAAAACAAGATGATTATAAATGCCATCCGCCCTTTAACAGATTCATCATCATTAGTATTAGCAATCTCTGGTGCTTGCAAGCCCACCGTCTCTGAATCATAATCAGCTTTCGTGTGTGTGTGTGTGTGTGTGAGAGAGAGAGACAGAGAGAATTAAATACTGGGGGCAGCCATGACCTAATGGTTAAGGAAGCAGTTTTGGTACCAAAGGGTCACTGGTTCAATTACCAAACTAGCAGGAAAAATGTGTGGCGATGAGGGAGTGAGCTGCCCCGTCCCTTCCTCCACTTTCATGTGCCTTTGAGCAAGGCACCTAAACCCCAACTGTTCTCTGGGCGCACCCAATGTGTGTGGCAACCTACTGCTCAGAGTGTGTGTATGCACTCACTGTTTACACACGTGTGTGTGTGTGTGCACTTTTGATGGGTTAAATGCAAAGGCAGTCACTTCTCTTGTGGATTAATAAAGTACTGTATTGCAAAATAAAAAATAATAGTCATTAATTTGATCCCCTGATCTGCTCCTCTGTGCAGTACTGTCAATTTTGTTCTATGGATTTTTTTTTTTTTTTTTTTTTTTTTTTTTTTGCTTTGCTGTTTATTCCTTCAGGCTTTATGGCTCCAGTATAGAACAAGTATTAGGGGTTAAAGTACAACATAAGAGAGAGTTAAAACGAGAACAGGTACAGGGTTTTTTTTTTGTTGTTGTTGTTGTTATTGTTGTTTTTTACACACACACACACACACACACACACACACACACACACTTGGACATAGGACTGCATGCTGTTTCATGACAGGTTGTGTCCTTCATTATGCGCTTTTAATCTGTTTTCGTCATTTCAGTAGCTCACATCACAGATTCAGGCGGTCTGGAAGTAGTGTGCACCAGATGATCTGCAGTACCATATGACACTGAAATCACTTTTGAGCAATTCCAGATACCTAATTTTAGTCTCAAATGCTCAAGGCTGAGAACCTTAAACTACTAGTCCCTACAGTATGAGAGGAAGATGTCAGAAAGGGCATAAAGCTAGTTAGTGGAAGTGTGATAAGAGAAAGCAGGTGGCTACCATGTGCGTCATCCAGCCACTAATTGGTACGGATGTGATGTTGTATTCCTGTATATATTTATATGTGCCACCCACAAACGCTGACTCAATGCAAAGATGACCAATATAGCAGCCATATGTAAAGTTTGTGTTACTTCATAACTCAATTTGAGTATCAGTAAAAATCTAGAACACTTGAAACTCACTTAAACAATTGATAATGTTTGCCTTGTATTTATAATGTAAATAATTAATTATGTTGTTTACATTGTTAATGTTTTGAAAGCTAATGACTGCTAATCTGCTGCAGGTTGTGCATTTTGAACAGTCTTCTAAGATCATTACAAATTGCACTGCAACACGGATAAAATAATCCACAAACATACGTTCAGTAATGACATCGGTTAAACTGTAGGCATCGGCATGCGGAAAAGAAAATAAAGGACAAAACAACTGGATGACACATTGAATATGCAAGTCCTCTGCTGCACAACACAAGACTTTTCTTTATACTATCTCACATATCACTAGTCCCTTGTTTCACCCCTTGCTTGTTGGGTTTTGCACATTACATTACGTTTATACATGGGCCATTTCTTCTTGTATTTTTATTTCCTACTCAGTAGATATAGGTGGTCATCCTAAATGTCTGACATTGCCACAGGGGATTCGGCGGTATGACAGTACTGTACACACCACCTTGACAGTATCATGACATATATTGAAAGTATAATTTGTTGTATAATTATAAATGGTTTGCTGGTATAGTTTTTGCTATACCTTTTATTCCGTGGAAGTGAAAGTTATATTATGCTGTAGTGACAGAACAGCAAGGGGGGGGGGGGGCAGCCTTGCTACCCATTGTGCAAATAATATACACAGTATATTAGTATAATACACAGGATAATATGCATGTGCCCACACACACATAATCTATCTATATAAAATACATCCGGAACCCTTTGGGGAAAAATGTACGCTCTCTCAAGGGGAGCGGCCCCAAGGGACAAAATTTCAAAGGGGAAAAAATGTTTTTTGACTTTAATTATCTCCATGTTTCCTTATTTAGCTGCCATGATTTCATGGTATATGAATGCACCAGGCAGAGTCTATCAAAACAGATTCACATAATAAGAGTAGTTTTATTTAATTCCATGGGGGGTGCACTGAGTTATGTGTTGATGAAAAGCAAAAACATACAACCTAAGCTACCACCATTCATGCATATTTATAAAGGAAAGGTCCCCATGTGTCCAAATATGCATGAATAAGCCAGTCTTAATCAGGGCAAAAGCCGATGGAGGTCCCTGAATGCAGCCCAAAAAGTGAAAAGTAAAAAACCTTTTTTTTTCTTTGAAAAGGCAGACAAAGATAATAAAACTCAAAAAAATATTTTTTTGTTTTCTTTTTTGCCATTTTCACAATGTGGACCACTCACCTTACGAAAGCTGTACATGTTTTCCTGAAGTGTTGCAGAGATTCACAAAAAAAGTGATTTCTGTCAGTTATGGAAATATATCTACCGCTACAAAATTATATAAATCAGACGGGGTGATTTATCATGCCCTGGATAATTCCTAGAAAAATCGGCTCTTAATATTCTAAGTTTGGGATCAAAATATGCTTGGCTAACTAACCATTTTTAATACTACATGGCTAATACTAACAATTTGACCCCTGCTAACCTGTCCAATTAATGAAATTTTGATGATGGAAGGAAATGAGATATAAATGACACACATATCTAAAGATCTAATCCTAATTATTACCGTTTAAAGACCAGGGTTTAAAGGGTTCCATGTTTATTGAGAATACCGTGTCAGAATGTATTTATTCCAAATAAAAGAAAATAATTGAATGTGATGCAAGCACAGTATAGTTACTTTAACCCATACATTAAATTATTGAGGGAAATGCATTGTCTTGATATAACATCATTACCATATTATATAATGATTTATACAGTAATAGAAAATTTTGTCCATTTCGCCCATCCCTAGTGTCTCAATATTATGTCAGGTTATCGTCGATTGCAAGATTGTGAGAGTGAATGCCTTGAAACCTCACTCACAGTATGACATTGGACTACTGTTCACATGTCATGACGAAAGATGCTGTTGGGATTGATTAATGTTGGTCACGTCTCATTTGGGACGGTCAAATATTGCACAATGTATACCAGGCTTTAGTGAGCCCTAATCTTCACTTTCAAATTCCAATTGATCTACTTGTGCCTACTGCATGCCTACTGTGGCTTTTACACCAGAACATTATGTGTTTATGTGAATATGAAATTTAACAAAAATTGGGTACAGATTTTAGTTCTTTTCTTTCCTACAGTAGGGTTTGGTTTTAGTTTAAAAAACAACAACAACATTTTGAAGGTTCAAAAAAAGAAATCCCAGAAAATCTCTATTCTTTAAAACGTGGCAAAGTGTTCTTCAGACACCCACTAGGGGGAGACATTTCCTTATGGTTATGATAAATCATAAAAACCATCCCCGGATTTTTCAGGCTAATCAATCTACAGTGTCTAGTGGAGGTACCTTGCACTCTATGAGTGACCCTCTAGTTTTTCAAATACAACTCAGTGGAATATCAATGGCATTGAAAATAGTGATCAGCTACCTATTGCAGAGGCCTCTGGGAGGGGTTAGCCAGCTCTGTAAATTGCAATTTCCTTCAACAAAATACAACAGCAATATGAAGCAAAACTTGTAAGAGGTCCTATTCCTAGATTTACTATGAATCTACGAACCTCACTTAAAAAAACCATTAATACTACATTAACCAACACTATTAATAGAAAAGCATGTTACTTTTTTCGATTGACCAACGAATATTTCAAAACGTCCCTGCTCGACGAAAGCCCATGGTCACCCATGAGTTACAACAACAGATCATATGACTTGGTGTGCATAAGTAAAACACCTCTTTCCAGTTCCTTGCAATTAATGCAAGAGTAAGCAAATCCTGAGCAAAACTGAGAATGAAAACTTACAGCAATGCAGTAAAAAGTTCCTCTATTTACATGAGCTCTAAACAAAACAACCTTGTGTTACATTAGCAAAACAGATCACATGACACATCAGCAAAACAGATCACATGACACATCAGCTTATTTTACAGATAAATCAATTAATGAACTATTCTGAAAGTTCTCATAATCCACTTATAATTATTTAATGTATAGCAAAGATGAGGGATACAAATGGGTCGCACAATGCGGATAAAAAAAGTCTTTATAATATTATGCCCAGGAGTAAATGGAACATTTAAGAGCACATTAAGTGTATTCAGAGGTGTTAAAATGCCTGATGATTACCGCATGACGGTTTGATAACTGCAGAGTGTGTTAAAGCTGTAGACTGAATGATGGACAGTAACCAGACGACTATTAAGCTAAAACATTACATTATCCAGGTTTTATGACTACGAAAGGGTGACATGACCATTAGTAAAAGGCACAAACGAGTTCATCCATCGAAAGATTTGTTCTGAAATACGCTTTATCTTATTGGAGCAACTACTGCACAGAGCACATTTACTTCTTTACTCTTGAAAATATTAAAAGAGTAATGGAGCTGCTTAGAAACAAACAGAGCAACAATTAATAACCAACTCATGTGCCAGGCCGTTTAATCCTATTAGAGTCGTAGTGGGGCTGAAGTCTATCTAAGATGACACAGGGCAATGGCAGGGTACACCGTGAACAGCTTGCCAGGCCATCACAGGGCAGCACACAGCACCATTCACACTCACTCCTAGGGGCAATTTTGAACAGCCAATTTGTCTACAGTGCACTACTGGGAGAAACCAGAGTATCTGGAGGAAAACCTACACAAGAACTGGGAGAACATACAAAACTCCACAATGAAATTCCCTCCTTCTAGCCAGAGAGTCAAACCCAGGATGTTCTTGCTGTGAGGCAGACGTCTTAACCATTATGCCACTGTGCCATTGCAGCACTTAATCAATTAATTTGTAATACTAATCATGGTCATTGCAGATTGGAAATGCCTCCTATGAACACGAGATGCGCGCGCACACACACATACACGAGAAACAGGAGCAACCCAGATGGGCACTATAAAATTTTTTCACATGGGACATTACTAAAATAAATATCAAATAAGTGTGTTGCTGACTATTTCATCACTTATTTTAAGAGTGAAGGTGACATTGACTTATATGATGCATTTCTAAGAATTTCCTATAAAGGAGTCTCTGACATATTACTCCATCAAAGCGTCTATAATCCCATCAAAGGTAAATAAGCATGAAAGAAGCTTCTGCAGGTAGTCAACATCTTACAAGGCGAGTATGATCCTCCTTGTATTATTAACCATAGTACCATAATCCAATCACACGGCTTAACTCATTTATTTCTCACAATTTTCTTTCAAATATCTCAAAACACATGAAATTAAATACATATTAGGAGGACACCAAAAGACTATACTGTATTTTTCTTCAAGTACTTCAATTCAGCTCAGGTAACAGCACTACATCTTTAAAACACTGATTACAGATGCTACATGCTTACACACACACACACACACACACGAGCACACACTAATATATATACTGTATATATATATATATATATATATATATATATATATATATATATATATATATATATATATATATATACACACACACTTCCATAGTCTGCGGACGCTATCACCATGGTAACAACATTAAGCTAATCTGACAATGAGAGAATGATTCAAATGTGTTGCATAGAAAATTTCATCTTTATCCCTCTATGAAATGTTGATCATCTTTAGAGTCTAAGAAAACCATTGTACTAAAACGGATAGGTCATAATTATATTTATATATATATATATATATATATATATATATATATATATATATAGAGAGAGAGAGAGAGAGAGAGAGAGAGAGAGAGAGAGCCACGCTGGGCACAAACCCACCTGCTGGTGCAGCTGGGCACACAGTGGGACACATGAATGCCTGGAAGCTGGAAGCACAAAGTTCGCTCACTGTTTCCATCTCAGTCCAGTACGGTCCGATTCAACACACACTCCAATCTCACACACCGCAGCAGTGAATAGCTGCAAGAGATTTATCTGCTTTGGAGCAGACACAGCCAAAGTGAAAGATACTTTGCTTCCCCTTTAAGTCCTTGGTGCACAAGAGGGAACTTGAACAGATATTTATTCCTTTGGATTCAGTGATTTTGAATGAAAACACTCATTGAGATAGGTGTACCCAAACCACGTAGAGCTCAGTACAAAGCTCCCTCTTCACACCGGTGTGTGCAGTCCGTCAGTCTCTCACTCGCTCTGAGTCTCCTTGTGTCTCCTCTCCTCCCACTCAATAAATCCATTCTTCGCTTTCTTCTTATGACTGACACGATAGCTCTTTCCCTATTTTGTTGAGCTTCCCTTGCAGCAAATCGGTTTCTCCCTTCCACTCTGTGTGTTTGTATTCGTCCTCTGTGCCATTGTTGCCACACTGCTTGTGCACTGAAATAGTCTTGGTGCCAGTAGGTTTCATACTCGTACGCATGAACACATTAACACTTCACACCACACCTCGTCACTTACACCCACACGCGGCACAGAGACCAGGTTAGTCAGCAAGTAACAGCATCATAGCATCTAAGTCATGAAAGATTATATCTGTGTCTGTGTGTATATATATATATATATATATATATATATATATATATATATATATATATATATATAAATACTGTGCGTGTACGTGTGTGCGATTATTGCATTTTTTTGTTTTTATATCAATATGCAATGCATGTCTATAATGACCAACTCACTCTCTCTCTCGCTCTCTCTCTCTCTCTCTCTCTCTCTCTCTCATTATTAATGATTATGAACATTATTTTTCTCTTTTATTCTTTCTTTCCTTTAGAAATACATAAATCCCATTCAAACCGAAAAGGGCAATTAAATAATGCCCATTGTATATACAGTTGACTGCAAGTCTACACCTATCTGTATGCAACTAAATATAATGGATAAACATAAGTCCGAAAAAACATGTGCAAGAAGTTAAAAACTTAATAAAAACACACAGTGACGTAAACAGTAGCACTGCAGCCACATTGCTCCAGGATCTCTGGGTCAATACTCTTCTTAGGTTATTGCCTGTGAGAAGTTTTGCATTTTCCAAAACGTGCAAACAGGTGGACTGTTATAAATGTGAGCATGGTGCCCTAGAAGGCTCCGGTGGATTCCAACTTCAGCAGTCAGTGAAAATGAATGGGTTAAAAAAACAAAAAAAAACAAACAGAAATATTCTCCAAGTATAACAAAAAAAGTAACCAAAAATATTAATGAAAATCAACAATAAAATTTAAAAACCAAAAAAAAGTGGGTTTTTTTTTTTGCCACGAGGCTACTGGTCTGTGGACCTGGTCTGAAGACATTGTGTGACATATTGTAGAGTAACGAACAGTGAGTGAGTTGCAGAGTTAAAGCAGAGATGTAATAAAGAATAAAGGTGAATATTACAGCTTTATTGGAGCTTTATATTTTGCTTTTACATCTATGAGTCAATAAAATATATTTAACAGTTGAATATCTTAATTTCCAATGACAAATATGTACAAACAGAGGCAGTGGTGGTCTAGTGGTATAAGGCGCCGGATCGCTGAACCAAAGGTTGGGGGTTCGAGTCCAACTCTCCACAAGGTTGTCACTGTCCTCCCCAGTGCAGCTAACTGGGTTATCAAAGGCCGGCCATGTCTCTCACTGTCTATGGTGTGAGGCATGTAAAAGAACCATTGCTGACTTTCGACAAGAGTAGGCTGCAAAGCCGTCAGCGTGTTTCAGCCCTGCGATGGCCTGGCGAGCTGTCCAGGGTGTACTCTGCCCTCGCCCTGAGTTGGCTGGGATGGGCACCAGCCTCCCCGCGACCCTAATTAGGATAAAGTGGTTACAGAAAATGAACTGATGAACTGAAATATGTACAATTCGAATGTTGTTGTATGTTTATTTTCAGTTGTCATGCTGCAGGAATAATAAGAAATCAGTTAAAACAATTTGGCACAGGAAAACCGATCTTCCCTTTAGATTTCCTGGTACATAGTGAAGTCCCCTTTGTGAGGTTCCCAGAAAAAAAGAGCCCACAAATCACCACAAATCCTAATCACCTCTCTAGTTTTTCCTGCACTTGTTCTCTGCTCTCACTACAGATCACAATGTCATCTGCAAACATCATAGTCCATGGGGAATCTTGTCTAACCTCGTCTGTCAGCCTGTCCATCACCATAGCAAACAAGAAGGGGCTCAGAGCTGATCCTTGATGCAGTCCCACCTCCACCTTGAACTCTTCTGTCTCACCGACAGCACACCTCACCACTGTCTTACCTCTCTTATACATGTCCTGCACCACTCTAACATTCTTTTCTGCCACTCCAGACTTCCTCATGCAATACCACAGTTCCTCTCTCGGCACCCTGTCATATGCTTTCTCCAGATCCACAAAGGCACAATGCAGCTCCCTCTGACCTTCTCTGTACTTCTCCATTAACATCCTCAAGGCAAACACTGCATCTGTGGTGCTCTTTCTTGGCATGAAACCAAACTGTTGTTCACAAATGCTGACCTCTGCCCTTAGTCTAGCTTCCACTATTCTTTCCCATAACTTCATCGTATGGCTCATCAACTTTATCCCTCTGTAGTTGCCACAACTCTGCACGTCTCCCTTGTTCTTAAAAATGGGCACCAGCACACTTCTCCTCCATTCCTCTGGCATCCTCTCACTCTCTAAGACCTTGTTGAATGTTCTTGTCAGAAAATCTACTGCTACCTCTCCTAGACACTTCCATACCTCCACCGGTATGTCATCAGGACCAACTGCCTTTCCATTCTTCATCCTCTTCAATGCCCTCCTCACTTCACCCTTACTAATCTTTCCTACTTCCTGGTCCTCAACAGTCACCTCTTCTACTCTTTTTTTTGTCTCTCATTTTCCTCATTCATCAGCTCTTCAAAGTACTCTTTCCATCTTCCCAGCACACTTCTGTCATCAGTCAATACATTTCCCTCTCTGTCCTTTATCAATCTAACTTGCTGCATGTCCTTCCCATCTCTATTTCTCTGCTGTGCCAACCTGTATAAATCATTTTCTCCCTCTTTACTTTCCAACCGAGCATACAAGTCATCAAACGCGCTCTGTTTGGCCTTTGACACTGCTACCTTTGCCTTACGCTGTGTCTCCCTGTACTCCTGTTTACTCTCTTCGGTTTTCTCAATGTCCAACTTCTTCTTAGCTAACCTCTTCCTTTGTACACACTCCTGCACTACCTCATTCCACCACCAAGTCTCCTTATCTACTTTCCTTCCAGATGACACACCAAGTATTCTCCTACCTGTCTCCTTGATCAAATTAGCTGTAGTTGTCCAGTCATCTGTAAGCACTTCCTGACCACCCAAAGCCTGTTTCAACTCCTCCTTGAAGACAACCCGACACTCTTCCTTTTTCAAATTCCACCACTTTGTCTTCTGCTCTGCCTTTGCCTTCTTCACCTTCCTCACCATCAGCATCATCCTGCACACCACCATCTTATGCTGTTTGGCAACACTCTCACCTGCTACTACTTTGCAGTCACTGACTTCCTTTAAATTACATCGCCTGCACAAGATGTAGTCTACCTGTGTGCTCCTACCTCCACTTTTATAAGTCACCCTATGCTCCTCTCTCTTCTGGAAGAAAGTATTCACCATAGCCATTTCCATCCTTTTTGCAAAATCTACCAACATCTGTCCTTCTGCGTTCCTGTCCTGGATACCAAACCTACCCATCACTTTCTTGTCCCCTCTGTTTCCTGCACCAACATGTCCATTGAAGTCTGCCCCAATGATCACTCTTTCACCTCTGAGGGTACTCTGCATCACTTCATCTAACTCCCTCCAGAATCTCTCATTCTCTTCTCGCTCACATCCTGTCTGTGGGGCATAAGCACTAACAACATTGACCATCACACCTTCAATTTCTAACTTGAGACTCATCACTTTGTCTGACACTCTTTTCACTTCTAGAACATTCCTGGCAAACTCCTCCTTCAAGATGACTCCGACTCCATTTCTCTTCCCATCCACACCATGATAAAACAGCTTAAACCCTGCTCCTATGCTTCTAGCCTTGTTACCTTTCCACCTGGTCTCCTGAACACACAGTATGTCCACCTTCCTCCTCTGCATCGTGTCAGCCAGCTCTCTACCTTTTCCTGCCATAGTTCCAACGTTCAAAGTCCCTACTTTCAGTCCTAGACTCATGCCTTTCCTCTTCTCTCTCTGGCAACGGACACGCCTCCCGCCTCTCCTTCTTCGACGTCTTCGACCAACAGTAGTCCAATTTCCATCAGCACCCTGTTGGTTGACGGCACTGATGGCGGTCGTTGTTAACCCGTACCTCGACCGATCCGGTATGTCATTCTTTCTTGTGATTCGCATAGTTTATTTGACATTTGTTTTACGCCGGATGCCCTTCCTGACGCAACCCTCTGCATTTATCCGGGCTTGGGACCGGCGTGAGGGAGAGACACTGGTTTGTGCCCCCCCCTCACGGCTGCATTCTAGTATATAGAGCAGGGATCACCAACGTGGTGCCCGTGGGCACCAGGTAGCCCGCAAGGACACTATAAGTTGCCCGCGGACCTGTTCACTGCTAGTTTTAGGACAGGCCCACAGCTCCATAGCGCCACTCTCCATTGAGCTGCATCTAATTTTTTTGAATATATTTTAAATCAAATCAATATCTTCACATAGATAAATATCATTAATTATTAATGATAACATATAATTAAAGGTAAATTGAGCAAATTTGTAATTTCAGAGGTGTGTTTTGACCTGGTAGCCCTTCGCATTAATTGGTACCCAAGAAGTAGCTCTCGGTTTCAAAAAGGTCGGTGACCCCTGATATAGAGTATATGTGCCATATAAAGAACATAAGCAACAGGAAAGTTACAAAAGCATGTTATCCTTGCACAAACTTTACAAAAGGAGCTTGTGGGATATTACAAAATTTAAAAATGGAAAGCATTTCCCCTTTAAAGAATTTTATTGATATTCTTTGAAAAATATTTTAGAATTGTAAATGGTGACAGTGATTATTTTAGTAGTCTAGGCTTGAAACATTACTCCCATTAGTGTTTAGTTAGGAAAGTCTGAGGTTGATATTTGTGATTGTGCAGGAAAATCCACCCAGAACTTTCCAAATCCCTCCTAAACTTTCTCTACTTTTATCTCCTATTACTCATGCACAGGGTTACTCCCTTCCTTCTCCTTTAACCCAGAGCCATTTTACAAACCTATCACATCATTCAAGTCTATTTCTCTCTAATTGGGCTTTTAAAAATATTCTGCATTAATAGGAGTCTAAAGTATTCTAAAGTAAATGGACACATGTTACAGACCCTTACATCAACAGACTTAAGTGATTTCGTAGACTTTACCTTTTGTATTTATTAAGCAACAAACTATCCAACCATCTAATGTGACAAAATAGTGGTCACAGTTTGAAAGCTGTGATTGTACCAAATTTACAAGACAGACAGTTTCCGTTATGTACAATAAAGACTTCGGTATGCATATAAAAACGATGGGGAGTGTTACAGAGCGGCAATATCTGATTACTGGCACAAACAACATTATTTACTTTCTGACTTAAACATAAAGGTGTTTTGCGTCTGCATGAGTATCTGCTTCATATCACTTCCCACTTCTCTTCAATTTCTACATGACAGTTCTGATCCAAAACACTGCGGGGTCATTCCGTGTCAAATCATCCAAATTTCAAAAATCCTCGAGTGATGTCTCAGATTTTTTTTTGTTTGTTTGTTTTATTTTTTTTTCAAGTACTTTCATATGTCTGATGAACACATTAATTAATTTCTGAACCGTTTAATCCTTCAATTACATGGAGGCTAATGCCCATAGCAGTGCCTCTGATAAGCAGGATTATTGTGCATGTGTTTAAGTCCCAATAGTTTCACAGAAATAGAGTAGGCCGTTGACCATTTGCGGTTCAGCGCTCATGTTCTCGCATACTCTCAGATTGACGACAAACCCAGAAGTAACTGGCACATGATTTAAATTTAGCCAATGGCTGAGAGCTTTTCTTTCTCCCTCCTGCTGATTGGTTGCAGATGATGTGTACACCTTTTTTCTCCTTCGTGCACAAGTTATCAACGAGATTTCTTGAATTGCAAAGTAATTTTTTTGTGTGTTTTTAATGATTATTTAAGCCCTATGATGCCACTTAAACACCCCGCATCTTTTCTAGCTTCTGGTAAGGAGACTAAGCGCTTTATTTATTAATAAATATTATCACAGTTCAAAATTAAAAAGTTTTTACTTAATCAATACTACATTTTACGACATTATTATTATTCTTCCGTATTATCGGCAAGCCCGGAAGCTACTGGCATGTAATTCAAATGTGTTTCTCCCTCCTGCTGATTGGTTGCAGATGATGTGTACACCTCTGTTTTTTTTTTCTTTCACACACATGTCATCAACATGACTGCTTGAATTGTGAATTTATGTTTTTTAGTGTGTTTTTAATTATTATTTAAGCCCTATGATGTCACTGAAACCCCTTGCATCTTCTCTAACTTCTGGTAAGGAGCCTAAGCACTTTATTCATTAAATATTATCACAGTGCAAAATTAAAAAGTTTTTACTTAATCATTACTACATTTTACTGCATTATTACTGTATTAATGAGTAAGACTGTCTATAGAATGTGTTTAAGGAGCATATTTTAGCGCATGTAATATAACATAGGCCTTTAACACCGTGTGAATAACTCACGGATTTTCTTGATCCACGGGAAGGACCGGAAACAAAAATGGGGGCCTACTGTACATTTTTTTAAATATGTTACCATCAACCCCAATTTTATATCTACAAGTGAAATTTCATGGGTGGGTTTTTTTTTGCATTTTCAAAAGGCAATAACTTGGCACTAAATGCATGTAGAGCAAGGATCACCAATGTGGTGCCCATGGGCACCAGGTAGCCCGCAAGGACAATATAAGTTGCCCGCTGACCTGTTCACTGCTATTTTTAGAACAGGCCCATGGCTCTATAGCGCCACTCTCCATTGAGCTGCATCTAATTTTTTAAAATATATTTTTAAATCCAATCAATATCTTCACATAGATGAATTGTCTGTCTGTCTGTCTTCCTTTCGGCTTTTTCCCTTTTACTCGGGAGTCGCCACAGCAAATCATCTGATTCGCACGTTTGATTTGGCAGAGGTTTTTATGTCAGATGCCCTTCCTGTCACAACCCTTTTTAGCAAGGTACAGATACAAAATGACGACTTTTGCAGCCTACTCTTTACGAAAGTCAGCAATGGTTCTTTTACATGCCTCTCACCATAGACAACAATCCATAGACAATAGGGGGGCAGTGACAATCTTGTGGAGAGTGGGACTCGAACCCCCAGCCTTTGGATCAGCGATCCAGCACCCTACACCACTTGACCACCACTGCCCCCTATCGTCACATAGATGAATATCATTCATTATTAATAATAACATATAATTAAAGGTAAATTGAGAAAATTTGTAACTTCAGAGGTGTGTATTGACCTGGTAGCCCCCCACAAAACCAGGTTTGTGACCCCTGATGTAGAAAGACCTGAAATTTGGTCTGGACAATAATTGGACCACTACTGAGAGAATGTAGTTTCAATGATGACATCTTGTGCACATTTTAACTTTTATACTTTCATATATATGGCAGTTTGTTTATTTTAAATATATATTTTTTTAAGTACACACACCTCTAGAGAAGAATATACCAGGAGTAAAGGCTCATATTGTATTACAAGAGATTCATGTTATACCTCATCTGAAAACTCATCCTTCAAACCTTTGTTTGGTAATGTAAACTCAAAATTCATCTTCATCAGCAGGTGACTCATTTTGCCAAAACAGGTCACATTTATTAATGTACAGTGCAGATTAAAAATACAACTGAATGTCCATTAAATTTGATTATAGATTTCAAGATTATAGAACAAAATTATTTTTTCAACAATATTTATATTCCCTGATACAGAATAACATGCAGTTGTGCAAATTTCAGGTTCCTTCCCATTAATTCTCATAAATATTGTAGCACATGTATTTGTAAGAAATGGAAAAAAGGGAATCAAAATTGGGAAAATACAAACCAGATTCCAACAAAAGTTGGGATACTATACAAATTGTGAATAAAAACTGAATGAAATGATGATTTATTCTAAATAGAACATAGATGACAGGGTCAAAAGTTTAAACTGAGAAAATGTAGAATTTTAAGAGAAAATATGTTGATTTTAAATTTCATGATGTCAACAAATCTCAAAAAAAGTTGGGACAAGGCCATTTTCACCACGGTGGATTGTGTTCAACGACAAGGGTTTCTGGAAGCATTGCTGTGCCCATTCTGTGATTTCCCTTACAGTAGCATTCCTGTTTGTGGTGCAGTGCCGTTTAAGGGCCCGAAGATCACAAGCATCCAGTATGGTTTTTCGGCCTTAACCCTTATGCACAGATTGTTCCAGATTTTCTGAATGTTTCAATGATGTTATGCACTGTAGATGGTGATAACTTCAAACTCTTTGCAATTTTTCGCTGGGAAACACCTTTCTGAAATTGCTCCACTATCTTTCTGCACAACATTGGGGGAATTGGTGATCCTCTACCCATCTTCGCCTCTGAGGGACACTGCCACTCTGAGCAGCTCTTTCAACTTGCGTTCGGCCGTCTCTTATATAGAGAATTTTCTGAGTAGATCCTTCCGTAAGAGTGCTTTTTCATTGAGCAAATAAGTAAAAATAAAAGGACAGGACAAAGACTTTCTATTGAAACTTCATTTTCACTACAGATCTGTTTGGGTGGTGAAACCATCCTCTCTCTTCAGGTGATTACAGAAGAGATTTTATATATATATATATATATATATATATATATATATATATATATATATATTTATATATATATATATATATATATATATATATATATTTTATATATATATATATATATATATATATATATATATATATATAAAGCTGCTATTTCAATCATTGGCATGTCTCAGTGGTACGCCTGGTTTTATAATACAGTGTGTCAGTACGCAAATAACAAATTCTTTCATGAACATCTGCACACATCTAAATTGAAGAAATTTAATTAGTAGAGATTCTTAACATGGGTCCTGCTCCTATAGCACTGCAGATGTGAAAATAGCTAGGAATGCATCACTATCAGCTGGTTGTTTATATCTCATGCATTATCACTTCATTGCTTCACACAAACATCTCCTACCAGGTGGTAGAAATCTCAGACAAACTCACCTACCCTATTGATGAACTTTTACCGCTCCGACATAGAGAGCCTTCTAACCTACTGCTGTATAGTGTGGTTTAGTAGCTGTACTGCACAGGACAGGAAGTCCTTGCAGCAGGTGGTGAGGACGGCAGAGTGGGTAATTGGAACTACACTACCATTCCTCAGTGACATTTACTTCGACAGACTTCAAAGGAGAGCCGGTGGAATAATCAGAGACCTTACACACCCTGGACATGCTCTTTTCTCCCCTCTCCCCTCCAGAAAAAGGGAGAGGTCTCTAAAAACAAGAAAGAACTAACAGACTCAAGAACAGTTTTTTTCTCACAAGCTGTTAAACATGTAACCCACCACCACTACTACCACACACTGTCACTAAAGATCATTCACATCGTCTTTGTGAACCGTGCAATACTCATGTTTAAGTGCAATACTCATGTTTAGAGCCGGTATAGTACATCATAATATTTTAGCACCATGCACCTTATAATTAAAAGTCATACACCTCTGACATAATTGCTATGACCCTGTCTCACTTAAACCTGACAATCCCATGTTCTACCACTAGAGATCATCATTTTCTTCTCAATCAATCCCCTATTGTTACCATGGTTACAGTGTTACACTAATTAGTACTTGTTAGTATTCTGCATATACCTTATTATCAGTGCCACCCTAAAGCTACTGAGAAGTTTTGCTCCATGAGGACCACAATAACTTTGTCTGATTCCGAAAAGGCTTTATTTAGTGCTGTGCATTCGACCCTGGCCTGAAACTGTATTTTCTCCTGTTCTTTCTCCTACTTAATAAAATACATCTGTGTACTATATCTGACAGATTGAGGCTCGGTAAGGATGTGTTTTATATATATAAAATTTAATGAATATATATATAGTGAATGTATATATATAGTGGTTGTCCATCGGATCTGATAATGACATTTGCATTTTGCGGCTCATCGATGAATGCGAAGGTGACTCTGCAGTCCTAGCCTGGAGGCGCAGAGTCTTGAACAGTGGGGGCATTGGAAGTCTGTTCTAGTGATTACTGCTGATGCAGTTCTGTGCCGCTTTTCTCTGGCAGCAGTGAGCTTCTGGCACTGCGCTTCTTCAAAGTTGGCAGCTGCTTTGTGGATTGAGGCCCCAAATTCTGGTCTGTCCATAGCACACTGCTCCAGTTCCTTCGGCTTGACAAGACACCACTGGATGTTTGCTTTCACAGTGACTTTGTATCGCAGCTTTGGGCGGCCTTGGTTTCTATTGCCGAGCTGGACTTCACCGTACATCAGGCATCTTGGCATCCTGAACTCCTCCATTCGAATTATATGCCCCACCCATCGAAGTTGAGCCTTGATGAGCATGGACTCAATGCTGGTGGAGTTGGCACGCTCTAGGACTTCCAAGTTGGTGATGTGGTCCTGCCAGCTGATTCTGAGGATGGAACAAAGAGCTTGCATGTGGAAGTGCTCCAGCTTTTTGACATTTCTGTGATACAGTGTCCATGTTTCACAACTATACAGAAGGGACGGAAGTACCACAGCATTGTAGACCTTCAGTTTTGTTGACAGCCGGACACTGTGTTGGTTGAGCACTCGGGTGCGGAGTCTACCCAGCGCCTGGCTAGCCTTGTTGATCCTAGAAGTGATTTCTTTGTCCAGGGAGCCATCCCAGGAAACGGTGCTTCCAGGTACCTGAAATGTTCAACATTGGCAAGTGGTGTGTCATTGATGACAATGCTGGGTGCAGGAGGGTGGGTGTTTGGTGCAGGTTGGTGAAGCACTTCCGTCTTGCCAAGATTGACGGTCAGGCTGAACAGTTTGGAGGCCTCAGAGAAATGGTCCAGCATCATCTGCAGGTCAAATTCTGCGTAGGCCACAAGGGCGCAGTCATCAGCAAAGAGGACTTCTTGAGTTTGCAGGCACTTTGTCTTGGCAGTGAGATGACGCAGGTCGAATAGGGAGCCATCCAAATGGTAGCCAATATAGACCCCTTTCTCCAGGTCTCGCACGGCATGGGACAACATGCAGGTGAAGAACATGTTAAACAGGACTGGAGCTAGGACACAGCCCTGCTTCACACCGTTGCTGATTGTGAAGGCTTCCGACACATTCCTGCTGGAGAGGACCAGGCCAGTCATGCCGTAGTGGAAAAGCCTGATCATTGATACAAACTTTGGCGGATATCCAATACGTTCTAGGACTGTCCAGAGTGCCTCTCTATTGACTGTATCAAATGCCTTGGTCAAATCTATGAAGACAGAGAATAGGGGCATGTTTTGTTCAATGCACTTTTCCTGGAGTTGTCTCATGGCAAAGATCATATCAACAATACTTCTGCCAGGTCTGAAGCCGCACTGTGCCTCTGGGAGGTTTTGCTCTGATACTATGATAAGTCTGTTGAGCATGACTCTGTCTTTCATGCAACAGAGAGGAGGGAGATGCCCCTGTAGTTCCCACAGTTGGATTTGCTTCCCTTGTTCTTGTAGAGGGAAACAATCAGGGCATCACGGAAGTCATCAGGCATCACCTCCTCTTCCCAGATACTCAGCAGGACATCATGAATGGCTTCAAGGGCGTTGGGGCCTGCAGCTTTGTAGATCTCGGCAGGAATGCCATCTTTTCCCGACGCTCTGTTAACTCTTAAGTTGACCTGATGACCTCGTCAAAGTGTTCATAGAACTGCTCATTGTCTTCATCTGGATTGGTGAGCGTAAGAGCATATGCACTGATGACTGTGAGGTGTCTGGTCTTGCTGAGAGGAACGCACAATGTCATGAGACTTTCGCGAATTCCTACTGGCAGGGCTCGTACGTCCTTCAGCAGTGCTGTTCTAATGGAAAACCCAACACCATGTATCCTGTCCACAGCTTGCGACTTTCCTTTCCAGAAGGAGGTGTATCCACCTTCTTCTCTCAGGGATCCTTCATCGTCAAGATGCGTTTCGCTGACTGCCGCAATGTCTATCTGGTATCGCTGGAGCTCAACAAGTGCCGTTCAACAAGTGCCATTCTTCTCTCTGGTCTCAGCGTGCTGGCTCGATCCAGAAGCGTTTGGACATTCCAGGCTCCCAGAATGAGCCTCTGGAGTTTTTTCTTCTTTTGTATTGTTCGACTGCAGTGAGGATGAGTCTGTCAGCCGCGGAAAGCTGACCAGACGCTAGAAGGGCAAGCATTTGTCTGGGGCACCTTTTCTAGCCCCCTCCCTCATGTCAGGGTGGGCAGTGCTGTCCTAAAGAGGCTGCCCAGTCATCCACAGGTGCTGCCGAACTGTCCTGTTGCTCTTAGATTCAGGAACAGAGCGACCAATTACCCATGGACCGCCTACGTGCAGGTTTGTGACTACAATCACCAATGTTCGTCTTTACCTGTTGCTCCACCACGCGCCAATCGCCGCAGGATTTGAGGGGTGTATGCTGACAGGTCAGTAATAAGGCTTTATAGTGAGAAGACCATTACACAGGGGCAATCCCACTCTCATGGCCTGGGGAGTGTTGATCCAGTGGCACGGGAACCATTACAACGGAAGACTGCCAGGCTGCAGTGGATGACCAGGACTCCTATCGCTGCCACGTCCAGTTCTAGGCGCTCCACAACACTTGCTGCCACCGCCTTTACAACCGTTGGATCTCAGGTGATGATCTCTTCCGATTGTTCTGACGGGAGTCAGTCCTCGCATGCAGTAGGGCTGGCACAGCCCAAACCTAACTCACTGAGAGTTTCAGACCCATCAGCTACCTTCACCTGGTTCAGCCGACTTGCCAAAGCCGTTGTCTAGGGGGTGGCCACTGTTGCATGTGACAGCTTCGAGGAGCCACAGGTGAAAGCTGAGTGCCAGGTGAGGACCAGTGACAGGACCAGGGTCTGCCCTGAAAAGGGCATGGCGTGCCCCCTGCCAAAGGTACTGCCTCTTCCTGACACCCCAAACCCCCCCCCGGATGTGTGTAGATCCTAGCCAAACATGTAAAAGCGGCATAAGTCACATACATGTTATTTCTTTTTCATCATCGGTTCATTTTCTGTAACCGCTTAATCCTAATTAGGGTGGCGGGGAGGCCATATTATATATATAGATTATATATATAAAATTAAATTTTTTTAACTCCTACTCAAAACCTCAGAAAAGGACTCAAACAACAGCAGAAGGCGATTTAGTGTTAGATGCTGGGATTGTGTGATTGGTTTAGTTCTGTTCAGATTTTCTCATGATTTTTGGAACTGCACGGCTACTATTTTATAGACAGTTATTCAGAGTTTAATACGCAGGCGGAAGGAAGCTACCCTTTCTTTGACCAGGGAGCACTCCAACGTTTGGGCAACAAGGATGCCCACACCAGATCGCCCCCTCCCCCCAAGAGCAAACATGTTAAATGTATTTGTAAAAGACTGCTTATCTAGGGTGTATTTTATAGCTTCAGTCACTTTAGATTTAGCTTCAAAAACTTTTAGGATTCCATAGTCACCTCCTTTCTCTATGTAAAAAAATTAAGTAAAAAATTAAAAAAACTTTTGCGTCATTAAGGTTTTCAAAAACCTTTGATAATAAACAGGGATTCTTATTTATCTGGCCTAAAATACCTTTTTAATGTGTTTTCTCATTTTATTTCTGAATAATTTTCTCCAGTACACTTTGATCACCCTCTACTGTTATTTCTGGGCAACTCCAGGGTCCTTTTTTTTTTTTTTTTTAACAATAAATCTAGTAGAGCAGTGGTGGTCTAATGATATAGGGCGGTGGATCGCTGATCCAAAGTTTGGGGGTTTGAGTCCCACTCTCCACAAGGTTGTTACTGCCCCCCACCCCAGTGCAGCTAACTAGGTTATCAAAGGCCAGCCATGTCTCTCACTGTCTATGGTGTGAGGTGTAAAAGAACCATTGCTGACTTTGGACAAGAGTAGGCTGCAAAGCCATCAGTGTGTTTCTGCCTTGCGATGGCCTGGTGAGCTGTCCAGGGTGTACTCTGCCCTCGCCCGGAGTCGGCTGGGATGGGTGCCATCCTCCTCGCCACCCTAATTAGGATTAAGTGGTTACAGAAAATGAACTGATGAATAACTCTTGTCAAGAGCACACCAAGTATAAAATACTATAATAGTCAATTACAATGATCAAAATACATAATGTATAAATATGTACTGAACATAATTTAAACTGGGTGAGTAGTTTATGAATGAGGTAAGAGATAGCTTAAGTGACAGTCAAGAGGTGTTATTAAGTCATCACCCGCAAAAGAAGAAAAAGTACCACATGCTGAACCTTAATCACTGCAGCTGTCCCTATAAATCTTCTAACCAAAGCACAGTGCTGTGCACAAGCATGAGTAGGAGGAGTTAAAAAAGCTGACAGACAGTTGGATGAGGTGAAATAAGGACAGGCTGTGAGGTTTTTAGAGCAGCCTGGCTTCTTCCTGGATGTGACACGTTGCCACGTTTGCAGCTGCAACCGTGGCAGTGCAGAGACATCAGTCACCTGTGTGTGCTTATTAGAAATAACCATTCAAATTTGGGGATATTCTGAAGAATTTTTTATTTTTATTCAGCAGCCATTTTCAGATTAAATAAATTATAAAAGTGTGCTTTTTTCAGGGTTAATGAATTTGCATACCACTAAAGCAAGAATAGCACTTGTGCCATCCAGTGAAAACATATTTCCATAACCACAAGGTGGTTGTGCAAAAGGTTTGGTGCACTGGAGAAGAAGAACAACAACAGTACTCACCAATATACACCAGCATTTCCTGACTCTAGGTAAATGCCTACAGGTGGTATAATTCAACATTTTATTTCTAAAAATAATGTGAATGTGAAAGCAGTTGTGGCCTGATGGTAAAGGTGCTGAATCACTGATCCTAAGGTTGGGGGTTCAAGCCCCACTCTCCATGGGTTGTCACTGTCATACCCCCCAGTGCAGTTAACTGGGTTATCAAAGGCCGACCATGTCTCTCACTGTCTCTGGTGTGAGGCATGTAAAAGAACCATTACTGATTTTTGACAAGAGTATCTGCAAAGCCATCAGCGTGTTTCCGCCCTGCTTAACCTGCCGCCTGGTGAGCTTGCAGGCTGTACTCTGCCCTTGCCTGGAGTCGGCTGGGATGGGCGCCAGCCTCCCCACAATCCTAAGTAGGATTAAGCTGTTACAGAAAATGAAATAAAATGCAATTTAAATGTGGTGTGCAATATGACCTTCAATATTTCATATCTGTCACATTATACAACATCACAAAGCAATCTTACAAAAACATACAGCTGTTTGGAAAATTTCTCACCTCTGGCCAGAATGTTAAAATAAGACGTTCTTAACCAACACAACAATGACAGTCAATGAACTCAGTTAGTCTTAAAGTATAAATGCAAACCACACTATACATATATGTCAGGTGTTGTTGGCAAGTGTGAATTGGAAATGGGTGGAGAACTTTGAGTTCCTGTGGCTGATGTATTTTTTTTCTTATTTCCTGTCTATCTGGCTCAAACCAAAACCAGTGTGTTTTGTTCATTTTGTCTTGTGAAAAATAAAGCCAAAACTCTTATCAAGTTACCATCAAAGGTATCTCTGCAGTTTTTCCAATATTTATACAATAACAAATACACATTTGTCCATATGCAGTGGTGCTGTGTCTCAGACAGGATATCCACTTACACCATTTCTGCATGTTTGATGCTCCCTGAAGCACCACATAATAGAGAGAAACAGACCAGGCTAAACAATATCTCCAAATCAAAATCTAATACTGATTCTGCTACTTTTTTCGAACACTGCAGACTCTCATATAGACAGAAACATATTTCGATAAAGAATCAACTGCACTAGCCTGTACAGTAGAATGCATGGAAGTATTGGTAGTACATTTTGTTCTGTTCTGCTCTCTCACAAACAGACATGCTGATTTCAAGAAAGGCACAATAAATACCATTATATTATTAAAATGAGTGGCATAAATTGGTAAACCGCACTCATTCATTAATTCATTCATTCATTCATTTACTGAACCACTTAATCCTACTAGAGTTGCAGAGAGGCTGGGTCCAATCTTAACCAACAGTGGGTGAAAGTGGGGTGGGGTGCCCTTGAAGAGTCCGTAAAATGAACAAACACACTCAATCATACTTCTACTAGCAATTTGGAACAGACAGCTTAATGCGTTGGATTGTGGGAGGAAACTGAAGTACCCAGATTAAATCCATGCGAGCACCACTGTGTCCTCCTTGTAAGGCACAATGATGTTAAAAAGTACTGAATACAAATGAGTTTGGTCACTGACACTAAATCCCAATGCTAAAAATATTAATACCTAACCAAAGCATGTGGAAATTATTCTGTCTTATTCATTTATTCATTCATTCATTCATCTTCGTCCTCTTCATCCGGGGTCGGGTTGCGGGGGCAGCAGCCTAAGCAATGAGGCCCGACGTCCCTTATTACTCTCTTATTATTAACTTTATTATGAATGGTGGTTTTGATGCAACATGAAACCATTTTGAAGGTAAACATGGGCAATGTAAGGTTCTGGGAAAACTCATAGTAATCTGTCGCTACCTGTCCTTGTTTCTGTGGGTGTACCCTCGAGTGCACCTTCCGCACCCATCTTTTACCTTAAAGAGTGCATGTATTGTACCTTGAAAACAAATTACGGTTTATTTTATTTAGTTTATGATGCTGAACTCATTCATTCGTTTTCTGAACCGCTTAATCCTGATTAGGGTCACAGGGAGGCTGGCGCCCATCTCAGCCTACTGATACATGTATATCCTGGACAGCTCTCCAGGCCACCGCAGAGCCAACACTCACACAAAGATTCATACTCACATGCCTATAACAACCAATTAATGTACTGTGCATGTCTTTGAACTGTAGGAAGAAACCAGAGAACCTGGAGGAAACCCACACAAGCACAGGGAGAACATGCAAACTTCACGCAGATACGCCCGAGCTGGGACTCGAACCCAGGACCTTCTTGCTATGTGGCAGACATGCTAATCACTTCACCACTGTGCCAACCAAGCTTAAGTTATTATAGCATAATATTGCCAATGGTGTTGGTGTGGGGAGTCAGAGCAAGGTGGGTGTAAGAGTGTCTCATAAATAAACTTAAGGGATGTACTTCCTCTGTTAGATCAACACCAATGAACTTGACTGATGGTGCACCAGCTATTCCTTGGTGCACAATAAAGTATATTTCTTTTCTCTTTTTTTTATGTTGCCTTTAAAATACTGTGCAATAGTGCAGAAAGTGTCAAGCTCCTAACACCACGTTGCATCTGTACGATGGTTCAAAATTACTGGGATTTTACTCCTTTATTTTCAAAATATTTGTAAATTATTGTGCATTATATTGTTCCAAGCACTTTCATAATTGATGGTTTCGAATCATTGTGAAATGTTGCGACTCAAAAAATACCGCAATTTACCGTAAATGTCGGTCTCCATCCTCCAGATTTATTTCCCGTGGAATGTATCGTTAGTTCTCCGGTTGTTTAGTTGCCCGCGTTCTGTACGTCGGCTCCTGTACCGCGCTGCTCACCCACCGCCTCCATCCCACCCGCTACCACGTGGTCGCACGCATCCACTCAGCCCGCTGCCTGCACACGTGCGCCACTTACAGTAGGAAACGACGCCACATGCCGAGTCCTGTGAGGTTCCCTCTGGGATTAATTAAATCTATCAAATTCCTATCTTTGAAATGTGTCCTAAAAGGTACCACGAGGCTTGGGTCGTGATGTATGAACAGCTCGTGAATTTTGTAATTTGAAAAATAATTAGTGCGCCGTATCACACATGATTTTTTTTTTAATCACTGGTGTGTATTTAGATCAGATTTGGATTATCCAGCAGAGGGCGCATTCATACTAATATAATGCATAGCTAAATATTTTTATGAATGGCTAAATATCTGTAAATGTGTCAGATGTTGATGAAGCCAGGATTCCATTTTGAAGATACCTGTCCTAGAAAAGCCATTTTTGGACGAAAAAAAAATGCAAATGGCATCAGGCTAACAATCAGCCTTGACACTTCTTGTTTATGCCACCAGGTGTCAGTCCGCACCCAACTTTGGTTGATATGTGAGCCGACTCACGCACTCACCATTCATTCATTCATTTTCACAACCGCATAATCCTAATTAGGGTCACGGACAAGCTGGTGCCCCATCTCAACCAACTCTGGTCGAGGGCATAACACACCCTGGACAGCTCGGCAGGCAGAAACATGCTGACAGCTCTTTTCAAAAGTCAGCAATGGTTCTTTTACATGCCTCACACAATAGACGGTGAAAAAAAAGAGACATGGCCGGCCTTTGCTAGCTTTGCTAGTTAGCTGCACTGTGGGGACAGCAGTGAGGCTTGAACCCCCAACATTAGGATCTAATCCAGCACTTTACCACCACTGCCCTGCACTCACTAAATAATCCTATTAGGGTTGCAGAGATTGCAGGGAGACTTGATGAGCCTGTCTCAGATGACTCCAGGTGAAATCCAGGTCTGCCCTGAATAACCAGATAGCTAACCAAACTATCGCAGGGCCAATGCATAGTCATTCATGTCCACACACACTTCTAATGGAAATTTGGAACAACCAGTTATTTTGACATGCATGTATTTATGTTGTGGGAGGAAACCCAAGTACTCAGAGGAAACCCATTCAAATATGAGGTGAACATGCAAACTCCACACAGAAATGCCTGAGCCCACGAATAAAACCCAGGAATTTCTTGCTGAGAGGCAAACATGCTATTCCACCCTGCTGCCCTTGACTCAAACAGTATATTGAAATTTGGATGGGAAAGAAAAGAATTCCCAAGCATGAAGATGGAACAAGCATCATGCTTAACCACAGGAAGGTTTCATAGTATGATCTTACTGTTTAGTGTAGAAAACAATGCACATGTCCAATTAATAAAATTAAACTACACACTCATTCATTTGCACAACCACTTAATCCTAATATGGTTGCAGGGAGGCTGGAGCCTAACTCGTCCAACACTGGACAAAGGCACCCTGTACAGAGTGTCTCAGGACTAGCTAGTTGGCCTAATGTACATGTGTTTGGACTGTTTGCAGAAACTGGATTTATCTGCGGAAACCCACATAAGCACAGGGAAACTCCATACACGAATCAAACCAAGGGCCTTCGTACTGTGAGGCCAATGTTCTGACCACTACGTCATGGGGAAATTGAGGTACTGAACAGATTTTATCTACAATGAACCAAAAGTATGTTTTTTCTCATACAAATTAAATTGTAGTATTTGATTTGTGGTACAACAGTACAGTATTGTATGGTTTATTATAATACCCTTGCTAAAAGTTAATACATAAGTTGCACATATGAATATTTTATTGTTCTGCCTTTAGCCTAACTTACAGCACATAATCATTATGGCAGGAAAAGTGTCCAAGACGGTGATGAGGCCAGCGATGTTGTATGGTTTAGAAACAGTGGCCCTGGGGAAAAGACAGGAGGCTGAGCTGGAGGTAGCAGAGATGAAAATGTTGAGGTTCTCTTTGGGAGTAACGAGGATGGATAGGATCAGGACTGAGTATATCAGAGGGACAGTCCATGTTAGAGGTTTTGGAGACAAAGTCAGAGAGGCTAGATTGAGATGGTTTGGACATGTACAGAGGGATAGTGACTATATTGGTAGTAGGATGCTGAGGTTGGAACTACCAGACAGAAGGCCTAGAGGAAGACCAAAGAGAAGATTTATGGATGTGGTGAAGGAGGACATGAAGGTATTTGGAATAAGAGTAGAAGATACAGAGGATTGGGTGAGATGGAGGCGGATGGTTTGCTGTGGTGACCCATGAAGGGAAAATCCGAAAGGAAAAGAAGAAGAAGAAGAAGGATCATTATGTCATTGTTTAAAAAAAAAAAAACTTAAACAACAGAATATTGAAAAATTGACACACTCCATAAAGTTTTCTCCGACACATCACAAAAACCTTTGATAGGATTTAGGTCAGGACTATGGGGTGCCAATACATATGTGAAAATGAGTCCTCATGCTCCCTGAACCACACTTTCATTATTTGTGTCTCCGTTTGAAATCTGTGCCATCAGGGAAGGAAAAACTCCATTGATGTGACAATCTGCACGTTCAGTACGTTCAGCTCATCAGCTGCTTCATTTTATTTCCACATTAATGTTGCTGAGCCTTGACCTGATCAATTGGAGCAACAATGCCATGGAGATTGCATGCTGTGGTCAACACTAACTTCATGAAAATATGACAATGTGTTTTCTGTCTGGGCAGGGTAGTACTCTAAAGCCAAGTATAGATATACTGTAGTATAAAATAAATTATCATTACGTGCAGTTATAATCTTCTCTATTTTTGGCACTCAGTGTGGTGGAATTAACTTTCATTGCCTGTCCAGACAGCCGAGTCACTAAATATCCTCAGACTGAGCAACTACCTCCTCATAAAGCACTTTCACTGAACAAAAATGTAACAAGATAAAATCCTCATACACATGTTTTTCTTGTATGCAAACGCCTTTCTAACAGGTTTCAACTTGATAACATTCCTAGACCTTGAGAATATGTTTTTGATGGAAACTATAGCACTTGTGGCAGTGGTGGCTCAGTGCTAAATGATCTGGGTTACAGGTCTGAAGATCAGGGGATCATCACTATGGTGCCACTGTTGAGTCTTCGAGCAACCCTCAGCTGGATAAAAATTACAAATATAAGGAACTCTGAGGGGGCAGTGGTGGCCCGGTGGTAAGGTGCTGGATTACTGATCCCAAGGTTGGGGGTTCAAGTTCCACTATCAACGGGATTTCACTGCTGTTCCACTCAGTGCTGATAATTGGGATATCAAAGACCGGTCATGTCTCTCACTGTCTGTGGTGAGAGGCATGTAAAAGAACCACTGCTAACTTTCATCAAGGGTAGCTGCATAGCCATTAGCGTGTTTCTGCCCTGCAATGACCTAGCGACCATTCCAGGGTGTACTCTGTCCTCACCCAGAGTTGGCTGAGATGGGTGCCAGCTTGTCCGTGACCTGAATTAGGATTAAGTGGTGCAGAAAATGTAAAGCTACTCTGATGAGGGTGTCTGCCAAATGCTGTAAATGTGCCAAAAGTACTTTTGGATTCTTTTCGATTTGCACTAATAAATGCTTTAAATCTATATGTAGCATGAGCACACTGCATTGGTGTCACTGGTGTCATATAATACAGTATTTACAAATATCTGTATGTAAATGAAAATACACTTTTTTGCGGCCACGTCAAAAGGTAGTACGACAAAAAAAAAAAAAAGCCCATGATTTCAAATTGACTTGGGACAGCCATACATTGCTCTGTGTGAATTTCCTCATTAATTTTATTATTATTTTTCTAAATAACACAGTTATTTAAAAGTGCTGAAAGTGATTTATTTAACTTTGTTTACAATAATCACACAAGGAAAAGATAATCAGATGGAGGGAGACTCTTCTCTTTAACACTATTTCCAGTCTTTTTTCTTCTTCTTTTCCTTTCGGTTGTTCCCTTCAGGGGTCGCCACAGGAAATCATCTGCCTGAATCTCACCCTATCCTCTGCATCTTCTTCTCTTACTCCAACTACCTTCATGTCCTCCTTAACCACATCCATAAATCTCCTCTTTGGTCTTCCTCTGGGCCTTCTGCCTGGCAGTTCCAACTTCAGCATCCTACCACCAATATACTCACTATCCCTCCTCTGTACATGTCCAAACCATCTCAATCTAGCCTCTCTGACTTTGTCTCCAAAACGTCTTACATATGCTGTCCCTCAATGTATTCATGCCTGATCCTATCCAGCCTCGTTACTCCCAAAGAGAACCTCAACATTTTCATCTCTGCTACCTCCAGCTCTGCCTCCTCTCTTTTCCTCAGCACCACTGTTTCTAAACAATACAACATCGCTGGCCTCATTACCATCGTGCACACTTTTCCTTTCATTCTTGCCGATACCTTCCTATCACACATCACACCGGATGTATTTTGGCCTATATGGCCCCCAGCTGGGCGCCATATCTCTGTGCTGACTGGGCCTACTATAGATTGAAGACTCACTCACAGGGTGTTATGTGCGGAACATGCTTCATGTCAATAATAAATTATAGGCCCATACTATAGACCTGCCCGTAATACTGTTATTTGGCCTGCTAATTTACTGGTAGGCCTAATATTTAATGGTAGATTGTGCATGCTGCCCGGCATGCTGTTTAGGATTTAACCAGTGACTTGAATTTTATCATGACAGGGCTCGCTTAAAATAAATGCAGCAAAAAGTGTATTCCATTCAAACCATTCTACGGAATAAATACATATAATGTGATATAAAAAAAAAAACTCACCAATTTCGTCTCCAAATCACTTTGAAAATGGCTCCGTATAGGTCACATGCTTTCACGAGATTTACGGTAGCCCACAAGGGGCCCAGCAGTAATCCACTTTGAAACCCATGCTGAGCCCGTGCCCAGATCCACCCATCTGGCCCGGCTTTTACCCACGTGGGCCCCACAAGGGTGTGCTGGCTGGGCTGTCATATGCTTTCTCCAGATCCACAAAGGAACAATGCAGCTCTCTTTGACCTTCTCTGTACTTCTCCGTCAACATCCTTGAAGCAAACAGTGCATCTGTGATGCTCTTTCTTGGTACGAAACCAAACTGTTGTTCACAAATGCTAACCTCTGCACTTAGTCTAGCTTCCACTATTCTTTCCCTTAACTTGATCAACTTTATCCTGCTGTAGTTGCCACAACTCTGCATGTCTCTCTTGTTCTTAAAAATGGGCACCAGCACACTTTGCCTCTATTCCTCCGGCATCCTCTCACTCTCTAATACCTTGTTGATTGTTCTTGTCAGAATGTCCACTGCTACCTCTCCTAGACACTTACATATCTCCACAGGTATGTCATCAGTCCTTTCCACTCTTCATCCTCTTCAATGCCCGCCTCACTTCACCCTTACTAATCTTTGCTACTTCCTGGTCCTCAACGATCACCTCTTCTATTATTTTTTTCTCTCAGTTTCCTCATTCATCAGCTCTTCAAAGTACTCTTTCTGTCTTCCCAGCACACTTCCATCATCAGTCAATACATTTCCCTCTTTGTCCTTAATCACTCTAACTTGCTGCACGTCCTTCCCATCTCTATCTCTCTGTTGTGCCAACCTGTATAAATCATTTTCTCCCTCTTTACCATCCAACTTAGCATAGAAGTCATCATATGCCCTCTGTTTGGCCTTTGACACCGCTACCTTCGCCTTACGCTGTGTCTCCCTGTACTCCTGTTTACTCTCTTCAGTCCTCTCAATGTCCATCTTCTTCTTAGCCAACCTCTTCCTTTGTACTCATAACACTGTTTACAGTACGATCTGGGAAATGTTGCAGAATCATTACAGTAAAATCATATAAACACTTCTTAGATAAAGTAAATTATAAATCCAGGCCAAAACATCAGAAAAGAAGAATACTGATGAAGCGAGAGAGTGAACATATAAAAAGGAAGGAAGTTGATGTCTGAAATACCATTGAAATATTCCAACCTCTCTCTCTCTCTCTCTCTCTCTCTCTCTCTCTCTCTTTCTCTCGCTCTCTCTTTATCACTTGATATCTCTCTCTCTCTCTCTCTCTCTCTCTCTCTCTCTCTCTTTCTCTCGCTCTCTCTTTATCACTTGATATCTCTCTCTCTCTCTCTCTCTCTCTCTCTCTCTCTCTCTCTCTCTCTCTCTCAGCCTACCAAAGAACAGATTTTGAATTTTTGTGCTTCTGCTCATGTCACAGTGGAAATAATGAGACTGGGCCAGTCTAGTTGGCAAGCTTCAGAGCAGTAAGAGTGTATTTTTTTTACCATTCCTGTGAGTGGGAAATCGTACCATAAAATGAATTTCAGTTGGTTTTTAACTGTCAGGCCACATTCCTCCGTTATGTGATAGTTGATACTATTACCAATCCCATACCTTTGGAGTGCTTTTGTGCATTTAAAAGGAACTTGATCTTTAACAGAAAATTTTCAACTCATGTTAATAGTGAAATAGTTTACAATAGAATTTTTTGCATTTGCATTTTGTTTATTGTATTATTGAAATAATATGTCCATCAGAATAATTATTAATTACCCTATATTATGGATAATTCCCCTAATTATTTCAATTATAGCATATTTACAGTCATTAGTCTGGGTTTTTACACCTGAGCCTCACGGCTCATCAGGCCGGTGCTTATCCTCGGTTTCCATAGCGTGAAGCGACCAGGAGTTCAACTCCCCCTGGATGGGACACTAGTCCATTGCAGGTTACCTTCCCAGTATATTTTTACTGGTACCCATTTATACTGCTGGGTGAACAGAAGCACACTTGTGGTTGAGACCTTGCCTGGGGGTCTTAGCACAGTGAGGGTCTCAGTGGGATTTGAACTCACAACCTCCCGATCATGAGCGCAGCACCCTAACCACTACACCACCGGCCCCACCACTATGCCACCGGCCCCACAGTCATTAGTACTATCCTGTATTATTAGACTGGACTTTATTATCCCACAAGGAATTTTAATAAAGTGTGAAGTGTAATAATTTGTGTATTAATGGAGTTCTTTTATTATTGTTACTATTTTTATTCTCTGTCACAGTTTTTTTAATTTAAGACTTAGTGCATTCCAGACAACAGTTTAATCGGCAATTTCCATGACTTTTTAAAGTTCAATGTGTTTATGTTTGGTTTAATATTCTTCTTGTAACCTTTTCTCTAATAACAATTCAGAATTAAAAATAAACAAAAAAGGTCCAAATGCTTCCACTGAACAGGTGATATGAAATGATTTCATAATATGCCAATACAGAACAAGCTTGCCAATTTTGAAAGCACCAGCTTCAGCGTGCGACAAGTAAATGAATAGAAACCTAATACAGTGTACAGTTTTGCCTCTGTGACCATGAAAAGTTGGTCAAGGTCACTAACACACAAACTCACCCCTGCATTCATATTAGTGAGTAAGCATGCCAAGTTTGAAAGCCCCAGCCTCAACATGTGGCCAGAAACTAAAGTGTGATGGTCAGATGGACAGATGGAACCCGTTCTTATAGCTCTCAAGGGACGGGAGCTAATCTTTCAGTTTTAGATTGTGGATTAGTTTGGGTGGCACAGTGGTGCAGTGGGTAACACTGATGTGTCAACACACACACATATCTATCTGTCTATCTATATATACAGTATATTAAAAAAAAAAAAAATATATATATATATATATATATATATCTTCTTTTCCTTTCGGCTGTTCCCTTCAGGGGTCGCCACAGCAAACCATCCGCCTCCATCTCACCCTATCCTCTGCGTCTTCTTCTCTTACTCCAATGACCTTCATGTCCTTCTTCACCACATCCATAAATCACTTTTTTGGTCTTCTTCTCGGCCTTCTGCCTGGTAGTTCCAACCTCAGCATCCTACTGCCAATATACTCACTATCCCTCCTCTGTACATGTCCAAACCATCTCAATCTAGCCTCTCTGACTTTGTCTCCAAAGCATCTTACATGGGCTGTCCCTCAGATGTACTCATTTCTAATCCTATCCATCCTCGTTGCTCCCAGAGAGAATATATATATATATATATATATATATATAGATATATCTGTCTTCCTTTCGGCTTTTTCCCTTTTTTTTTTTTACTCGGGAGTCGCCACAGCGAATCATCTGATTCGCACGTTTGATTTGGCAGAGATTTTTACGTCGGATGCCCTTCCTGTCACAACCCTTTTTTTTTTTTTAGCAAGGGACAGAAACACGCTGACGACTTTACAGCCTACTCTTTACGAAAGTCAGCAATGGTTATTTTACATGCCGCACACCATAGACAGTGAGAGACATGGCCCACCTTTGATAACCCAGTTAGCTGCACTGGGGGGGACAGTGACAACCTTGTGGAGAGTGGGACTTGAACCCCCAACCTTTGGATCAGCGATCCAGCGCCCTATACCACTAGACCATCACTGCCCCATATATATACCGGTATATATATATATATATGGGGCAGTGGTGGTATATATATATATATATATTTTTTTTTTTGCACCTTATCTGGTTTCTTTCTTTTATCTAACACATGATGGCATGAAGATTTCAAAATTTGTCCCAGGCATACATGTGTGTATGAATGATGTCATCATCATCATCATCATCTTCTTCCACTTAGTCCGGGGTCGGGTCGCGGGGGCAGCAACCTTAGCAAAGAGGTCCAGACATCCCTCTCCCGAGCCACTTCCTCCAACTCTCCCGGGGGGACACCGAGGCGGTCCCAGACAAGCCGAGAGACATAGTCCCTCCAGCGTGTTCTAGGTCGACCCCGGGGTCTCTTCCCGGTTGGACATGCCCGAAACACCACACCAGGGAGGCGTCCGGGGGGCATTCTGACCAGATGCCCGAGCCACCTCAACTGGCCCCTCTCAATGCGGAGGAGCAGCGGATCTACTCCGAGCTCTCCCCGGATGGCGGAGCTTCTCACACTATCTCTAAGGGAGAACCCCGCCACCCGGCGAAGAAAGCTCATTTCAGCCGCTTGTATCCGTGATCTTGTTCTTTCGGTCATTACCCAAAGCTCGTGACCATAGGTGAGGGTTGGAACGTAGATCGACTGGTAAATTGAGAGCTTCGCCTTGCGGCTCAGCTCCTGTTTCTCCTCGACGGACCGGTACAGGCACCGCTTAACAGCAGAGGCTGCAGCGATCCGTCTGTCGATCTCTCGCTCCATCCTTCCCTCACTCGTAAACAAGACCCCAAGATACTTAAACTCCTCCACTTGGGGCAGGACCTCATCCCGGACCCAGAGGGTGCATTCCACCATTGTCCGACTGAGAACCATGGCCTCGGACTTGGAGGTACTGATCTTCATCCCGGCTGCTTCGCACTCAGCTGCGAATCGCTCCAATGAGAGCTGGAGGGCCCGACTTGATGAAGCCAAAGGACAACATCATCCGCAAAAGCAGAGATGATATCCGATGGCCACCGAACCAGAACCCCTCATCGCCTCGACTGCGCTTAGAAATTCTGTCCATAAAAATTATGAACAGAATCGGTGACAAAGGACAGCCTTGGCGGACTCCAACTCCCACCGGAAACGAATCCGAGCTGCTGTTACCAATACGGACCAAACTCTGGCTCGGTGATACAGCGACCGAATAGCTCGTAGCAACGGATCCGAACGCCGTACTCTCGGAGCACGCCCCACAAGATCTTTCGAGGACACGGTCGAAAGCCTTCTCCAAATCCACAAAGCACATGTGGACAGATTGGGCAAACTCCCATGCCCCTCCAGAATCCTGTGGAGCGTATAGAGTTGGTCAAGAGTGCTGCGGCCAGGACGAAAACCACATTGTTCCTCCTGAATCCGAGGTTCGACTATCGGTCGGATCCTCCTCTCTAGTACCCCTGCATAGACTTTACCAGGTAGGCTGAGGAGTGTAATTCCCCGATAATTGGAACACACCCTCCGATCCCCCTTCTTAAAAATTGGGACCACCACCCCAGTTTGCCAATCCAGAGGTACAGCCCCCGATGACCACGCGATGTTGCAGAGACGTGTCAACCAAGACAGTCCTACAACATTCAGAGTCCTGAGGTATTCCGGGCGGATCTCGTCCAACCCCGGAGCTCGACCACCGAGGAGCTTTTTGACAACCTCAGTGACCTCCACTCCAGTGATGGGCGGACCCTCACCCGAACCCCCAGGGTCTTCCTCTTCCACGGAGGGCGTGTTGGTGGGATTGAGAAGGTCCTCAAAGTATTCCCTCCACCTCTCAACAACATCCCCAGTCAAGGTAAGCAGCTCCCCACCTCCACCGTAAACAGTGTTTGTGAAGAACTGCTTCCCCCTCCTGAGGCGTCGGATGGTGGCCCAGAACCTTATTGAGGCCAACCGATAATCACCCTCCAGGCCCACACCAAACTCCTCCCACGCCCGAGATTTTGCATCTGCGACAGCCTCGGCTGCAGCACGCTTGGCCTGCCGGGTACCCGTTTGCTGCCTCAGGAGTCCCACAGGCTAATAAAACCCGATAGGCCTCCTTCTTCAGTTGGACGGCCCCTTCACCGCAGGTGTCCACCACCGGTTCGGGATTTCCGCCACGACAAGCACCGACGACCTTACGGCCACAGCTATGGGCTGCCGCCTCAGCAATGGAGGCACGAAACATGGCCCATTCAGATTCCATGTCCCCCGCCTCCTCCGGAACGTGGTTGTAGCTCTGCCGGAGGTGGGAGTTAAAGGCCTCTCGGACAGGGGGCTCCGCCAAACGTTCCCAGCAGACCCTGATTACACGCTTGGGCCTGCCAGGTCTGGAAGGCAACCTCCCCCACCACCGAAGCCAACTCACCACCAGGTAGTGATCGGTAGACAGCTCAGCTCCTCTCTTCACCCGAGTGTCCAGAACATATGGTCGCAAGTCCGATGACACGACTACAAAGTCAATCATCGAACTGCGACCTAGGGTGTCCTGGTGCCAAGTGCACTTATGGACACCCTTATGTTCGAACATGGTGTTCGTGATAGACAAACTATGACGAGCACAGAAGTCCAACAACGACACACCATTCGGATTCAGACTGGAGAGGCCGTACCTACCGATCACACCCTTCCAGGTCACACTATTGTTGCCCACATGGGCGTTGAAGTCTCCCAAGACAACGAGCGAGTCTCCCGAGGGAGCGTTCTCCAACACCCCCCCCAAAGACTCCAAAAAGGGTGGGTACTCTGAACTGTCATTTGGTGCATAAGCACAAATAACAGTCAGGACCCGCCTCCCCACCCGAAGACGGAGGGAAGCTACCCTTTCGTCAACCGGGGAGAACCCCAACATTTGGGCACCGAGACGGGGGGCAACAAGAATACCCACACCGGCTCGCCGCCTCTCCCCATGAGCAACTCCAGAATAGAAGAAGGTCCAGCCTCTTTCGAGATGGATGGTTCCAGAGCCCAAGCTATGCGTTGAGGTGAGCCCGACTATATCTAGTCGGTATCTCTCCACCTCACACACCAAATCAGGCTCCTTTCCCGCCAGAGAGGTGACATTCCATGTCCCGAAGGTCAGAGTAAGCAGCCGAGGATCAGTCCGACAGAACCCATGCCTTCGGCTGCCACCCAACTCACACTGCACCCGACCCCTAAAACTCCTCCCACGGGTGGTGGGTCCATGGGAGGGCGGACCCATGTCTCGTTTTCGGGCTGGGCCCGGCCAGGCTCCATGGGCATAAGCCCGACCACCAGGCGCCGCCTTGAGCCCCTCCTGGGCCTGGCTCCAGGAGGGAACCTCGGTGACCCGCGTCCGGGCAAGGGAGACTGATTCCTGTGTTGTTTTCTCATGTCTTAGGGGTCTGTTTTGAATCGCACTTTGTCTGGACCTTCACCCCGGACCCGTTTGCCTTGGGTGACCCTACCAGGGGCATTTGCCCCCGACAACATAGCTCCTAGGATCATTAGGTCACGCAAACCCCTCCACCACGATAAGGTGGCGATTCGAGGAGGGGTGAATGATGTCATGTGATGAATTGGTGTTTTGTCTGATGATGATAATGATGATGGAAACCACTACAAAAGATAGCATTTGTCTTTTCAACATTTGTGGGCAGCATGCTGGCAAAAGAGGGTCCCAGGTTCAGGCATTTCTGTGTGAGGTTTTCATTGCTTTCTCCATGCTTGTGTAAGTTTCCTCCAGGTACAGTGCTCTGGTTCTGCCCACAGTCCAAAGACATGCATATGAGAGTACTGTAATTGGCTTTTCTAAATTGCTCCTAGGTGTGAATGTGAATTTTTGTGTGGTGTTGAATTTGTTTTGCGAGGTATTCAGGGTGTACCTCGCCATCACCCAGCGTAGGCGAAGATAGACGCCAGACTCACAGCGACCCTAATAATAGGTTTAGGCGGTTTGGCAAATGAGTTAGTGAGGGAGTCAACATTTGTCATAGTCTCAATGCCTATACTCCTCATGGTCAGTTTCCAACCACAGCGCAACTCTTGGTTGGATATGTTTGGTTGGTTGACTGTTTCTTAACCCATCAACGGCCTTATAGTTTGCAACTACTGCAATCCAGCATATGATGATGCTATATAATAATGCCACTGCCATGCCAGTGGTAATGTTACTGCATGACAAATCACATCTGACTCACAAACAGAACAGCATCCAGAACCCAGGATGAAGAAACAGGGTTAGGATATGCATTTCTACAAAATTAAAAGTATAGATTGCAAACTTACTATACAAACATCCACTTTATACCTGTCAGCCTGTCAGCCCCCCCCCCCCCAAAAAAACAAACAAACAAAAAAAACATCCCTTCAGTAGCAGTGTGTTGGAAGCGCCCACCTCTGGTCATAGGAAAAAAGGAGGAGGAGGAGGAGCACAGACAGACCAAAAGCATGATGATCCTGGTCTCCAGAATCTGAAACACACCCGTGAAGACGTACAGAGACGCTCCAGAATAAAAGAGTTGTGTTTCATTATCAGCACCTTAAATTCTTTTCAGACGCTTTAATATTTTTTTTTTTTGGTTTATTTAAATCACTGAGGCCACATTGGACGCTGGACTTTTTGTTGTTGTTTTTTGTTGTTATTTACTGAATCGGGGCGGGACATTCAGTCATCAGCTCCGTGTGTGTTTGGGGGCTTTTTGTTTGTTTATTTGTTGTATTAAAGCTGTAAGCTGGAGATGGCTCGTGTGAGCGCTTTGGTCGTCACCGTGGTCTTGCTGATCCTGTGTCGGGTGGAAGAAATAGCGGAAGCGTGCAGCTGCTCCCCGGTGCATCCTCAACAGGCGTTCTGTAACGCCGACATCGGTGAGTACGCAGAGAACACACCGAGGGCATCACAGGAAGAAAAGACCTGACCTGAACCTCACTGCTCAGCAATGGCTACTGCTGGCGAGAAGGAAGGCACTCGGTCTTCTCTTGGGTGTTTTGTGTGCATGATGATGATGATGATGATGAAGAGTTTATATTACTGGGATTCCTCGCTACTTCGCGCTTCAATTCATGCGGCTTCAGTGCATGGCGTTTTTTTTTTTTTTTTAATTTAATATTCATCGAATTTAAAAATAAGGAAATTAAGAAAGAATAGGGGGAAAAGTTCAGGAAAATGCCACAAAACAACTCCAATAAACAAACTTTCGGCTTTTTTCCTTTTCTCGGGAGTCGCCACAGCGAATCATGTGATTCGCACATTTGATTTGGCGTAGGTTTTTACGTCGGATGCCCTTCCTGTCTCAACCCTTTTAGCAAGGGACAGAAACACGCTGACGGCTTTGCAGCTACTCTTTACGAAAGTCAGCAATGGTTCTTTTACATGAACCTCTCACCATAGACAGTGACAGACATGGCCCGCCTTTGATAACCCAAGTTAGCCGCACTGGGGGGAACAGTGACAACCTTGTGGGGACTCGAACCCCCAACTTTAGGATCAGCAATCCTGCGCCCTATCCACTAGACCACCACCACCCTGAGCATGCCCGATCTCGTCTGATCTCAGAAGGCCAATAAACAAACACGAAACAAAAAACAACCCCAAACCCCCCCATCAAAACTAGTTACATATTTGTGAGGTGCGCTTCTGAGTGCGTGCACACACATCTGCGTGCATGTGCCTGTAAGGTAAGGTAAAGTCTGTTGGGTTTTTACACCCAAGCCATAGTGGCTCATCAGGCCGGTGCTTGTCCCCGGTTTCCATAGCGTGAAGTGACCAGGAGTTCAATTCCTCCTGGATGGGACGCTAGTCCATCACAGGTTACCTTCCCAGTATATTTTACTGGTTCCCATTTATACTGCTGGGTGAACAGAGACACACTTGTGGTTAAGACCTTGCCCAGGGGTCTTAGCACAGTGAGGGTCTCAGTGGGATTCGAACTCACAACCTCCCAATCATGGACACAGCACCCTAACCACTATACCACTGGCTCCACAAATTTTAACATCTTACGGTATGATGCGGCCAGATTCGAACTCGGACTTTCTGGAGGATAAAGCGGACGCTCTACCAACTGAGCTAACCCGCCGGTTTGTATGTGTGTGTACTTATATTTTATTTACTGTACATCTTATGCATTATTTTGAACACAGTATTTAATTTTTCATAAATTGTTATTATTAGCATTTATAACATTGAATATGTATTTATTGATATTATATATACATACACATATACGTATACGTCAGTGGTGTGTGTGTGTGTGTGTGTGTGTGTGTGTGGGGGGGGGGGGGGGTGATCCTACTTCATGGAATTTGGTGGTCATGGGGATATTGGTCCCAATTAACCGTGGAAAGTGAGGGATCCCTGTATGTTTACTGGTTACTCAGTCCCTATTTCATATTATTGTGGACGTATGTTTTAATCAATTTAGTTTTTTTTTTAATTATTCAGATGACCTAATTGTTCATTTTAAAGGTGGATGATTATTTCAGATCAAACTTTGATCTTCATAAATATGCTAAGAAATAAAAAAGGACCAAGTTGCTCCAAGGTTCTTCAGAAGGGTGTATCTTTCTAAAGAGCTTCCCTTCTCTTTAATAAACAACATTTGTTTCAGGGTTCAGCACATTACAGACAAATCAAATAACTTTTTTTTCAGTCGTAACGTGCACGCACACAATCCCAATCACAATCCCAATTGGGCATCTGAAAGAAGTGGGTCTTCATTGGATGGGAGCTGGGTCCAATGTGGGCCAGCCATTGAATAGATAGTTTTCAATTCTGTTAGCTTTTATAGCTGGTACTAGCTGTCGACCATCAAGTTGGGCTTGGCATTTGTTTGCAATTCTGGTCTCTCTATTTTTGCTCATTAATTATTGATTTAACGTGCAAGTTGTCTAAAAATCTATTAAGCACAGCATATATAAAGTATTATAAATATTAAGTAATGTATCATCAGTCTTTTGATGACTGGCTCAAATCGGGATCATGAACAGTATCCTGTGAGCGCATCTTTAAATGGCTGTGGCTGATCATAGACATGATCTGAAAATAGCTGCAGACAACTACAACGAAGCAGCAAAGTACCACTAATTCATGAGATCTTTAGTTTTAATTATCACTATAACTGGATAAGGTTTGGTATGTTATGAATATGGAGGGTCTACGTGCTGTTTGTAATATAGTTTCAGCCACCAATAGCCTTGTACAATTTGAAATCATTGTGTATCTGTACCTGTGACCCACATAATGCAACTCATCTTTACCCATCTCTTCTTCTTCTTCTTTTCCTTTCGGCTGTTCCCTTCAGGGGTCGCCATAGCGAATCATCAGCCTTCATCTCACCCTGTCCTCTGCATCTTCTTCTCTTACACCAACTACCTTCATGTCCTCCTTCACCACATCCATGAATCATCTCTTTGGTCTTCCTTTAGTCCTTCTGCCTGGTAGTTCCAACCTCAGCATCCTACTACCAATATACTCACTATCCCTCCTCTGTACATGTCCAAACCATCCCAATCTAGCCTCTCTGAGTTTGTCTCCAAAACGTCTTACATGTGCTATCGTTACCCATTTCCTCCCTAAATAAAAAGCTTAAGTGTTGAAAGTAGGTTTTAAGGATATTGTGCATATTGGATTTGGATGCTTATTAAATGGTGATGTCATGCATTTTTCTTGGGGGCGGGCTCTCACGTATGATACAGGCAGGGTTCTTTCTAGAGCAGGGGTCACCAACCTTTTTGAAACTGAGAGCTACTTCATGGGTACCAATTAATGCGAAGGGCTACTAGGTCGATACACACCTCTGAAATTACAAATTTGCTCAATTTACATTTAATTAGATTTAATTAGATGTTATTATTAATAATTAATGATATTCATCTATGTGAAGATATTGACTTGATTTAAAAATATATTCAAAAAAATTATATGCAGCTCAATGGAGAGTGGCGCTGTCCTAAAAATGGGCCTGTCCTAAAAATAGCAGTGAACAGGTCCGCGGGCAACTTATATTGTCCTTGCGGGCTACCTGGTGCCCACGGGCACCACGTTGGTGATCCCTGTTCTAGAGAATTTAGTAAAATTGACACCCGATGCACAGAAAGACGCTGACACTGATGGTCTAACTTCTGGGATTGTTTAGCATTGTCAGAGTTAAAAATAAACAAGATTTAGTCTGAATTAGCAGCCTGAAACCAGAACCCAAACAGTATGACACATTCACACCGTGCTGCTGGTCTGTTTACTCATACTGTCTTGTTGCAGGCTGTCAGTTTGTCAGTGGGCACTAAAGTGTCACGTTATTGTTAAGTATTACCGCCTACATGAGAAATAACCAGAACTTCATGCCTTCTTGAATGTCAGAAAATCATATAAAGTAGAGACTTAGGTATTAGTCCATGTGTTACAGTGTAGAAGGAGATAAAAAACAAGGGTGGCAATCTTATAAACTAAAGTTTTTAGCCATGTCATAGCTCTTTCTCTGGATGCTGATGACTGTTTCCTAAGCTGAAAGGTGCTGCTTATAAAATCTGAAAAAAATTGCAGGAATGTTTGAGGTCCCACCGGGGCTTTCCCACCAGTCTCATGCTTAATTCATTGGGACAGTTTTCCTGTAGACTTGATAAAACAAGCAGCTGGAACAAGATCCAGGCTTTGTTGCGAACTGGTACAGTTCACTCTTCTTTTTCTCTCAGATGGTGTTTTTGTAGGGCTCATTGGGTGTAGTTTGATCAGTGCCACACCCCTTTTATTAAAGGAAGTGGAATTGTTTGTGAAAGTGCTTCTGACATCTGGTTGAGAGTTTTGGTTGTGCCCGACAGGAAAAAGCTGTGAAATTCAAGGAGCTTTCGGAAATATGCAAGGCATTCGTCAAATGGTGAGAATAGCCACCCCTCCTCTCTCCTTTCCTCAGTTTATGGGTTTCTTACTGGCTCAACTCTTGCAGTTTTGGGATCAATCATGAGTGTCTGTTTTGTTCTCCACATATTCTTGAATATTTAAATTTAAGGGGACTTCTATCGGCGTCATTATTTTGGATGTCAGAGCCAAACAGCAGTGCTAGATGTCATATTTTACAAACGGTATAGACGGCTGCTTCAAGGGGCAGTGGTGGTCTAGTGGTATAGGGTGCTGGATCGCTGATCCAAAGGTTGGGGGTTCGAGTCCCACTCTCCACAAGGTTGTCACTGTCCACCTCCCAGTTCAGCTAACTGGGTTATCAAAGGCGGGCCATGTCTCTCACTGTCTATGGTGAGAGGCATGTAAAAGAACCATTGCTGACTTTCGTAAAGAGTAGGCTGCAACGTCGTCAGCGTGTTTCTGTCCCTTGCTAAAAGGGTTGTGACAGGAAGGGCATCCAACGTAAAAATAAAAAACCTCTGCCAAATCAAACGTGCGAATCAGATGATTCGCTGTGGTGACTCCCGAGTAAAAGGGAAAAAGCCGAAAGGAAGACAGACATAGATGGCTGCTTCAGTAAGATCCTTTAAATGTCCATCTGTGCTCATTTACTTTTGGTGTCACTATTGTTGTCAGTCTGACCTCAACGATAAAGAACCCAGTTTTAAAGAACTTAAGTGTATACGACCATAATGACTTTGATTTGGTGGTTCTCCTTCACATGAAATCCATGAGGAAATGCTGCATATTTTAATAGGTTCCATAATTTATCTTACTATTCATGGTCAGTGTGTCATGAAAAACCCGACAGGGAATTTGGATGGGAAATGGAAGTTTTTGTAAGACCACTATTGTACCTACAGGTCATTATTTTTCATGAACTGTTAAGATTTATAATTAATGACAAACCTTTCACCAGGTAGGTAGTCTGCTGGGCTTTTTACACCTGAGCCTAGTGGCTCACCAGGCCGGTGCTTATTCCCGGTTTCCTTAGCTGTCAGGAGTTTAACTCTTCCTGGATGGGATGCGAGTCCATCGCAGGTTACCTTCCCAGTATATTATTACTGGTACCCATTTATACTTCTGGGTCCACAGAGGCACACTTGTGATTAAGGCCTTGCCCGGGGGTCATAGCACAGTGGGGGTCTAACTGGGATTTGAACACACAACCTCCTGATCATGAGCCCAGCACCCTAACCACTATGCCACCAGCACCACGTTTCACCAGGTATCACTGGCATTTTATTTGAGTGCAAAGCTGTGGATAATATTCAAAAAAGCCCCTTTTGCAGAATCCAATAAATATAAAAACAGTGGTTCATGCTGGAATGGCACATATATTTGAAATAAACAAGGGTATACATCCATGGAAAAATTGTCTGCAAGCAAAAAGAAAAATCTACTGAGTTGCTATTTCAAATAAGACATAAGATTTAGAATAAGATAAGTGTTATTGACTCTTGGCGAATTTCTCCATGGATGCACCTTGCTCCAGCATTAAAAAATTCCAAAACATTAAACTGAGTAAAAAGTGTCTTTTATCACTCTTAGTTGCACATTGAACTGTTCATGAATTTTTAATAAATTAACCAGAGGCAAGGTTTTACTTGTACCTTGAATGCAGCATGTGATCAGATGTTATTACTTTGCAATGGTTAGTTGAAAGTATTAATATTACTTGATAACTTTTTATACATTTTTTTATTCCGTATACATACATACACACATATATATATACAGTGGTACCTTGACTTATGAAATGAATCCGTTCTGAGGGCAAGCTCGTAAGTCAAAATGTTCGTTAGACAAAACAAAAATTTCCATGGGAAATAATAGTAACCAATTAATCCATTCCAATCCCCTCCCAAACTCATATAACCTTGCACAAACATGTATATTTCACCTAATATATTAAAGATACACATGTAAAAACAAGACATAGTTCATAATAATAATAATACATGTACAATAACATTAATAATAATTAATAATAAATAATAATAAAACAAGAATAAACAATAAGTCAACTAACCCTTCCGATCATCGACTGTGGAAAAGGTGTCACGTGGGCATGAAGATTTCATGTGGGCAGACATGAGGTGGTGCGTAACAGAGAAGGAGGAGGAGGACAATTTTGTGCATGTGCACGCTACAAATGTCAGCCAGGAAAGGCTTGTGGTAAGCTCCCACAAGGCCAGTGCTTCTCAAATAGTGGAAGTGATGCCTGGGGGCGCGTATGACCCTGGGGAACATGCTTTTTTTGCCATACTGTTCTAGAATTAAGTGTAATTGCGCATCCTCTACAGTAGGTGGCACTTGCGCTCTCACTGTGTTGTCTATGCTGTAGGGGAAAAGCACCAAGCAAACGATATGAACTGCAGTAAACACTATAGTCACACGCAGGGCACTGGGGGGGGGGGGCATGAATTTTTCTCGGAGCACGGAGGAATACACACGGAAGAATACAAAGCTAACTGGCCCGGCAAAGCCATTTCCTCAGCAGAGCTTGTAAATCAAAATTTTTCTCGTTGGATGGGGCAGATTTTTGGTGGGATCAAAGCTTGTATCAAATTTGTTATAAAAGACACTCATAAGTCAAGATACCACTGTGTATACTGTTTATATATATATATAATATATATATATATATATATATACACTAGTATACAGAAATCCCTCGCTACTTCGCGCTTCAATTCATCGCATTTTTTAAATAATCGTCATCAAATTTAAAAATAAGGAAATTATGGAAGAATAGGGGAAAAAAAAATAAATCAAAATGCCACAAAAACAAGGCCCATTATGCAAAAAACCCCTAAACAAACACAAAACAAAAAACAACTCAAAACCTCCCATCAAAACAAGTTACATTGTTGTGAGGTGCGCATCTGAGTGCGTGCGTGTACGTGCGTGTCTGTATGTGTGTATATTTCTATTTTATTTACATCTTATGCATTTTTTAATGTTTAATTGTTATTATAAGCATTTATAGCATTGAATATATATTGGGGCAGTGGTGGACCGGTGGTAGAGTACTGGATTACTGATCTCAAAGTCATGCTGTCCCCCCACTGCAGCTAACTGGGTTATCAGAGGCTGACCATGTCTCTCATTTTCTATAGTGAGAAGCTCATGTAAAAGAGCCATTGCTGACCTTCGTCAAGAGTAGGCTGTTTCGCCGTGTTTCTGTTCTGTGAGCTTTCCAAGGTGTACTCTGCCCTCACCCAGAGTTGGCTGAGATGAGCTCCAGCCTGCCTGCGATTTTAATTAGGATTGCGTGGTCCATAAAATGAATTAAATTATATATATATATATATATATATATATATATATATATATATATATATATATATATATATATATATACAGTATACTGTTTATGTGTCTAATCACAAAACTGGTACATTTTCCAATCACCCAACTTCAAACTTAAATAAATATTTCCATGTCTAAATTTATTTTTGAATCAATGAATCAGAGCCTTTAGTTCAGGCCTGGGAGATAATATCATATCAAAATATGTCCGCATGGTGAACAGTTTTTGAAATAATTCAGATACTTCCTAGTTTACACCTTTTCATGCCCAATTTTGCAACAAGAGAAAAACCTAATTATTTTCATGTCCTGTAGAGCCTCTGATAAAGTCTCCACATGTCCAATAACCACATGAATCGGAGCGCAGGTGCCACAGAATGAACCACGGAATTTGCCTCTGAGTTGTAAAATTGGTAAATAAGGTTTAAAACTGATTTGATGATACATGTAACTTTTCCTGTTTACGTTACGCAGTGTATCTTGTGCACCCACCGATCATCACTGATAGATTGGATTATATTGACTTTTGATAATAAAGAAAAGCTGAACATTTTAAATACTAACAATTGGCATAGTACTACTAATTACACAATTAGGACCTAAAGCTATTATTCGTGAATAGAAGGCCATTGATTCTGTCCTTGTTATTGACTTTCTGAGTCATACTGATAGTTTGATAATACTGCTTCTCCTTATTCTGTATCTTCCAGGCTTCAATGTATATTGGCGTACAACATTTAAAAAATGGGGAAAAACTATTTTTTCTAAATCTGCAGAAAATGTAAAAAGTCATTTCAGTACCAGTTCCGTGATCACACCCATCCACACACACACACACACACACACGCACGCATACGCGCGCACGCACGCACACACACGCACACACACACACACACACACACACACACACACACACACAGAGCCCTGGGATGGTGTGGTAAGCTGTCCAGGGTGTACCCCGTCCTCGCCCAGAGTCGGCTGAGATGCGACCCTAATTAGGATTAAGCAGTTCAGAAAATGAATGAATGATATATAAAATGGGCTGTGTATTTCTGTTTGTTCTCTTAAATTTAATTACTCTGCTGAAGTTTAATTTTTTTAAGCTATTTTCTTAAATAAGAAAAATGAGTAGGAGCATTTGAAAGTCAGTTTAGTTTTTTAAAACATAGTACTGATTCAGACTACTATTCTGTGATCAGCATTTTTAATCCTATGAGGAAAGTTAAGACTGTTTCTTTTCTGGTATAATGGTTCTCAACATTAATTTGGGAAGGGTTAAAGATAATCAAATTATTATTTGCATACTTCAAACTTTAGGAGGCACAGTTAAAAATGAAAATTAGTGAGGAAGGAGAGAAGGAACTGAGATTTCTCTGTAGCCCAACCCCAACTTGAACACCTTGAGCTTGAAGAACTCGATGTGTGGTTTTAATGAGATGGAGCTACGACACAGCTCAAAGTTAATTGGAAGTGCTGGTGGAAATGTTTAAAGATCAAATGATCTCTTTGACTGGTGATGCTGGGTGGCTGGACCATTTCCCTGATCTCACAGCTTGTGATTTTTTTTTTCCTGTGATGCTTCCTTAAATCATGAATGTATACTCATTGTCCCCAAATACTTGAAACCCATAATGTTGGTGTTCAGCAGGAAATAGCTGCTATTCCACTCGGCATAAAACGCCTGATTCGTTCCAAGGCTCCCAAGACTCCCCCATAAACTCTTTAAAAATGATAAAAGTACACCAATTTTGTATGAAATATGTGTTAAAAGTAAAATAAAATTATTTATTAAACAATTTATACATTTTATTAACATATTAAACCATTTTATTAACATATTTATTAATTAAGCATTATTAAACATTTTTTATTCACACACGCACACACACACACACACACACACACACACACACACGTCTCTCTCTCTTTCTCTCTCTCACACACAATACAGTAAGCATTGAATGTGTATTGTATACACATTAAATATTTATTGTGGCGCTGCAGGCCACACCCACAAGCAGGACGCCGGAGCATTTTAAGACGTGGAATTCAAAGTGCATTCCTTGCTTGACAGATCGGAGGTCCAAATTAAACTTTAACTTGATTTCTTGAGGGATTGGCGGTCCATGCACCACATTTATTAAACATTTACTGAACTAAACAACTTAAAAAACTAAACTAAAAACTAAAGAGTCTCTTCTGTCTCTATCTCTCTCCCTCACACACACACATGCGCGCGCGCACACACACACACACTCTCTCTCTCACACACACACACACACACGCAACAGCTGACGGAACAATTGTATTTAAATATTTAAATGGACGGGATGTTTTATTTAAAGCAGAATTTCAGTACCTGTTTGAAAGATCAGAGGTCCTCATTCAATATTAACTTGCTTCCTTGCGAGATTGGAGGTCTTCTCCTACGGAGCACTCTGTTTTAATATTGTGCTGAAATAATCACCTCCGTCACTGTATTTCCAACTTTAAGGTCTCCTTCTGGTTCAATATCGTCTCAATTGTAGAGGGGTTTCGGCGATAATGAAATATAACGCTGCATGATCAATCTCAAAACAAGCCAACAGTCAACTCTCTTTCACACGTGTGACAAACAGGAAGTATAGGTACAGGAAGTTCAGCTGCATCATCCCTCCTAGCCAATGGGAGGCCAGCGGGGCGGGATGTTGGGAGACAGCCAATCAACTCGCAACTCGCACATCGTGAGAAATTTTGATTGGCGCGTTTGAATTTTGAATGACGTATTGCATAAGAGGAGGTTGTTTTCATATCCCGGGGATGAAAACTTAGGAAAATGTTTCTCGTAACCCGGAATTTTTGTATCCAGTGGGTTTCGTAAGTAGAGGGCCGACTGTACTTAAACACAGTGTGGTAGCGGTGATGTGGAATTATGCACTAACTTCAATTCATGGGTAACAATAGATGTCACTTCAATAAGCAGCTAGTTTCAGTTTACCTTTCAACTGTTATTGTACTTTTGGGCTTTTACACCTGAGCCAAGTGGCTCAAAAGAGCTGTTGCTTAACATGTGTTCTGTAGTGTGAAGCGACCTGGAGCTCAAATCTTCCTTGGACATCAGTCCATGGCATGTTACCTTCCCAGTATATTTAACTGGTAATCATTTCTACTGTGGGTGCACAGAGGCATAGTTGTTGTTAGAATCTTGCCCAGGGCTCTCATGGGTATTCAGACTCTTTCAATCTTGAGCCCAGCACCCTAACCACTACACCACTGGCTCCACTGTTGTATTTACCTAGATTTATGACCATAAAATGCCAGATTTTTAAAATTGAAACAAAACAAAACAAACAATGCAAAGATAAAAGATTCTTTAGGATTGGGGTCCTACCTGAAGTTACTTGCTAAGGTGAAAGATCATGAGTTGAGACACCGCATGCTCATGTCTGTAGAAATCACTCTGTAAATTATAAGTAAAGTTCTAAGATTTGAATTTGACAACTGTTTATTGGCATGTTACACAGTGTTCTAGTTTACTAATGTGTACATGTTACATTAGCATATCAACAACCATCTTACATAACTCACACATTCCATCAGATTGCCCAGGCGATCTTTAAATGAGTACAGGTTGACCTTTTGAAGTTTATTTAAATTGAAAAAAATAAAAAAATTATCAGTGGATACTGTGGATAGTATACTGTATATCAACTTTACTAAAACCTGAATGGTTATGTGTTTGTATACCAATACAATAAATACTACAGTGGATATTTCATTTAGCCTTTTAACTGTAAGATGAGTTTTGTCTACAAGCCATTTCACTCTGAGCTCATTTAACTCTCTGAAGACAAAAAGATTTGATCTATAAGCCCTCTGCATGCTTTATTTGCTTATTAAAAGAGAATGATATGGTGGGGTAGTGGTTAGCATGACCGCCTCACAGCAAGAAGGTCCTGGGTTCAGTTCCCAGCCTGTGTTTTTCTGTGTGAGGTTTGCATGTTCTCCCCAATGCTTGTGTGGGTTTCCTCCGGGTACTCCGGTTTCCTTCCGTGGTCCAAAAACATACACTGTTTCAAATCACCTCTAGGTATGAGTGTGAGTGTTGGCACTGCAATGGCCTGGCGAGCTGTTCAGGGTGTACCCCTCCCTCGACAGTAGTCGGCTGAGATGGGCGCCAGCCTCCCTGTGACCCTTATTAGGTTTAAACGGTTCAGAAAATGAATGAAAAGAGAATGATGGACCAATAAATAGTTTGAAATGTCTATAAATTGTTGACAGGTTATGCAGTTACATCACATAACGCAAATGTATTTAGATATCTTTGTGGGTTATTTCTGGATTGTTGTTTTTTTTACTTTTAGACTATAAATATACTCTAGGAGCATATAATTATCGATCATTGAATCAGCACATTTAGTTGTAACTGTAGGTATTTTGTTTTGCTTGCCCTTCGATCAAACACCGAAAGTAAATTGTTCTCTGGTGTCTCGTGATTGCAAGTAAGCTGTGAACCTCTGAAACATTCACAACATTGTGACTGTGCACTTAACTCAAAATCTGTGTCCCTCAAGCAGATTTTGTGGATGAATTTATTTCAGTTTTCAGAACTTTTTGTTTTTTCCCTGATTCTACAGCTGTAGATAGAAAAGGTGGTGATCTAGGTGGACAATCGTCTTCTCTGTGTACTGCTGCAGTGACTGGAAAATAGATCTCAGCCTTTGTCAACAAAACTTGACTCAAGTCACTGTCTTTCCACATCCTCTCCATCCCCCTTTTCTTGTTTGTTCTGGGTCATGGACGGTCTCCAGCCATCAGTTGTCTTGTGTAGTCATTTTCCATGGTGGTTAAACCCAATGCCATAGAAACCTGCTTGTCTAACCAAGTGATTTTTCTTCAGAAGCCACAGTGACAATGCACAAAAAAACCACCTAACCGATTCTCACTGTGAGTCATCATGCAGCTCTTTCTTGCCCTAGCCAGACATAATCAAGCAGTTTAACAGATATGTCAGACCATCCCTTTTTTTCTGGGAATGGTACAAAATACTGTAATTAAAAGAGGTTTACTTTTTATAGTTTTTGGCTGGAAATGACAGCGTTAACAATGTTAAGACAGCTGAAACAATAATGCATGAGATTCATGTGCACTCACAAAGTCAGCCTTGATGGAATTAAAGAATCCTGAAGGATTTTAATATTGTATTTTGTTTTATATAAGCACTTAAAATGCAAAAAAAATCAAACATTGGGAGGACAAATGTTCAATTTTATTTTTTAAAAATCTGTTAGCATGGCTGCAAACCAACATAACATTAGCTTTTAATTTTATGAATTTTAGAAGTTCATGTTGCTCTATTCAGATGCATTTAATCATTTAAAACACTGAAATGCAATGAACTGACTGTATAGGTTATCTAAATTTTATAAAAATGGAACGATAATGGGGCAGTGGTGGCTTAGTGGTATAGGGCACTGGATCGCTGATCCAAAGGTTGGGGGTTCGAGTCCCACTCTCCACAAGATTGTCACTGCCCCACCCACCCCCCCACCCCCCCAGTGCAGCTAACTGGGTTATCAAAGGCCAGCCATGTCTCCCACTGTCTATGGTGTGAGGCATGTAAAAGAACCATTGCTGACTTTCATAAAGAGCAGGCTGCAAAGCCGTCAGCGTGTTTCCGCTCTGCGATGGCCTGGCGAGCTGTCCAGGGTGTACTCTGCCCTCGCCCAAAGTTGGCTGGGATGGGCACCAGCCTCCCCGCAACCCAAATTAGGATTAAGCGGATACAGAAAATGAACTGGATAATGCAAGTTTAATGGATCTGGTTAGATTTTGAACCTTCAGAGTAAAGACACAAGTCAATAGATTTACCAATTACTTTCAACAAAATTTGTAGTGCGTATACTCAAAGCAAAACACCAACAACTAATGGATAAACTCATAGGACGTGAAGTATATTCTGTCTTTGGTTTGTAATCAAAGGTTTAAATGTGAGTTGAGTTCAAGTATGTATTAAACAATAAATGATCCAAGGACAAGAGCTCTACCGAATGCTGTGACTGGCATTGAGCCGAAAAAGAATTCACACTGTGAAAAGGGCAAGTACGCAGAGTTGGGGCGAGATAGGATTACTGTGTTTTCTTGTGTCAGGACATATGAGTGCTTGATTTCTTAGAAGTCTCATTAAATGTGGATTGAGGAGAAGATGCTCGACTTTTGTAGGTGTTGATTAGCGCAAGACCTTATATTATATTCTGGAGTGGTACCATATATTTTTTCATCTTGTGTTCATTATTACTAGCAATTGTTTATGAATTTGTTTAGATCTGATATTTAGACCCACAACAAGCCACTGAAATGATATACTGAGATGATGCTATTTAACTTACTTGCACTCTCAAGTGTTAGGAAGGCAAAAATGCCCTAATGGGACAATGTCACAAATACATCAGACGATAATGGGCCATTTTTACTATCAATGGGCCATATGAAAAAAGCAATGTGGCATTTTTCATACAGCTGAAAAATAACTGAGAATACTTTTTACGAATGCTAATCTATCAATAATCATAACATAATGTATGATGTAAATTAAGGTCAGTGGTGGCCTCGTGGTAAAAGGTGCTGGATCGCTGATCCTAAGGTTGGAGGTTCAAGTCCCACTCCCCCCAGTGCAGCTAACTGGGTTATCAGAGGCCGGCCATGTCTCTCAATGTCTATGGTGGGAGATTCATGTAAAAGAACCATTGCTGACTTTCATAAAGAGTAGCTGCATAGCCGTCAGCATGTTTCTGCCCCCTTGCTTAAAGGTTGTGTGAGGAAGGGCATTCGATGTAAAAAAAACCCGAATCATTAAGATGACTTCCATGAAGATGGAACCAGATGATTCACTGTGGCAACCCCTGAAGGAAACAGCCGGAAGAAGAGTGTATGATATAAATTATTTTCAGAAACTTTACTTAATCACCTGCTTTCATTTTCAGTTCACTCAAATAGAACACTGAAAAAAGTGTCTTTTGTCCCTTTTCGGGGTGTAGTATGCCTCCAAAGAGGCATAGTAGCTGTCAGAATATAAACATAAAAATGGTGATGAACAGGAAGTGGATGGCGCAGAGACGACCGATCGGTGAAATGATCGCTGTGATTGGATGAAGGGCTTTCTGTTATCCAATAGCATTTACTGTATAAAGCAGTGATTCACTGCGCAGTTGATTTGGGGTTTTTAGTATTCAGTGACACTTCCGTTGCCCTCTCACAAAGTGGTGTTTTGTTTAAATAAACTGGGTGAGATTTGTGGACATATTGACATAGCATAGGTATCTTTGATAGCGAGTAAATACAGTATAAAGCTAATGCACCTTAATAATTTTTAATTAGATGTTCGTGTGTTTAATCAATGGGACATTTTCAGCTTTGGTGCATATATGGCACGTGATCTTCCTAACCCCTGCACACCGATACCAAGTGATGTCTAATAAAGATGGACATAAAGGTAGAAGTAGACTGATCCATTTGTGGCCTCAAACATGTCATGATTGCTTAAAGCAGTGCAATAAAGCACCTTCAGGATGTGGCTAGACCTCATGGTGGGTATGCGTTCATGGAAACTATGATACTGTGATTGCAATATGTGCATATGTAAGAGAATGTGAGTTTTAACATGATTATCAGAGACTAGGAATGTGGGTCATTCAGAGATAAAACATGTACCGGAGGCAATGCTTGTCTTTACAAAACATCAGATGAGACAGAAGAACTGAGAAATTGATTTTTCTTGTTAAAATACAGAAATTGTGTAAAATATATTACCAGGATAAAGTTTTTTCTGCCTAGCTAAAAAGTCTTTTTACCAAGAAGTCAAGTTAGCTTAGTTCTCAAAATGGCTATGACTTATTCCCACTTGTAGCAGGGACCTGATGATGAGAAGCTCTAATGTGAAGGTCATAGTATTTAAAACTCATAACATGCATCTCTTGGGTTTCTTTCTATTTTATTATTTTTTTTTTTTTTTGCATTGTCATTATAGTAGGAGTTTTGCCCACTCACAAGACTAATAGTCCCTATGCTTGGACATGTGGGTGTAAACTTGTATATAACTCTTTCAGCCAGTTGAATACAAGTGAATGACTCACTAGTGCAAAACCAGTTCATACTGAGCCTGAGACTGGAAACAGTTTCCAGTGCAGAACCTGTACTGTTAGCATGCTAGTAAGCTGCATACTTCAAGCGGCTAGTCATAGAAAGTGTTGACCTACACTCAAAAGCATGTGACTTGGAGGGGACTTGGTTCAGTTTATACAGCTATGATTCTTTCATATTGGTCTTTTCCAACCCATAAAATGAATCAATTATTGTGGAATGGTGGTGTGTGTGTGTGTGTGTGTAACAGAGAACTTAATTTTTTTTCACTGGGTTATTTTGTCTCTGCATGCTATATCCATGGCCTAATATTTTCCATGGTGAACAAATACCTTCAAAAACAGCAGCTGTTGCACACCATGGAGTCGTTCTTTCATTCTGTTCCCTCAATTGCCCTTCCACCTCTGTATTCACTCTCTCACTGTCATTAAACTTGTACTAGTCAAATCAAATCAAATCACCTAGATCACTTCGATCTGTTTATGTAGTATAGTCTGCCTTACAGTCAAGCATACCCCAGCCATCTGTGTTTCTTCTATTTCTTAGTCCTCTGAATTTTTACTTTAGTTGTTGTCAGTGTTCCTGAATACCCCTCTATTAAAACAAACTGTACTGCCAAAACACATGGCAGATCTTTGCAGCTGGCAAACACTGATATTGAGGAGGAGACAACACCAGAGTTCAGACGGAGGAGAGTTCAGTTGATGTCTTAACACTTTGTCAACTCATCTTCTGATTCCAGTTGTGGTTTTTGTTCTTACTGTAAATGTAAGACTGGAAACGTCTATATTTTGGATAAACAGTCATTAGGATGTTAATGG
>CM045730.1:48773028-48810528 GCA_024760905.1 Plotosus lineatus | reverse complement strand
TCGTTTTTTCTCTCTCGCTTTTTTTAGCGTTCGACTTCCGGATTTTGGTCGACTTCCGGGACTAAAAAAAATCCTGGATTTTTTGGTCGAGTTCAGATTTGACAGAAATTTAACAAAGCACACTGTTTGGTGCTGACCAGTTATCAAACTGTATGGCTATAGTGATGGACATATCTTATCTTTTCCCTTTGTCATCCATTTACTTTGAAATGTCCATGTGTTTGATCAAAATTTTTCTTGAGACTTCGACTGTATAGTGTTAAATTGTCCAGCGTTTATTCTAAACTGAGTAAGGGTTGACCTTTGTTTACTGTCTTATGTACAGCAATGTCTATCTATTTTTACACCTGGTACACCCACATAGTGCTATGTCTACATATTGTTGTGTCTAACATGCTTTTTCCAGGAAAGGCAGATGGCAGTGGGAAGATGCATGTGACTCTGTGTGATCTCCTCATGCCCTGGGAGTCCACGAGTGCCACCCAGAAAAAGAGCTTGAGCCAGCGTTACCAGATGGGCTGCGACTGCAAGGTGATCAGACTAAGAGCGCTGTGTGGCATATGGAAAACCTGTACACTTCACATGGGTTTTAAGTGACTGATACAAGTTCACAAGATCAACATTTATGTGCTTCATAAACAAGGGTACACTTTAGATTCCATTATGGGATTGTTCAGTCCTAAACAAAGATAAGTTAAGCAGCAGTAGTAAACTCAAAGAAGACGTGCCCTAAATAGCATACAGTTGTTTTTCATTATGGTTAACTTGACTGTCTATTTTTGTTGTGACCCAGATCACCCGCTGTGCAACCGTCCCCTGTGAGATCAGCAGCCCTGAGGAGTGCTTGTGGACAGACTGGGTGACAGAGAAGCTCATTCATGGTCGCCAGTCTGAACACTACTCCTGCATCAAGAGAGGAGATGGTTCATGTGCTTGGTACCGTGGAACTGCTCCACCAAAGAAGGAGTTCTTGGAGAACGAGGACCCATAATAATTTCAAGTGCATCTCTATACAAAGCAATTCGAAATGCATCGCATATATTAAAGGTGAAACAGAACAAATAAAACTGCAGCAAACAACATTTAGATTAGATTTACAGTTTAATTAGATATCAGAACATACTGTAGGTCAGTGCAACTGCTCACAAAGCTTGTACTATGTATCATGACCATTATACGATGGACAATCTTAATTTATAAATTCTTTCTGCTCTGAACAGTGCTTAATTGTTTTGTCGTTAAATGACTGAAATGGCCTCCAAGTCTGCAGACATTTGCAGTCTCACGGCTCATTTCAAAATTTTCAAATTCTTGATATTCTCTTGCTTAAACTAAAGAGACAGTTTAAATGTTAGTCTTGTATGTAGCTTCCCAGAGCTATGCTAACTGGTCGAGTCAAATACATGGTGAGGCAGGACTTCCCAGAGAGTTAAAACGTTGACGGAGATCAAATGTACAGCATTAAAACAGGCATGCATGGGTTGTTAGAAAAAGAAAATTAGAGACCAAAGCCATTCCATATTGATTTATGAGGGATGAAGAAGCTTATAGTTTGCTGCCGACCAAATTTAAGAATGTTAATGCATGGGGACAAGTTGTTACTCTGAATAATTCTCACCTGTATTGTGTTGCTTTTAATCACAAAATCCAAGTGTTCCTATTAGGGTTAACAAAGGAGTGATGAGGCGATACATATAATGAGTTTGACACTGCTTGTCACAATATTATTTGTTTCCTTCTGATTTGATTCTTTCTGATGATATTGTGTAATAGAAAGACATCCTACTTGGTGTCTTCATTTTTATGTTATTTTCTTGTTGGATATTAACTGATTCCGTCTAACTATATTTCCCATTAACATTCTTTCTCTTGCAACATGTATACCTTTGTGTTGTCTGTGCTGTTTTTATAATGCTAGATATCTGCCTTTTTTAAAATAAGTAATTTCTCTCAAATAACTCGATCCTTATTGAACTTTTTATTGCACTTTGTAGGAACTGTGCTTTAGAACTGATTCCTCCTTTTCAGGTTTTGTAAGTCTTCTCGCTGTTACTACGATACCATTTAATGCCTTTTGTGCTTATTTGAAAATCACATAGTAATGTTCCTGTAAGACATGAACCTAATAACAAATGCCTAATAGGAATTTTCCTGCCTTGGACTGTAGTGTGCCATCAGAGTCTCTGCATACTGTGGTGTTTTTTTTTTTAATTGTTTTTTTTTTTTTAATGTGTCACTAGAATGTTTAATGAAAAAAAAAACTGTTAGACTTTGCCATGGTAAAAGAGTTCACCTTTGTTTTGTCCTCCAGTTATCAGACTTATTACATTCACATTTAATCCTTTAAAGGCCCAAGTTTTTTGAAGTTAAAAAATGTATCAGTTTTCCTAATCAAAAAGGCCTAAGGAAACACCCTGAACTCATTTCTTTATTAGCATTTTTTGAAAGAGAACTATATGGTCCTGCTGGGCATTAAAGGGTTAAATGACATGCAAGTTCTGCATTAGGAATGAAGGAAGATTTCATGTCTGTTTTACCCTTAAACAGTTTATTGGCTGTCTTGAGAGGAAGACACAGTTAATTATGGTTTTATCCATTCCCTTATTGGATACTGCAAAGTCATGTGACTGTCAGAGCAAGGTGTGAGGGTAGTAGTTGCTAGGCATTCTGACAGGGTGAAGAACCATAGCACAAGCAGAGAGACAGAGAGAGAGAGCGAGAGAGAAGGAGGACAGGAGGGAGGGAGAGTGGACCATCATGGAATAGAAGAGAACAATCATTTCCTTTTTCAGTGGGTGGGATGATTGATGTTTTAATGCTAATGCTATATTGTGTATTTGTTTCATGGCACTAAAGATGTATAGAATGAACACAATGATGGTCTGCCAAACACAAGTGAACTCTTTCAAAGGGTTGTTACTCAGATTGATGCCAGTTCCAGTTTGGCCAGCTCCTTTTTCCTTTTTTAGGCTGATAGTGTTGAAACAGAATTTGCCAGTCTAAACAGCTTACAGTGTTGTGAAGAAGGTGTGCTTTAAATTAAAAAGCTTTATTAACTAATACTATTTTCCTTTGGCTTTATAACTTGCCATGAACATGCTTGGCCACCTATAAATACTTACAGAAATGTAAGCATAATGTTGGCAATGTTTAATATGCATCACGCTATATCTATATTACAGCTTTGTATTAAATGTAATGAAATATAAACTGCATAATTTAAATGTTTGTTGTTGCTCTGTTTCTATATTTTACTGTCATTTAGATTTATTTTATATATTTTTATCAGCCTTTGTCTTTTTCTTTAATGATTTGATGAAAGTATACTAACAGGTCCTCTTGTGTGAAAGGTGCATGTGAGAGAGAGAGAGAGAGAGAGAGAGAGAGAGAGATGAGAACCAGACTATGCATGTCTTTTAATGCTTTGTGTAATTTCCTATGTGGATGTTCACTTGTTGGGCAAATTTATAGTATTAGCAAAAAATAAAACTGTACGGTACATTCAGCTCTCTGGCAGATTCTTTACTTTCGTCATACGTTTCAAATAAGCAAAATGTGCTGAGAAGTTTGCTGATGCCTGCATGTCAGGTTTATTACAGACAGTAAACAGGCCAGAGCAGTCTGTAGCTTAATCACTACAAAGCACACAGAGTTCCACCCTCTGATCCCACAAACCAGCTATTACCAGCCTTAAACATCCAGACACACAACACAAATATTGATCCTCAACTAGCAGCTCTTATCTGTTTCCTACTAGAAATAGTTTTCCAGATTTTTAAGATGCCCTTAAGTGGAAAAAATATTTGATTTAAAAGCTATTTGCCTTTTAAACTTAAAAAAAACCCCACATCAACCATCAGCATGAGACACTTCCCTCCAGTGGTCAAAATATAACACTGCCGTTTCCACAAGCTCCAATTAAAAATGCAATAAATAAAAACCAGAGCACAATGCTGTACGATTCTATGATCTAATGTTTTATTGATGTCATTATTTGGAAATAAAAAGTATATGGTAAAGCAAGTTCATGTGTGTACGGATGAGGAGAAGAGGCAGACTCTTTCAGAACAATTAAGTAAGTGGACACATTTAAAAAATAACAATAATAAAAAATAAGATATTTAGTTGACCTTTGTGTTGAATTTCGGCAATTGAATTGCTGGTACTTGAACTGTTGAGGAAATCCAGCAAGCAACTGGGTATTAAAGCATATAACCACTAAATAAAAAAATCCTGAGAGATCAGTATGAAACAGTAGGTCCCTCTCATTATTCACTATTAATCATGGCTGGAAAACTACTATAAGTCTGCTCATGACCATATACATTACCAGACAACCCTAGGTAGGTACCTTACTTATTCTAAGTGTGATCCAATCTTTTGACTGGTCCTGTACATCAGGTAATGGTTCATTTATGAACTTTTGTTTTGGATATTTTATTATTCATTAAAAGTAAATAGGGTAAAACAGTTACAGTCTCAACTGTGAACATCATATGCTCTGCTGTAAACAAACTGCTCAACCGAATTAACATAAAACCAATTCCATTAAAAGTAGAATATCTGATTCAAGTCTGACTCACAAGTCATGTGAGCCAGGACAGCAGTGTTCACTTGCTTATTTGTCTGGTATAACTCAAAAGTAGGACCAAAGCTTTAAAAAACAAAAAAAACAAACAGAATCTGTTGGAGGTAATTCAGAAATATTTCAAAAGGTAACGCCTTTTTGGGTTTTTTTTTTCCACCACCCCCCCAAATTTCTCCCTAATTTACTTGTATTCAATTCCCACCCATCAAGTATTGCCTTCCCTATCACTCAACCACCACCAACCAGGGAGGGACGAAAGCATGCACACATGCAACACAAGCCACATGCCTCCTCTTTTCGAATTGCGACATGTGTATTGGGGAACGATCTAACACATCCGGAGGGAAAGCGCTTTCCGCCCTTGTACGAATGAGCTAGCTGACACCCATGGTTGGCTGGCGATTGCTGCGAGTTACACCAAACTAAGCGTATGCCATTCCTCCCTCCCATTAGAACTTGGCCAATTAGCTCACATGGACTCCCGGTCATGTATGGCTGTGGCAGGCAAATCCCATCTTTCCTCAAATACTGTCAAATATAATACACAATTAAATTACAGTGGTACCTCACCTTACGAAATCAATCCGTTCCAGAGGCAGTTTTGTAACCTGGATTTTTCGTAAGTAGAAACGCATTTTACATGTAAAACACGTGATTTGTTCCAAGGCCCCCAATACTACCCCCTAAACTCTTTAAAAATTATAAAAGCATATCTGTTAAGGTACTTACTTCGTGTTGACCATGTCTTCTTTGCGGCGTTATAATCTTACAAATGTTTATGCAAGGTTAAAAGCCTGAGCCAAAAAATAAAGTTGCAATGAGCACACTCGAAAAACTCATGAAACAACAGTACCTCTGTCCTTTAGACAAAAAGCATCATGGATATTATGGAGATACAACTCCATAATAGCAAAAGGGAGGGAGCTGCGTCATCCCTCCTAGCCAATAGGAGGCCAGTGGGGAGGGATGTTGGGAGATAGTCAATGGGAGAGCAACTCGTGCATTGTTTGAATTTTTGAGATGCTGCTTTCATAACGTGAACTTGCTTCGTATCCAGAGACAAAATTTTTTAGGAAATTCATAACCTGGATTTTTTGTTTGCTGGGACTATCGTAAGGTGAGGTACCACTGTAGTAAAAATCAAGCAGTCCTAAGAGTTTGAATTATGAGCAACCAATCAGTCACACTGGTTTTCCTCAGCAATAACCATGATAAGGATCATACAATGTTCATTCAGTTTAAACAGGGAAATAGTATCACAAGCCCTTGTTGAAATAAACATGGGTGATGTCACCATACTGTGAGATGATGGATTCCCTGAGCTCTGGCTCAAGCTTGGACACATGCAGAGAGCTGAGAAACAGGAAGAGTGAGATCAGGTTGTGTCGAACAGTCTTGAAAGGCAGCAAATGGATATTATTTATGAATGCTATTACTTCATCCAATCTAATGCTCAGAGTTAAGCATGCATTATTCTTCAGATTTACCATTTTTGTGGAAACAGAGAACATGCTGCAGGCACCATGAAGATCAGGCTAAAAAAGAAAGAACCAATGAAGGATATGTTTTTACAGAGCCATATTTTTAAAAAAAAGAAGAGAATCAAGGCAGTGTCGCTAAGAATATGACTATGATGTAAACAAATGTCTTACAATACTCCAACCATCATCACTTGCAATGGTGCATGGAGAAATGCAATTTTCTGTATAAAAATTAGAAAAGAACATACAAAAGGAGACATTAAAAGCAATATCTCACATTTAGATAACAGAACAACATGATGCAGGCCTCAGAATAAAGTCGAAATGTTTATAAAGGTATCTGCTTCTTCTTAAGGGTTTCAAAACGCCACTGCACATACCTGCATAAATCTGTATTTTTCTAGTCTCTGCATTATAATAGGGAGGATAACTGGAGAGAGAAAAGAACAAAAAAGATCAGAATTTTCCATTTTATAATACTAAATCCCACAAGAATTGCCAAAACATGGTAAAGGTGAATTGGTCTGGTCTTTTTAATTGTTTTTTTTTTTTTGCCAGTTCATCTGCTTTTAAATAGATTTTGAGTTTAAAAACATTGCACGCACACACGCACAGTTTACTTACTCATGCCTGGGGCAGCCATGGTGACTCGGGAAATGACGACCTGTGTGATGCCCTTTAATGCTGCTTTCTGTGGCAGATGGAAAGAACAAAAACTTAATTTTGTTCAAATCAACAAAATCTTAATAATATTTTCTATAATACACTGTACAGGGCAGCCGGGTGGTATGGTGGTTAGCATGTCTACCTCACAGCAAGAAGATTCTAGGGTCATGTCCCGGCTAGTGGCATTTCTGTATGGGGTTTGCATGTTTTCCCCATGCATATACACATTAGGCTGACAGAATGTTCCAAATTGACCCTAGGCATAATTGTGAATATTTCGGTGTATGTTGGCCTAGTGATGGTCTCGAAGCAGTGGGTACCCTGCCTACATCGGCTGTGATAGGTACCAGCATTCCTAGTAGGATTAAGGATTAAGTGTAGGATTAGGCAGTTCGGCAAATGAGTGACTGAGTCAACAGAGTATAGCAGTGATCTTTGAACTTAAATATCTGGCAAACATGTTTGACATCCAGAACAAGAACAGAAACTCTTATTATGACCTTTACAAAATAAAAAAAAAATTCATTTCCCATTCATGTTTGTACCCATTCAGTCATATCGTAATCCACTTAATACTAATTAGGGTTATGGAAAGGCTGACACCCAGCTGAGCCAACTCAGGCCAAAGGGGGGTACAGCCTGCACTGCTCACCAGACCACTGCAGGGTCAACACACATACTGCTTAAATTTATATATCCAATTATATAACTACAGAGCAAAACTGTACTACCTGCTGCACTGTGCCCCGGAATCAAGTGTGGTTTGTCTAACTATAATACAAACTGGATTCCAAAAATGTTGGGACACTATATAAATTGGGAATAAAAACTGAATGCAATGATGTGGAATTGCCAAATTTTCATGTTTTATTCTGAATAGAACACAGATGACAGGGTCAAAAGTTCAAACTGAGAAAATGTGTCATTTTAAGAGAAAAACATGTTGATTTTAAATGTCATGGTGTCAACAAATCTCAAAAAAGTTGTGACAAGGTCATTTTCACCACTGTGAGGCATCCACTCTTCTTACAACAGTCTGCAAACATCTGGGGACCGAGGAGACAAGTTTCTCAAGTTTAGAAACAGGAATGCTGTCCCACTCTTGTCTAATACAGGCCTCTAACTGTTCAACTGTCCTGGGCCTTCTGTGTTGCACCTTCCTCTTTGTGTTGCGCCAAATATTCTCTATAGGTGAAAGAGCTGGACTGCAGACTGGCCATTTCAATACCCGGATCCTTTTATTATGCAGACATGATGTAATTAATGCTGCAAGTGGTCTGGCATTATTATGTTGAAAAATGCAAGATGTTCTTTGAAAGAGACGACATCTGGATGGGAGCATGTGTTGTTCTAGAACCTGAATATAACTTTCTGCATTGACAGTGCCTTTCTAGATGTGCAAGCTGCCCATGCCACATGCACTCATACAACCCTATACCATCACAGCTGCAGGCTTCTAAACGGAGCGCTGATAACTTGGGTTGTCCTTGTCCTCTTTAGTTCAGATGACAAGGCCTCCCAGTTTTCCATAAAGAATGTCGAATTGTGATTCATCTGACCACAGAACAGTTTTCCACTTTGCCACACTCCATTTTAAATGACCCCTGGCCCAGAGAAAACGCCTGCGCTTCTTTGTCCTGTTTAGAAATTGCTTCTTCTTTGTACTGTAGAGTTTCAGCTGGCAACGGTAGATGGCACGGTGGATTGTGTTCACCGACAATGGTTTCTGGAAGTAAAGCTGCACCTATTCTGATTTCCCTTATACAGTGGTACCTCACCTTACGAAAGTCTCATGAAACGAAAAATTCAGGTTACGAAAAGCATTTTCCTAAAATTTTTGTCTCAGGGTATGAAACAGGTTCATGTTACGAAAGCGCCATCTTAAAAATTCAAACACGCCATTCAAACATTAAAACGTGCCATTCAAACATTCAAACAATGCATAAGCTGCTCTCCCATCAATGACGTTCAAACATCCCGCCCCGCTGGCCTCCCATTGGCTAACAACTGAGCTGTCATTCATGCCGCCTTCACTCAAGCGCCATCTTGGACAGGTCCACCTGACTCCATCTTGGACATTATTGCCTAGGAGGAATGACGCATCTACCTCCCATTGCCTATTATAGAGCTGAATCCACCATGATGCTTTTCGTGTAAAGGACAGTTACTGTTGTTTCATGCTTTATTTCTTGACTCAGGCTTTTAACCTTCCATAAATATTTGTAAGAGTATAACTCTGCTAAGAAGACATGGTGAACACACACACGTGTGATTTCCGGTGCGAGTGAGGAGAACAAACAGGCTCGAGTGATATCACAAAGGAATATGGCCAAACCCGTCTACCATCTGTACGATATTGAAGCAGAAGGAAGTCTTAAAAGGCATGCTTTCATAATTTTTAAACGGTTTAGGGGTAGTATTGGGAGCCTTGTAATGAATCACGCATTTTACATGTAAAATGTGGTTCAACTTATGAAAAATGTAGGTTACGAAAAAAGCTCTGGAACGGATTAATTTCGTAAGGTGAGGTACCACTGTAGTAGCATTCCTGTTTGTGGTGCAGTGCCGTTTAAGGGCCCGAAGATCACAAGCATCTAGTATGGTTTTTCAGCCTTGACCTTTACGCATAGATTGTTCCAGATTTTCTGAATCTTTGGATGATGTTATCCATTGTAGATGATGATAACTTCAAACTCTTTGCAAGTTTACATTGGGAAACACCTTTCTGATATTGCTCCACTATCTTTCTGCACAACATTGGGGGAATTAGTGATCCTTTACCCATCGTTGCTTTCAGAGAGACACTGAAACTCTGAGAAACTCTGTTTATACTCAGCCATGTTGCCAATGGACCTCATTAGTGGTAATTGGTCTTCCAGCCGTTTGTTATAAGTGCAATTGACTTTTCCAGCCTCTTATTGCTACCTGTCCCAACGTTTTTCACATTTGTTGACACCATGAAATTTAAAATCAACACATTTTCCCCTTAAAATGATAAATTTTCTCAGTTTTAACTTTTGACCCCGTCATCTATGTTCTATTCAGAATAAAATATTGAAATTTGGCACTTCCAGATCATTGCATTCAATTTTTATTCACAATTTGTATAGTGTGCCAACTTTTTTGGAATCTAGTTTGTATTTAACGGTGGATAAGTAGTGGGAAATTGCAGACATGCAAATACAGAAAGATACTAATGAAATCAAGTGATTATCATGGTGATTAACTCTCCTTCTTACTCTAGAGTCAGTATATCTGCTATATTCTCTTAACAATGTCCACATTTACTTATGGACATGTAATTTTTCCTCAATAAATTAATCAATAAAACTAAAATCAGCTGAAACAATTATCTACTGTAAACAACATAAAGCCATTTTAAAATGTATGCAACAATGTAAAATATTGTTCCACCCAAACAACATTAAACCTATTCCATTAAACTTGGGTCAGATTGAATTCAACTCTAACTCACAAGTCACTAAGACAATCGTTTTTCTAAAAATGGAAAAATAAACCGTAACGTTTCTGTTTCAGGTTACTTTTCTTATGCTCTCATGTAGTACATGCTAAAACTTTAAATGAGTTTCAAACGATGCCACTGAGAGTGCACATCCATTGTGGTCTATGGTGAGCAAAGCCTTCTCTGCTAGCCGAAACACTATTAGAAGCACTACATTTACAACTTAAATTCCAGTATCTGTTACATTAAATTGTACTAATTTATTCCCAACAGTCTACTCTCCTTGTTTCATAGTGTGTCTCTTGGCTGCACTGCTTCTCGTGTGTTTGCGGCTGTTAGAATTATTTTTGACCAATCAGATTTCAGTTTCTATGTGCTACCATGTCAATCAAATCTGCCCAAGGTGTTCAGAATCAGCAGTACTGGCAGATGTCACTTAAACTATATTAGCAGTGAAGCTCTCAAGTGGCGCATCAACAAGGTGCGTGACTATTAATCCAGAGATCGTAAGTTTGAATCTGGTTTAATATCACAGCCATCCGAGTCCAGGAGTCCATGGGTGCTAACTGGCCACGCTCTCATGGGAGGGAGGGATGGCAACCGCTCACTTCCCGGTGACTCCAGGCGATTGTCAGCCAATCATGTGCCTATGTGAGCTCATTCAAACAAGAGGGTGTATAGCGTTTTCTCTCCGAGTGTTTTAGACTGTCCCCAAATACAAATACGCTGCAGTTCGAAAAGAGGTGGGTGGCTAGCATTGCATATCATGGAGGGGACATGTGCGTGCTTTCGTCCCTCCCTGATTGGTGGTGATCATGTGATAGGGAAGTAATGTTGATGGGTGGGAATTGGGTACGACTAAAAATTAAGGAGAGAATGGAGAAAAAATTTCCAAAAAAGCAATGGGACCATTTTTTTGAACTAATCAGATGCCTACTGTGATGGACTGGCGGGCAGATAGCTGGAGTAATGCAACAGAGGCACTCTGAACGCACTTCAATTGGACACAGATTCTTGTTTGTTGTTGCTGTGACTCTGAATGTAGTCCTCAAGAAACTTGAACTTTTCTTTCTGTGCATCCATGTTGACAGTAGCATAAGATTTTGGGAACTGACAAACTTATGGCTGTATCTCCTTATATTCCTCTACCTTATAAATGTATTTCACACATGTAAGCTTTAATGTCATATACTGTATACCAAAACCTGATGCATTTACCTGAATCCAACTACTGTTCAACCCTTTGAGGAGGAATTCACACCTCTGATATTCACTCCTGTTACTTTGCGTCTAAGTGTTAGGATTCACACCTCACACTTTAGTTGCAGGATCAAAATAATTGCGTGAAGTTTTACATACGTGTATTTCACACATGTATGCTTTAATGTCATAAGACCACTTCCCTCATCATGAGCCGCTACTACTGGCCATGGACCTCAATACAATGACATCACAAGTTATGTCGGTAAGATATGTCAGTGTATCCAGGTATTGCAGATGGGCCCATTATCTATGGCATGGAAAATGTACCCCCTTGTATTTTATAATATTTAAAGTCCCCAGGTCCATTTTCCATGGCAGAATATGGACTCCCTTGTAAATTATGTCAGGGTATCTGAGTATTGCAGCCGAGTCCATTATCTATGGCATGGAATGTGTACCCCCTTGTATTTTATAATGTTTTAACTTCCCCAGGTCCACTTTCTGTGGCATAGAGTATAGACCCCCTGGTAAAATATGTCATGGAATCTTCTTTTCCTTTCGGCTTTTTCCCTTTCTCGGAAGTTGACACAGTAAATCATTTGATTCGCCCATTTGATTTGGCATAGGTTTTTACGTCGGATGCCCTTCCTGTCACAACCCTTTTAGCAAGGGACAGAAACACGTTAGAAAACATCCTACTCTTTACGAAAGTCAGCAATGGTTCTTTTATATGCCTCACACCATAGACAGTGAGAGACATGGCCCACCTTTGATAACCCAGTTAGCTGCACTGGGGGGGGAGTGATAACCCTGTGGGAACTCGAACCCCCAACCTTAGGATCAGCGATCCTGCGCCTGATCCACTAGATCACCACTGCCCCATGTCATGGAATATGTAATTTATGATGTTTGACTTTATATGTAGTAACAGGGATCCCTCACTTTCCATGGTTAATTGGAACCGACATCCCCCCCCCCCCCCCCCGCTACCACCAAATTCCGCAAAGTAGGATCGACCCCCCTGACTGACGTATACGTACATGTATTTGTGTATATAATAAATATCAAGAAATACATATTCAAAGCTATAAATGCTTATAATAACAATTAAACATTCAAAAATAATGCATAAGATGTAAATAAAATATAAATTCACATACACATATCCGCCACATCCGCACACATGCACTCAAGCAGTGGGCTGCCACACACAATGGGTCTGCCCAGGGTGCAGTTGGGGTTAAGTACCTTGCTCCAGGGAACTTCAGCCAGAAAGGCGGAGCTCATTTAGTTGAAATCAAACCAGCAACCTTTCAGTCCCAAAGCCGCCTCCCGAACCATTAGGCTATGGCTGACCCCAATTCTCACATGATATAGACTCAGTACATATTTTATTTAAAAAATATTTACTACTGATTGAAATTCCGTGGTACCAACATCACAATCACTCACCTTCGAGTGACCAAGTTTATTGCCATTTTCATCTGTGACTGCAATGCCATTTAGGATCTCCCTGCAGGTGAACAGACATGTTAACATACAAAAACCCCCCAACAAAACACAAACATATTTGTTCAAATAAAAGGACACCATAAAAGAACTCACTGTTGTCTCATCATAGGAATATTTACACAGTTAGCAGCAGCCACAGCTGCAAAGGGCACCCAGCGGGCCACCAGAGGAGGCGCTTTCTGGAGTGAAATTAAACACCAGTACGGTCATTAAATCTTGATTAATTAATATATTTTTGACTGATATTCAAATTTGCAGATTGGGAATACCTTTGTGTAGAGGTTCAAACCCACAGCAGTGACCAGTGCAGTGCTTGTTGCAGTTGCATAAGCAACACCAATCTGTCTGGAGGAGGCAAAGAGACATGAGAAGCAGACACAAACACTCAAACACACAGAAACACACCACTGTTTCCAAAATATCACTGTACCACTCCTCTGAGTTTATGTGGAAATCAGATATTTAATTACTGACTGCTAGAATTATTGTAGGTGTAAAATATTTACTTTGTTGTGATGGGAGAGGCAGCATTGCGGTTGGTGTAATTGACCAGAGCATTGAAAGACTGATTTACCCATTGCCAAAACACCACAGCAGGCACCGTCCTGCCGCAACACACACACACACACACACAGGGGAAAGAAAAACAGAGCGAGAGAGAGAGAGACACCAAGTAATAATATATTAACACATACATGAAAAACAGTATTTATCTTTGGCAAAGTTAAAAAAGTTGGGAGGGGGCTAATGGCTAGAGAAGATTCCCAAAACAGCAGGGAAAAAAAATAGATGGTGGCAGGAGAGGAATGCGGTGAACCTTCCCTTCCTCCACCTTCATGGTTGAAGTGAAGTACTCTTGTACAAGGCACCTAACCCCGACTGCTCTCCAGGTGCACCAATGTGTGGACGCCCACTGCTCCAAGTGTGTGCACACTGTTTACATGTGTGTGTGTGTTCACGCATGAATGGGTTAAATGCAGAGGCAAAAATTTCCCTTACGCAATTAATATATTTCAAAAATAATAAAAAAAATGAGAAGATAGTACAGTAAATGTAAATGATATATTGCGAGTGTCAAACATGGTCGTACACCCATCAAACGCAAAATGCAAGCCACACCTAAAGCAGGGACTTACAAAAAAACTTACACATTCTAACCCAAGCAACAGTGGATATATAAAAAAAGTCTGCACATTCTTGTCAAATTGTTAGGCTTCTGTGATGGGGAAAAAAAAAACTAATTCCACCTATAATCCGTACAATTCAACAGTCTACAGTGAGAGGCATGAAAAAGAACTATTGCTGACTTTCACCAAGAGTTGGCTGCACAGCGATCTGCATATTTCTACCCTGTGATGGCCTGGCAAGCTGTCCAGGGTGCACCCTGCCCTCTCCCAGAGTCTGCTGAGATGGACGCCAGCCTCCCTATGACCCTAATTAGGATTAAGCGGTTCAGAAAATTAATGAATGAATGAACAAACTACCTGGGGCAGTGGTGGTCCAGTGGTATAGGGTGCTGGATCACTGATTCAAAGGTTAGGGATTCGAGTCCCACTTTCCACAAGGTTGTCACAGTGCAGCTAACTGGATTATCAAAGGCTGGTCATGTCTCTCACTGTCTATGATGGGAGGCATGTAAAAGAACCATTGCTGACTTTTGACAAGAGTAGGCTGCAAAGCCGTCAGCATGTTTCCGCTCTGCGATAGCCTGGAGAGCTGTCCAGGGTGTACTCTGCCCTCACACGGAGTCAGCTGGGATGGGCGCCAGCCTCCCCGCAACCCTAATTAGGATTAAGCAATTGCAGAAAATGAACTGAACAAACTATAATGAAAATGACAAACTACAAAAGGTATGAGCAAAACATTTTGCGACTACTCCTGTGGCAAATGACAGAGCATAGTAGTAGTCATGCTCTTATTTATATTTCAGCCACAAGGCATAACTCAGAAGACAACTAGTTTGGCTTCATGTCAGAGCGCATCATATCAGCTCTGGCGTCAGTGCTTAGTCGCCTCACAGTGAAAAAGCTCTAGGTTTAAATCCTGTCCATGGGCCTTTCTGGGTGGGATTTGCCCGTTCTCCCTGGCTTGTGTGGGTTTCTTCTAAGTACTATGACTTTCTTGGTCAAATGGCTACTCTAAATTGCCCATAGATATGAAAGAGATTTCTGTGTTAGTCCTGCAATAAAATGAGCTGTTGATGGGGTATTCTGATTCCCAGCTAGAAAAAAAAACCCAAAAAACCATGCTGCCATTTAAAAAATAGTTCCACTTTATACTACCAATATATATATTTTACACTGAAAAAAGACAAGTAATCTCAACAAAGCATAAATATTTGAACTGTGCGTGTGCAGAAGTGTGAACCTGTAGAACTGCAGCATGAAGCCGGTGATGGCCATGCCCCCTGGCACTTGGAAAGACATTCTGCCAATCAAGTTCATCCTGTCACCAGTATCAGGGTGAAATGCTGAGTCATAAATCTTCTTGGCATAATGCAGCTGTTCCACAGTTGTACCTGGAGGGCTAGAGCCTGATCTGAAATTTGGTTGTCATAGCAGCAGAAAATACATATGAGGTGCAATTAAAAAGGTGATAAAAAAAAAAAAAAAAAAAAAAAAAACCACAAACCTTTATATAACAGTAATCTAAATAAAAAAAATAAAAACACTGAAAACACTGAGGTAGTGTACCATGGTGTAAAATAGAGTAGTGTGGTATGGATGAGTATGTTTTTGCTCATGAAACCGCACAGTGAGACACCTACTCTAAATTCTCAAGTTAAATAGAACAAGATCTAAATCATGCCATTAGATCATCAAAATCATCCCTCAAACTGATACACTTGACTTCCTGTTTTTGAATCGTGGCCGGAAACTGCTTGTTCAACTAGCACATCCCGCTACAATCCAGCTCTATTTTAAGGCACATTAAATTAGTTAGTCCTTCAGGGACATCAGCAGCTCTTGTTATTTGTATCCTGATATCCAGAGTGCTGGACATAGCAGGTTATCTTAGGTCTTTAGGTGAGCGCAGGTTCACTAAGCGACTTATACATGCTAGAGTTAATAAGGCCTTCATCAGTCAGAGGTTACTAAGAGTAACTTTATAGAGGTGTGGAAATTAACTAAGGCAATGTCTGATGCTGTAATATGCTCTGGTCCCATCTTAATACAGTGTGGTGATGTAGCTTACAGCAGGCTATGGTCGCTGAACTGCCTGGCCTGATCGGGCGGGACAGCATGCATCACACTCAGGAAGGTGCTGCTCTCATTTCTTGCTGCATAGCACATAGACTAAAAACAGGACTAGTCAATCGGTGTCTATCCAGAGCCAAGGCCAGAGAGCAGACAAACAGGATAATCCGAGCATCTGCTGCCTGTGCAGAGTCATCATTCAATATCAAAATCAAATTCAATGATAGATAAACTGTCTGTTTCCTGAACTAAACAAAAATGTAAACAAAACTGTAAAAACTCCGAGTTTATTTTAGCAATCTTAAATTTAATTCATACTAAATCTACATTATGCACCAAGTTGTTAAATGTTAGCTCTCTTGCATCTAAAGCGCTTATTGTTAATGAAATCATTCCTGATCAGGAGTTTAATGTAATGTGTTTAACAGAAACATGGATTAAATCCAATGAGTATGTAGCATTAAATGAAGTGAGTCCTCTTGTATAGTTCTATACACCAACCTCGTCTAACTGGTAGAGGAGGCATCGCAGTTATTTATACTGATAATATCGGCCTCATAAAAAAAAAAATCCAGACATGAATATACTGTAACGAGATTGAAATTCTATACACTAACATTATGTATGTTCCTGGAAAAAATATGCCCACGCAGCTAATTGCTTTAATTATTATTTAGAGACCCCCAGGGATGTACTCAGAATTCCTATGTGAGTTTGCAGGTTTCGTTTCAAACCTGGTTGTTTCTTTAGATGAAATTTTAATTATTGGTCACTTTAATATTCATTTTGATGACTGAGAGGACCCTTTAAGAACAGCGTTCGTATCTATCCTAGATTTAGTCGTGGTAAATCAGAATTTAATAAGACCTGCTCATAAAGCTGGCCGGACTCTATTTTAATACTAACTTTAGGATTAAATATTGAAAATATAGTCACATTTCCACAGTCAGAAACTATTTCTGATCATTATCTTATCTTGTTTACACTGCCTCTTAGTACAAATATATACACACCTCACCATATTATTGCATTAAGCATACTTTTATATCAACGACTGCACAGCATTTCCTAAATAATCTTCTAGAATTATCAACCATCATTGGATCACCATCAGACCCCGCAGAACTCAATCAAGCTACTGAGTGTTTAGAGTCAAATTTACACGATACACTGGATAATGTAGCTCCTCTTAAAAGAAAACCAATCAGAGAGAAAAAAAAATTATCCTCCTGGTATAATAATGAAACACACACACTAAAAGAGAACACCCACAAATTAAAATGAAAATGGTGGCAAAACAAATTGCTGGTTTTCCAGTGAGAATGGAAGGGCCGTCTCCTTAATTAAAGAAAAGCTGTTAGCGCTGCTAGAGCAGTACATTTCTCAAATCTAATAGAAAATAACAAAAATAATCAGAAATACTTATTCCTAGTTAATTCTGCAACAATATTAAATAGGACCATGAACAAAAAATGTCAACTATCAATTTACTGTATAGTGTTTTTTTATGAACTTTTATGAACTTTAGAAATTTTAAGTGTTTTTGATCTTATATCTAATAACCACCCATGTGTACTGGGAGCAAAATCGTAGATAAAACTTAATTTTATTTGATCAGTCTCTGTAACCGCAAAATGAGGTGTACAATGCCTGTAAAAGTGAATTTACACAGTATTTCATAATGTTCATCAGGAACAACACATTTGATTGTTCCACCATGCTTTAAAAAACAGGAACATATTTTGGTGTTTTCTTATGGTGAATGTCTAACAACCGATGTACCATTAGAAACTGCTACAGCAATACTATGGGATGCTCTGAATAAATGGAGCGATGAGCCAGGTATGGCTCTATCAGAAAGTGATGAGTATTTTTCACCCAATTCTCCTGCTCCCTATCTACATAAATTTAAAGAAGTGCCTGGCCATGTGTTTGTTTATGTTGAGTGGTTCAACATGCCATATGCTAAAGTTGACATTCATGTTGATTGGCTCGATTTTACATCTGGGGAAAAATACTTAAAGGAACAGCACTGAGAGGGAAAATTAAAGGGTCTTTTTTATTTAATTATGCTGTTTTCTGTTTATTTTCAGCTTTCGTGTAAGTAATTTGGTTGATACCACAAAATGAATAGCTAAAAATACCAGTAAAACTCTTTTATTGTTCTGTTACTATTCATGTTTTCCACCTCGATGCTAATAAGCACTTACCGTTCCACTCCGCTGGTAACATTTTAATAAGCACCCACCCACTCCAATTTTTTTAAGCGCCCTTGGCGCTTATCACATTGAATACGGTATGTTAATAACTAAAACAGTAAATAATATAATGACACCAGATCCGCAAGCTTGATTCAGTGCCTACGTGCTTATGTAAACAAATACTATCAGAAGTGATCAACCCTTTATTAAATTTAATAAAATCTTCTCTTAGCACTGGTTATGTAACTAAATCTTTTAAACTAGCAGTTATCAAACCTCTGATAAAAAAAACCTGATCTCAACCCATATCAGCTGTTCCAACTTTGGACCAATGTCAAACCTCCCTTTTATCTCTAAGATCTTAGAAAAACCTGTAGCGCAGCAGCTATGTTCACAAGTATATAGTATTTATATATATACATATATATATACATATATATATATATATATATATATATATATATATATATATATATACACACATATATATACATATATACATATACACACACACACATACTAGTCCTTCTCAAAAAATTAGCATATTGTGATAAAGTTCATTATTTTCTGTAATGTACTGATAAAAATTAAACTTTCATATATTTTAGGTTCATTGCACACCAACTGAAATATTTCAGGTCTTTTATTGTTTTAATACTGTTGATTTTGGCATACAGCTCATGAAAACCCCAAATTCCTATCTCAAAAAATTAGCATATCATGAAAAGGTACTCTAAATTAGCTATTAACCTCTTCTTCCTTTCCTTTTGGCTTTTCAGGGGTCGCCACAGCGAATCATCTGCCTCCATCTCACCCTATCCTTTGCATCTTCTTCTCTTACACCAACGACCTTCATGTCCTCCTTCACCACATCCATGAATCGTCTCTTTGGTCTTCCTCTAGGCCTTCTGCCTGGTAGCTCCAGCCTCAGCATCCTATTACCAATATACTCACTATCCCTCCTCTGTACATGTCCAAACCATCTCAATCTAGCCTCTCTGACTTTGTCTCCAAAACATCTTACATGTGCTGTCCCTCTGATGTGCTCATTCCTAATCCTATCCATCCTCATTACTCCCAAAGAGAACCTCAACATTTTCATCTCTGCTACCTCCAGCTCTGCCTCCTGTCTTTTCCCCAGGGCCACTGTTTCTAAACCATACAACATCGTTGGCCTCAACACCGTCTTGTACACTTTTCCTTTCATTCTTGCCGATACCCTCCTATCACACATCACACTGGACACTTTTCTCCAACCATTCCAACCTGCCTGCACACGCTTCTTCACCTCTTTTCCACACCTTCTATTGCTCTGGATTGTTGAGCCTAAGTACTTAAAATCTTTTTTCCCTGTAACCTCACCGTTCCTCTTGGGTCCTTGTCATTCATGCACATGTATTCTGTCTTACTGAGGCTAATCTTCATTCCCCTCCTTTCCAGGGCATACCTCCACCTCTCTAGATTTTTCTGCACTTGTTCTTTGCTCTCACTACAGATCACAATGTCATCTGCAAACATCATAGTCCATGGAGATTCTTGTCTAACCTCATCTGTCAGCCTGTCCATCACCATAGCAAACAAGAAGGGGCTGAGAGCTGACCCTTGATGCAGTCCCACCTCCACCTTGAACTCTTCCGTCACACCGACAGCACACCTCACCACTGTCTTACATCTCTCATACATGTCCTGCACCACTCTAACATACTTCTCTGTCACTCCAGACTTCCTCATGCAATACCACAGTTCTTCTCTCGGCACCCTGTCATATGCTTTCTCCAGATCCACAAAGGCACAATGCAGCTCCCTCTGACCTTCTCTGAACTTCTCCATTAACATCCTCAAGGCAAACACTGCATCTGTGGTGCTCTTTCTGGGCATGAAACCAAACTGTTGTTCACAAATGCTGACCTCTGCCCTTAGTCTGGCTTCCACTATTCTTTCTCATAACTTCATCGTATGGCTCATCAACTTTATCCCTCTGTTAACCTGTGCCACAACTCTGCACGTCTCCCTTGTTCTTAAAAATGGGCACCAGCACACTTCTCCTACATTCCTCTGGCATCCTCTCACTCTCTAAGACCTTGTTAAATGTTCTTGTCAGAAAATCTACTGCTACCTCTCCTAGACACTGCCATACATACCTCCACCGGTATGTCATCAGGACCAACTGCCTTTCCATTCTTCATCCTCTTCAATGCCCTCCTCACTTCACCCTTACGAATCTTTGCTACTTCCTGGTCCTCAACAGTCACCTCTTCTACTCTTTTTTCTCTCTCATTTTCCTCATTCATCAGCTCTTCAAAGTACTCTTTCCATCTTCCCAGCACACTTCTGTCATCGGTCAATACATTTACCTCTCTGTCCTTTATCAATCTAACTTGCTGCACGTCCTTCCCATCTCTATTTCTCTGCTGTGCCAACCTGTATAAATCATTTTCTCCCTCTTTACTTTCCAACCGAGCATACAAGTCATCATACGCACTCTGTTTGGCCTTTGACACTGCTACCTTTGCCTTACGCTGTGTCTCCCTGTACTCCTGTTTACTCTCTTCGGTTTTCTCAATGTCCCACTTCTTCTTAGCTAACTTCTTCCTTTGTACACACTCCTGCACGTCCTCATTCCACCACCAAGTCTCCTTATCTACTTTCCTTCCAGATGACACACCAAGTATTCTCCTACCTGTCTCCCTGATCACATTAGCTGTAGTTGTCCAGTCATCTGGAAGCACTTCCTGACCACCCAAAGCCTGTTTCAACTCCTCCTTGAAGACAACACAACACTCTTCCTTTTTCAGCTTCCACCACTTTGTCTTCTGCTTTGCCTTTGCCTTCTTCACCTTCCTCACCATCAGCATCATCCTGCACACCACCATCCTATGCTGTTTGGCAACACTCTCACCCGCTACTACTTTGCAGTCACTGATTTCCTTCAAATTACATCGCCTGCATAAGATGTAGTCTACCTGTGTGCTCCTACCTCCACTTTTATAAGTCACCCTATGCTCCTGTTTCTTCTGGAAGAAAGTATTCACCACAGCCATTTCCATCCTTTTTACAAAATCTATCAACATCTGTCCTTCTGCGTTCCTGTCCTGGATACCAAACCTACCCATCACTTCCTCGTCCCCTCGGTTTCCTGCACCAACATGTCCATTAAGTCTGCCCCAATGACCACTCTTTCACCTCTGGGGGTACTCTGCATCACTTCATCTAACTCCCTCCAGAATCTCTCCTTCTCTTCTCGCTCACATCCTGTCTGTGGGGCATAAGCACTAACAACATTGAACATCACACCTTCAATTTCTAACTTGAGACTCATCACTCTGTCTGACACTCTTTTCAACCTAATCATCTGAATCAACAAATTAACTATAAACACCTGCAAAAGATTCCTGAGGCTTTTAAAAACTCCCAGCCTGGTTCATTACTCAAAACCGCACTCATGGGTAAGACTGTTGACCTGACTGCTGTCCAGAAGGCCATCATTGACACCCTCAAGCAAGAGGGTAAGACACAGAAAGAAATCTCTGAGTGAATAGGCTGTTCCCAGAGTGCTGTATCAAGGCACCTCAGTGGGAAGAAAAAAAGTGTGGCAGAAAACGCTGCACAACCAGAAGAGCTGACCGGATCCTGAGGAAGATTGTGGAGAAGGGCCAATTCCAGACCTTGGGGGACCTGTGGAAGACCTTGGGGGACCCGTGGAAGCAGTGGACTGGGCTATAGGTGCCGCATTCCCCAGGTCAAGCCACTTTTGAACCAGAAACAGCGGCAGAAGCGCCTGACCTAGGTTACAGAGAAGCAGCACTGGACTGTTGCTCAGTGGTCCAAAGTACAGTAGGCCCTTGACATTCGCGGGGGTTCGGTTCTGAGCCCTCCTGCGAATCGAGATAATCCGCGAATTCTGTACCCGGAAGTAAAGCTCCATGTATGACATCCCATGCACGAATGAGCAGCTGTAAGTAAAATACTATGTATCTATTACATGTGCTAAAATATGCTTCTTAAACACATTCTATAGACAGTCTTAGTCATTAATACAGTATTAATGAAGTAAAATATAGTAATGATTGAGAAAAACTTAATTTTTACTCTTATTTTTATTGATGATAAAATATAAACATTATACAGCATATACTGTTGTAAAGCACTCGTTTTAAAGTCTTTTTCAATTATTATTCCAGTACAGTACCTAAGTTAATTCTGAGAATGTTTGTGTGTGAGATTTTATGTTCTGTGGCATGTTTAACAAACGATACCAAAAGGATAAACTTTATTACACTTAATGTTCTTTTACATTGAGCTTTGAGTGACATCTTGGAGAGACGTCTCCAAAATGGCGCTGCCTAGAGTGCAACGTCGCGGAGTTCTCAGAGTCAAATTGTTTCTTTGTTGGTTTTAATTTGTTTTATTTGTTTGTTCATGTTTTGCACTATGCTCGTCTTTGATTGGTCGACCCTACTACAGCTATGAGCAGCCTCAGCTTCGGGCAACTAAGCACACAACAACTTCTATCTTCTATCTATTCTATTCTATGGAAGCTCCATGCTAGTGGTTACCGGCTAAGCCCAGGCGGAGTTCTCAGAGGCTTGGTTAGCACTTCCGGCCATACTGCTTAAAAATGTTCAGTCCCTGCGAAACAAGATGGACGAGTTTCTTGCTCAGATTGCAGAGCAGAGGGATCTACAGGACTGTGTTTCTGTGAAACATGGCTCGAGGAGAGTTCACCCGATAAGACGATTACACCAGCCAACTACACGGCCTTCATCCCCTGCTATCCCAAGCGCCGGCGTCGTCGTTCGGCCCCTTCCTGCCTGGGCTTCTTGTTCCCTGGGGTGCGGCTCGCAGTGAGTTGCCGACCATAGCATATTAGCTCTGTTAGCCGCATCCTGGCTAACAAGCCCAGTTTAGCGTGCATAGTTATACACGCCCAAAGATACTCCGATCTTATAGCTGTATAGTGCAAAACATGAACAAACAAAACAACAAATAAAACAAATTAAAACGAACCATAGCATGCTAGCTCTGCTAATAGCATACTAGCTCTGCTTAGTAATACACGCCCGAAGATACTCCGATCTTATCGCTGTACCGGTCGTAGACGAGCATAGTGCAAAACATGAACAAAACGAAACAACAAATAAAACAAATTAAAACTAACAAAGAAACAATTTGACTCCGAGAACTCCGCGACGTCGCCCTCTGGGCAGCGCCATCTTGAAGACGTCGCTCCAACTTCAATGTAAAAGGACATGAAGAGTACTGTAATAAAGTTTATCTTTTGGTATCGTTTGTTAAACATGCTACAGAACATCAAATCTCATGCATAAACATGAACTTAGATACTGTACTGGAATAATAATTGAAAAAAATTTTAATACAACAGTTCAGAGAAAGGAGAAAGTCTTATTTCTTCAGAAGAGACATCCACCATTTTCTATTGCTTAGCCAGAGAGTGGTATCATAGATTGATGGGCTTTTTTAATTAAAACTGGTCATTAAAACACACATAAAGAGACTCATTGACAACTTGTGTGCGAATGAGGAAAAAGGGATGGGACATCAGCTCAACCAATCAGGAGAAAGGAGGGCAGCCATTGGCTGAATTTGAATCACGTGCCGGTTGCTCGGCAGTCAGCGAATGCTCAAACCATGGGTGCAAAACCGCGAATAGTCAAGGGCCTACTGTACTTTTTTCAGATGAAAGCAAATTTTGCATGTCATTTGGAAATCAAGGTGCCAGAGTGTGGAGGAAGACTGGGGAGAAGGAAATGACAAAATTCCTGAAGTTCAGTGTCAAGTACCCACAGTCAGTGATGGTCTGGGGTGCCATGTCAGTTGCTGGTGTTGGTCCACTGTGTTTTATCAAGGGCAGGGTCAATGCAGCTAGCTATCAGGAGATTTTGGAGCACTTCATGCTTCCATCTGCTGAAAAGCTTTATGGACATGAAGATTTCATTTTTCAGCATGACCTGGCACCTGCTCACAGTGCCAAAACCACTGGTAAATCATGGTATTACTGTGCTCAATTGGCCTGCCAACTCTCCTGACCTGAACCCCATAGAGAATCTGTGGGATATTGTGAAGAGAAAGTTGAGAGACACCAGGCCCAACACTGTGGATGAGCTTAAGGTCGCTATCGAAGCATCCTGGGCCTCCATAACACCTCAGCAGTGCCACAGGCTGATTGTCTCCATGCCACGCCGCATTGAAGCAGTCATTTCTGCAAAAGGATTCCTGACCAAGTATTGAGTGCATAACAGAACATAATTATTTGAAGGTTGACTTTTTTGTATCAAAAACACTTTTTTATTGGTCGGATGAAATATGCTAATTTTTTGAGATAGGGATTTTTGTTTTTTCTTTACTTTTTTGCCAAAATTATCAATATTAAAACAATAAAAGGCTTGAACTACTTCAATTGTGTTAAATGAATCTCTAATATATGAAAGTCTAATGTTTATCAGTACATTACAGAAAATAATGAACTTTATCACAATATGCTAATTTTTTGAGAAGGACTAGTATATATATATATATATATATATATATATATATATATATATATATATATATATATATATCCTTTTATTTTTCCCGTTCTCGAGAGTCGCCACAACAAATCATCTGATTCGCACATTTGATTTGGCATGGGTTTTTACGTCGGATACCCATATATTTTATATATATATGTGTATATATAAAAATCGACCATTAAAATATTGTTTTAGTGTGCAGACATTTTAATACTCCAAAGTAATACATACTGAAATAATTTTGTGCCTCAGGCTGTCCTTGGCACTCTCCTAGGCTCTCAGGCACATAATTGTTAACCAGTCAGACTTCCCATTTCCCATGTAGCATATACTGCATTCTGTTGTGCATAAAGTTCAGGGTTACTTGTGTTTACCTGCAACTTTCCACCATGGCTTTAGCTTCATCTAGTTTGGCATTAGACAGTAGAGCAGTGCGGCAGTCAGTAATATTAAAGAAGTGTTTGAGACGACCCATGAACGTGGACTGATCCCAGCGTGGAGCATCAATATCAAAACCACTCAGATCTGCCATGGTGCTATCTCCTGTCTCCAGGCACTACATCAACAATTCAAAGTCACACACACACACACACACACACACAGACACACACACAGAGAGAGACAGAGAGCTTCACTTCTGACCTCTGAATGTTAATGGCTTTGAGATGATTCTGCAAACTCATGGCAAATAGATAGACCACATAATAAATCTGTATTTCCCCAAACTTTTACTAATCAACCGTTTCATTTACATCAGACTTTAAATTGCGGATATTTTATATACATGCACATATATTCTTTTATTGTTTAGTAATTTATACTATTTATGTATCTATTTATTTATTTACTTATATAATATATATGTATGTGTGTATGTTCGTACTTGTACCTATTTTTGCACCCCCTACTGATCGTACCTCAAGAGCCTGTAACAGTGAATTTCTCCATTGTGAGATTAATAAAGCTGTATCTTATCTTATCTTATCTTATACCTTATTAGGCTGTAAATATTCAGCTTTATATACACAAATATATTTAAATATTCACACTATTTGGATTTAGCTTACAAAGCACAGAGTATGGCTAAGAAGTCAATTATTTTCAACTCTAGATACTTCAGAATTGAAAAAAAGTCTTTAAGGTCAAAATGTATTTTAAAATTGCAAAGCTTCTTGTTTTCCCTTGTTTACCACCATGTCACTTAGGCAGGCATGAAAATCAATATTACAGATCAAACAGCAGTTACATACAAATACAGTATTGTAAACAACTAAGCTGAACCTTGATCTGCAATGGTGGGCCATCAGGGCCTTCTCTAAAGTACTGACCAACATTTACAATTTAAATTCTATGATTTGTTCCATTAAATTGTACTAATTTATTTCCAACAGTCTAAGATCTTCATTTTGTATACCTAACTTATGTTAAGAACTGAGTGTTACAGAAATACAGTGAAACCTCACTTTTCACGGTTAATAGGGCCCGAGACCTTCCACGAATGCCAAGTAGGATCGAACCCCCCCGACTGACGTATACGTACGTGTGTGTATATATATATATATATGTATGTATGTGTATATATATATATATATATATATATATATATATATATATATATATATATAATATCAATACATATATATTCAATGCTATAACTTCTTATAATAACAATTAAACATTCAAAAACAATGCATAAGATGTAAATAAAATATTAAATACACACATGCACACACAAATGCGCAAAAACAAAATGCCACAAAACAAGGCACATCACAAACATGCAAGTAGTTTTGCTGGGGGGTTTGGGGTTGTTTTTTTTTTTTTTTTTGCATAATTAGCCTTGTTTTGTGGCATTTTCCTTAAAGTTTCCTCTATTTTATCGTATATTTTTATTTTTTGATGAATATTTTTGAAAAACCCACGATGCACTGAAGCCACAGGAACTGAAGTGCAAAGTAGCGAGGGATCACTGTATTTGGAATAAACCAAGTCAGGCAGGGTCAGTCAGTGTGACAATTTATTGAAACAGGGAGCGAGTTGGAGGGAGTGGACAAAGGTCGGCAGTGGCTTGGAGTGTGTGGAGTTTCAGTAGTGTCTCAGTTGTGCAGGGTTTGGCGTGTTCCATTGCATAAAGGCTGCTACAATGCGGAGCCCTCTTCTCTTTTTTATCTTTGTTTACATCACAGTTAGCAGTTTCATGTCATGAAACAAAATGACAATTATAAAGCAGAAATGAAAATTACATGGCAATTATCACAGACTTATAATAGTATCCAGTTTTGATGTAAGATTTTGGTTTTTTTTTTTTGTTTTTGTGTTTGTTTAGGGTTTTTTTTTTGTTGTTGCATAATTGGCCTTGTTTTTGTGACATTTTCCATAACTTTTCCCCCTATTCTTCCTTAATTTCCTTATTTTTTAAATTTGAGAAATATTTATTTATTTGTTTTTTTTTAAACCCGCGATACACTGATGCCGCATTAATTGAAGTGCGAAGTAGCCAGGGATCCCTGTATTCACATTTTTTGTTTTGTTGCCACTTTTAACTCGAGAGTGCATCTGCACATTATCAGCTCCTTTAACATGATTTATGATCAGATCATACTCTTGTCATTTTAGACTCACACCTAGCAACCTTCTGTATTTGCCCTTCATCTTGTGTAGGAGCAACAAGTTGTGATCAGTATACACTAGAACGGATTGGGCGGTTGAAGATCAGTATACTCTTCGTCGCGTTGCTGCACTGCTGGCCGATGTCACTTAAACTATCTTAGCAATGGGACTATTTCTTTAACCAATCAGATTTTAGCCTCACAGGGCCAGCGAGCTGGCTGACAATAACAATAAGCATTTTTCCACTCTCTGATTGGTTGGTCAGAGCAAAAGTAGCTGAATAGTCAGCAGTGATCTGTACACAAGCTCCCAAATGGCACATCAACAAGGTACGTGACTATTAACCCAGAGATCACAAGTTCAAATCAAGGTTAATGCTCAGCCATCCATGGAAGCTATTTTGGCCGAGCTCTCACACGATTGAAGGATGGCATATGCTCACTTTCCTGTCACTCACACCAATCGCTAAACAATCATGGGCGTCTGTGAGCTTGGTCATATAAGAGGACAGATAATGCTTTTCCTCCGAGTGTGTTGGACCATCCACAGATAACACATTTACCACAGTTCAAAAAGACACAGATGACTAGCATCGTATGGAGGGAATGTTTGCATGCTTTCGCTCCAAAACTTTCTGGGTGGGAATTGGACACAATTAAGTTATAGAGAACATGGGAAGAAAAAAAAAATTTGCACACAATACATAAAAGCTAGAATTTTTAAACCCACAATGGCGGCTGGAGGAGGAAAAATTAAATTGGTGATGGATGTTCTTAAAAATCTATTTTCCAGGGAATTTACCAGAAATGCTAGAAATTGTAAGGAGAGGTCGAGGAGGTGAGGTTTATGCTTGTTACATTTGGCTAAGCACCAGATTTATCATCAGCTTCCACCAGTAAACACCAGTGAATGTTATGTAATGCTCAGAGTTACTCAGAGAAATGCATGAAATGCCACTCTCTCTCTCTCTCTACAATGCCATGGCTTGTTATATTATGTTTTTGTATATTATTGATAGTTTATGAATTGGGACGTGATCATGGTGATATTGAGAGGTGAATTAAGTCCATTAAGTTCCACTGAAGGCCCAGGTACCAAATGCACGGCCTGCCAGTGATTAGTGTGTCCGCACTAGTGTCACAGGGTTGATGATGGCGTATAGCCTGACTGAGTATGACCTATGAGCAAATAGCCTTATCAATTTATGCATAACATTCCCTGTTGAAACTTGTCATGTCCCTCCTTTCCACAAGAGTGAGCAAAAGTATAAAATTAAATAATAGGAGAACATCATACGATAAAGCCATGTCATATTATTCTCTGTTTCCAGCAGTCTTTGTGTTGTCGCTAATAACCTAAAGGCATTTTGTGTTCACAACAAATTGAAACACAACCCAGCACAGCCTGAATGTCTTAAACACCTCTGAAATAAACTTGATTGAATACAAGTTGTGATTTGAATTACTATGCACCCACATTCAGATCATGTCCATAATCTTCAGTAGATTTATCTGCTCTAGGAATATGTGCAAATTTGACAATGCCTCCTTTTATAAAACTAAAATTATACAATTGAGCTACATCAATCTATGCAAGAGCTTCAGTGAAAACACACAAGCATTTCCGTTCACACTTAGAGGCAACTTGGAGCAGAAAATTAGCCTAATGTGCATGTCTTTGACTATGGGAGGAAACTGGATTACCAGGAGGAACCCACATAAGCACAGGGAGAGCATGCAAAGTCCACAAAAACACCTGGATCTGAGACTCGAACTTCTTGCGGTGAGGTAGATGTGCTAATTACTGCGCTACCATGCCACCTTGACTTAATTCTACTTTTTTTTTTTATCTCAGAAGAGTAATACAGCAGTGTTGTTACAAGTTTTCAAAGAAAAAAATATGGAAATTCCAATCTTGAGTAGCAATTACCTACTGTGTGCTTCAAAAGTGCTTCGGTTAACCAATGATTAGCTTTGAACACAACTGGAATGCCCTGAAGCATTTACACTTATCATGGTTGGGCGTAACAGTTTTTTCATGTAGTCTACCGTTAGACATCCCATATTGTACAATGTTGACGCAGTGATGCATTTCTCTGACAAATGTTTTCATGTCACTTCTAGCATGCTTCAGTTTGCTGGGAACCTAGTTGCCGCTTAGATCACTGGTTCGTTCAAAGCCTTGGTTAAAATTATTTCATTTTACACCATATTTGCATAGGACTTGAAAGACCAAAAACCTATTTCATTCAAGATCCTGCTTATAAGACTACCTGAAGTATTTGAGTATCATCATTTCTCTCTCTTTAATCCAGGGACATTTAGTGTTGCTTAGAGTTTCACAAAATGTGATGGGGTTCAACTGTATATTTGGATCACCTTGTTATTTCTACAAGGGCCGTGGTGGTGGTCGGTACTAGATTACTGATCCCAAGGTCAGGGGTTCAAGCCACACTATCAACAAGTTGTCACTACTGTCCCCACAGTACAGCTCACTGGGTTACCAAAGGTTGGCCATGTCTGTCACTGTCTATGCTGGGAGGCATATAAAAGAGCCATTTCTTATTCTCATCAAGAGTAGGCTGCCGTCAGCATGTTTCTGCCCTACGATGACCTGGAGAGCTGTTTAGTGCAGGGGTGGGCAAAAGATTTGGCTTGGGGGCCGCACAGACTTTTAAAATTTGACAAATGGGACAGGTCATCAAGATACGATTAAAAAATGCATTTTAACAGTAAATATCAAACAAACAGAAAAAAATATTTAAATATTCACATACACTTTAGTGGGAACAGTCTTGTTGATCACCCATTTTTGAAAGTGCATGAAGGTCTGGCGGTAATTCTGTTGTGGTTCTCAGAACAAATTTGAGGTGTTCATCACTCAATTAGGATCTGTGGGGTGCTTTGTTGGTGTTCATCACACTAAAAGTCTGTTCACACACATATGTCGATAAAAAGAACACCAGCATCCTCTGTGCCATCTTCTGGATGTTTGGAAATTTGGCTGCACTTAATGAAGCATAAAACCCATCGAGTTTAAGGGAGTTCAACTTCTCCTTTAACATCATGACACATGGAGGTCAATCAGATACAACTGCAACTCCTGTGGTACCATTTCATAGTCTTGTGATAAGGGACATGACACCAGCTCAAGTGCCCTGTCAATTTCTCCAAAAATCACGAAACCGACGGCAGATGCAGATTCTCCTGTGACAAGTTGCGTGACATGACACGTGATTAGTTGCGTGAAATGGCACGTGATTGGCACACCATGCCTGAGTAGGCATGCCATACCTGAGTAAGCCCGCCTGCCTGGTGTGTTGTTGTGCTCTGAGTCACCAAATAAGTGTGAGCCATCACAAACCCGAGTCGTATCTTTTCACAATCCAAGTGCTTTCCTGGATTTGATCACATCTTGCGGGGTCTCTTTTAATGTGGCCAGTGGGGGGGAAATGAGCAAATGACTTGTCTGAGATTTACTTTGAAAATAAAACTAGCCTGGTTGTGAAGGTTTTGACGTTTCCTTGCATTTCATGCAAAAACTGTTTTTCCCTTTTCACATTCAGCTTGTTCATATGGCTCAGTATGTCCACAGTAAAAGCGAAATCACAGCCAATCTGTGTCTTTCAGCTCAGGAACATTCTTGGTGTTCTCAAGTAGCTTGAAAAATGAAATAATCTCCTGTTTGAGCGCCACACTCACTGACATGTGATCAGCGTCTGGTTTCTTCAGGAAAATGAATAAACTGACGATGGTGAAGTCCCATCGCTCAAATAAACTTAAAGAGTTTCACAACCGGCTTCACTACGTGGTCTAGCTGCACCACGGATTTACACAATGCTCCCTGGTGAATTATGCATATATCCTCGGCGTGATTCTGGGACAGATGTTTCTCGGATCAAAGTGTTTTTCTGAGCCTGCAAGCTCGTGACCAACCTGTAAGCAGTAGCCGGACATTCTTGTGGTGACAGGTTGTTGGCGTGATTAGCATGCTTGGTGGAAAAGTGACAGCTGATGCTGTATTCTTTTAAAACCAGAATGGCTTCTCGGAAAATAAGACATATAGCCTTTGACTGGACTTCAGTAAAAAAAATATTTAGATGTCCATTTCTTATGAACCACCCGGCACTCACTGTCCACTTTTCTTTTCTCTTCTCTGACATTGCTGCAGATGGGCTCTGTGCAGTAGAAGAGTGATAACCGGAAGTGGCTCGAGTGCCGCAAAATCAACTGACTGCGCCTAATGCGCCACTGGTGGTGAAAAGCCGACATTACAAGTCAAAGTCAAAATGAATGCAATCAATCATTCACAGCAAACATGAATTCTGTACCAATCAATTTTCAGCGGGCCGGATTAAAAAGCCCAACGGGCCGGATGTGGCCCGCGGGCCGTAGTTTGACCACCTCTGGTTTAGAGTGTACTCTGCCCATTTTCAGAGTCAGCTGAGATGGACACCAGCCTCCCCATGACTCTAATTAGCATTAAGCAGTTCAGAAAATGAATACATTTCTACATTGTCACTATTTAAAGTAATAACATACTATTAAGGTGTTACCAAAAATCTCCAGGTCTGTAAGCTATTTAATGAAACAGTTCATATGAATAAACACTACATGGCGTTTAAAACAGAAAACATTCCTGGATACTTTAGTACTGTACATACACCTGGATTTCACATCATTATGTACACTTTGTTAACTCTAGAAAATGGACAGATAGTAGATGAATGATAAACTTTTAAAGCTTTTAAAACAAATTAAGTGTTTTACCATGAATATCTTTGTACAATACACCCTTTTCTTTGATTGACAGACAGATAAAAGGACCCAACCATAAATAACCCAGCCACAGACAAGAAAGTAAAGACCCTTATTATTTTTTTTTTCCCTCAACATGAAGAACTTGGTTGGATCAAACTAGTCACGAAATACAGCTTTCATAACAAATTCACAACGTTAGAGATTTAAAACTAATCAGACAGGACACATGTTGACTAGCCTGAAAATGAAATGCATGTAGATCTTTAACAGCTGTGTAAGTTGCATCATAAGCACTATAGTAAGGTGAGAGCCCATGGATAGCAGACTGCACTTGTTTGCAAGTTTTACTTGAAACGTGTGACTTCATGTATCTTACAACCCGGACACATTCCTCAACTCAAACACCACCCTTATGTAGCTCACATATTAAATACTGGTATAAATATCACTTACAGTATGACTGGGGGGTCTGTAGTGTGGATCTGCTGAGTGAGTGGCTGTAGCGCGAGCTGTGGTGCATGCAGGACCCTGTAGGCGCGCGGAAGCACGTGGCACCTTCACTGCCAATCACGGAAACGGGCGGATCCCTAGGCCGCGCAATGAAATGAGCACTCAGAATGAGTTCCGTTGACAAGAATTTCAGTCGATTTCATACTGTGACCTCCCAGACATGTGATTATTTTAACGTCTTCACACTTTTAGTTTGCCCTGAGTTGCTCTTTTTATACAAAGTAAAAGCGGGCTTAACAATAAATACTTAGATTTTATTCATTGTTAGCCTTAAAGAGAACCCAAAGACTTTGTAGTGGGTTATAATTCCCCAAAAACTATCCATTATTATCGTGTTAGTTAAACCATTTTTTTCCCCTGACAAAAATAACCTAGTTTACCACAACAGTGTTTCGCATACACATCTCCTTCCGCTTTGTGTGAATGAAACCACGCCTACTCCCTAAACGCGTCTCTTGCGTACTACGTCATCGGCAGCCCTTAGTAACACGGAGGCGTCTCGAGGCGGCACAATTACAACATGGTGAGTTAAAGCCCATTATAATAACAAGCTATTACACTGTACATCGATCGCAGTCCGTTTGTGACCAGCGCAGTTTTCGCGGTGCAGTAACTATTAAATCATTCAATAGGGACGAGAAAAACAGTGTGTATTCGTGCAGGTGATTTTTGTTTATATATTCTGAAGAATTAGCATCAGTTCTGTTTAAATCTCGATTGAGATTAGCTAGCTAGCTAGCTAGCTAGCCGAAAAGCAGCATTGTTATTCACCGAGAGAGATGTTTAATAAATCAGACCCAGTTAAGTAGATCCAGGGCTTGTGTTCAGAAAAGGAAAGAGTGAAGTGAGGATAATCATCTTACAGGTCGTGCATGCTGTTAACATGTAAATGAGGAGAGATAGATGGGGTTTATCAGCTTTATGGCTGAGCTTGTGTGACTCTGACGGCCATCGATGCCTGTTGCATTTAGCGAGACCCAGTCAATCTAAAACTAATGGATCTTTTTTTTTTTTTTTTCCAGGGTTTGTTATCAATTTTGCGAAAGCTAAAAAGTACCCCGGACCAGGAGGTTCGCATTTTGCTTCTTGGGTTGGACAACGGTGGTAAGACCACTCTGCTCAAACAGCTGGCCTCAGAGGATATCAGCCATATTACACCAACCCAGGTCAGTTACAGGGTGGCACGGTGGTGTACCGGTTAACATGTCTGCCTCACAGCAAGAAATTGGGTTCAAGTCCAAGGCACGATGCACGTTTGCATGTACTTCATGTGCCTGTGTGGGTTTCCTCCAAGTACTCTGGTTTCCTCCCACAATCCAGAGATATGAACATTAGGCTAATTGATTGCTCCAAATTGCCCCTAGGTGTGAATGTAAGCATGAATGGTTGTGCATATTGGTCCAATGATGGCAAGCTGTTCTGGGCACACCCCACCTTCGCCCAGTTTCACCTGAGAGGCTCCAACCTGTCCAGTAAGCGGTTTGTCAAAAGAGTGAGATGAGTGTATGATATGTGGTACAGAACACGGTGTTTTCTCTGCCTTTCTCTCTGTCCTTTGACGAACTGCTTATACCTATCTTAGCCAATAATGAGCAGGGGCGAGGGTGGGGTACACCCTGAGCAGCTCTGCAGACCATTGTAAGGCCAACACATGCAACCATTCACACTCATACTCACCTAGAGGGAATGTGGAACAACCATCAGCAGAGGTGAGGCAGATCTGCTAGCTGACATTTTTATCTAATAACTGAATATGAACTATATACAGTACATACTGTATACACACACACACACACACACACACACACACTGTAACATGCATTATGAGAAATAGAGTTACAGTGGCTGATTTCTGTCCTCCAACATATAACCTCATATATCTCTACCCCTTATTACTGGGCCTCAACTATATGTATCTTTCGTGGTCCAAAACATGCATTTCTGTTTCCTAGAAGTACAGGATACACTCATTTTGCTTTAGAGGGTTCTGCCCCTCAATAAATTGTGTATTTCAAAGAAGTGCTATGTTATAGTACTGTAGTGCATTTATTTTCATTTTATTTTCACAAAGTGTAACACAGTATATCCTTCCATTTTAAGTGTCATGCTTTATTCTTTCTTTCTTTATTTTGCATATGTTATAAATCTTTTAGGGGTTCAACATCAAAAGTGTGCAGTCTCAGGGTTTCAAGTTAAATGTGTGGGACATTGGTGGTCAGCGTAAGATCAGGCCTTACTGGAGGAATTACTTTGAAAACACAGATCTTCTGGTGAGTGATAAATATTTCAAGTATAATTAGCCATGAAAGAACTTTGGTGTTTTTTGTTTGTTTGTTTAACATAAATATATATTTTTTCTCTTCAGATTTATGTTATTGACAGTGCAGATCGTAAACGATTTGAAGAAACAGGACAGGTAATGTTACATATTTAACATTACCGAATATTATCTTATTGTTAATTGAAAACTAACTCCATTAGCAATGTTATTGTGCTGCTCTTCACAGGAGTTAGCTGAGTTATTAGATGAGGAGAAGCTCAGTGGGGTTCCTGTTCTTATTTTTGCTAATAAGCAAGACCTGCTCACTGCAGCCCCTGCATCTGAAATTGCTGAGGGACTGAACCTGCACACCATTCGGGACAGGGTGTGGCAGATCCAGCCCTGTTCAGCCCTTACTGGCGAAGGTGTCCAGGTAATCATAAATGAAAATCCTTCCTTTTTTCATGGCTTTTGATTAAATATTTGGTCAGAATAGTTTAATTTCAATTGAATTTGTATTTTATAAACAAAATAGGAACATAAATATAAAAGAAAGAATATAAAATAATACACTTTGAATATTAAACATTGTTAAGATGATCATTTGTCTGTGTGTCTCAGGATGGCATGAACTGGGTCTGTAAAAGTGTGAATGTAAAAAGGAAGTAGACCTGCATTCTTCCTACACGGTTGCTCCAATGAAAGCAGTATGTTCCTCTGTATGTATAAACAACATATTACTTATGGACAGGTCTAAAAATGTAACAAGTTTGGGTTATCAAGACATCTCTCCATATTTTATATCGCTATATCTTTATTAAATCTTTTATGTGATCATGGCTCAACATTTTGACAGTCATATATTTCGCTGTTTATTTAAGAAAAACGATAAATAACCAAACACAAACATTATTGTGGGAGAACTTTGGCAGCCTGATCATTGGTAGTCTTTGTGTTTAACGTCAAAATTAGGTCATCATTGCGCTGGCACTAAATTTCCTGAACATTTTGAAGTCAATACTGTACTGTGTTACACCACCTCTACATTTGGACAGTCTTTTATCACCACAGGTTATTACTGTGACTGATGTTTCTGATTATTTTTTTCATTCAGACTTATTATTTAAAACATCCCACTACATTATAATTTATCAAAGGATATTTTTGTAACAGATTGAAATTGTAGAAGGCTTTAATATCACTTTTCACAGAATGCTGTAAAAAGGTTGTTGTGGCTATGTCTGAAATGATCTTGAAGCTTCATGTACAAAATAGCATTATAGGAAATGCACTAAACAGTCTGATGTACATAATTTGGAAATTAATAAAAATATTTTATACAAAGTTATTAATATGAAAGGGAAATAACTGGTGTCTTTATAAGTAATGTCAGCATTTTCCTGTGGTACCTCTGAATCTATTGCTGTTGTATGTGAAATAAAGAAAAATATGCATAAAGTCAAGTTCTGAGAGATTATTTGGCATCTTTAGTTTCATGGGATTATTTTGTTTGTTTGTTTGTTTGTTCTGCTTCACTTTACTTTTTGCTCTTCCTGGGGTCATTTTCTTTATTTCCATCCCCCATTAAGCAAGGAAACAGATAGCATAGACAGAACTCAGATGGTGTACTTTAAAATGCAGAAAATTTTATCTAGAGGCTAAAATCTATTTTTCTTTGTGCATTACTGTATTTTTTGTAATCTTCAGGCAAAAATCAACCAGTTAGAAAACAGTACTGTACCACTATCAGTACTCGTTTTTAATCACTATAGGTGGCGCTGTTCATTTTGAAATACCATTTGTTTGTTAACTCCTTCCCTCCCCCCTCGCTCTGTCTCATATGTATATATGTATATTTCTGTGTGTGTGTGTGTATGTATATGTATATGTGTGTGTGTGTGTATGTATGTATGTGTGTATATATATATATATATATATATATATATATATATATATATATATATATATATATATATATATATACATACATATACATACATATATAGTGTGTGTGTGTGTGTGTATGTACTAGTCCTTCTCAAAAAATTAGCATATTGTGATAAAGTTCATTATTTTCTGTAATGTACTGATAAAAAATAAACTTTCATATATTTTAGATTCATTGCACACCAACTGAAATATTTCAGGTCTTTTATTGTTTTAATACTGATGATTTTGGCATACCCGAAATTACTATCTCAAAAAATTAGCATATCATGAAAAGGTAGTCTAAACGAGCTATTAACCTAATCATCTGAATCAACCAATTAACTCTAAACACCTGCAAAAGATTCCTGAGGCTTTTAAAAACTCCCAGCCTGGTTCATTACTCAAAACCGCAATCATAGGTAAGACTGCTGACCTGACTGCTGTCCAGAAGGCCATCATTGACCCCCTCAAGCAAGAGGGTAAGACACAGAAAGAAATCGCTGAGCGAATAGGCTGTTCCCAGAGTGCTGTATCAAGGTACCTCAGTGGGACGTCTGTGGGAAGGAAAAAGTGTGGCAGAAAACGCT
>CM045730.1:48753028-48770528 GCA_024760905.1 Plotosus lineatus | reverse complement strand
TATTTGCCACTGCATGCATCTAACCAAATAATACCTGGTATTGTCATTTTAGACATTGCATTCAAATAAAGTTAAATTCCTTGTGGAGAGTAATGACTGGAGTAAAGCGTTTTTCTCCCAATAGTCTAAGCTTCAGTCAGTAAAAAATATGTGTTTGAACCATAGAAGAAAATACCCTGGACCATATGCTGTATTCATTGGGTACTGACTAGAAGACAGCAAATGTTATTGATGACTGTTCGTATGGTGACAGCATGACAGTGCAGTGAATAGCACTGTTGTCTCATAGCAAGAAAAATCTGGGTTCCACTAAAGCTCTATAGGGTAATTAGAGCCTTAGATAATACTGTATACGATATGGGATTTGAATAAATAATGGATAGATGTTTTCAGGGTTGGCAATGTGGCTCAGTGGCTAACACTGTCAGGTTCTTGGTTTAAGTGCCACAGCCAAAATGTCTCTATCTGTTTGGAGTTTGCATGTTGTCCGCTTGCCTGTATGGTTTTCCTCTGGGTGCTTTGCTTTCCTCTCACAGTCCAAAGACGTACACATTGTGCACATTAACTCACTACTCTAAATTGTCTATCAGTAGTAACGTTAGTGTAAATGGTTTGTTCCTATTTTCGCCCTACAGTGGTTTTATTTCTTGTGAGGGTCAATAGATAGATTGGGTGTCTTCTTCTTCTGCTTTTCCTTTCGGCTTTTTCCCTTTTTCAGGGGTTGCCACAGCGAATCATCTGATTCGCATGTTTGATTTGGTATAGGTTTTTACATCGGATGCCCTTCCTGACACAACCCTATAGCAAGGGACGGAAACACGTATGCAGCATACTCTTGACAAAAGTCAGCAATGGTTCTTTTACATGCCTCTCACTATAGACAGTGAGAGACATGGCCGGCCCTTGATAACCCAGTTAGCTGCACTGGGTAGACAGTGACAACCTCGTGGAGTGGGACTCAAACCCCTAACCTTAGGATTGAGTGTATGATTCATTATTCTCTGAGTTACCTTTCTTCATTATTTTTTTTTCTAATGAAAAAATTAATTAATCTATCCATTATCTATACCTTTTATTAGTCAGAGCTCTAGCCAATCATATCTGATGTTGGGCTACAGATAGGGTACATCCTGAACAGCTCGCCAATCCTTCACAGGGTTAGCACACGGACAAGTAACCATTTACACTCACGTTTACATCTCTCAATAATTATACTTAGCCAGCTGACCTAATATGCATGTCTTTGGACAGTATGAGGAAATCAGAGCACCCAGAAGAAACCCACACAAGCACAGGGAGAATGTACAAACTCCACGTAGGCCCAAGTCTGGGACTACTTTAGAGTTTTGAGAATGCTGTGATTAATTGTTGTCAATCGAGATTACATAAAAATTTTAAATGAATAAAAATAACAAAGAATATTTACAGAGTGACTACAGAGGTGTCAAAGGTTTAAGGTGTATATTTACTGGAACTTTGTGTCTACAATGGGCCACACTATATTCATTCATTCATTTATTTGCCAAAATGTTTAATCCTACGAGCCTATTTCAGCCAACTCTGGGTGAATGGCATGAACACCCTGAATATCTAAGTATCTTAGAGCTGACATACATACACCTATTGACATTACGTCTAGGAGCAGTATCAAACACCCAATTAGCCTAATGTGTATGTCTTTGGACTATGGGAGGAAACTCACACAGGCATAGGGAGAACATGCTAACTCCACACAGGAACACCCGTGCTGAGCCCAGGACTCGAACCTAAAACCTCCTTGCTGTGAGTAATGCTATATGATATTATGCAGTTTCATAACCTTGGCTCTGTATGACTTGCCATGACATTATAATGCTCTACTATAAATAAAGAAGTTATTAGAGACTGCACACATTCTGAGACGGTGCAGATGTTGTCCTTTCTATCTGAGCACCTGTGCTTTGGCCTGTTTTGTCCCTAGTAAGCAAATAAGAATTCTCATTAAATACAGACTTATTACACATGTATCTTGAAACCTGGTGTACTGTCTAACCAGTAGGGCTACTGGACAAGATTCTTATGCATCCTTATTTTTTTTTTTTTTTTTTTTTTTTTTAATTTAAGCTCAGAACAAAATAATTTGTTTTGACAGCCATATAAATGGTTGAATTTGGTTTTATATACAGTATACAAATATTATTTTGTTTATGCTGTCAATGTAAAAATCCATATGTTCACATGCACTGTATATTGCAGATAAAATATACCGTATAATATTTTAATTATATTTTTCAAAATATAGATTCCATTACATACTTACAGGTTATATACTCTATAATGGAAATGTAATTATCAGGGATGTGGAATATTATGACACAGGTTTATGAGCCAATGCATACTTTAAAAAATAGCACCACTGCTTTAAACGGTATCATTATACAATAAACATGTATGCATCATGCTAATCTCTGTAGATGCTGTATGTAACCATGGAAACTCATTGCCACCTGGTTATGCTTTCAGAAGTTCATTAAAATGTTTCATTAATTTTTTATTACAATTAGGAATTTGCTTTATTTTCACCATGATAAATACATGCACATACCTCTAAATATATATTCTTTTAGAATACAAATATATCATGTAGGATTTATAGTAGAGGCTTACATCTTTGATTAATTGAATGATTTTGGCTGATAAATGGCTTTCTTTTTGCTTTTCATGGAAGACAAATACAATTTGCATGGCATTAATAGATGCATATCCTGGCTTCACTTTAGGCTCTCACAACTCGGTTATTGACTGCTATTAAGATGCTGGCTGTCAGAGGGGTGCAGTAGAGGAGACATAATTATGCACCTCAACCAGACACAAAGGGCCCAACACCCACACTGCTGCCTTCTGCACCATACGGTCAGGAAACTCTCCCGCAAGATACCTCTCCATGACTGATGTATTATTTCCATCATGTTAAAAAAAAAAAAAAAAAAAAACAGTAATGATGTCATTACCATGGAAATGTTTAAAGAGTACAAGATACCAAGAAGTTTTCTGTAGCATGCAAAAAAAAAAAAAAAAAAAAAAAAAAAAGGAACAAGGTAGTATGTATATCATAAAATTACTATATATAGTATTTATAGCAGTATAATTCCTTGAAGGATTGTGAGTGTGCATGTCTGGTGCTTATCAGAATGCACAGTTGGGTTTTTACTCTTATTTACAGTATCTTTACACTGGGAATTGGGCAGCTGTTATGCAGCTGCTGTTTGATGTTACACAGGGCTCTGCTGCTCTGGTTCTGCCCAGATGTATATTTCTCTGCTTTCCACCTATCAGAGTTCATGCAGGAGAAACAGATAAACAAGCAGAGCAATCAGCTTTCATGTCTAATAAGGTAATATATGCAAAGTTTATGCTGCTTTTATAACCTTCACACACAAAGATGTAGCATAACAAATTACCCAAACTTCTGGAAAATAACAGCTATACATGTGCACATGAAAGTTTGTGTAAGCAGATGTACAACGTCTCTCCGTATTTGACTCAACACACAAGAATGCAACAATATGACAAACAGTTTGCTCTTGTTTCCCAAGCCAGACGGTGGCGAGATGATAAATAGAGTGAGATTACTAAATAGTGAAAAGGAAGATAGGGAGCACAGGCAACACCCAGAATGGCTGGCAGGTGTGTGTGACAGCTCAGTGAGCCCTGAGAGGGTAGGGGGAGGGGAGGGTGGTTGGGTGTTGTATTACAGGGTTCCCAGCATCTCCACTGACACACAGGGGAAGAAGAAGCTCATCACCAGGATCCAATACAGAGCAGATATAATCTGTATTATACGTAAAAGGAAATATCCACCAAATTAATCTGGTCATTTTAATGATGAACTCATTGTGTCAGATTTAATCAGAATAATACATTTTTTTTTCAAGGGCGTATGTTATAATTTAAGAAAAATGTAAATATGTAAAAAGGCAAGCCAAGATGTTTGTTTCAGGACAGACACAACCAAAATGTGTTAAGTGGTAGATTAGACAGTGTCACATCCCTATCTCAATGAAGTATAGATCCGCATAATTAGAATTGTTCTATCTTGCATGCTGCACAGCTCAGTATTGAACTCAATCAATGAGACATCCACCTTGGTTGTAATGTTGCCCTTCTAATAAATTATAACAGTGGAAAACAAGATGTGGTAAGCATTAAATCATAAAGGGGAAACTTAATAGTAAATGTTTCGCTCCTGATATATAACTGAAAGTCATGGGGTTTTTTTGTTTGTTTGTTTGTTTTTTTATTAAGATCTTGCAAATATCCTTACTAATTAACATTACTGTGATATCATAAGTTAATAAAATGTGTGATGTGATATGTTCCTCAAACAAAGCAGAAGCACCACCCTGGAGTATATTTATTCTGCTCATACATGAATGTACTAAATATTTTCTCTTTTCTTATAATATATAGTCATGTGAAAAAATAAAGTGCATCCCATGGTGTTTTCCTTTGCATTGGAAAAGATAAAGCTGATATTCTTTTAAACAGTACCAAGAGATAAACCGTGATACAGTACTCCAAAACAAATGACCCCAGAATTCACATTTTGTCGTGATTTAACAGGAAGTGATCAGTCACATCTATGGTCTGGTGCTCTCTTTGCTAACCCTGGATTTGCACTGGGACAGTGATGGTCACCAGCTCCACAATTTGAGAGAATTGAATAGTGATGACCTTGAGGAAACCCGGTTAAATCATAATGATTGTGACAATATTTTTGATTATGACAAAGACTTTACCAGAGATTTTATGATTTATTACGATTTGAGGTAAGCCAAGATAGAATGTGGCACGCAGAATCGCAGTAAACGGGAGTAGAGGTTAACAAAACTTAACAGAGCAGAAAAGACCTTCATGTACCATCTTGATGAACTTGGAAACACAATCTCTTCAAGTTTTATCTCTTGGATACAACCTACCTCCTATTTATATCCCAATCATTCTCCAAGCGTGGTCATAAATCAAGCAGCTCCACACCTTTATTGAATCATGGCAATTGTGACTATCATGGCTGCAGTGTAAACCAAGGGTAACAAATTGAATGGCATCATCATGTCAAGCTTTAAAGAGCTCTCTAAATATTGGAGACATTTATGTCTGGTAAAGGATTGAACAATATTTCTATATTATCACTGGGATCAGTAATCCAACACCATTATCCGGTGGTAAGGTGGTGGATTACTAATCCCAAGGTCGGAGGTTCAATCCCCACTATCACTGGGTTTCCACTGCTGTCCTTCCAGTGCAGCTAACTTAGTTATCAAAGACTGGCCATGTCTCTCACTGTCTATGGTGAGAGGCATGTAAACGAACCATTGCTGACATTTATCAAGAGTAGGCTGCATTGCTGTCAGTGTATTTCTGCCCTGCAATGGTCTGGTGAGCTGTTCAGGTGTACTATGCCCTCGACCAGAGTTCACCAAGAAGAACCAACCTCCCTCCCCGCTACTCTAATTAGAACAAAGCGGTTCAGAAAATGAATCAGAAAATGAATTATTTATTCATTCATTCATTTTCTGAACCGTTAATCCGAATTAGGGTCGTGGGGAGACTGGTGCCCATCTCAGCCGATTCTGGACGAGGGCAGAGTACACCCTAGACAGCTCGCCAGGCCATCACAGGGCAGAAACACACTCCTAGCTATGCAGCCTACTCTTGTTGAAAGTCAGCAATGGCTCTTTTAAATGCCTCTCTCATAAACAGTGAGAGACATGGCCAGCCTTTGATAACCCAGTTAGCTGCACTGCGGGAATGAATTATCTGATCTAAAATAAAATAAAATCCACTGTAAAGAAAATTACCTCCAGTAATAAGCTGCACCATCAATCCCACCTGAGACGAGGACCCAGTTCATAAAGTTCATACGGTTGCCATCAGAAAAAAGACGGGACAATTTTAACATGCCAAGAGTCAGGAAAAAGCCTTTGTTGTCCAAAAAGAACATTCGAGCAAGACGACAGTTTGCCATTGGCCAAAAATCAGGGCTTTTAAAATAATGTGTTCTGGAGGTACAAATCAAAGATTGAGTTATTTTTTCATAATCATAGTACACATTTAAAAAGTAAACGAACCTCACGCCAACTGTGAAGCATGGCTGCGTAAATTTAATGCTTGTGGTCACTTTGCTGCTTCAGGGATTGAGAAGAGTTTGTAAACATGAATAATTTAAATCACATGTGAAATCCATTTTATAGAAACGTTAACTTTTTTTCTGTTGTTCTAGATGGTGATGATGGTGATAATGATGATTTTTTTTTATTTACTGTATTAATTCTGTAAGGGAAATTATTTCCTCTGCATTTAACCAATCCAAAGTGAACACACAGACACACACACACACACACACACACACACACACACACACTCAGAGCAGTGGGCTGCCACACACATTAGGGCTGCAAGAAGAGCAGTTGGGGGTTAGGTGCCTTGCTCAAGGGCACTTCAGTCATTTACATGGAGGAAGGGAAAGTGCTGCTCACTCCCCCACCACCACACATTTTTTCTGATGGTTCAGGAATTGAACGAGTGACCTTTCGATCCCAAAGCCGCTTCTCTAACCATTAAGCATCGTTGATAATAACGATGATGATAATAGTGAAGATGATGATGATGATAGTCGTAATGATGATGCTGATGATATTGATGATAAGATAATGATTGTGACATTCATTCATTTACTGAATGCAGCCGTGAGGGGGGGGCACAAACCAGTGTCTCTCCCTCACGCCGGTCCCAAGCCCGGATAAATGCAGAGGGTTGCGTCAGGAAGGGCATCCGGCGTAAAACAAATGCCAAATAAACTATGCGAATCACAAGAAAGAATGACATACCGGATCGGTCGAGGCCCGGGTTAACAACGACCGCCATCAGTGCCGTCAACCAACAGGGTGCTGATGGAAATTGGACTACTGTTGGTCGAAGACGTCGAAGAAGGAGAGAGGCGGAGGCGTGTCCGTTGCGAGAGAGAGAAGCCGAAAGGCATGAGTCTGGGACTGAAAGTATGGACTTTGAATATTGGAACTATGACAGGAAAAGGTTAAGAGCTGGCTGACATGATGCAGAGGAGGAAGGTGGACATACTGTGTGTTCAGGAGACCAGGTGGAAAGGTCGCAAGGCTAGAAGCATAGGAGCAGGGTTTAAGCTGTTTTATCCACGGTGTGGATGGGAAGAGAAATGGAGTCGGAGTCATCTTGAAGGAGGAGTTTGCCAGGAATGTTCTAGAAGTGAAAAGAGTGTCAGACAGAGTGATGAGTCTCAAGTTAGAAATTAAAGGTGTGATGGTTAATGTTGTTAGTGCTTATGCCCCACAGACAGGATGTGGCGAGAAGAGAAGGAGAGATTCTGGAGGGAGTTAGATGAAGTGATGCAGAGTACCCCCAGAGGTGAAAGAGTGGTCATTGGGGCAGACTTCAATGGACATGTTGGTGCAGGAAACAGAGGGGACGAGGAAGTGAAGGGAAGGTTTGGTATCCAGGACAGGAGCATGAAGGACAGATGTTGGTAGATTTTGCAAAAAGGATGGAAATGGCCGTCGTGAATACTTCCTTCCAGAAGAGAGAGGAGCATAGGGTGACTTATAAAAGTGGAGGTAGGAGCACACAGGTAGACTACATCTTGTGCAGGCGATGTAATTTAAAGGAAGTCAGTGACTGCAAAGTAGTAGCGGGTGAGAGTGTTGCCAAACAGCATAGGATGGTGGTGTGCAGGATGATGCTGATGGTGAGGAAGGTGAAGAAGGCAAAGGCAGAGCAGAAGACAAAGTGGTGGAAGTTGAAAAAGGAAGAGTGTCGGGTTGTCTTCAAGGAGGAGTTGGAAGAGGCTTGGGGTGGACAGGAAGTGCTTCCAGATGACTGGACAACTACAGCGAATGTGATCAGGGAGACAGGTAGGAGAATACTTGGTGTGTCATCTGGAAGGAAAGTAGATAAGGAGACTTGGTGGTGGAATGAGGAAGTGCAGGAGTGTGTACAAAGGAAGAGATTAGCTAAGAAGAAGTGGGACATTGACAAAACCGAAGAGAGTAAACAGGAGTACAGGGAGACACAGCGTAAGGCAAAGGTAGCAGTGTCAAAGGCCAAACAGAGCGCGTTTGATGACTTGTATGCTCGGCTGGAAAGGAAGGAGGAGAAAATGATTTATACAGGTTGGCACAGCAGAGAAATAGAGATGGGAAGGACGTGCAGCAAGTTAGATTGATAAAGGACAGAGAGGGAAATGTATTGACTGATGACAGAAGTGTGCTGGGAAGATGGAAAGAGTACTTTGAAGAGCTGATGAATGAGGAAAATGAGAGAGAGAAAAGAGTAGAAGAGGTGACTGTTGAGGACCAGGAAGTAGCAAAGATTAGTAAGGGTGAAGTGAGGAGGGCATTGAAGAGGATGAAGAATGGAAAGGCAGTTGGTCCTGATGACATACCGGTGGAGGTATGGAAGTGTCTAGGAGAGGTAGCAGTAGATTTTCTGACAAGAACATTTAACAAGGTCTTAGAGAGTGAGAGGATGCCAGAGGAATGGAGGAGAAGTGTGCTGGTGCCCATTTTTAAGAACAAGGGAGGCGTGCAGAGTTGTGGCAACTACAGAGGGATAAAGTTGATGAGCCATACGATGAAGATATGGGAAAGAATAGTGGAAGCTAGACTAAGGGCAGAAGTCAGCATTTGTGAACAACAGTTTGGTTTCATGCCCAGAAAGAGCACCACAGATGCAGTGTTTGCCTTGAGGATGTTAATGGAGAAGTACAGAGAAGGTCAGACGGAGCTGCATTGTGCCTTTGTGGATTTGGAGAAAGCATATGACAGGGTGCCGAGAGAAGAACTGTGGTATTGCATGAGGAAGTCTGGAGTGGCAGAGAAGTATGTTAGAGTGGTGCAGGACATGTATGAGAGATGTAAGACAGTGGTGAGGTGTGCTGTCGGTGTGACAGAAGAGTTCAAGGTGGAGGTGGGACTGCATCAAGGGTCAGCTCTCAGCCCCTTCTTGTTCGCTATGGTGATGGACAGGCTGACAGACGAGGTTAGACAAGATTCCCCATGGACTATGATGTTTGCAGATGACATTGTAATCTGTAGTGAGAGCAGAGACCAAGTGCAGGAAAATCTAGAGAGGTGGAGGTATGCCCTGGAAAGGAGGGAATGAAGATTAGCCTCAGTAAGACAGAATACATGTGCATGAATGCCAAGGACCAAAGAGGAACGGTGAGATTACAGGGAGCAGAGATAAGAAAGGTGGAGGATTTTAAGTACTTAGGCTCAACAATCCAGAGCAATGGAGAGTGTGGAAAAGAGGTCAAGAAGCGTGTGCAGGCAGGTTGGAATGGTTGGAGAAAAGTGTCCGATTGTGATGTGTGATAGGAGGGTATCGGCAAAAATGAAAGGAAAAGTGTACAAAACGGTGTTGAGGCCAACGATGCTGTATGGGTTAGAAACAGTGGCCCTGGGGAAAAGACAGGAGGCAGAGTTGGAGGTAGCAGAGATGAAAATGTTGAGGTTCTCTTTGGGAGTAACGAGGATGGATAGGATTAGGAATGAGCACGTCAGAGGGACAGCACATGTAAGACGTTTTGGAGACAAAGTCAGAGAGGCTAGATTGAGATGGTTTGGACATGTACAGAGGAGGGATAGTGAGTATATTGGTAATAGGATGCTGAGGCTGGAACTACCAGGCAAAAGGCCTAGAGGAAGACCAAAGAGACGATTCATGGATGTGGTAAAGGAGGACATGAAGGTCGTTGGTGTAAGAGAAGAAGATGCAAAGGATAGGGTGAGATGGAGGCAGATGATTCGCTGTGGCGACCCCTGAAGGGAAAAGCCGAAAGGAAAAGAAGAAGACATTCATTCATTTACTGAACCACTTGGACATGGGGTCTTGGAGCCTATCTCAGCTAACTCTGGGCAAGGGGCAGGGTACATCATAAACAGTTCACCGGTCCAACATGTCCACACAGCAATTCACATTCACACTCACCCACCCGTAAGGGCAATCTGGAACAGCTACTAAGTCTAATGTGCATGTCTTTGGACTGTATAAGGAAACTGGAGAAGTCCTTTGCAAGGCCTCAAACCCAGGATCCTCTTGCTGTGAGGTGGATTTGCCAAGCGCTAGATCACTGTGCAGCCCGTGTTGATGATGTGCACACAAAATTAATTTACTTAGAAGAAAACAACAATAACCTAAATTCAGGTCTAAAAAAAGCATAAAGGCGTCACAGCTCACAAAAGGAAGACATACGATTGGTCAGGTGTACATTTCTTGAACACGATGACAACTGATGAGGTGCCCTCTATTATAGGTAAGATTTCTGTATGCACTATGAGATTTTATAATACTAACCACAGACACCCCACCACCACAACCACCAAGGATGCCAATAATTTTGGAACTGGCTACTGAGAGATTAGCATGCTGCATTAGTGTTTATGAAGCTGATGTTTCTGTGAAAGAAAGACTGTCAGAATCTGGCGTGGTTCCCTGGTCTTGGGAATGTGTGTTTCTTCACTTCCTGATTCCACCCCACTCATCTTATCTCCGTAGAACTGCAAGATGTCCAAGCTGTCAGGCAGGAAGCTAACGCAAATCAAATGTGTTATAAAGCTTTATAGCATGGCGCAGTGCAAGCGTTGTTTATATGAGATTCAGTTTATGTTCCACCCACTCTTCCATGGAATCATCCCTGTTTATTACCTGAGTCCATGACTGTGTTCGTGTACCCCATGACCTGTTTCGACCACATCTTTGCTTTGTCTCTTTTGTTACAGCATCACCGCACCACCGTTAGCTTAGCTTTACAGTTCAACGCTATTCTTGATTAATCTGGCAACAACTATTTTACAGCTCTGAAATTCTTGGTCTAGGCACGGTGACGTTGCTCTGCAGAGTTTGCATGTTCTACCTGTGCTTGTGTGGGTTTCCTCCAGGTACTCTGGTTTCCTCCCGCAGTCCAAAGACATAGACATTGGGCTGCTCCAGATTGTCCCTAGCTGTGACTGTAAGTGTGAATGGTTGTGTGCATTGCCCTGTGATGGTCTGGTTAGCCGCTCGGGGCATATTCCACCTTTTCCCCAGTATCAGCTGAGATAGGCTCCAGCCTCCCCAAATAAATGAAACTCTCAAGTATTGTTTCTTTAAAATTGGTACTACAGATGTGATGTGGATACATCTGTCCCAGATCACACCAAAGCCTGTTCACACCTGCCCTTAAAATGTACCAGTATTGTTAATGCTTACAGTACAATGAGTGTGTCTTTGATACAGTTGAACAATGCAGACATTTATTTGTATATGAATGACCATAAAACACAAAACTGCTGATTTTATCACATGGATTACTAGCTGTGTGCTAAACTACAGGCCGGAGCAGCTTAGCAGTCGATTTTCACCAGATGTAATGTTAACATGAGGTGGGTTGATGTCTCTTGTGGAGACGGTGAGACGTCACATTCTAGTGACTCTGAGGATGAGACCACTGCAGAGATGAGCATGACAGTGAATCAAAAAATGGTTTACACAGCTACGGAAATTAAAATAAAAGGTTTAATTCTGATTTAAATAAATGGTTACTGATGTAAAGTCATGTGGTTTCCACCTGACAATAAGAAGATCCTGGGTTTGAGTCCCGGATTTGACAAGGGTGTTTCTCTGTGGAGTTTGCATGTTCTACCTGTTCTTGTGTTTGGGTTTCCTCTGGGAATTCTGGTCCACATGCACATTAGGCTAATTGGCTCTACAAAATTGCCCCAAGGTGTGAGTGTGAGTGTGCATACAAATGGTTGAGTGTGTGTTAGCTCTGTGATGGTCTGGTGAGCTGTACAGGGTATACTCTGCAGTCACTCAGAGTCAGCTGAGATGGGATCAGCCTCCCTGTGACCCTAATTATGAGTAAACGGCTCAGAAAATAAATGACTGAGGACTTTCTTATCATAAAAATAGTTACATGCTGGAATGAAGCCAAAATGTGCATTGTGCCCTTGACTTAAGCTCTTTACTGAGGGGTGTAGTAAATCAAGTGCTACTATGCAGTGAAACATTATTATAGTTCTGAAATGGCCTCCTTTTAAAATATACATGTATATTTATTCAAGTCATTCATTCATACCTTCATCTGTTGAACCATTTTATACTATTAGGGTGGCAGAGAGGTTGAAGCCAATTTACTTGTCTGTGGGCAGAGGCGTGGTACACCCTAAAATTCTTGCCCTTCCATTGCAAGGCCAACACACACACACACACACACACACACACACACACACACACACACACACATACACACACACACACACACACACACACACACACACACACACACACACACACACACACACACACAAAACCATTCAGACACTGTCAAACATAGGGGAACTTTAGCCATATCTGCATGTCTTTTAACTGTGTAAGGCAATTGGCAGTATTCAGAGAAACCCCACACAAGCATGGGAGAACTGACAAACTCCACACAAAAAATTCACCTTGCCCACGATTCAAACGTTGGGGGTTCGAGTCCTACTCTCCAAAGGTTGTCACTGTGCCCCTCAGTGCAGCTAACTGGGTTATCAAAGGCCGGCCATGTCTCCCACTGTCTATGATGTGAGGCATGTAAAAGAACCATTTCTGACTTTCGAATTAGGATTAAGCGGTTACAGAGAATGAACTAATCATGATGTATATATATATATATATATATATATATATATATATATATATATATATATATATATATATATATATATATATATATATACACACATACAGTGATACCTTGAATTACGATTGTCTTTAATAATGAATTTTCCATGATATGAGCTTCAATCCCACCAAAAATATGACCTGACCATGAGCAAATTTTTGATTTCATGAGCTCTGTTGGGGAAATGGCTTTTTCGGGCCGATTAATGCCGTATTCTTCCAAGTGTATTCCTGTGCGCTCGGAGAATGCCTTGTGCAGAACTTCTCAATTATTTTCTGTGAAGCCCCCTATAGGAAGGAGAAAAAAAAACATTTCTACCCCCCCCCCCACACACACACACACAATTATTCCCATAGGAAATAACAGAAAACCAATTATTCCATCCCAACCCCCTCCCAAACTCATCGAACCTGCCACAAACACGCATATTTGACCTAATATATTAAAGATAAACATGTAACAACTGTAAATTCATCTTGAAGGAGGAGTTTGCCAGGAATGTTCTAGAAGTGAAAAGAGTGTCAGACAGAGTGATGAGTCTCAAGTTAGAAATTAAAGGTGTGATGGTCAATGTTGTTAGTGCTTATGCCCCACAGACAGGATGTGAGCGAGAAGAGAAGGAGAGATTCTGGAGGGAGTTAGATGAAGTGATGCAGAGTACCCCCAGAGGTGAAAGAGTGGTTATTGGGGCAGACTTCAATGGACATGTTGGTGCAGGAAACAGAGGGGACGAGGAAGTGATGGGTAGGTTTGGTATCCAGGACAGGAACGCAGAAGGACAGATGTTGGTAGATTTTGCAAAAAGGATGGAAATGGCTGTGGTGAATACTTTCTTCCAGAAGAGAGAGGAGCATAGGGTGACTTATAAAAGTGGAGGTAGGAGCACACAGGTAGACTACATCTTGTGCAGGCGATGTAATTTAAAGGAAGTCAGTGACTGCAAAGTAGTAGCGGGTGAGAGTGTTGCCAAACAGCATAGGATGGTGGTGTGCAGGATGATGCTGATGGTGAGGAAGGTGAAGAAGGCAAAGGCAGAGCAGAAGACAAAGTGGTGGAAGTTGAAAAAGGAAGAGTGTCGGGTTGTCTTCAAGGAGGAGTTGAAACAGGCTTTGGGTGGTCAGGAAATGCTTCCAGATGACTGGACAACTACAGCGAATGTGATCAGGGCGACAGGTAGGAGAATACTTGGTGTGTCATCTGGAAGGAAAGTAGATAAGGAGACTTGGTGGTGGAATGAGGAAGTGCAGGAGTGTGTACAAAGGAAGAGATTAGCTAAGAAGAAGTGGGACATTGACAAAACCGAAGAGAGTAAACAGGAGTACAGGGAGACACAGCGTAAGGCAAAGGTAGCAGTGTCAAAGGCCAAACAGAGCGCGTTTGATGACTTGTATGCTCGGTTGGAAAGTAAGGAGAGAGAAAATGATTTATACAGGTTGGCACAGCAGAGAAATAGAGATGGGAAGGACGTGCAGCAAGTTAGATTGATAAAGGACAGAGAGGGAAATGTATTGACTGATGACAGAAGTGTGCTGGGAAGATGGAAAGAGTACTTTGAAGAGCTGATGAATGAGGAAAATGAGAGAGAGAAAAGAGTAGAAGAGGTGACTGTTGAGGACCAGGAAGTAGCAAAGATTAGTAAGGGTGAAGTGAGGAGGGCATTGAAGAGGATGAAGAATGGAAAGGCAGTTGGTCCTGATGACATACCGGTGGAGGTATGGAAGTGTCTAGGAGAGGTAGCAGTAGATTTTCTGACAAGAACATTTAACAAGGTCTTAGAGAGTGAGAGGATGCCAGAGGAATGGAGGAGAAGTGTGCTGGTGCCCATTTTTAAGAACAAGGGAGACGTGCAGAGTTGTGGCAACTACAGAGGGATAAAGTTGATGAGCCATACGATGAAGTTATGGGAAAGAATAGTGGAAGCTAGACTAAGGGCAGAAGTCAGCATTTGTGAACAACAGTTTGGTTTCATGCCCAGAAAGAGCACCACAGATGCAGTGTTTGCCTTGAGGATGTTAATGGAGAAGTACAGAGAAGGTCAGAGGGAGCTGCATTGTGCCTTTGTGGATCTGGAGAAAGCATATGACAGGGTGCCGAGAGAAGAACTGTGGTATTGCATGAGGAAGTCTGGAGTGGCAGAGAAGTATGTTAGAGTGGTGCGGGACATGTATGAGAGATGTAAGACAGTGGTGAGGTGTGCTGTCGGTGTGACAGAAGAGTTCAAGGTGGAGGTGGGACTGCATCAAGGGTCAGCTCTCAGCCCCTTCTTGTTCGCTATGGTGATGGACAGGCTGACAGACGAGGTTAGACAAGATTCCCCATGGACTATGATGTTTGCAGATGACATTGTAATCTGTAGTGAGAGCAGAGAACAAGTGCAGGAAAATCTAGAGAGGTGGAGGTATGCCCTGGAAAGGAGGGGAATGAAGATTAGCCTCAGTAAGACAGAATACATGTGCATGAATGCCAAGGACCAAAGAGGAACGGTGAGATTACAGGGAGCAGAGATAAGAAAGGTGGAGGATTTTAAGTACTTAGGCTCAACAATCCAGAGCAATGGAGAGTGTGGAAAAAAGGTCAAGAAGCGTGTGCAGGCAGGTTGGAATGGTTGGAGAAAAGTGTCCGGTGTGATGTGTGATAGGAGGGTATCGGCAAGAATGAAAGGAAAAGTGTACAAGAGGCGGTGTTGAGGCCAACGATGCTGTATGGGTTAGAAACAGTGGCCCTGGGGAAAAGACAGGAGGCAGAGTTGGAGGTAGCAGAGATGAAAATGTTGAGGTTCTCTTTGGGAGTAACGAGGATGGATAGGATTAGGAATGAGCACGTCAGAGGGACAGCACATGTAAGACGTTTTGGAGACAAAGTCAGAGAGGCTAGATTGAGATGGTTTGGACATGTACAGAGGAGGGATAGTGAGTATATTGGTAATAGGATGCTGAGGCTGGAACTACCAGGCAAAAGACCTAGAGGAAGACCAAAGAGACGATTCATGGATGTGGTAAAGGAGGACATGAAGGTCGTTGGTGTAAGAGAAGAAGATGCAAAGGATAGGGTGAGATGGAGGCAGATGATTCGCTGTGGCGACCCCTGAAGGGAAAAGCCGAAAGGAAAAGAAGAGAAGATGTAACAACTGTAAATATTTCATCATAATAGATGTACATGAGCATTAATAATAAAACAGAATAAACAATAAGTCAACTAACCCTTCAGATCATCAACTGCGTGAAGATGTCACGTGGACAGGCATGCTTAACAGGGGGAGGAGGCTATGCCAGCAAGGAAAGTGTAATTGCACATCCTCTACAGTATGTGGCAGTGGCGCTCTCACTGTGTTCCCTAGCGCCACTGCCACCAACTGTAGAAGATTCGCAGTTACACTAAATTGTAGTACAGTATGGCAAAAAATTATATTCCCCAGGGTCATACGTGCCCCCCAGCATCTAACTGTGCCTCCCTTGGGGCCCCAGTATTTGAGAAGCACTGGACTTGTGGGAGCTCACCACAGGCCTTTCCTTGCTGGCATTTGTGGCATACACTTGAGCAAAATTCTACTCCTCCTCATTCTCTGTTCCGCACCACCTCATGCCTGCCCACGTGGCATCTTCGCGCAGTCGATGATCAGAAGGGTGAGTTGATTTGAAATATTTATTGTTTTTACATGTTTATCTTTAGGTCAAATATACGTGTTTGCGTCGGATTTTATGAGTTTGGGAGGGGGGGTTGGAACGGATTAATTGGTTTTCTCTTATTTCCTAATGGGAATTTTTGTTTTATCTAACGAACATTTTGACTTACAACTTTGCCCTCAGAATGGATTAATTTTGTAAGTCAAGGTACCACTGTGTCTATGTGTATATATATATATATATATATATATATATATATATATATGTATATATATGGTCTAGTGTATATAATATACAGCTGCCACTCTACGTACGAAAACCTCTGAATACGAAAAATCCAAGTTACGAAAAACATTTTCCTAAATTTTCGCCCTTTGTATACTCTACAACCTCTTCTTATGAAAAGCCCCAAACACGCCATTCAAAAATTCAAACGCGGCATTCAAAAATTCAAACAATACGCGAGTTGCTCTCTCATTGGCTGTCTCCCAACATCCCGCCCCGCTGGCCTCCCATTGGCTTCCCATTGGCCAGGAGGGAGCTGAATCTCCATAGTACTGTACCCATAAGTTTGTTTGTCACACGCGTAAAGGAGAGATGTATTGTTGGTTCGTGAGTTTCATGAGTTTTTTTTGAGAGTACTGTACTCATTGCAGCTTATTTGAGGAGGTCCGGATGAGCCGCGCCCTGTCTCAAAAGCTCCGCATTCGGCCACGAAGCTTTTTTGTGCACTGAAGTGGGTGGCGCCACAAATGTCCCGTGCACAGAATTCTCTGCTCGACAAAACACCTCCAATCTTGCAAAGAAGCAAGTTAATATTGAATCCAGACCTCTGATCTCTCGAGGAAGCAAGTTAATATTGAATCCAGACCTCAGATCTTCCAAACAGGTAATTCCGCTTTAAATACAACACCCTGTCTCAAACGCTCCGTCGGCTATGCGCTGTGTGTGGGCGGAGCGAGAGAGAGAGAGAGAGATAGAGAGAGACAGTGTTGTGTGTGTGTGTTGGGGTGCGTTAATAAAAAATGTTTAATAATGGTTTAATTAATAAATATGTTATATATAATAAAATGTTTAAATGGTTTAATAAATAATTTCATTTTACTTTTAACACATATTTAAAACATTTCATACAAAATTGGTGTACTTTTATCATTAT
>CM045730.1:48623028-48750528 GCA_024760905.1 Plotosus lineatus | reverse complement strand
CTGTATATATATATATATATATATATATATATATATATATATATATATATATATATATATATAGTTATTATTAAATAAGCTATTACATTACTATAAGTTAATTGGCTTTTACACTCCATAAACATTTATTTATTTATTTATTTTTGATACAACATATAGCCTATACAGCATAGTTGATTAATCTGATGAAGCATGTGCTCAGAGTGAACTGACTTTATTTACATCATGCAGTAAGATATATTCACTGTACATGGTTATCCTGTACAAAATTTGTTGACTTAATTTGTTGGGCTTATGAAAGGTTCGGAACATTTCACCTACAGAGTGACTCTGTGACATTTCTTGCTGTATTTCATGACAGAATATTTACTGTTATGGTGTTACTATGCAAAACCAGTTGGTTTAGAAAACATTATTTCTTGGTACATGATTTCAGTAAAGGTCAGCACAGTGAATCAATGGCTCCTACTCTCTTGCCCCACTGCAAGAAGGTTTGGGGTTCAAAACTTGCCCGAGGACTGGCGAGCTGTTCAGGGTGTCAGCATTTGAAAGTTCTCCCTTGGCTTGCAACGGTTTCCTCAGGATACAAGTACATGAATGAAGTTAACTGGCTACTCAAAAATTTTCAAAGGTTGAGAATGTGAGAGTGTCTGGATGTTTGTCTCTGTGTTAGTCCTGAAATAGACTGGCAAAGTGTTCAGACTGTACCCTGCTTTTAGCCCAAAGTCAAATGGGATTGGCTCCAGGTTCCCCTGCAACCCTGATGAATAAGTGGTATAGATAATGGATGAGTAGGTGGATTGAAGGTAAAGTAAAAAATGTGGAGAGATTCCAAAATTATACGGCTCCTTTGCTCTGTAGAAGGCACATGATTGCTGATAAATTCAGGACCATCACAGAACACACACACTGAAGACCATTATCACATAGAAATAGAGTGAAAGATATCTCAGATGAACAGCTGCCGAACTCTGGGTTTACACTGGTGCATGATGTCCATGATCGGCACAATTTCAGAGAACAAGTTTTGCAGTGATTATTACAATGTATTACGGTTTGATGCCAAACATGATAGAATGTGGGAAGCATAGTAGAGAGCAGTGAGGCTGAACAGAATGGAACATACCTTGAAGTGCCATTTTAGGGAATCTTGATGAATAGAAACACAATTCCTTCAGGTTTCCTCCCTTGGATGCACCCTGCTTCCGTTTATAGACATCGTGCCCTCGTGTAACCATGGTGTGTAAAAAAAAAAAAAAAAAAAAAAAAAGATAAAGACAGTGTGTGTACTGTGGGATGTTACTGTGCCGTATTGATTAGCAAATCTACCTCACAGCAAAAAAGGTTCTGGGTTTGAGTCCCGGGCTCAGGCATTTCTGTGTCAAATTTAAATGTTCTTTCTGTGCTCGTGTGGGTTTCCTCCCACAGTCCAAGATATGCACATGTTCAAAATTGCCCCTGTGTGTGTGTGTGTGTGTGTGTGTGTTGGCTCTGTAATGGTCGTGGCAAGCTGTTCAAGGTGTATCCTCACCTTTGGCCATCGTTGGTTGAAAGGCACAGCTTCCCTAGTAGTGAGACCCCAGTAATAGTCAGCAGCTCAGCAAATGACTGAGAGAATCAGTGAGTTCATGAATGTACAGTATAGTGTTTTGGTTTTAATCACCTAATTTATTTAAGCATCTGGTAGTTTAATAATGTAAAATAAAATTTCAATATTTATACTACTTATCAAAGTAATGGTAGGAGAAAAGTGTCCGGTGTGATGTGTGATAGGAGAGTATCGGAAAGAATGAAAGGAAAAGTGTACAAGACGGTGTTGAGGCCAGCGATGTTGTATGGTTTAGAAACAGTGGCGCTGAGGAAAAGACAGGAGGCAGAGCTGGAGGTAGCAGAGATGAAAATGTTGAGGTTCTCTTTGGGAGTAACGAGGATGGATAGGATCAGGAATGAGTACATCAGAGGGACAGCACATGTAAGACGTTTTGGAGACAAAGTCAGAGAGGCTAGATTGAGATGGTTTGGACATGTACAGAGGAGGGATGGTGAGTATATTGGTCGTAGGATGCTGAGGTTGGAACTACCAGGCACAAGGCCTAGAGGAAGACCAAAGAGACGCTTCATGGACGTGGTGAAGGAGGACATGAAGGCAGTTGGTGTAAAAGAAGAAGATGCAGAAGATAGGGTGAGATGGAAGCAGCTGATTCGCTGTGGCGACCCCTGAAGGGAACAGCCGAAAGGAAAAGAAGAAGATACGTACTACTTATCAAAGTGACTATTATTTTGACCAGGCTGTCTTTTTTCTTTTGTGAAATAACTCTAAATGTTTTTACTCTCCATTCAAAGTTTTGTTTACAATAAAGTTTTGTTTACAATATGAAGCTGTAAAAGAAGTTCTTTACAAAACCATGTAATTTTCTTCCAGCTGTGTATTTCTCTGGTTTGCACAAAAGAAATTTTCTGATTTGGCTGACTTGGATGAGAAGATTGCCGTGGGTGTGTCACACTGTTGCTATTAGTGTTCAAATGCGAACATTCACACTCATGCATGGCCCAGAGGACAGCTGATTATGTGGCCCACAACTAGGCCAAAGGATACGTGCTGACTGGGAAATGTGAAACACATGTATTGTAATAAACACTTGTTTGGATTTCTCTCAGAGAAAATCATTAAGTATGACTAAAGGTTTACTCTTCTATCTGAGAATAAAAGAGCAGCTGTTTTCCGACTGTCTCACAGTAATGACTGATCCAGCGTATGGGGGCAGACACTGTGGCATGACGCGGCTGTTTATTTCGACGCCAGCTTCTTTTGGTCTGCTTTCCCCTAGAGTTGAAAATACCCTTACTGACACCTCCACAAAATTCATTCATATGAAGGAAAAAGAACAGAATATAACCGTGCCCCCCATTCTCTCTCCCACTGTCTCTGACTGACACACACACACACACACACACACACACGGAGGCCTAAAGAGAGTTGCGATAAATTTAGTGGCACCAGAGACAGTATCTTCTGAAACATGACCAAAGCAATTTCAAATAGGCCTGTGTGTGTGTGTGTGTGTGTGTGTGTGTGGCTCCCTCCCCCACATTTTTGGGAGTAGGAAAATGACTACTCAGAGGCAGAGCAATGGGGATTTTCACTGCACAGGAGCAGAGTAGAGGCCAGTGTCTCAAGTAGCCATATACATTGTGAAAAGAACACAGCCCTGTACTCACTGCTGTTAAAATAGATCAATAAGTAAATACATTTTAAGCCAGACTGGAGACACTCCAAGCCATTATGGGGTTGTTAAAAAGTCTCTGTGGGCTGCTTCTCTCTCATAAGTACAACTAAAAGCATTAAAAAAGCATATGAACTGCCAACACATACAAAGACTATGTCTAAATCAGCAAGGCAAAGGCCAAGCTATTTGATTTATTATATTAACGCAGTGAAAAACAGTAAGAAGATCAGTAAGGGGTTGGGGTGGCTGTTCTGTCAATTTAGCCAATATATCAATTGATACTTCATTACAATTTTTACTTTTCATTACAGACATTACCAATAACAAAAATCAAGAATAAGAATTATCAACTGTTTTCAGCATCTGACTGAAGAATCAGCCATCTTTACACATACAGGGAGCTCATACACGCCCTCATCATCCATCCACAGGACCAATATAATTATACTAAGATTAGCGGCGGATAATGCTCTTCAGAGGAGGTGGATATTTCTACTCCGGACTTCTTCTTCCATTTACTCTGGCAAATTATAGTCCGTTCTTTGCCTTGTGATGGTCCCAAAATGGCTTCCTTGTGGCTTTCTCTCAAAAAAATAAAAAAAAAGAGACATAAGCCTAGATGTAATAAACAACAAAACACATTCATCAACAGCCTGTTTCCACATGTAGCTACATGTGAGAGAAAGACACCCATAGTCGATATCGCCACTGAAAGTCACTGTCCAGTTGCAATATCGATAATTCTGGCTGCTAGCGGTCATAAGTCGGTATCTTTCATTGAAATGTTGGACAAAATCTAGGTTTTGTCCTATGGCTTTGTGTTACGTATAGCAGGCCTACCCTTATATCTTGAGTCAATAGCTTACCGACTGTCAACGGGTCAAAAATAAATCGCAAATGACTGTCTCCATGATGATTTTTTTTTCCCCCCTTCCATTCTGAACTGATGTTATGGTCATCTGTTGTATTATCTGCATAGTTGCCCTCTTTCCCCATCAATTTGTAGGCCACTTTTAAAAGCACTGAACTCACAGACACTTGGTCATCCAAAAAGCCACAACCCACTACAGTGCGTCAAACTTAATAAGCAAATAAGTTACACTTCCGGTGTAGTCATGAACATCTGAAATAATAAATAAATATAATCACTCAGTCAACAAAATTAAGAAGTTTTTTTTTAACCATTTGAAGACATTATTGAAATTACTATTTATTTGGAAAAAAAAAAAAAAAAAGACAAAAAAAACCCAGTTATTTCCCTAGTTACAAGTTTTCAATTTTAGTTAGACAAAATATTTACAAAAAACCCACATATTATATCCACACTCCCACATTTATAACCAGTTTCTTGGTTTCGTCTCTAGATTCGTTGGTCAGTGCGTTTTCATTATACCGAATATAATTATTATTATTTATTAAAAAAAAAAAAAAAAAAAAGAACTTTCCCTGTTCCAAAAGTCATTTTTATATTTCTTGCAGTTTTATTATTTTACTACAAGTGCTCAGAATCTTGTTCCCACATGCAATCAATAACAAACAGGAAGCCAGATATTCTCTGATTGGTGCCAGTAATGACCTGAATAAGCAGAAAGAAGACCTGCAATACTAATAAATGGAGAGGAATGTACTTGCAGTGTTCCTTCAGGTTTTTTGGAAAATTAATCTGAATGAATACATATGGAAAACATAAGTAAAAAAAAAATTGAATTCAAATTCATCCTGGCATTCATGAAGTTAAAAAGGTATCTTTTGTGTGGCACAACGGTCTGTGTAGATCCATGTTGGGCAGCTGCTCAATGCCTGGATATCTAGTCACAGCTGCACCAAGAAATCACATGGCAAGCAGGGCATTTCCATCAAGAGATTCTCGATAGGGAAGTACGAACAAATTAAAAAAAAAAAAAATCTCTCTCTCTCTCTCTCACACACACATTACAATCAAAATAATATTGCATCATTAAATTTTCCTTTCTTTTTCCCCCTCTAAAAATACAAAATTACCTGTTACATATACAAGTAACCCAGACTTATACAAATAAGTATACCTTTCTTTTATGAAAAAACACTGAAGACAGTCCATCTTCTGCTAAATGAAATCAAACATAGAAGAGTGTAAAAATTTCAAAATATTTTGCTTATACAAGGATTCCCTCATTGATTACAAAGACTACTTACGTGAAATAAGTAGGCAAATAAAATATTGTGGGTTACAATAGTGTGTATGGTAACAATGACCTTTTTCTTGCTACCAGCATATTTCATTAAGAGCCGATTGTTGGATTGAATACAATAAACCACCTTGAAAATGATTAGGAATTCACACACAAGTGCAGCATTACTGATGATTAACAACTTACCAAACTGTTCTTTTGTCGGTTATGGAAAATGGTTAGTATTATTCTGTTGTAGTAAGTAGCAATGCAAGTTAATGGAACAGTATTAGTTCCTACGTGCAAAGTTATGCTTCACTTTGTAACATTTATTGTTTTAAGGACTTAAACAGTGGACCTAAAGGACATTAAATGACTGCTTAATCCAATTTATGTACAAAAAAAAAAAAAAAAAAAAAAAAAAAGAAGAAATCCCACTTGTTCACGTCCACAGCTTTAAAAACCTAGCCGATCATGTGACTGAGAGCAGTCACTTTAGCTGGGGTTAACTGGTGACATAATGCTTGCTGGAAGACTGGCTGTAGAGGCCGTAGAAGTCAGGATGCCTGTGTGGCTGAGAGGCATCTATCCAGTCCCGCATGGATAGACTCTGGAGAGACTGAGACATTGCAGGTGTCGAGGGGAGTGGCTGATGGGAATACTCTTGTGAGCTCACTGGCCAAGGGAAGGAGCTGGATCGAGGGTATGGTGGATGTCCTCTAGGGTTAGACACTGAGGGCACACCGGAGCAGTAGCAGTTATCCACTGTGCACATAAGAATCTTGCGTCCTCCATATTGAGGCAGCTGCGAGGTGCTGCTGTTTGGATAATGAGAGTGAGGGAACACAGAACCAGAGTGGTGCATGGATTGAGAACTGGTCGCAGCACTGCTATTTCCTACAGAATTGCAAGACCCCAGAGCATGCTGTGAGGATTGGCCCTCACTGGTGGAGGAACCTGGAGCTGGAGTTAGACTCAGGCATGGCTGCTTAGTAGCAGGACCAGAGGAAGAAGAGGAAGACTCCATAAAGCTCGAGCCAGCCTTACTGCTGCCTCCAGCATCAGAGAAAGCCACCGAGTGCCTGCGTTTGTCCGCACATAGGTAGGCTGGAATAGTCTGGAAGAAGTTTGCAGGTGCGCTAAAGGGGGCTAAGACAAAAGAAGAAAACATGGGAGTAGTAGTCATAGGGAGCAAACCTATTTAAGTATAATTTAAAAAAAGATGAGCTATTTGAAACAGTTGCAGTATAATTAATCAAATGCAGTGAGGATTTTTTTATGTACCTTCAAGCATTTTGCACATGTTTTTCTCCCTCTTTGAGATTTCCGAGAGAAAGAGCTTAGAATTGAGGCTGCCCACTTTGTAAGAGGGTAAAGTATTGCCAATATATGATTGAGACCTGCAGCAAACACAGCATGTCAATTCACATGTATATGCACTTGTATTATTTTGTAATATGATATACCAGGAAAAGCAGGTTTACCTGTCCATTAAGATTTTCACAGATTTTGTATTCTAAAAAAAAGGGGGGGGGGGAAGAAGAAAAAAAAAAGGGGAAGAGCGTTAGCACTCACTAGCAATTACACAACATGCAGAAGCATGTTAACCCTTTGAAATAGTCTGCAAGGTTTTTTTTCCTGGAGGGGAGGGGGGAGGGGCTTAAACACATTCATTCATATGCTGAATCCTAATTAGGGTCGCGAGGAGGCTGGTTGAGGGCAGAGTACACCCTAGGAAGCTCACCAGGCCATTGCATGACAGAAGGGCATAAACATGACTTTCCAAAAATAAAAATGACAGTGATGAGAGGAACTGTGGTGAAGTGCTATAAAGTCCAATTACATCAGAGTGCGACTGTGTAAAAGTCACACAGTTCTGTGGCATTTCTGGAGGAAGTGTGTTATCCATTAGTTAACCAGAAACACTCATGGGGTTTTCTTACTTGGAAACTATAAAATGCTAGCTCTACCATTTGAAATTATGTAGAATATTTGCAGAATGTCTTATATGACAGCACATATCGATAATGCTATGTATTTGGACAAAAAGGTAAACAATACTTTTATTTTGGCAAAAAAGTAAAAAAAAATTCTAACGCATATACTTAAACCAAAAAACATACAGTAAGGCTAAAATGTCGGATACAATTAGAATTCTTGCTATACTGTATAATTTGAAATTTTAATATATAGTGGTACGTAACCTTACGAAATTAATCCGTTCCAGAAGTGGTTTCGTAACCTGATTTTTTCGTAAGTTGAACCACATTTTACATGTAAAAGGCCTGATTTGTTCCAAGGCCCCCAATACTACCCCCTAAACCCTTTAAAAATTATAAAAGTATACATTTTGACGCCTCCTTCTGCTTAAATATCGTACCGATGGTAGACGGGTTTGGCCATATTCCTTTGCGATATCACTCAACCGCATGCCACGAGCCCGCTTCTTCTTTTCACTCAACCGGGAATCACACGTGTGTGTGTGTGTGTGTGTGTGTGCGTGTGCTGACCATGTCTTCTTAGGAGAGTTATAATTTTACAAATGTTTATGCAAGGTTAAAAGCCTGAGCAAAAAAATAAAATTGCAATGAGCACACTCGAAAAACTCACGAAACAACAGTAACTCTGTCCTTTATGTGTGTTAGAACTCCGTGGCGAACAATGGGTCGAAGGCACACAAAAAGCATCATGGGTATTATGGAAATACAGCTCCATAATAGCCAATGGGAGGGACCTGCGTCATGGGTATTATGGAGATTCAGCTCCCTTCTGGCCAATGGGAGGCCAGCAGGGCGGGATGTTAGGAGATAGCCAATGTGAGGCCAGCGGGGCGGGATGTTAGGAGATAGCCAATGTGAGGCCAGCGGGGCGGGATGTTGGGAGAGCAACTCGTGCATTGTTTGAATTTTTGAGATGGCACGTTTCGTAACGCGAATTTGTTTCGTATCCGGAGACGGAAATTTTAAGTAAATGCGTTTCGTAACCTGGATTTTTCGTTTGCTGGGTCTTTCGTAAGGTGAGGTACTACTGTATTATAAATAAATAAATAAATATTAGCTTTGATGGTCAGAATGAATTTCAACTCTCCTCAGGAAGCCTAGGGTTTATTTTCTTTCCCAGCAATCATATAAAGGAAACAATTATGCATTTCCTGAAGTGGTTACTCAGCCTATATGAAAAAAAAACTCTTTAATAATATTGCAGCAGGGAACATTTCGAAATGTCTTGCCATACTAACTGATTACTATATACACAAAATTAATGCTGTTTGTTTAATATACTTTCACAAAAAAAAAAAGTCACTGATGTCATTATTGTCCACATTACAAAAAAAAGAATAATAAATTATAACCATGATAGGAATTATTAGAAATAAATGTCACCCTCATAAACTTGATGTCCTCTGCCTTATCCGAGACCATCTGGATTGAGCTGAGGAGTTTCTTGGCTTCTTGGCGTTTCTGGTTGAGCTGCAAGACTTGGGTGGAGTTCTCCTGACAGAATTTGGTGTGAGCCTGATCCAGTACCTCTAGCGTCTTCCCCAAGTCTTCCTCTAGCAACTGCTGCATCTTCTGATATTGCAGCTGTACCTCCTCTTTCAGATGCTGCACCTTCTCCTGTAATATTCAGTCAAACAGCGGGAAGGGGGGGGTGTGTTTGAAATGCAAATTTGGCTGTTGGTAAACACGGAAAGCATTCTTCGGAAAATGGTTTATGGTAAACTGGATTATCTGTCATGTGCACTTGGATTATACATATGGTTTATCCGGATGAACCAGATATAAAGCATACTGTATATTGGAAAGGTAAGCATTTGTACAAAAACACACCTCTACAAGACACTTGTCTGACTCAAGTTTATAGAGCTGCTCTTCTATGTCTTGAACTCGGTCTTCAATCCGGTCCTGCTGCTTCATCAAGGTTTGCTACAGAAGCAGAATGAGAGGAATGCAGTCATTGTAAATCATTACAGAATCAACCAACTTAAAATAAATCCACCTGCTAGTAGAAAATCCCATGAGACCCCAAAAGCAAGGACACACTGAAAATCTGGAATTTTAGATGTTTTAGCACTTCTCGTGTAAGAGCCAGGCTTTGCTATGATGCTAAGTAAAGATATTTAGTTTCCATGGTGAGAAAAAAGGTTAATCTTAATCAGGACTGAACTTACCTTTTTTTAAATGACTTGAAACCACAATAAGCACAAACCTACAACAAAATGTTGTATCAAGGTTCGTTTTGGGAGTTTGTAAAATCAGCAAATGGAAAAGTCGTATTAAAGAGATCTAGAATGAATGCAGATCAAAACCCACTACCACAGGATACAAGTGGAATCTTAAATATTTTCCGGTTAATTTTCTATCCTATACAAATCAAAAAGCAATAAGGAACGGGCCTTTAACACTTGAACAAATGCCAGTGGTAACAACAATAAAACACTAAATTAGTCTAAATTAAAAGCTTGATGCAAGAGAGCCCTAAAAGCGGAGGTGGAGGTGCTGTCATGGTAACAAAGCCTTTAAAAAAAAAAAAAAAAAAAAAAAAAACACTTTAGCTGCTTTGTTTTTTTTTTCCTGTGTATTCAGCAGGTGAATATGAGGCAGGGGGCGGGGGTAGACTTTACATTGAAAGCAAAGAGGACAGAAAAGAAATAGTAGAAACACATTTATTTCACACTATCATCCCCCATTTTGTCTTTGTCAGCCTGCATGTCAGAGACAAATAGCTGTGACCCTCGCTGTGTGCATACTGGAGCAAAGCTCTGTAATGAATGCAAGCTGGCTGGCAGATAAAAATGCTTGCATCCAGTACAAATCTAAACCACACCACACATATGATGCTTTAAAGCTCCTGAATCAGGCCAGTGTCTAGTTCACATACCACCATGAAGCTTTTCCTTAAAACATTGTTTTAATTTCTAAACCCAGATTTTGTTCGAGCAAATTCCCAAAGCAATGCCTCCACACATGCACACATCAGTAATCGTTCAACTCTGCCTTGCAACTGTGCAGACACTCAGACGTAGCCAAATGCACTCACTGACCTAACAACGATATGCATGGATTTTGAATCCTAGTAACAGGCCACATCATCTACCAGATATGATCTTTGCATCTTGTCAAAGTGTCATTGTATTGGATATGGATGTATCCAGCTGTAAATTAATAAGACCAACAATATATGTAAATTAATGCCTACAACCATCTCAGCAGCCAGTTCTCAATCTTTCAAAAGTACGAATAGGGTAAAGGAATTTAGCACACAAATAATTACAATTGTATTATAATTTAAAAACCTGTACAACAAAATCATTAACTTTTCCTGTTCACTACTGACGCAATCAAATTTAGCATACCGAAAATCATGAGGCTCGGTAAAAAGAGCTTGGTAGACACATTTCTGTGCAGGGTGATGCGTTCTGCAGGGGTAGGGATCAAATATTCAATGTGACCACTACCATGTCAAGTGTGCTTGCCCTCAGCGCACAATGAACTAGATCAGTCATTGTCGATCTATCCATAAGAACACTACACTCAATAGATTAGGACTGTATTTAAGTCAGAAACTTAATTTTAAAAGTATAAATATTTAGGTGCTCTGCATTTCAAGTTTGCTCGCATAGCCACTTAAACGGCTTTTCATTTTCTGAGTGTCAAAATTGTCTTGGGTTGAGGTCTCGGAGATGGCTTTTTAAATAGCACCTATGCCACTGCCACTAAAGCACTTGCCTTTGAGTCCAAAAGAAGAGAAAAGAAAAAAAGCCTTGGTATAATATGTTCAAAACGATCAGCTTTTTCTTAACATTTTTGGATTTCACCTTCATATAAAAAAAAAGTTGAACGTTTAATCATGATTGAACAAGAAAAGGTTTTTTTTTTTGTATTACATTGTCAGTAAACTGGGTCATGAAACCTGAATAATATATGAGAGGGTTGAAGGGCATGTTATTATGTTGTGCAATTTTCATTTGTTGAATAAATAAAATAATGTCAAATTTTTATTTATTTAATGTGCTATCCTATCAAGAAAACATGGCCATAGTGTGAAAGATTTATATAAAAATCTGGTCTGTGAGATAAACAATGGGTCTGAGTACTCTGCTCTCTTCGATGCAATAAATAAATAAATAAATCCCCCCCCCACACACACACACACACACACACACCCTCTTTTAGGGGACTTTACAGTGACAACACACAATTATTTGTCATATTTATGGAGGCATGTTTTTATATGCTGGCATCATATTTTTGCACATTTACAAGCCAAAATATGGATGAATTTCAGAGTGACATATTGTGGGATAGTAGTGCTGGACTTCTCAACTAAGCTGATAACCTGCAAGAAAAAAAAAAAGGACTATCCAAGGTCAGACTCATGTGTGACTAAGACACGCCCCCGTTTTCAGCAAATCCTCCCTGTACACACACACAACCCGTATGCAAATGTAGAAGTAACATGCAAGTCTGTTACAGCTGTGGTCTGAATGCCAATGTGTGTTCCTCAACTGTGAACACTATTTTTAAAAAAACAAGTAAACAAAGGTCTAGGAAGAATTAGTGGTGATATATTTTATTGACATTCAGTTTAATGCCTATGGTTTATTCCTAAATACCCTTTTAATATAAAAACATGCTTCAAACTTTGTGTTCATTGAACTGAGGTCAGTAAGAGGTCATTCTTCATGATGCAAAATAGACTGGTGAATAATCAGGATCTATCCTGTTATAACATAGACACACTTTAATAAGGGATATTTTATCCAACTGCTATATTAAAGTAGCACGTGAACAAACATTAATACATTCCATCCACCACAAGATAGTTCCTGTTATCAAAAAAAAAAAAAAAAAAAAAACAGCCCCCACATTCATATTCAAACAATAATGCACAGATAAGTCAAATATATGACCTAATTGTAGTGACTGATGAGTTCAGGCTGCTGGCAAAACCCTATATGTGAAACCTAGTATTGCATGGTGGTATTGTCACCCAGTTCTCTAGGGGGAGTGGGGGCAGGGCACCAAGAATCAGTGATGTCTGAGGACAGCATCAAGGTCAGGGTGAACAGGGCAATCTCATCCATACCTTCAGATAGAGCTGGTCTTCCTGCATTTCAACCCTCATAGAGTGATTATTATTATCCATCAACGTTTACAGCCTGACTGAACCAGAATGAATATTCAGATATTTCCATGCAACCGGTTAAAAATCCCAGACTAGATTTAGATAAAGAGACTACTAATCTTATCATTTAAAAGTCTACAGAATGCAGAAAAATGTCCTACATGGCTAGTTTGTCTTTCAAAGGAGCGCCAACAAAAGCAGGTTTTTTTATATACAAAAATAACACCATATTCATTCACACATCTATACATCAGATGACCCCGAAAAGTACATAGACTGTACACAGATAATAGAAACTATAAGTTAGTTAATTATACAAACACAAAAGCTTGACATTTATATTCCAACACCTCGAGGTAAAACAAGAAATGCTAAAAGTAAACAAGATTTAAATTAGCCCCCGACTGTGCCAAAAAAATAAGACTCCTCATTTAATCCTTCAGTCACAACTTACCACCCCTCCCTACACTAAATGCCAACCAAGGATGCACCTGGCCCAGAGAGATAAGGCCAGAGGAGAAGTCTGTGAGTGTTTCACAGCTCAGACTAACTGGAAATCACTCATATGGTTGCAAAAACAGAGAAAAGAAATGGAGAGCCTGCCTTGGAACATTAATAAAACTCTAAACAGATTCATGGGTCAAGAAGTAAAACTCTGAAATGGCCAAAAAGGCCTAATTAAATAAAACACAAATTAAAAAAACATGACAAAAAGACAAGTAGACCAACTGGCAGACACATCTGATAATACAGTTGAGAACAAGTCTGAAACCAGTAAAATCAGGAAGACTCACTTAATCTTCTTGAACTTTAGTCTTGTACTCCAAGTACTAGGTAGTTACCAAGTAACTATTAAACAACTCCCTTTAGGTTTGTAATTAACTCACTACTCCTTTTTACGCCTACTAACATCTCTCTGGCCACCTGATCGAAAACCCGTGCACTTTAATCAACCACATCTACCCCACTGACTGTGAACCATATCAACCCATCTACTCTGCCCTCAGATACATATACACTTTAATATAGGCCAGTCTACAAAGCCGTTCCCTTCTTTTATTGTTTATTAATTTATACTATTTATGTATCTATTTATTTATTTACTTATATAATATATATGTATGTGTGTATGTTTGTATATGTATCTATTTTTGCACCCCCTACTGATGGTACCTCAAGAGCCTGTAACAGTGAATTTCTCCATTGTGAGATTAATAAAGCTGTATCTTATCTTATCTTATCTTAAAAATATGGGTTTGAAATCATTCAGTGCATTTTGGAGGATGTGATCAAACTGACCTTAACCACTTTTGCAGGTTAAAGGAAGGGACACATAATGTGGGTCTACAAATATCCTCTTGATTCACTCCAACAATAATGCTGGACTTTTTCGACAAAATAAAAAAAAAAGTGGTCATCATCTGATAAATATATCATTCCTCCTCAACACTTTTTTAAAACAAATATGGATGGCTCTCTGATAAGGGTAGAGGTACTTTAGACTAGGCTAATAAATGTGTTTTGGGGACTTCTAGGTATTGAATTCTTTATATGATACAAATTTAAAAAAAAAATAGCTGGACAGGCAAGATGAAAACAAAAACAAAAAACACCAGTCATGTACTGTACACTCAGTTAGACGTCTTTAAGAGGAGGTTGAGTAACTTGCAATCAAAATTTACAGATGATGCTAACTTTACTGGTATTTACACTTCTGGGATTTCCCCCAGTGTTTTACAGGGCATGGATATGGGGTTAATAATAATAATAATAATAAACATTTTGTTTAGGTAACGCCTACTCGGGATGTAGCCCTATTTACACCTTTGGGATTTCACCAAGTGGTTTATGGACATGGATAGGGATACACATTATTATTATTATTATTATTATTATTATTATTATTATTATCCATTCATTTCCTGAGCCGCTTAATCATTATTAGGATCACGGGAGTCTGGCGCCCATCTCAGCAGACTACTGGCCATCACAGGGCCAACACTCACAACAACCTATTATTAATTATTATTGTTATTATTCTTATTATTATCATCATCATTAATAATAACAATAAACTTCCTGTTTAGGCCACGCCTACTCAGGATGTGCAGCACTATTTACGCCTCTGGGATTTCTTCCAGTGTTTTACAGGGCATGGATATGGGGTACATATTATTATTATTATTAATAATAATAATAATCTTCCTGTTTAGGCCACGCCTACTCCGGATGTGCTGCACTTTACGCCTGTGGGATTTCTTCCAGTGTTTTACAGGGCATGGATATGGGGTACATAATATTATTATTATTATTATTATTAATATTAATAATAATCTTCCTATTTAGGCCACGCCTACTCGGGATGTGCTGCACTAATTTGGAGAATTAATCAAATACAGAACCGGATAATTGCATCGAGTTACATGCCTAATAAAATGCCTTTCCTTTGCATATGTTTATACCAGGTAACCAGAAACAGAGTCTTTGAGCACAAACCAAAAACTTAACGCAAACTGTCAAGACTTGAAAAGATCGTGGTTTTCTTACCCGAATGTCATTGCGGCGCAGCTCGACATCGCACACGGCGTGTCCGTGGTGCGGTGCGCATCTGGCCACGCAGCAGTAGTGGCACACAGCGGCGTGCTCGGCCTCGCAGTGGTACAGCCGGTACTCGTGGTGCAGCGGGCAGCTCCATGCTCGGGCCTCAGCCGCCTCCACGAGCAGGTGTCCCGCGTTGGACGAAGGCTGCTGCAGGTGCGTCTGTACGTGTGACTGGCAGCACGGCGCCTTGCACCTCAGACACACTTTCTGAGCGGGCATCGGTGGCCCGCGGCGACACAGGATGCAATGCAGCACAGTTGGAGCTTTCTCGATGTTCAGCGCGTTGAACTTTTCCACGATGTTGGACAGCTTGTGGTTTTTCTCCAGAGCCGGTTTCTGACTGTAGGCGTTGTTGCATTCCGGGCACCGGACCACGGTCGCATCCTTGGCCCAGGCCTCGTTGATACACACGCGGCAGAAGTTGTGCTTGCATGGCAGCTGAACCGGCTCGGAAAACACATGCAGGCAGATCGGGCATATGAGTTCTTCTTCCAAACAATTCTTCCAGGTTTCAGCCATATTTCAGGTTTGAGCTCGTCTAAAGAGTCGAGTTATAGGCGTGGGAAAAAGGGGGGCAGGCTGAGAACTTTGCGATGATGAACAGACGTGAGAGCACGACTCTTATAAACCCGTACAGACAAAACCTGCTCCTGCTTCATTCACTGATTTCATAACCTGATGTGTTCGACCATGTCTTAAGGCCTCCTATCAGAGGTGCTTCTGTTAAAGGAAACCCGACCAGCAGCCCTGCTTGAGATCATAAAGACCGGATGCCTCATGATATCACCGAAGTCTGAACTAATCAACCAATCCATACATGTTCCAGGCGTGAAGAGCCGCTTTATCTACCTCAAGCGTTTTATTACCACTGTGTGATCAGGTCCTTTATCTGTGCACCACTGACTCTTGACTCATGAGTGACGATAATGAACAGACTAATCTGCTGACACATCTGAATGATATGCTCTGGCAGTTCCTCCCTTACTGGGTGAAGGTACGTTTATGGGCCTTTCCAGTGCTGCGTCCAGACTTTTGAATTGTTAATATAAAGATTTTATTATCCGATCAACCAAGGGTTCGTTGGATTAAAGTAAAGCCCGGGTGATATATATATATAAAAAAAATAGGATTTCTGTAAAATACTAAAACCGAGGAGTGCTACTGTAATTCACATTTAAAACTACAGTGCGTCATGCTTGTGCGATCTAGGATCATCAGTAAGATCTATGGCCTGGGTTACTTTCATTTCAGTCAAAATGTTCTAGAAATAGTGCTCGAGCTTTAGCTTCTGTGAATTAACTATAAGAACATTTACTGATCTGGTAAGGAGGAGGAGGAGGAGGAGGAGGAAGGGGGGGTTTCGAAAACAGGAATGACCTGTCCCTTTTCTCGTTTTCTCTCCAAATCGGCCCACAAAAAAGGTTTAAAGGCTTACCAAGCAATCTGTAGCAGGGAGGCTAAAGATCTGCCATATCCAGCGAGCCTGTGGGCTCAACGGATAGAACGTTAACCGAGTTTGAAATCAGATCCTTTACTGTCGAGACACAAAACCGAGCTTCCTTTTCTACTTGTATCCAGTCGAAGTGAATAAGTGCAATGTGTCCGGTTCCGAAATAACATCCGAGAGCTTCCAGGCGATCGTTTACATTTTAAAGGGAAACGGCGCCGTGCTGTCCTCGTTATTCAGTCCTGTCATCTGCCATCTTGCGTTCCTCTTTAAAAATGAAAAAAAAAAAAAAGAAAAAAAAAAAAACCTCGTCCCTGACTAAAAGCAGCCTCTCGCCTTTACTGTCCGCAAGGCGTCAAACGGGCAACACCGCACATTTCCTCCAATCTGTTCTCGCTGTAAATTCCTGAGATTGGACCTCCGTGGATCAGTCCCCGGAACGCTCCTATCTCACCATGGTAAGGTTTATGAGTCCTCCTCTATCTTTTTCGATCCTCTTTGATGAGAAATGCCGAAACAAAACTGAGTTCCAACACCTCTCTCGCTCTCTCTCGCTCGCTCTCTCTCACAAACACACACTTCCTCCTCCCAACAATAAAGCACCCCGACAGTCACGTGATCTGTCACCGCGCTGATACATAAAAGGGCGGGACTTAAACAGGAAGAAGATGGAGCTGTTTTAAAGGGCCAAACAAAAAACGGAAGCAGTTGCCTCTCAGAAAGCCGTGAAGAAAAAGAAGAAGAAAAGAAGGTCAACAGATTATAATGTAAAAGTGTAGTAAATGTGATGTCTTGTCAATACGAAGGGAACCAGAGTAACACAAGAATACTGTATATTTATTCTATGTGGAGATAAACTTGCCCAGTGCTGTCACTGCCGTCTCCTTCTAACTCGTTCATTCATTTTCTGAGCTGATTATTAATCATTATTATGGTCACACCATGAACAGCTCGCCAGACCATTGCTGGGCCAACACTCAAACAACCGCTCAAGCTCACATTCAAGGGATATTTGGAACGAGTTAACCTACTGTGCATGTTTTTGGACTGTGGGAGGAAACAGGAGTACCCGATGAAACCCACACAACAAGCACGGGGAGAACATGCAAACTCTGAAGTGTGAACAACAACTTCGATTGGGACAGACATTTAAATAATTTTTCAGTGTGTGAGCCCCTATTTATGGTAGGCTACAATCACAACAAAGAAAGTTTTCAATGGAAAAAAGTCCCATCTTCCAATACAGTAACCCCTCGCCCACTGGTGGTTCTTGCGGCCTTCTTATACTTGCGGATTAGGCCAGCCCCGGAAGTTGCTGGCACGTGATTCAAATTTAGCCAATGGCTGAGAGCTTTTGTTTCTCCTTCCTGCTGATTGGTTGTAGATGTTGCGTACGCCTCTTTTTTTTCCCTTCATCTCGCACTTTATCAACCTGATTGCTTGAATTGTGCATTCACTTTTTTAAAAAAGTGTTTTTAATGATTATTTAAGCCCTATGATGTCACTCAAACATCCCGCATCTTCTCTAGCGTCTGGTAAGGAGCCTAGGCACTTTATTTATTCATGAATACTGTCACAGTACAAAATTAAAGTTTTTACTTAATCATTACATGTTACATTATTACTTGAAACTTGTATTAATGAGTAAGACTGTCTATAGACTGTCTATACTGTGTTTAAGTATATTTTAGTGTTTGTAGTATCATACATAGGATTTTAAAACTGCATCAATAATTCACAGATTATCAGGATCCGCTGGAAGGGGCAGAACGCAACCTCCGCGAATAAGGGGGTTACTGTATAACAATGACTGGAATGACCACATAGGGGCAGAAGAAGAAAACAGTGAAAGTCGTTTGAAAGTCTGTGGGGTGACTTGCAGATTGCAGTCCATCAGCAGTCATCGTCCAAACTGACTGAGATTAAACAGTTCTGGGAGAGAAGGTTCCTAAAGGACGTAGCACTGGAATCAAAGCAAAAAGTTTCTAAAAGTAAAGTAATGACATAAAACAATGATTAAAAAAACTATTTGAATGCCTCTGTGTCCTGCCTTTATTTTACAAACTGTTGCTCTTACAGCTTTCACTTAGCTCTTATAAGTTGCATTGAGTGAATACAGACTAATTGATTTTTTGGAGGGGGGGGTGTCTTCATTCATACATGTACACATGCATGTGTACATACATGTATACATATATATATATACACACACACACTATATATATATATATATACATACATACACACACACACACAGTATATATATATATATATATATATACACACACACACACACACACACATATACATATTATACACATACACACAGGGTGACCCAAAAAAACAGGAATTTTTGAATTGAGTATTGCTAGACATGAGCAAGTGGCAACACTGCAAGACAGTGACAAGTAAATATTTCGCCATGAAAGGTTAGTCATTTGTTCTTAAATGGCATGTTTTAAGGTTTGTTCCATCACTCTTGGTTTTATATTGTTAAAAAGTTCCCATTTTTTTGGGTCAACCTGTATGTATAGGGGTCATTTCCTATACCATCTGTAAATCTAGGGCATAACACATACAGAGCCTTTTTTATTTTGGAAATGTATAGCAAACATTGCATGGCTAAGAGAGAAATTGAACCATTTAGGGTAAGTGTTGTTTAAATTTTGTGAACAAGGACCCCACCAAAATGATCAAACTTTGAAATGTAAGACTTGGTATTTTAATATAAACAATGTACAAACAAGAAGGCTAGTAATTTTGATGCCACACACACTAAATGCAGGCAGAATTACTGCCACTGTAGCAAAAGTAAACAAATATATGAATAAAAAAAATGACCAGTACTGATTTGTGCTACATTAAAAATGAAAAACTACACCACATACACACAATAAACATATACAAGCAGAAGGAACTGAGGCAGTATTTCTTTACATTACAATGGATATCAGTTGTGTTACGGTTAGTTAAGTAGCATTAAGGAATGAACCAATGCCAGCCATCAGTGTACATGCCAACTAGTATCTACCATTTTATTGAAAACTGAAGCAACACAACCCTCGTGAACGCTCTTCCCTTTGATTTTAATGGCAAACCATTGTCGAGATCAAAGCATTAATAAATGAAACAGCACTAATATGTTTATTGTCTGCAAAGCACTGGTATGATAGTACAATTACCAAGAACAACAAAAACATTAAATTACTGACATCAAATTTCCTGAGTTACACACCATTTCCTGGAACTTAACCAATAAAATATGAAAAAAGGTAAACACGAATCACTGAGAAATACTTGAAAGGGCAGTACCATAAAGTGTCTTGATCCATTTTCAGAAAGTTACAACTTGATTTGTATAAATTAACCAATGTCTTAAAAGTGGGCACATTTCACTTTGGCAGTTTTCAGTTTTGAATGAAAAATATACAAAAGTACTTGCTCATCTTTAGAAAGGTTATTCACTGGCATAACTGGAATCATAGTTAGGGCTAACTCAAACTGCTAGTTAAAATATTTGTATTACTTTAAAAGAAAAAAAATGTACACAACAAATTGAGAAGGATGATTACTAGAATAAATATACAACAAAATTTTCTGATAGACAAAAAGAAAGGAACCCCTCCCCCCAAAATGGTGCAAATTATTTAATGCAAACTCCACAGAAGCTCATGCAGTGTATATCCACTGGACATGAGGTGTTACTGAGTATTCCCAAAAGTTCTGAGATTAGCATACTATTAAAATACAAAATAAATAAGTAATTGGACTATGGTTTTGGAGAAAAAGATTAACGCTTAATAGGTAAACAATTGTTCAAATTATGTCCTATAATACCCAACTATAATTGTGTATTCTGGAGCAAAATGAGAAATTTTACTCTCCAATATGGTCCCGCACCACATGATTGGAAAACAGTTCACATTTGGTCCCTAAGTCTCTTGATATATAAATATAGACATGTAGATATTTTAACACCATAAGAAAATAGGGCTGGTTTCACTAAACTTCATTATCTGTCAGTCTTCTTTTGATAACAGCCTCCATCCTGAGTAAGTGTGAGGCAGTGAAGCACGGAGTGGGTAGTATTAGATAGCCTTCACATCAGTGGGATGTTGAGCACCCTGTCTCATGGCTTTAATGCACCGTAATCTTTGACCATGGAGGGTAAACCGGGACCAAGCCAGTAGTTGCAGCAGGGCACAGGAGATGGGCACAAGCACTAGTAGGTAAAAGCAACCCTGGCGCAGAGGCAGAGAGTGCTCAGTGCCTGAGACACCTCCAGCTGACACAGAATCTTTAAGAGTGCTTCTCTCAAAGATATCATATCCTAGAGAAAATTTGTGAGAACAGTAAAGAGGAAACGGTCAATAAAAGTGGACATCTCTTTATTACCTCGTCATTGATTACAAAAATGTGTTAACATTTCTAAATTAAAATACCTCAGATTTTCTGATTTAGTATTAGCTAAAACAAACAAACAAAAAAATAGAGGACACAAAACTATAAAATTATTAATGAATAAAAAGTAAAGTTTGCAACTGAAGTTTTCAACCTTGAGAAACTATTCATGGTTGAAGCCAAGATGAATATACTCCGAATTCTGAGCAATCCTAAAAGAAAAACCGATCCGAGTGTGGAGTAGACTTCCAACAGTACAACATCTCTAAACAAACTGCCAGAGATAAATTCAAGTGGTTCGAAACCAGTAACTTGAACATGTTAGAATGTCTCCATCAAAACCTGAACCCAATTGAATAACAGTCTATAGACTTAAATACAAAATTGTTTACCAGTAACAGAACAGAACAGAAAAAAGAAAGAAAGATCGATCCGGATGTCTAAAGCTAGTAGGGCCATATCTCAGTTGAAATTGAACTGCATCCCAATTTTTTTAATTAATCATTGACAATAAAACAAAATATCCTCTACCATTAAAATGAGGACATATGTCTTTATAAATGCACGTTCTAAAGAATGTGAAATGGCTGAAGCAAAAGTAAATAATTATATGCAAGACACAGTGTTCTTTTTGGTAAACATGTAATATTGAACATTTTCAAATAATTACTGATGAATATATCCTGAAAGGCAAGTAGAGATGATAAACACAGGAGAACACAGTGACCCAAAGTTTATAAATTCACTGATATCCATTTTCAAAAACTAAGTTCAGGTCCAGAATGAATATTTATGCATTGACGCATCCCGAGCTATTAATTTTATAGGAAATCTATGGGTTACTAACGTTCCTGGGGTCAGGGCCTTATGAACATGTACGATAAGGCAGCAGTAAGCACCTATAAACTACACCTAATCAGTTACAAGCCAGGAAAAACTTGACATACAATGTATCACAACAAACCTGAAGTCAGAAAACGTGGACGTCTGAAGTCCACCATGAAAAATTATGAAAACCTCCAAATAAAAATCTTGGTGACTAGGACCAACCATACCAATAAAATATTTCTACTCGTTGACTCATGTTATGCACTCAGGCTGAGAATGAAGGATGTAAATGGAGGTGCATGATTGGAAGGAACATCTTTGATCTGAACTGGTGACATAGTAAACTTTCTAATAGAGTCATGGTGTGTCAGTAAACACCTTGAGCAAACACAAGGCAGCTTACAAATGTTCTGGATAACCAGCACAATGGCCAATGACCTAACCGGTATTTATATAATCTTTCATCAAGCCACAATGGTTAATCACTCAAGGAAAGAGAGGAACAACGTTGCAAACTGATTACTGAACTAACCAACTGTCTGTCTGTTAAGGATATAACTAACCAAATCAAATAGAAACTACTCTATAATTTAGTATGTGGTCTGTAGAAATCTCAAAGGTTTTAGTGCCGACCAACCCAAGGGTGAGAAAACCAAGGGCAGAGATTTCTCTGTATAGGCCAAGCAAATGAGGATAATAAGCAGTTTATTATATTCTTCTTCTTTAAAATGGCAACTTTCTTAAATTCAGTTCAAGTGTTGTTACTTGGACATGTGAACAAGCCGCATTTATCAGAGTCTGTGTGGTCTTTGGTAGTTTTCAGCTTAACATGACAGAAAAAAGCTTTCTGATGAGCATATGGTGAGATCATGTTAACTACTTCGAATGCTTCCTGTATACGTTTTCTCTTCAAGAAAATGCTAAATGCTTCTTTGGACACAGATCATAGCACACAGTAGCTATGTAGCTAGCTAACGGCCAAGCTGTGTCAATCAAATTGCACATACTGTCATTGCCGTATAATAAATTTAAATATTTGCCCGCCCAGTCCATTTTTATTGCATTCCAAATATATTATGAAGAGTGTAACCCATATACTGTATCAGACAACAGGGAAACAGCAGGGCTAAGTTCAGCACTAGGGTATAAATGGAGTGCAAATAATGCCTGAATAACAAGAAGCCCAACCTTAACTGCAAACTGACCAAACTTATTTATACATACCTGTATATACACACAGTAGCCAGGTGCCAATAAGGGGTGCAAAGGTCTGGCCAGGCTTTGTTACCAAGGCAACCATACCAAACAGCAGTGCAGATGCTGCTTGTCGTCGCCGGTTTAACACAAAGTCCTCGTCAACCAGGTCTGTGATTACCAGATTCAACAGCTTACAGGTCCCCTCAGTAAACACTCGATTACTACAGAGAATTATTTATACAGTTTACCTGTTTTACTGAAGAATTGCAAAAATGATGAAAAAAAATTATTCTATTTGTTTAATATTGTAATATTTGTGTTAGTGCCCTGACATTAAATAGTTGTGAAATGTGCTTCACAGATACACACTGATTATCCATCTAAAGTATTAAAGAATATATTCTGTGTGATCATGATATGACTAGAGCAAACAAAAATCAATAAACACAGACGAAGCAAATGAAAAAACAAACAAAAATATAAGTATATCTATCCTAGTTTAAAATAAGCATACAGTGGCGCCTTGGACAAAGTGGAACCTGAACAAAAAATCCATGAGTTCTTCCGTCTGGGAAACCGAACAAAAACCGGAAGTCGAACTCAAGAAAAGCCCGAGAAAAAACAAGACCAAGAGGGAGGAAAAGTGAGTTACTTCCGGAAGTTGCTGATACTATGCAAGGTCTGTTTGGGCTTTTACACCCAAGCCTAGTGGCTCATCAGGCCGGTGCTTTATGTATCACCCTAATAAAGCTATCCTGGGGATGTCCTGAAGTTGTTGATAGAGTACAAAAGCTAAAGCTAGCATTAAAGCGATCTAATCACCAACACCATATACCACCTCCAGCGACAAATATGATTTAGAGTACCGAATAGAAAACCCACAGATCGGTTTATAGGCATAACCGCCTAAACAAAGCTGTGATTAAATGGAAATGATTAAATGTATGCGTGTGTTTAGCACTCCATCCCGCGTGTTCGAGCCACGCCCCTCTCCAACACGCATTTCAATGAGCAACTCTTTTCTGAGAGACCATAACACTAAAATAAAAACCACAGAAAAGTTAAAAAGTCTCTCACAACACGAACCATAACAATGTTAAGTTCAGTTCATTTTCTGTAACCGCTTAATCCTAATTTGGGTCACGGGGAGGCTGGTGCCCATCCCAGCCAAATTCGGGCGAGAGCAGAGTACACCCTGAACAGTTCGCCAGGCCATCGCAGGGCAGAAACACACCGACGGCTTTGCAGCCTACTCTTTACGAAAGTCAGCAATGGTTCCTTTACATGCCTCACACTATAGACAGTGGGAGACATGGCTGGCCTTTGATAACCCAGTTAGCTGCACTGGGACACACACACACACACCCCAGTGACAACCTTGTGAAGAGTGGGACTTGAACCCCCAACCTTTGGATCAGCGATCCAGCGCCCTATACCACTAGACCACCACTGTCCCATAACATAATGTACTGTTTTCAATCATTTTTTCACTTAATTTAAGGACCTATGGTATGAGTTACGGTACCGTTAACTTCTTTTCAAAAGACGACGGAACGAATTAAGACCATTTACATTATTTGTAATGAGAAAAGCGGACTGGGAATCCGAACAAATCGGAATCCGAGCAGCCGTCTGGAACGGATTAAGTTCGAGTATTGAGGCTCCACTGTATTTATTTAACCTTTTAAGCCAATGGGTAGTGAAAGACATGCGCTGTGTAATGTGTGTGTTCCAGTGTAATGTTGAGCTCTTACCTGGCAATAAATAAGCAAAGTAGGTAGACATGGTCTGCTCCTGCTAGTAGCATTACTATACTGATGCCCAGTTTCAAAAGAAACAGGCCACGGACAACCCGGTAGACACCCAATTTCTGGCTTAAAGTCAGAAAGTAAAGGTTGTTGACATGGGGTGCTATATAAGAGATACCTGTGAATTTTAAATAGAAAACACATGTCTCAAGAATACATAAATGTTTAAGTGTAATGAAATGGACATGTGAACTCAAACAGCAACCTCTAATGTTAGTTCTGAAAAATGGATGACAAGGGTCATATCCGATTATGGTGTTTTACAACAAACATTTGAGGAGAAATCCCAAATACATCCAGCTCACTTCACACTAACCAATGGGCAAGGTAATGCAACAAATATTATTCATATCCCAAGGTCTTAGGAAGAGTGTTTTAATCAGGGAAATGCTCCACAGGGGTCACATGCTCTTACCCAGCAGGAAAGAGCCAGTGGAGGCAGAGATGCGGTCTGATAAAAGGTGCTCCAGAAACAAAGGGAAGAAATTGTTGTTAAAATGGCAGTGGAATACCTGGGGAGAAATAAAATATTAGTCATTAACTGCAAAATTTAAAAAAAACAATCAGAAAGGGACAAAAAACACAATCAAGGCTCAGGAAAAACCCCCACAATATTTACCTGCACCAGATTCATTGAAACAAACCACATAAAATTTTTGTGGAAAGAGAGTTGCTTTAGATACTCGCCAAGAGTAATGGGCTTTTCAGCCTGGGCATGAGGAGCCTGGCCAACAGACAATCTGAGAGAAACAAAATGAGCACAATAAAAATGAGAGAGGCAGGTAGCAAGTATTGAAAAGACAATTTCAATCTTGTGTGTTTCACTAAGAGCAGCTCATAAAAGGACTGAGACAAATCTGCAATATGAGAAGCATCTCTCTGATATTTGACTGCGAGACAGACCAAGTCATTTAAAAAAAAAAAAAAAAGTTTGCTTTTTTTTATTACTGTGTAGTAGAAGGCCACACTTGTATACAATATATAAGAACAAGGTATTGTATAAACCCACAAAAACATTAAAGTGCAGAGCAGAGCCAAATAGCTACAGTGAACAGTCTTCTAAAATCTGAAAAAGGAGAATTCTGTATATAATGGATTTAACAGCTTTCACAATCCTTGTGATTGAAAGTCTTTCAGGTTGCTAGAATATACTCACTCACGTGCTGAACTGTAATCCTACTAAGGAGAGGCTGGAGCCTATCTCAGCAAACACATGGCAAGGCAGGGTACACCCTTAACAGCTCACCATACCATCACAGGGCCAACATGCAAAATCATTTACACGTGCATCGAAGGGCAATTTGAAACAGCCAATTAGCTTTATGTGCATGTCTTTGGACTGTGGGAAGAAACCAGACTACCCAAAGAAAACCCATGCATGCATGGGTAGAACATGCACACTCCACACAGAAACGCTTGAGCCTGGGAATCACACCCAGGACCTTGTTGCTTTATGGCGGACGTGCAAACTACTACCACTTCTGTGAATTTCTGTGGTATTTTTCTTTTAGTATTTAGTCAGGTATCCAATCAGCTATTCATGCATACTATTTTAATAAATTAACATAATGTAATTGTTTACAACTGAGCAGTAATATAGTGGATGTAAACAATGGCAAGAATTTACAACATTTATCAGGTTGCACACTGAGACCGTTGATGGTGCTCGAGTTATCTTACATAACCATCCTATTGTAAAGAGACCAGTCTGTTCCCAAACATGTACTTTCGTCACATAAATGGACTGAATACCCATCATGGTGATCCAATATTACTTTCCCAGACAGTTAATGTTATCTAATTAACATGTCCGATCAGTTCACTCATAGTTTGAGTGGGTAGGCATAGCCTAATGGTTAGAGAAGTGGCTTCGAGACCGAAAGGTCGCTGGTCCAATTCATGAACCAGCAGGGGAAAAAAAAAAAAAAAAAAAAAAAAAGTGTGGTGGTGGGGCAGTGAGCTGCACCTTCCCTTAAGCCACATAAATGCCTAAAATGCCCTTGAGCAAGGCATCTAACCCCCAACTGCTCTCCGGGCAGCCCCAACGTGTGTGGCAGTCCTCTGCTCCGAGTGTGTATGTGTTCTCACTGTTTACGTGTGTGCCGAGTGTGGATGGGTTAAATGCAGAGGAAATCATTTCCCTTATGGGATTAATACAGTACAGTATATCAAATTAAGCCGAAGGTCTTTCTTTGGATGCATATAAGTATGTGGAGAGTCGGTATTCATCCCATTTAATACCATGAGATAAAGTCAGTCACCCCAAACATCTGGCTCTCTGCTGTGATCCATTGCCCAGGTCTCACGGCTGATTACTTGTAGCCATTAAATGTTGCATCTCTGCTAGAGTGGGTATTCTGTGAACTGTCAAACCTGATTCCTGTTCGAATTAATTTGTTTAGTCAACAACTACACAGGAAAGAGCCATCCTGCAAAACTTCAAACTATATCTAGTAAGATGGGTCTTCTTCACTATGTTTAACCATTGCTGATGCTTTATCATTGTAGGGGTGTGTAGGATATGCATGAAAAAGATTATACTTAAGCGATATTTTAACGTAACTGTATTAGACTAGGGGTTCACATGCTCTGCACATATCTTTGAAGGTTTGATAATTCATTAGAAAGTATATATATTTAAGAACAGAATATTACAACACATACAATAAGTGTGAAAAGTGGGTTGTAATTTCCACTGTTGAAATACAATAAAGCATACCATGGTCCCCTGACTACGCTTAATAGACTACACTTTGAGAACCGGGTTTCTGAGAAACAGGAAAATGTATTATTCAGTAAGACATGCTAAATGAAAGGGAAAGAAAGCACACGTACACTTTGAGCAGTTCCATTTCTCCATTCTTACGTGACTGGACCTCATTTTGGAACCTGTGGCGCAGAACTCGAGATACCACAGCAAAGCCCAGCACTGACAGGGCAGCCAGCGATGCACAAAAAATCCTGAAGGACATAAAGTCCTCTTTGTCCCAGAAGGAATAGGACAGGAAGACGGAGAGTGAACCCAGTCCACTGAAAAGGGAGCTGTGGAAGTTCAGCCGTGTGCGTTCTTTTGCAGACACGGCCAGGTCAGCCAAAAGGGCGTTGTGGTTGAGGTCTACCAGTGTAAGGAAACCATCGTAAAGGCACAGACAGATGACAAACTGCAGTCCAGGGTGGGCCCAGGCCACCCAGAAAGCTAGGAAGGAAATGGCAAACAACGGCCCATTCCTGGCGAGAGACTGGAGGCGTTTCAACACCACCTCAGGTGAAGAGATCGGAGATAGAGACCTGACCCACCAAATAAAGACATACAAAATCAAGCTTGTTCAATAAATTAATTCAAAAATATCTGTCTGTGTTGTAACATTTCTGCTTTTTTTTTTTTTTTTTTTTTTTAAACTTTTGAACCTTCATTTCTGTTTTTTTATTTAGCAAGAACAAGTCAACTCTTACTGAGGGGTGCTAAGGAAGGAGCGGTCACTTAGCCATCCAAAGAGAGGGTCATTCAGACTGTTCCAGATCAGAAACACAGTCTGTATGAATAGGCCAGAAACACTTAATGACCACATGACACACCAAAGTACAAAAGGATGCATTTTGTGCACTTTATGCTCGTATCTGTTTACACAAGCATCAGAACAACCATACTCACCTCTCCCACCCAGAAGGAAAGTTTGTCTATCTTGTATACCGACACAAAAGTGTCGACATAATAAAGCAGGAAGACATTATGGAGAATGGAGACGAAAAGGGCCAGGGAGCCATAGAGCACAGCTGTGGAGACACCAAGGCAACAGTTCCACACCCTCTTTCCCATCTCTTTTTACATTCTCTCGTGCTACCTCTCCTTTCTGACCACCAGCGGAGCTTTTCTCAGATCACAGGGCAAGCAGGATGTGGTCATCATCCTAGATGGGAATCCTGTCAGAAAAGAAAACATACAATACTTTAAATAATTTGATACTCTTAAATATAACTTTCTCCACCTCTTAGAGTTAAGTTGTTTTCGCATTACATCATCTCTCCTGGAACCAATTAAAGACGTAAGCTGAGGGATACCAGTGTGTGTGTACATTATATATATATATATATATATATATTAAAAATACACATATATACATACATATATACACACGTATACATACAGACGCTCCCCAACCTACGTTTTTGTTTGGTTCCGGATGGCTGAACATAAATTGAAAAAAAAAAAAAACGCAAGTTTTTACTTATGTTTCAGTGACGTTTGACATTCATACTGTACTATACATCCATAAATACCATTACCGTATCTCATAAAACACCTCTAAATCAATTATTATAAACATAACATTGTAAAATAATATCAACATGAATTTCAAATAAATTAAATTCAAGCAAAATAATTTCAAATAGATAAATTTGAATCAAATTTACATGTTTTTCACCAGCATCGGTTTTCTTGATAAAAGCCATCTTCGTTTCTAACGAGATGGCTTGCCGCTTTTTCTGATTACCACTATTACTAGTAGGCTTACGCTTCTGACTAACCATATTTGCTTAGGGTTACAAAAGTCCGCAAAACAGTGTAAACACAAAGATCACAGAGACAACTTCTTAACACAAGGGTAACATGCAGTGAACTCGGAAGAAGGAGAGCACGTTCAGTCTGTCGTTTGTAAACAATGGATGCGGCGTCATGCAGCAGTAGCGTATTACCTCAGCATACTACGTAGGTACGTCTCGTACTACAGAGAGCACGATAAACTCAAAATTTGACAATTTTTTTTTTTTTAAACGTCAAATCAAAAAATACGTAAAACGAATAAATGTAAAGTGGGGTGTGTCTGTATATAAATAGAAGGTAAAATGTTCAGAAGAATGCACTGCATGTGTGCACTAGTATACATAGAGATCAATATTATATATTAAGATAGAGATTAATATTATATATTGTATAGCATATACACAGGGGCAGTGGTGTTCTAGTGGTATAGGGCGCTGGATCGCTGATCCAAAGGTTGGCGGTTAGAGTCCCACTCTCCACAAGGTTGTCACTGTCCCCCCAGTGCGGCTAACTGGGTTATCAAAGGCGGGCCATGTCTCTCACTGTCTATTGTGAGAGGCATGTAAAAGAACCATTGCTGACTTTCGTAAAAAGTAGGCTGCAAAGTCGTCAGCGTGTTTCTATCCCTTGCTAAAAGGGTTGTGACAGGAAGGGCATCCGACGTAAAAACCTCTGCCAAATTAAACGTGTGAATCAAAATGATTCGCTGTGGCGACTCCCGAGTAAAAGGGAAAAAGCCGAAAGGAACACAGACATTGTATAGCATATACACATGTCCTATATATGACATGCTTAAAAAATTGGAATGGGTGGGTTAAATGATTACCAGCAGAGTAGAACGGTAAGTGCTTATTAGCTTTGAGGTGGAAAACATGAACAATAACAGAATGATAAGAGTTTTACTGGTATTTGAATTATTCAGTTTGTGGTATCAACCAAATTACTTACATGAAAGCTGAAAATAAACAGAAAACAGCATAATTTTTTTTTTAAAAAAGGACCCTTTAATTTTCCCTCCCAGTGCTGTTCCTTTAAATATTTTCCCCCCAGATGTAAAATCGAGCCAATTGGCACATTGAACCAATCAACACAAACAAGCACATCTTTAAATTTCTGAAGTTAGTGAGCAGGAGAATAATACTCGTCATCACTTTCTGATAGGTCCATATCTGGCTCATCGCTCCATTTATTCAGAGCATCCCATCGTTTTGCTGTAGTAGTTTCTGATGGTTCATCAATGCAGCCGTGAGGGGGGGGCACAAACCAGTGTCTCTCCCTCACGCCGGTCCCAAGCCCGGATAAATGCAGAGGGTTGCGTCAGGAAGGGCATCCGGCGTAAAACAAATGCCAAATAAACTATGCGAATCACAAGAAAGAATGACATACCGGATCGGTCGAGGCCCGGGTTATCAACGACCGCCATCAGTGCCGTCAACCAACAGGGTGCTGATGGAAATTGGACTACTGTTGGTCGAAGACGTCGAAGAAGGAGAGGCGGGAGGCGTGTCCGTTGCCAGAGAGAGAAGAGGAAAGGCATGAGTCTAGGACTGAAAGTAGGGACTTTGAATATTGGAACCATGACAGGAAAAGGTAGAGAGCTGGCTGACATGATGCAGAGGAGGAAGGTGGACATACTGTGTGTTCAGGAGACCAGGTGGAAAGGTCGCAAGGCTAGAAGCATAGGAGCAGGGTTTAAGCTGTTTTATCATGGTGTGGATGGGAAGAGAAATGGAGTCGGAGTCATCTTGAAGGAGGAGTTTGCCAGGAATGTTCTAGAAGTGAAAAGAGTGTCAGACAGAGTGATGAGTCTCAAGTTAGAAATTAAAGGTGTGATGGTCAATGTTGTTAGTGCTTATGCCCCACAGACAGGATGTGAGCGAGAAGAGAAGGAGAGATTCTGGAGGGAGTTTAGATGAAGTGATGCAGAGTACCCCCAGAGGTGAAAGAGTGGTCATTGGGGCAGACTTCAATGGACATGTTGGTGCAGGAAACAGAGGGGACGAGGAAGTGATGGGTAGGTTTGGTATGCAGGACAGGAGCATGAAGGACAGATGTTGGTAGATTTTGCAAAAAGGATGGAAATGGCTGTGGTGAATACTTTCTTCCAGAAGAGAGAGGAGCATAGGGTGACTTATAAAAGTGGAGGTAGGAGCACACAGGTAGACTACATCTTGTGCAGGCGATGTAATTTAAAGGAAGTCAGTGACTGCAAAGTAGTAGCGGGTGAGAGTGTTACCAAACAGCATAGGATGGTGGTGTGCAGGATGATGCTGATGGTGAGGAAGGTGAAGAAGGCAAAGGCAGAGCAGAAGACAAAGTGGTGGAAGTTGAAAAAGGAAGAGTGTCGGGTTGTCTTCAAGGAGGAGTTGAAACAGGCTTTGGGTGGTCAGGAAGTGCTTCCAGATGACTGGACAACCACAGCGAATGTGATCAGGAGACAGGTAGGAGAATACTTGGTGTGTCATCTGGAAGGAAAGTAGATAAGGAGACTTGGTGGTGGAATGAGGAAGTGCAGGAGTGTGTACAAAGGAAGAAATTAGCTAAGAAGAAGTGGGACATTGACAAAACCGAAGAGAGTAAACAGGAGTACAGGGAGACACAGCGTAAGGCAAAGGTAGCAGTGTCAAAGGCCAAACAGAGCGCGTTTGATGACTTGTATGCTCGGTTGGAAAGTAAGGAGGGAGAAAATGATTTATACAGGTTGGCACAGCAGAGGAATAGAGATGGGAAGGACGTGCAGCAAGTTAGATTGATAAAGGACAGAGAGGGAAATGTATTGACTGATGACAGAAGTGTGCTGGGAAGATGGAAAGAGTACTTTGAAGAGCTGATGAATGAGGAAAATGAGAGAGAAAAAGAGTAGAAGAGGTGACTGTTGAGGACCAGGAAGTAGCAAAGATTAGTAAGGGTGAAGTGAGGAGGGCATTGAAGAGGATGAAGAATGGAAAGGCAGTTGGTCCTGATGACATACCGGTGGAGGTATGGAAGTGTCTAGGAGAGGTAGCAGTAGATTTTCTGACAAGAACATTTAACAAGGTCTTAGAGAGTGAGAGGATGCCAGAGGAATGGAGGAGAAGTGTGCTGGTGCCCATTTTTAAGAACAAGGGAGACGTGCAGAGTTGTGGCAACTACAGAAGGATAAAGTTGATGAGCCATACGATGAAGTTATGGGAAAGAATAGTGGAAGCTAGACTAAGGGCAGAAGTCAGCATTTGTAAACAACAGTTTGGTTTCATGCCCAGAAAGAGCACCACAGATGCAGTGTTTGCCTTGAGGATGTTAATGGAGAAGTACAGAGAAGGTCAGGGGGAGCTGCATTGTGCCTTTGTGGATCTGGAGAAAGCATATGACAGGGTGCCGAGAGAAGAACTGTGATATTGCATGAGGAAGTCTGGAGTGGCAGAGAAGTATGTTAGAGTGGTGCAGGACATGTATGAGAGATGTAAGACAGTGGTGAGGTGTGCTGTCGGTGTGACAGAAGAGTTCAAGGTGGAGGTGGGACTGCATCAAGGGTCAGCTCTCAGCCCCTTCTTGTTCGCTATGGTGATGGACAGGCTGACAGACGAGGTTAGACAAGATTCCCCATGGACTATGATGTTTGCAGATGACATTGTAATCTGTAGTGAGAGCAGAGAACAAGTGCAGGAAAATCTAGAGAGGTGGAGGTATGCCCTGGAAAGGAGGGGAATGAAGATTAGCCTCAGTAAGACAGAATACATGTGCATGAATGCCAAGGACCAAAGAGGAACGGTGAGATTACAGGGAGCAGAGATAAGAAAGGTGGAGGATTTTAAGTACTTAGGCTCAACAATCCAGAGCAATGGAGAGTGTGGAAAAGAGGTGAAGAAGCGTGTGCAGGCAGGTTGGAATGGTTGGAGAAAAGTGTCCGGTGTGATGTGTGATAGGAGGGTCTCGGCAAAAATGAAAGGAAAAGTGTACAAGACGGTGTTGAGGCCAACGATGCTGTATGGGTTAGAAACAGTGGCCCTGGGGAAAAGACAGGAGGCAGAGGTGGAGGGAGGAGAGATGAAAATGTTGAGGTTCTCTTTGGGAGTAACGAGGAGGGATAGGATTAGGAATGAGCACGTCAGAGGGACAGCACATGTAAGACGTTTTGGAGACAAAGTCAGAGAGGCTAGATTGAGATGGTTTGGACATGTACAGAGGAGGGATAGTGAGTATATTGGTTATAGGATGCTGAGGCTGGAACTACCAGGCAAAAGGCCTAGAGGAAGACCAAAGAGACGATTCATGGATGTGGTAAAGGAGGACATGAAGGTCGTTGGTGTAAGAGAAGAAGATGCAAAGGATAGGGTGAGATGGAGGCAGATGATTCGCTGTGGCGACCCCTGAAGGGAAAAGCCGAAAGGAAAAGAAGAAGTTTCTGATGGTTCATCGGTTGTTGGACATTTACCAAGAGAACACAGCAAAATATTTTCCTGTTTTTTAAAGCAAGGCGGAACAATCAAATTTGTTGTTACTGATCAACATTATAGACATTCCCCAGTGGCAAGGGGTCTTGAAACACCATGTAAACTCACTTTTACAGGCAGTGAACGCCTCATTTTACCGTTACAGAGACTGGTCGAATAAAATTGGCAAGTTTGATGTATAATTTTTCTCCCAGTACACATGGGCGGTTATTAGTCGCAAGAGCAAAAACTTATTTGTTTTATGCTAATTAACATAACAAATAAAAGAAAATATAAAATTGGATTAAATTACTCATTTTACCCATTCAAGACAACTTTCTGGATCATTCAATTCAAGTAGAAAGTTGTGCTTTGGATTTTATTTACAGACTACTAGTGAAAACAAACAAAACAAAAAAACCCTAAAATGAGATTTTTATGGTTTATATTCATTTATTTTCCAAATTTTAAAAATGAACAAAACGGCTTGAATCAAACGTCTGACTCTTGGTATATCATTGTCACTTAAAGCAGGCGTCATCATTTTCATGCTTTAAAAATGGAAAGATAAATAAACAATAAAGATCTCATTTTAGCTTGACGTTTTGTACTAATATTGTTTGGAGTGGGCAGAGCTTGACTGCCTCTGTCTTGGATAAGTAGGTAAAGTCTGTTGGGTTTTTACACCTGAGCCATAGTGGCTCATCAGGCCGGTGCTTATCCCCGGTTTCCATAGCCATAGCGGTTTCCAAAGCGGCCAGGAGTTCAACTCCTCCTGGATGGGATGCTAGTCCATCGCAGGTTACCTTCCCAGTATATTTTACTGGTACCCATTTATACTACTGGGTGAACAGAGGCACACTTGTGGTTGAGACCTTGCCCAGGGGTCTTAGCACAGTGAGGGTCTCGGTGGGATTTGAACTCACAACCTCCCGATCATGAGCGCATCACCCTAACCACTACGCCACCGGCCCCACTGTCTTGGAGAAGTACATAAAATAAATAAATAACTTTATTTAGTTTGCTTTCTAGGTTCTTGTGTGGTACAAACTAAAAAAATTCACCTCACACTGTGGATATCACCTTTAGCAAATATAGCAAGTCTTGATCTGAAGATCTTGAACTGGCACATCAACTACAAAACTTCAAACTTGAATATATATTTCCATGTCTAAGTTTATTTGTTAATCAAGGCATTAAAATATTGAGTACATGCCTGGGGGATATCACCATATCAAAGTACAGTATGTATATATGGTGAACACAATTAAAAAAAAAAAAATTAAAAAAAAAAAGTATGTCCATTCCTAGGTCACAGCCTTTTCACACTCACCTTTGTGACAAGAGAAAACCTCATTTTTTTTACATCATGCTGAGCCTCTGCTAAGGTTTCCGCAGGTCCAACAACAATATGAAACGGAGCACAGGTGCACTCACAATTGAACCACAGAATTTACATGGCAAATTTTGTAAATAAGCACCAATTAATACAGGATTATTTATATATGTACATCCACTTATTATTGATGTTATCGGCATTTATTTCTTTTTTTATATACTGTATTAATCCCGTAAAAGAGATTATTTCCTCTGCATGAACCCATCCAAAGTGAACACATACACTCGGAGCAGTGGACGTGGACACACACACACACACACACACACACACACACACACACACTGAGGGGGGCGTAGAGCAGTTATTGAGTTGGAGATAGAGAAAAGCTGCACATGTCAAGCACTGTCAATTTGCATAGTGTAACTAATTAGACAATTATTAAGTAAAGCTATTATTAGTGAATAGAAAGCTATTCATCATGCATACTGATATAATGCATTAAATATTGTATAGTCTGAAATTGAAAATATATCATACACTATATGGACCAAAGTTTTTTGATGCTTGACTATCAGACCCATATGTACTGTCGCTGAAGCCCCCCCCCCTCCCCTGCACACACATTGAGCTCCATGAAGACATGCCTTTCTGACGTTGAAGTGGGCGAACGTGAGTCACTTGCACAGAGCACTGGCCTCAACCCCAGTGAATACGTCTGCTATGAAATAGAACACCAAGTGCTTCAGGTGTCCCCATCGGTCCTCACTGCCTGACCTTAATAATGCTTTTATGGATGAAGGATCAGATTCCTATAAATCTAGAAATTAATTATTACAGTAAAGATGAATGAAACATGGAGTCCAATAATCAAGAAACACATGATGGCCAAGTGTCCATTAATGTTCATACATATAGTTGTAGCCTATTATAGGTGTGGTCCACGAATGAATCATCTTATAGAGCAGGGGTCAGGAACCTATGGCTTGCGAACCAGATTTGGCTCTTTTGATGACTGTATCTGGCTCTCAGATAAATCAGGTGGCCTTTCTTAACGGAATAACGAATACATAATTTCATGGTCATTTAAATAAAAATACAAAAAAGCCATCAAATAAAACAAAAACAGATGAATAAATCTCACACATTTAAATCTATTCATCTATTTTCAATGCCACATCACTGTGGCGCGCAGCGGAGAGCCAATCCTTTCTGTACGCCAGTATGTGGGCAGGTCCGATACCTTGAAACTCAAATTTTATTGGATTATAACAACTAACAACACCCACAGACTGCACTTGTCGTTTTTGGCTGGCAAACAAACACAAATGGACAGACATGGAAAAAAATTCAACCCACAGACCAGCTGGTTGTCAAAACTTGGGATGCACTTCCTGTCACAAACACTTCAGGGAAACCATGCAGCACCAGAAGTCGCATTAATAAATAACTTCATTATGACAATGCCACTGAAAATAAATTCAGTCTTATTATACAGCACATACTCTCAAATTGTTGGTCTTCTTTTTCAATTTAGTTGTATTCAGTATTAAAAAAGACATATATATATATATATATATATATATATATATACACACACACATACACACACACTATATATATATATATACATACACACACACATATATATATATATATATATATATATATATATATATATATATATATATATATATATATGGCTCTCGGAGGATTCGATTTTTAAATGTCTTTGGCTCTTAGTCAAACAGGTTCCCGACCCCTGTTTTAGAGCCTTAAGAGTACAAGTGAATAGGCTAGTTTAATGTTTACAAACATGCTATGTGAATGTGTGCAAACTCTTTCAATGTAAAAGGAATGCACTGATAGTAATATTCAAATTACCATAAGGGTCTGTCAAAGTAATCTTATGATGCATGTGTGACTCCTGACTTTTATACTAATGAAACCAAAACAGTACACAACACCAGAGTGTGTGATCACCAGCTCCAGGATCTCTGGTTGTTGAAGATTCTCCATTAAAAGTAGTGCCAAATCAGTTTATCTTTGAAGATGTTCGTGAACCTGGTTGGTGTCCTATCTGATCTAAGCAATGAAGTAAAAACCACAGGCTTCCCTTCGCTGTATGTCCAGAGATAGCCATCACAATTCTCTGAACAGGTGCCTTCTGTGTTAATGTTGTAGTACAAACCCACATCAGATGCAAAACTAACATGCTTACAGGTTCCACACCTGTATCCTTCTCCCTAACGCAATATAAAGCACAGAGCAGCTCTCTCCCTGGCATCATTACTTATGTCTTACACATAATTTAATAGGAATGAAAATCGTTTTACAGTTTTACTCTTTCACTTTTTGTGCCTGTAAACCTGAAAATACTTCATACAACAGTCAGCACAGGCTAGCTAATGCTCTCCATTATCTACAAATCACATGATAATCGGAGTTTTATAAAATTATCCATGATTACCAACAGTTTTAATAATTAAAATAATAATAATAACAATAATAATAATAATAATTCAATTGTTATATTAGCGATAACTAAAACTGGTTAGCAGTGGATTTGCTACCTAGCATAACCTGTGGCTAGATAACCAATTCATAGTTATCGTGGCTAATCAGGCGAAAAATGCTAGCTCGATTAAAACAACAACAACAACAACAATACTGCCGGCTTTTTCGGTCGTAATTAAAACCACCACGTCCACTAACAAGATTTTTGTTTTTACTTTAACCAAAGATATTACAATAAACATAAGCTTAAGATGCTTCCATGGCTGGCATCAGTCGGCTGAGTTAGCACGCTAACTAGTATTAGCTAATCATTTCGGACTTCACCATAGCAACAAGCCTATTGACAAAAGCAGCATACTGTATTTGTACCACCATAGCTAGTTTAGTCAGCAACTGCTCAATAATCTCATTAAACTCACCCTGTTCGTGTCCTACTCTGTGTCTGCCTTCATTTTACTGAAAGGGACGTGTTTCTGTAACAAGCTGCCCAGCTGGTATATAAACACTTTAAACACAGTTTCCACCCAATAGCTTTTCAAATAATCATAAAACACCTACCATGAGCAGCTACACAATTATCTTTGTACTTCCAAGGTAGTACAAATAAGGTTACACGACAGAACGCAGTTTGTCTTTATTTCTTACACTGTAGTCATTGGGGGGGGGAAAACTTCGTTTAAACATCTGTCATGTGTGAGAGGAAAGTCATGACGCGGTAATTACTCAACTTAGCTCTTATTTTTAACACACTTCCTCTTCCTTATTTCCTCATCGAGCTCAAATAATTTCTAACCAGCTTTTCCAGCTTTACCTCCTCTGCCTCATCATCCTCCCTTCTCCTTCTTCTTCTTCTCTTTTGATGTGATTCGCCCCTAACTCTAACCCTAACCCTGACCCCTAACCCTGTTTTTCATCTAAATGGTTTTCGCCCCTAACCCTAATCCTAAACAAATTATATTAAAAAAAAATGTTGGGGAAAAAAACCATGTTGCTACAATTTGGGCGAAAAACACCTGGGCGAAAACCAATTGGGTGAAAAACATCTGGGTGAAAACCATCTGGGCGAAAACCAGCAGCACCGGGGAAGAAACCCTGAGAGGAACCAGGTTCAAAAGGGAACCCATTCTCAATTAGGTGCAAAAAAAAAAAAAAAAAAATACAAAAAGTGTACGTAACAGGAAATTCACCACATGAAGTTAACATGAACTCTATTTGGTTGTTTTATAACTAATAGTAATTGTAATCCCTCACTTACTCATTTGCTGAATCAAATAACCCTATTAAGGTGGCAGGGAGGCTGAAGCCTATCTCAGCCAACAGTCAGTGAAAGCGGGACATGATGGGTAACAAAGGTCCAGGGAGCAGAAGGATCAGGATCACTTGTATCTCAGAAATAGCACATATATCTACTCGCATGTGCACACAGCATGAGCATTATTAACTGTAATATAATGGTTAAAACAATCAGTGCTGAATTCATGCATAGACTTTCAAGTCTGACTATGACAGCATAATAGTACAGACAGATAGAGGTTTCCATGTCTCACATAGAAGAAGCTAAAGGGGTTAGCATAGAATTAGGCTAGGGCAAATGTTTGTGAAAGGTTATGGCTGGGTTAAGATTCATCATGTAGAATTAGGGCTAGGGTTAGGATTTATGCAGAATTAGGGGCTGGATTAGGATTAGGCTTTGTGGAAGGGTATGGGTTAGTGTTAAGATTAGGGTTCCTGCAGGAATTATACCAACTTTCAAACCTAAATTCAAGTTGGTATATATATATATATATATATATATATATATATATATATATATATATATATATATATATATTAAAATGGTAGTGCACACTTGAGACACAATTTTCATAAGTTTGTGACCTGACTAACACTTTACATCCCTTCTTGCAATCAAGTTATCATTGGTTTATTGATTCTGGAAACTGTGTGAAGACAACAAATCCAATTACAGACAACATCTGAAGAATGCCTGCACTGTCAACAATGCCCATGATTGTTTTTGCTCTTGTCCCCCTGGTTTGTTGTTCTATTGAATGTAGGGAGTAGATAATTTTAATTGCCTACTTACTATGTCATGTACTCCCCCCTACCCGTTTCCAGTCTGTGAGCTAATTGTTGAGAATTTCTCCTGGGTTGTGACTCAGGTCCTATCTGAATGGTAATTAACTCCTGTTGACTGATTTGTTTGAAAGGACAAAAGGTAGATTGAGAATTGCTTAAATAACTCCAGCCATCCTCTGGTCATTGTCTTGAGAGAAATAACAGAGGTTGAGAAAATGCCACAGGTTTGTTTAAAGTTAGTGATGGGCCAGGGTTGAATTTTTGTTGAATTGGAGGTCGGGCTACAATTATACAGAGCTGTCCGGGGTGTACCCCGCCCTCGCCCAGGATCAGTTGAGATGGGCGGCAGCCTCCCTGCGACTTTAATTAAGATTAAGTGGGTTAGAAAATGAATGAATGAATGAATGATCTGTATTTAGTGAAGTAGACTCCAGGAACATTTGTCAAAAGCTTGTAAGTTTTCACTGTAAAAAACATTCCTTTCGGAGTTACCTCTAAGTATTCACCAATCAGGTAAAAAGCTTACACAAATGTTAGTAGGAAGGCATAGAACAAAAAAATAAGGTTGTGGAGATTCATAGATTCCTTGTACAGTACGTACAGTACTTCATATTTTTGGCCCACCCTGGTGTTCATGCTTTATGGCCTTTTGATGGCGCCAGAGTCACGAGTGCTCTGGAGTTGGAAGCTATAAAAGCATAAAAATTATGATTTAAAGGCCCAGTAGATAAGAACTTGGACATTTTTTTCAATCATTTCAAAAGTCATTTTTTAACCGAGGGTGCTTGAACAAGGCTGGTAAAGGGCGCTGGACTGCTGATCCTAAGGTTGGGGGTTCGAGTCCCACTCTCCACAAGGTTGTCACTCACTGTCTATGGTGAGAGTTTCATGTAAAAGAACCACTCGTTTTTGTAAAGAGAAGGCTGCATAGCCGTCAGCGTGTTTCTAACCCTTGCTAAAGGGTTGTTGTCTATAACTTTATTGCCATTAAATGTATCATCAGAAATACAGCATGCGATTAATGTACTGACAATTATATAATTAAATGCCTTCATAACGTCTTTACATAACAAAGTTTTATATACAGTACAGTAATTTTGACTTAGTTTCACGTTTAAACGGCCATTTGGACTTAAAGTGTTCGATGGTACAGTAATTTCATTCGGCACCGACATGGCGGCCCCCAGTACTGAACTTGTGGGACCTCGAATCTGCTTCAAACATCGTACTTTATCATACTACCTTACTTTAATACATAAATTACACATCTGCACCAGTTACAGTATTTGTAAACCTGGAAGTCACACTAACTGAAATTTAATGTTCAAAATAACCTTCAATTAAATCAGCAAAATCGACGGATTGTCACCGGGTAAAAAACGGGACATCTTTAATGCATTGCAGATTTAAGATGCTCTGTCAATCAAAATAATATAGAGCTAGTTCGCGAGCTTTGTTTTTAGGCACCGATCGGAATAAACCAGTGACGTTGTGATGACGTCACGGCGGCGGGTCAGATCGAAGCAGGTGTTTTCCCCAAGTGCTCACAGTAGACAAATAGCCCATCAAACATGCAAAGTTTATGCATGACTTAGTATTGAATATTTAACTATCCTTACATCAATACATAGCTGAAAATCGTCTGTTCCTCACTTCATAATGGTAATGAAAATCTATATTAAAAATTACAGGCTATTTTACCTCTGCAGACATGCAAGTAAATAAATAAATAAATAAACACCAAAAAAATATTTAAACTTTCTAAACTTCGGTTAACTAAAATCAATTCAAGGTTTTTTTCGTGTCTCCTGGTGGTACTGTATCCCTTATTGGATTCTACAGTGGCTCTGAAGGGTGTGGTTTATTACCGATCTAATGAATATGTACATGTGGGCGTGTCCTATCCTTGGACATTGAACTATACGCGTTTGCAGTGTGTTCCATCGAGCGCACACACACACACACACACACACGCACTTACGCACGCGCGCGCGTGCATCGGAGCTCAGGGTTTCTACGGTAACGCGCTGCATTGGCTATTTCTGGTCCGAGGATGCAGGCTGTGAGGTACAGTACCTGGAAACCTATTCTAGTCTTTTTCTGAGTAGCATGATGTAATAAACTCCTTTTAGGCGCTATGAATAATCAGCAAATAATATTACATATATGTCAATGCAGCCAAACCATGCAGGTGAAGGTGACTTGTAAAGTGTGCCAGAAGTGGCCTTTAAAATGCCGCAGTGGTGTGAAATAGTTCTACAGAACGGCAAAGGCGCCACAATTAAGTTATTTGCTGTATGTAGATTCCTGGGATGCAGTAATAGCCTATTATTGTTTTAGTCAATCATTCAAAATGATACTTTCTAACTACGCTGTTATATAAAAATACAAAACAGTGGCATGTATTTATTAGTAGTAATGAATTAAAATCATTTCTCGGTATTTCAGCTGTACTGTAATAATACTGTATTGTTTAAATGTAAACAAATGATGGTTAACAGGGCTCTAGAGTTTCTGTTTGCTCGTTGCAGATGTCATAGGTGTCAAACTGTTAAAAAAAATGTGAACAGGGACAAACCCCCAACCTGGTCTTGGGCATGTGATTAATTATGTGCTTTTAAAGCTACCAGTAAATCACTCAGTCGAAATCATGGAAATGGCACTAACACCTTCTTTTGATCTCATCACTGCTCGATTAAATGCATAGTAAACTTTTTTCTGAGGTTAATGACCCTATACTATGTGCCTGTGTTACTGGCTGTGCCCTACCATAATGAATTTTAATGCAATCACTGAATGAAGCATAATCATAGATATCTGGGAAATAAAAACGTTTTATTAGGAGATTTATTTTTTTTATATGAAGAGCTTATATATTAGAGGGATATAAATAGATTTGTGAAGTTTGTGAAGTGGGTTGCTAATGCTGTGATAATATTTTCTTATTAGTTGATGTATATTATATAGGACGTTTGAACATTAAAAAACCCTCTGTGTCTTTTATATTGATGCCAATACACTCCACTCCCTTGGCTCATCTATGTTGTGGGTGAGATGTTCTGCACTGGTACATTTCTTCTAGAAATATCCAGTTGTGTCAGAATAGGATGGCATGTGCAAAATATGAGATTGTATTTTGGAATACAAATATTTCACCTTGAGTCGACAAGAATACAGCTCCCACTTGCTCTGACTTTATATTATGCATGACATAAATTTGATGCACTTTTAGGGTTTTATTTGTTGTTGTTGTTATTTTGTACTTTTGACAAATAAAGGAATCTAATAGAAGTCAGTATATATTCATGAAGGTGACTGGTGACATTATGTATTTCACCTGAGAAATAATATTAAGGAAATGCAACAACTGTGATGCAATGTTTTAAATTTATTTTTGTTTGACACATGAATAGCAACTTGAGATACCTAATTCCTCATGATTAGTTCATCAGACACAATTTTCGTGGCATTTTGCACCATCTGTGGAAATTTCAAATTTAATATTGACTGACAGATGGCATTATCAGAAGTTTATATGTCAGTACTATTTTTATACTCTTTTATATGTCTGTACCATTTTTTTACTTAATTTTTAATAAATTATTTTTAGTTTTAAAGACTGCAGAATATTAATGAATGAATTAACATTCAAAATGTGTTTGAATAATTTTGCTGCACATTTGAGACATAAGGACATGTTGGACATATGGACTACTACTTCAAAGTAACAAATTTAATAGCATCTAAGATTTAAATTTGCGGGGGAAATGCATTTTATACCTCGTATTCCATTGATTATTTTTGAGTAAAATTGTTGATGTAATGGGGGGATACTGTATTTTACTTTTTCCACTTTTTTGACCCAAACATTATGTTACAATGTTGAATAGCCATAATAGCGATTATAGAGACTCAAATATTGAGGTTAGCTTTTGTATCCCTGTGGGGTGTTTTAGCTGGCAATAAACACAAGGCTTTTGGTATTTTTGGGGGGGTGTCTCACTAATGTGTCATGGTGTGCTGGACCCTCTAATAAGAAGGTATTTTCGCCTGCCAAGCCCTAGCACATTGAGCGTGAAACTTTGAGGTGACCTATCAGAACAGAAGGGGCACAGACAGGAAAAACCATAGATAGGAGGAGGAATCCAAACAAGCCATCCAGGACTTGAAACCAGTGTTTCAAGGGTAGGTGAGGAAACAGCTTCTTGGTGAAATGTTTTTTTTTTCTTTTTAATAAGAAATCCACTAGTGTTAATGAAAAAGGTCTGACAATGAGAATAATATCTAATCTTTAATTAATTGCTGATACAAACCCATTTCAAAGTAGTTTTACTATTCTTATAGAAACATTGAGTGCCTAATTTTCAGCCTTTTTCAGAATTGATTTTACTTGGCAGAAGAATCTCTGAATGTGATAATAATTTTTATTTAAATAATAACAGATGTGTTCTAAGTGTCTCTTACAATGTCAGAATCATATGTTTTCCAATTTTTTTGATATAGATGTCAAAGAGCAACAAAAACGAAATTGTCATTAAATTGCTAAAATAATTTTATTGGTATGAATTTGAAACCAGTAACACCACAAGAAAATGATACTCAGTTTTTACAGTATAACAAGACAACATGGCATAAGCCTCACTAGATCCTCTTCTCAAGGTCTGGACTTTTATTTAATAGTTAAAAAAATGACCTCCAAGTAATGCAAGGATTATCAGAATGCTTACATCTTTGCAATAATAGACTGTTTTCATTGACCGTGTTACCCATTTTCCTTAAATGTTATGTAACTGCTAATGGTACCCATTGGGAATGATGAATTATTATATACTGCAGAAAACACATGACATTCACCAACTTGAGCCCTCTTGCCGACTTCAAAAAAGGTTACAATGACAGCAATTGCATGCCAGGTTGATTATTATGTGTGATTGTGTGTGTGTGTGTGTGTGTGTGTGTGTGTGTGTGTGTGTGTGTGTGTGTGTGTGTGTGTGTGTGTGTGTGATTGTGTTTGTGTGTGTGTGTGTGAGACAGTGGAAGTGATTATTATCTTGTTTTTCTATACAGAGTGAGACTTTTGACAGCAGGAAGATGAGTTAGGAGTCTTTTAAGAGTCTAGAAAAAGTGGTCTCAAAAGGATCTGGAAGGATTTTAGCTGCCATCTGTACTAATATCATGATGGTCATGACACATCCTGAGCTGCCTGCCACCACACTGATGCTTCTGTGCAGCTTAGAGTCCATGCTGTGGGGTTTACCATTTGGACCCATGCTTGAGCTCGATGCCATTCCTAGGACCACGGTACTTTTTAATGGTAAGATTATTCTTACAGACTTTTACTTTAAAATTTTTGCTTATCAAGAAATTGTTTTGCAGCGTATTAAAGTACTGTACTGAGTATTCAGGTTCCCTCCCACAGTCCAGAGATGTGCATATTAGACTCATTGACTGTTCCAAATTGCCCCTTGGTGTGAGTTTAAATGGTTGTGTGTGTGTGTTGGCCCTATGATAGACTGGCGAGCTCTTCAGTGGGTACCCGCCTGCGTTCAGAATCAGCTGGGATAGGATTCAGCCTCCTCATGCACCTAGAATTAAATGGCTCAGCGAATGAATGAATGAAGAAATGTTTTGAAGTGAAAAACTATCTTTTAATAACATATCTAAAACCGTTAAAAGCAATTATGCTGTTTCGTCTGAAAACAATATGCATGAAATCTCAGTGATGATAATTCACTATGAATTTAATTCAATGAGTACAAATAACTTGTAAATCACCAATACGTGTCATGCCTTGCTGTGTGTCCGGTTATGTTGTCTACTGCAACTCAAACCTGGCATTTGTAAACTTAGTAGCATTAGCAAATTAGCTAAAATTATCTCTGCATGTCTTTTCAAATTAAATGGAGTTCATGCCTTCTAGGGAGGAAAAGGAAACACTTTTTTTCATGAATCCTTGCTTACTCCAGCATACTGAAATATTTCACTGAGCTTGGGCCTGGGCTGCTCCTCTTCCTTGTTCAAAGCAGCATTTTGGTGGCTTATCAGCCTTTAAACACATACAGGAAGATATAGCATTGGGTACACTGTGTAGCATTAGATGATCATATCAGGTGACAAATTGGTAGTAGTATTTTCTACATTAATAAATTTGTTTGGATACTTTAAACTGAAATCTGATTAAACGATTGGGGCACATTCAGTTGAAATAAACATTATATAGGCAAATGTATGTAGTATGTACTATTTCAGACTGTTATCACAAAGTTGGAAACATACAGCTGTAGAGAAAAGATGAATCCATATACGCAGTAACATGATTTCCCTTCACTGGCACTTAGAGACTCAAACCTGTTACCCTTTTGAGATGAACTGGAATGACAACTGTGCTCTGGACCTCATCACCTGACGTCAGTGCCTGTCATCACTAATACTGTTGTGGCTGAATTATCATAAATCCTGAGAGCCACATTGCAATATGTCGTGTAAAGACTTTCCAGAAAATTGTAGGTTGCTATAAAAGTAATTGGGAAACCGAATCTGTAATGGAATGTGCAACAAGCACATAAGGATGTGATGACCAGGTATACTGAGCCCTCCATTATTACAGGTCTTTACAAAGGTTAGTAAAAAAGTCAACCTTTTGGTGAAGAGGCTCCATCTCACTATAAAGAAAATTTAAGCGATCCAACCTTTGACTTAAAAAATATTTGAATAAAACCACAAAAAAATAATAATTTTCAACCAAAACACTTATTTTGGACAGTTATGGCCCAGTGGTAAGGTGCTGGTTTACCAATCCTTAGGTTTGGGGTTCAAACCCCACTGTCGACAGTTGTCACTGCTGTCCCCCCAGTGCAGCTAACTGGATTATAAAAGACGTCATATATATTTATGTCTTTCACTCTCTATGGTGAGAGGCTGTAAAAGAACAACTGTTGACTTTCGTCAAGAGTAGGCTGCATAGCCATCAGAGTGTTTGTGTCCTGTGATGGCCTGGCAAGCTGTCCAGGGTGTACTCTGCCTTGTCCCAGAATTGTTGAGGGTGCCAGCCTCCCCAGTTAGTATTTAGCGGTCCAGAAAATGAATGAATGCACACTCTTATTTTTAGCTATATTACTTAGCATCGTTGGAAATTATACTGAACACAATGTAAGTGACGTTTGCTTGCCAGTTTATTTGTGCCTTTTTTAGTTGACTGAAGTGTATAGGAACTTTTAGGAAGTAGTTCAAAACTTTTTGATCATCTGGGACTCGGATATGAGGTAGCTCATTGGCAAAATTCCCTTAATCATCCATAAACAGAGGGAAGGTAAGAGAACACAAACCAATCGAGGAAGAAGTGTGTTGACCTTTATAAGTCAGGAAAAGGTTGTAAAAATAACAAACTCACATGAAATGAGTCACATCTATTGTTATGGCAGTTATTAAAAAGTAGAAAAGGACCCAAATGCTGTACATTTTACCACCACACAGGATGGAACTAGGGGCAAAGAATTCAGTGATCACTGTTGCTATACAGTATTACAATAAAAAGTATCTTGGGGTACGGGTGGCATAGTGGTGCAGTTTTTAGCACGTCCGCCTCACAGCAAGAAGGCCCTGGGTTCGAGTCCTCGGCTTGGACATTTCTGTATAGAATTTGGATGTTCTCCACATGCTTGCATGGGTTTCCTCCAAGCAGTCAAGTTTCCTCCCAGAGTGGATGGAGGAAGAGATGAGCTGGCCACGTCAGAATTATATGTATACTGTATTGCCTGTACACACTCTTGTAAATAAACCTACTTCACTATTAGTTTTAATGAGACTGTTACAACAGTCAGTGAATATTCTTTGACATTTTAATATTAATATTTTTAAATTTTAAACATATTTAAGCGGTCAGTACAGTTAAAAAGCACTAGTCATATAGTCTGGCTTTGTGTTGTATAAAAATAATTACAAATTATTGTGTCTTCTGTATATTTTATGAATGTGCACCATTTTATGTGGTATGATTAAGACTGATATCTTGCTGCGTTATTAGTAGCCTGTCTCTAGCGCTGGCCTAGTTCATGCACTTCACAGAGCACATCTTATGAGACTGAAAACAAGATTAGACTGTTGGAGCTCACTCCTTCTAAAGAAAATTTGTGTAACAAGAGCTCTTCATAGTGTGCGAGAGCAGTGATTTTTCTTCATTTTATGTAACCAATGTTAGTGTGTTACTAGGATGTTTCATTCCCTTTTTTATAGCAAAATATGTATATGATTTATATTTTATAAGGGCACTGTGTCCCTTTCTGTGTATAGTATGAAAATATAATTTGAAAATACATTAAAGGAAAACCTCTGGCACACACACAACTGACCATTCAACTGAAATCTAGACATGTTGAAGATTACTTATGAGTAATATTCCTAGCTTGGCATAAATCCAAGTGTTTCACTGAGTCATATCACTATCCAAAATGTTTTTCTTCAGCAAAGAACGGAGCAATTCAAACTTGAAGAATTTGTAGTGTGTGAAAATTTACTGTGACAGGCTACACCTTAACAAATCTGTTGTTTAACAGATTATGTATGCAAAGAGCTCTAGACCAAAGGTAGAAAACATACCATGTTGTTCAGTGCACTGCATATGAAGCTGCATTATAAATAGGATTCCCATAAACTTAATGAGTGCTAATACATCATAGAATAATACAAAATTTTCATAATAATCTAAATATAGCCATAATGTTAATTAGGACGTATGTTTTACTGAAATATTTTTTTGCTGTGCGTGTATGTGTTTTGAGATCATCATATTTTTCTCCTTGTCTCAGCCGTCCTTGACCCACATTTCTATTCCTAGTGTGTGTGTGTGTGTGTGTGTGTGTGTGTGTGTGTGTGTGTGTGTGTGTGTATCAGAATCAGAGTTCCCTTCTTGAGGTTTCTGGGTTTAGTGATGCTGTATCCTTTATAAAGTGTAGTCCCCAACACACATTTATGTTGCACTTTAATATCCCAGGAATAAAATTCTATAGTGGATCATGAAATTGTGAAAATAGTTCACTTGATGGTACAAGCATCTTATGCAATATGGTACCCACACGTCGTTTTCTTTTTTTCAAGCATCAATATGACAGAAAGCCTGATCTAAATTTGGATAGAACACCATAATCTTGTTTTAACCGATTTATGGTGTATTTGTATTTATGTTTACATGTACAGTATTTGGGAGAGGCCTTTATCCAGAGCAACTTACAGAAGTGCTTTAAAGGTCACACTTAGTGAATTCATTCTTATACTAGTCCACTAGGACACAGACTAAGTATACATACCATCAGTCAAAACTCAGTGGGTAGAGGTTGAGTTGTTATTTTTTTTATTTCCCATTTGAAGACACCCAGTGACTCAGTCATCCTGACATCTAGAGGAAATGGGATGTTAAAGATGAGATGTTGATGAATGAGATTGGGAAAGATCAGCAATATGAGAGGAAAATGACAGATGATTGTCCATGGTTACCCAAAGGCCCCATGCAGTGGGTGAAAGAGAGATCAAAGAGTTCTCCAGGGAGATTACAAGATCCTGATGTGGGGAGGAGTTAGCTGGGATGAACAGCAGTTCAGTTTTGCTGGGATTAAGCTTCATCTGGTGAGCTGCCACTCAAGATGAAATACTTGCCAGGCATGTAGAGATCTGGACAGAAACGTTTTGTCTGAGGGATGAAAATGGAGGACAAGTTGAGTGTCATCTACATAGCAGTGGTATGAGAACTCATGTGAGTATATGGCATCACTGAGAGACCTACTGTCAAGGGAGAACAAAACTGGACCAAGTACTGAGCTCTGGGGGACACCAGTGAAGATTCTGCATGGAGTAAGTGTGGATCCCTCCCATGTAATCTGATATGAGTGACCTACCTTCCAGGTAGGAAACAAGCCATTGCCATGCTGAGCCACAAATTCCAAGACTACTGAGCATGGGAAAGAGAGTCTTGTGGTTGAAAGATCGAGGATGATGAGGACTGATGACATCTTGGATCTTGCTGCATGAATCTTCTTCATGACAGCCAAAAAGGAAGTTTTGTGGAATGTGCTAATTTGAATGTATACTGATTAGAGTCTGGGGGTTGTTCTACAAGAGGTAAAATGACTATTGGTTAAAGGAGACTTTAACTTTTTAGAAGAACAAAACTAACACTGAATGCCATGTTGAGTAACACGACAGTAAGTGCCACCTTTGTGCTCTCGTAGTGTGAGAAATATACTCTATTTTGTTTTAATTTATCACCTAATAATCACTTGTTGTGTACTGCTTTACAGCGACCAGTGTCCTTTTTTTTTTTTTTAATATTGACTACTAAGTTAAAAATTAACTGCTACTAAAATAGTTTTTACTACAATAGTTTTTAGAGTAAAGTGTCATAAATCGTGGGGCTGGTGTAGTGGTTAGGGGGCTGGGCTCATGATCGGGAGGTTGTGTGTTCAAATCCCAGTTCGAACCCCCACTGTGCTAAGACCCCTGGGCAAAGTCTTAACCACAAGTGTGCCTTTGTTCACCCAGCAGTATAAATGGGTACCAGTAAAAATATACTGGGAAGGTAACCTGCGATGGACTAGCGTCCCATCCAGGAGGAGTTGAACTCCTGGTCGCTTCACGCTACAGAAACCAGGAATAAGCACCGGCCTGATGAGCCAGTAGGCTCGGGTGTAAAAAGACCAACAGACTTTACTCTAAGGTAGCATAAAATAAACAAACTTGGTGTTTGGCAATGTCAGATAGGCTGTTTTAGATGAGGGGTAAAAATACCGTCATATTGACTTTGCGCTGGTAATCTCAAAAATGTCAGAAAGATAGATGGCCAGTGGTGTTTTTACATTTAGTAATAACCATTTTAACCTTTCTTTATGTGGCTCTACTTCTAACTGAAATATAACAGGTGAAAAGGTGAATGAAATGGTTTATTGGAGGTCCCAGAAGATGAGTACACTTTAGAACAGTGTGTTTTTAGTAGTGATATGCAAAGTCTGTTTTTAAATGTGTTTTGTTGCAAATAAAATAATATAGTACATACAGTTATGTGCCTCAAGACAGTTAGAATAAATGTAAACTGCTTTTCAGGCTTATGTAATGTCCAATTTGAAATGAATGGATAGAAATATTTCAAACCAGAATTTCTGCTTTCAACTGAAAAGCTGCTTTACACTATAGTGTAAACTAAAGGATATTTTCTGGGGAACACTTAGGGCAGTCTAAAACCTGCATCATTTACAGGAAGGTTGAACACAATTCTTGACAATTGCCTTTTTGTCTGCGTCATTGATCTCTCTCTCTCTCTCTCTCTCTCTGACACACACACACACACACACACACACACACACACACACACACACACACACACACACACACACACACACCTGCTTTCTGTGTGTGTCATTATGTGATAAGCCTTCTCTGGGAATGGAACACCGTGGCCATAGAAGTAGAGATTATCTGAAATCCGTGCATGGTGGTGAAAGGATCTGAAAAAAGCATCATCTTCAGAACTGAAATAGCATCAGACAGTAGTTGTGATCTCTGCTCCTAAGCCTTCCTACTGTCTTCTCCTCTCTGTTTGATTCTGCTCATTTTAATTTGTTGTATGTATTGCTACGGACATTAGCTGAGGTCCCTTGCAGGGTACATTAACGCTGAATTTTTTTCTTACTTCTTTTGATCTTGTACATTGGTAAGATAGCCTGCTAATATCCCTAACTTCCCTGCCAGATTACTGAACCTAGAAAACAACATTCAGGTCTTCAGCTGGCTTTGTTTTTGCCATATTACATGTTGCTGGGCCTCAACCTGACAAACTGGAGCAACAATGCCATGGAGATGACATGCTGTGATCCTGCCAAATGCCATCTATGAAAATATTAGAACATGTGTGGTTTTTTTTTTTTGTGTTTATAGAAGTAAGCACAATGAATCATGATGTATTTACTGTCCATGAAAAACACAACTACTTCAAACTTTTGATGTAGTTGTGTTTTTCATGGACAGTAAATACATCATGATTCATTGTGCTTACTTCTATACCACCGTATATGTTTGTTTTTTTCAAAATGAGACTGTCACTAGGTGAAAGGGCCATAAGGCATGTTCTGAGTTCAGCAGGTATTGTAGAGTATATAGAATACAGTAATCTGTTACACATTTGGCTTTAGATAATAGTTTCTGGTTCAAAAACCATTGTTTGCCATCAGGTGTCAGCAATTTTACATCTATATAGTGTGCTCAGTGTGAACAAGTGTCACTCACACTCACATAAAGCATCACACTTTATTAAGAAAGATTATTTTTGTTTGTTTTGTTTCTAGCATAATTTAGCATAATATAGCAGTAGTGTGTTGGAAAAGTGCAAATGTCCTAGTGACAGCCATAGTGTTCAAGGGTATAATCGGAAAATCTCACAATAAACTATTGCATAGAGTTCAGTAAATAATTGCTCAGAGACTTCATTAGGTTATAAGCGAACAAACTCAGCCATGGAGGATGCTTGGGGGTAGGTTTTCTTTGCTTTCAGTGAAGCGTGAGTGTAGGTATTTAATTTCAGCAACATGTCAGCGCTGACTCTTCTTACCCATGCCACTAGTGTCCCTTGTATACACACATGCCTACTCAGCCTGGGTGACATTGTTTAGACCGGAGGGAAAGAAGTGAGTCAACAGTAACAAAACACATCTCACACACACACACACACACACACACACACACACACACACACACACACACTGTGCCATACAGAAAGTATTATGCACATTTTGCTTTTCTCCATGATGGAACAAAGGTCATGTTTAAGCCTGTTTGAGTCAACATTCACTGTTCACTCTGCGCACGCGCGCACACACACACACACACACACACACACACGCATGCAAACTCTCTCAACTCTCTCTCCCACACACACACACACACACACACACACACACACTTACTCACACACATGCACATGCACACACAAACACACACACACACACACACACACACACACAGAGGGGGGGGGAGGGGGAGAGAGAAAGAGAGAGCTGAAATAAATAGAAAAGGCCTTGATATTTCCTCTTTTTCCAGTATGACATTTATAATGGTGTTTTTATAATGCTGTTAATATAGAAAGTCTTTCCTAATAGGAAAATAGGAACAATTCTAATGTGCTCTTTTCTTTAATCATAAATGCTGGATTGTATTTGATAAGAAGAGAGTGTAGAAAGTAAGATGTGCCAGTGTGTTCTTTGGCAGTATTCTAATAACATGTGACTTGAAGGAGGCTCTATGCAACTGGCTAGGGACCAGAGATGTCTGTATTATCCTCCAGCACAATTGTCACTAGATAGCTATATGCCAGAGACACTACCATTTATATTTATGTCTTCACTGGTGTGGACATAAGATAAGTACAAAAGAATCAGATACAGACATCGAATGCCTTAAGACTCTTTTGAATCTTCCTGCTTTTGACTTCAGGGATGGCATTGAATGTGCACAGCTGCATTTCTCTTCCCCCACACACCCCTTAGGCCTGTTCTGACCTTTCTTTTTCCAGTCTTAGGTCTTTTAGCTGTAACACGGTGCACCCCGATTGGCTAGTGAATGAAGACAATGAACTGAGCATTAAAAAAAAAAACTGGGTTCACACCAAGACTCAAAGCCTTTTTGAAAGGTTTATATAATTGATTTATATGTGGAGCAGTGGTGGTCTAGTGGATAGGGCACAGGATCGCTGGTTTGGGGTTCGAGTCCCCACAGGGTTGTCACTGTCCCCCCAGTGCAGCTAACTGGGTTATCAAAGGTGGGCCATGTCTCTCACTGTCTATGGTGTGAGGCATGTAAAAGAACCATTGCTGACTTTCGTAAAGAGTAGGCTGCAAAGCTGTCGCATGTTTCTGTCCCTTGCTAAAAGGGTTGTGACAGGAAGGGCAGCCGAAGTAAAAACCTATGCCAAATCAAATGTGCGAATCAGATGGTTCACTGTGGCGACTCCCGAGAAAGGGAAAAAACCGAAAGGAAGAAAGAAAGAAATATAATTGATTTCTATATCAAACCACACATTTCTCTAATTTATTAGGTTTCCTTTTCATATATTTGTCTCATTATTTGTGTTCTAAAATGCCCCTTCTTTACTGTAATAAGGAATCTCTAGCATGTCTGTCCATGTTGGAGTTAGAGGAGTACAGTATGGCAAAGGGTATATGCGCTATGCACCATTTATAAACACTACATTAATGGTGATAAGAAAAAACCTTTGAAAGGATGATTTTACTCACTTGCATATGTATATGCAAGCAGGGCAGCAGAAGCATGTCCCCCTCACAGCAAGAAGGTCCTGGGTGCAAGTACTGGGATCAGGCATCTATGTGTGGAGTTTACATGTTCTCCCCTGTGCTCGCATGTGTTTCCTCTGGGTACCTCAGTTTTTTCCCACAGTCCAAAGACATGGAGATTAAGCTATAGGCTCAACCAAAATCTTCTTGTGAGCGTGAGTGTAAAAGGGGGGGCAGCTGTGGCCTAATGGTTAGAGAAGTGGCTTTGGGACCAAAAGGTTGCTAGTTTGTTTCCTGAACCAGCAGGAAAATATATATGGTGGCAGTGAGAGAGCTGCATTTTCCCTTCCTCCATATTCATGGCTGAATTGCCCTTGAGCAAGGCCCTTGACACCCAATGTGTGTGGCAGCCTACTGTTCCGAATGTGTATGCTCACTGTTTACATGTGTGTGTGTGTGTGTGTGTGTGTGTGTGTGTGTGTGAGTGTGTGTTCATTTTGGATGGGTTAAATGCAGAGGCAATAATTTCCCTAACGGGATGAATACAAAATATCAAAATAAAAAAATAAGTACTGTACAACAATCAAAGGAGAGTATATTAAATGGAAATTACATATTGTGCGTCTCAAATACAGTTGTTCCCCTATCACGTGCAAAATGCAAAGCACACATAAAGCAAGGAGGCAAAAAGTCCATACAGTACATCAGTCCACATTCTAGCCCAAGCAACAGTGGATTGACTAATACTGTATCAAAAGTAAATGTTTTTGTGTGTGTGTGTGTGTGTGTGTGTGTGTGTGTGTGTTAGATTGTGATGGTCTGGCGAGCTGTTCAAGGTTACCCTGCCTTCACCCAGTATTGCTGAGATAGGCTCCAGCCTCTCTACAACCGTAATTGCAGGGTGGCCAATTAAAAAAATGAGTGATTGACGTGAGTGCATAAAAACAACTGTCAGGAAATATGTGTGGGGAATAGCTTGACTGTGAGGAAGTTGTTGATCAAAGTATCAAGTTAAAATTCTTAATAAAGTACTACTTAAACCTTTTTTCCTGTAAATTATTAAAAATTTGTCATTAATATGATAATTATTGATATCAACTGATAAGAAAACAAGAAAAACGTTAATGTCACTTTTTTTTGTATTGACACACCCAATGGAAAGGTATTTTTTAAAGGCACTATGTTTGCATTGTGACTTGGTCTTTCCATCTTGTTCATCATTTTCTGTAATCGCACAATCCTAATTAGGGTCGCGGGGAGGCTGGCGTCCATCCCAGCCAGCCCAGCTCCGGGCGAGGGCAGAGTACACCCTGGTCAGCTTGCCAGGCCATTGCAGGGTGGAAACATGCTGACGACTTTGCAGCTACTCTTGTCGAAAGTCAGCAATGGTTCTTTTACATGAAGTCACACCACAGAGTGAGAGACATGGCCATCCTTTGATAACCCAGTTAGCGGCACTGAAGGGGCCAATGACAACCCATGGAGAGTGGGGCTTGAAACTCCAAACTTAGGATTAATGATCCGGCACCTTTACCACCAGGCTCCGACTGCCTCTTTCCAACTTGTCTCACTTCAAATTATTTATTTTGTAATGTCATCACACATTCAGTTTCTAATTTAGGGAAAGGTATCGCATGCTTTATGAATACAGTACGTATTTCAGAGTTACTGCTGTTGGTCTCAGCATGTTGCATTCTATTCTGGTGGTAATAAAGAAAGAAAGTTTAAAGCGGGTGGGGGGGCAGTGGTAAATGAATTGTGATGCATGGAAATATTCTTCTCCATCTTTTTCTTACATCCCTTTTTAAACAAAATGTATTGTCAGATTTTTCTAATCAAGGTATTTATTGTTTGTTTTAAATAAATACATTTTTTATTGTTGTAAGCAATAACTACATGAATTCATTATTTATTCTTTAATTATTCAATTATAAATTATTTATTTGGCACATACTTTTATTCACAATGCTTCCATCTGAGTCATAATAGAATTCGATCATCAGAAGGTTACTTGATTAAGTATCCACCTCTCTGGACATCGGGTTTTTCCAGATTAGGTGGAATTTGTTGTAATTAAACTTGACATCTCGGGTATGGTGTTCTCTTTCCTCGTGAAATGTGTGGCGTCATCGTGCCAAGCTCTAAAGAACATTCATTGGAAAAAAGGGGGGGAAATTGTGGACATCAATAGTTTTGTCAAGAGAGTGAAAATATCTCTAAATTATTTAAAATAAATTATTCAGCTGTAAAGAAAATGATCTTCAAGTTTTATGGAATCTGGAAATTCACCCTGAGAGCCGCGCACTCAAAAATCTTTAGCAAGCCAGTATCAGAGACGGGTGTATAGTTATGCAAAAGGCTCTCAAGTGTTATTTATTTTTTTGGCGAAATAAACAGTTTGGGCTTCTTCTGTGGTAAAAAAGAATGTGGATGCCTATGGTTACTCACATTCTGCACATATAATATCAGCTTTCTTGACGTTATTGTGGAGTAATTGATATAAAAGGCTGCATTTTGCACAAAATATCCAAACTCAGGTGTGTCACCTATATCTGTATGAACTGCAATAAAGAATGTGAAATGTTTGATTATTTAAATATGTTGGGCGGAAACAATTTCCATGGAAAGTATTCATTTTTTTCATTATTGTTCAATCAGCCATAGCATTTCATCCAACATGACGGGTGAAGTGAATTACATTGTGTATGTCTTTACACAGTGCCAAGAAATGGGATATACAGTTTTATGTAGAAGGTTTCTGGGTTTCAAGCACAAAACATGAGCAATTGTAAAGATCTAAATGATTTTGACAACGGTCACATTTTCATTTTGAGCATTTGGTGGACGCCCTCATCCAAAGTGACTTACATTTTTAAATCTTGTTTATACAACAAAGCATTTGAGGGTTAAGCAAGGTGCTCAAGGGCCCAGCAGTAACAGCTTGGTGGTACTGGGGCTTGAACCCATGGCCTTCTAAACAGTAGCCCAGTGCTTTAAAGACTGAGTCACCACTGCCCCATTAAAGGACATTATCCTCATCTGGGTGATAATTACATTTATTGCATTTGGCAGACACTATAATCCAGAACATCAATTTAATAATTTTTTTTTTTTGTACAAAGGGCAATTTACCCTTTGAACACCAGCAGCCGGTTTACTGGCCGCCAGGTTAGTGTGGGATCCAGTGTCTGGTAAAGCGGCCATTCAAACGCCTGTCAGATCTCATCATGCCTCGGCACCCTACAGCCAATTGCTGACCATCTTACATCTGTGTGCTAAACTTCCGCTGTTGTTGTAACAGGATTTCACTAGATTGACCGAAATCAGCTAGGTGTTTAGTAAAAATAAAGCAAATTATGTCTCGCAAATCGATGTCAGTATCCGAGGTACTGGTGTAAGTGTTAGAGTCAGCGGCGCGGTGTTCAAAGGGTTAAGGGCCTTGCTCAATTGGCCCAACAGTGGCAGCATAATTGCACTGGGAACTGAACCACCAAGCTAGATGACCTAGTAGTCTATTTATCTCCAAAACAACAGGCCTTGTGGGGTGTTCCTTGTGTAGAGTTATAAGTATGCCATGGGTGCAGGTAAGAGGGGGTCATGGTTACCCAAGGCTTACTGATGGCTAGTTTGTCTGGTCTGATCCCATAGAACAGCTACTGTGAAACGAACTGCTGGAACTAGCAATTCTTGCTAAATTGAAATGAGTCAGAATGTAAAGTGTATTGCAGCTTGCTGTGTATGGGGCTGCCTAGCCAAAGAACAGTCAGGTGATGGTAATGTTATGACTGTTGGGTGTATAACCCATTTGTATTCTTCCAGAAGTGCCATGGCTCAGCAATGTGCATCTGACAGTCAAGTATCAGATGCAGCACGAAAGAGAGAAGTTGCCTAAAATGAGTCAGCTTAATGCAGATTAGTGTTGTTCTTCTCTCTGCATTATCTCTCCTCTTCCTCCCCTCCTGGTTATGCTCTTGGAGCATTGCCCAGCTTTTTCTTCCTTGGAGAAATCTACTTCATTCTTTTGCATGAATTCATTGTTTAATCAGCTGTAACCCCAATTGCATTCTTTTCATTCACTCATCCTTGAGTTCTCACCACCGCTGATCGATTTGATGCAGCTATGCAAATGTGTAGATGCTATTTGACCATTTGTCCTTGTTTTACTCACTGAGGCACTGATTGTTTGCAGGGCTTCTGGGATGTAATCATTTTCGTGGTCAGACTGTTAACTATAGCACTCTGCTGCTGGAGGAGGAAGCCGGCGTATTGTATGTAGGGGCCAGAGAAGCCCTGTATTCCTTGGACACAGCCAATATTTCAGCTGTCCGCAACAACAGTTCCGTGAGTAGCTTCATCATTCAGTCACGCCTTTTTCTGCAGCTGATTCATTGTTCTTTGCTGCCTAGTTATGGCTTGTTAAAGCTTATTGTTTTGGCTTTATATCAGATCGATTGGGCTGCATCTGCAGAGCAGAAGAAACAGTGCTTAAGCAAAGGACGAGATGATCAGGTATAAATTTCCTGATATATAACATATGGAACTGTGCAAAATTAAAGTCTTGCTCATGACTTTCTACCCTTTTGTTGTCAGGTCTCATTAAGCATTAGAAACACTCCTATAATTTTCAGACTGTTCAGTTCTCAGTGCTTCCTGCTCACTCATTGTTTTCTCTATATTTGTTGAATAATTTTTTGTTAAATGTTATTTTGCCACAGACAGAGTGCTACAATTATGTCCGTTTTCTGGATCGATATAATGAGACTCATCTCTACACCTGTGGGACTCATGCCTTTCGACCCCGCTGTGCATATATAGTAAGGATCATAGCTCCCCATTTAGTGCTCAAATTAGCTTTAATTCTGTTTGGGAGATTTGAGTAACACATTAGATGTTGAACAGTTTTCTCCACGTGTGCTTATCAGGATGTGGAGCGATTTAGTTTTGCACGTTTTGAAGAAGGCAAGGAAAAATGTCCATATGACCCAGTCAAAGGTTACACTGGGTTCATTGTGGGTAAGCATTAAATCTTCCTATAATGTCCTTATTTGTGTGTTCAAATCCCAGTTAGCCCCCCACTATGCTAAGACCCCTGGACAAGGTCTTAACCACAAGTGTGCCTCTGTTCACCCAGCAGTATAAATGGGTTCCAGTAAAAATATACTGGGACGGTAACCTGCGATGGACTAGCATCTCATCCAGGAGGAGTTGTACTCCTAGTCGCTTTACGCTACAGAAACTGGGTATAAGCACCGGCCTGATGAGCCACTATGGCTCGGGTGTAAAAATCTCAACAGACTTTACCATAATGTCCTTATGCATTAACAAAAAGCGGAACTCATTTCTCTTCTCATCTAATACAGAGCCCAGAGATTAATTTATATACAGTCGGCCCTCTACATACGAAATTAATCTGTTCTAGCGCCTTTTTCGTAACCTGGAGTTTTCGTAAGTCGAGGTACATTTTACATGTAAAACGCATGATTCGTTTCAAGGCTCCCAAGACTACCCCATAAACCCTTAAAAAATAATAAAAGTACATGAATTTTGTTTGAAACATGTATGAAATATGTGTTAAAAGTAAAATAATTTTTTTTATTAAACCATTTAAACATTTTATTAACATATCAATCCATTTTATTAACATATTTATTAATTAAACCAAAATTAAACATTTTTTATTAACGCACATACACACACACACACACACACACACACACACACACAAAAAACACCGTCTCTCTCTCTCTCACACACACACACACACACACACACACACACACACACACAGCTTTTGAAAAAAGCGAGCTTACCTTGCTTGACAGATCAGAGGTGCTGCTCCAATAGGTCACAAAAACTGTCTTCATTCCTTATTGTTTCACTTGGTTTCTACTCATGTAAACCCATAATCATTACCAATGAGCCATGTTTATAAGATTATAAATGAGCCCTCTCAAATAAACTCACAAAACTCATGAACCAGGAGTACAACTCTGCTTTACGCATGTAAACACAGGCATGGGAGGGAGATTCAGCTCCCTCCTGGCCAATGGGAGGCCGGAGGGGGGGGATATTGGGAGACAGCCAATGAGAGAGCAACTCACGCATTGTTTGAATTTTTTAATGGCGCATTTGAATTTTTGAATGCAGCTTTTGGCGCTTTTCGTAAGATGAGGTTGTTTCGTATACAGAAGACAAAAATTTAGGAAAATGTTTTTCGTAACCTAAATTTTTCTATTCAGAGGCTTTCGTAAGTAGAGGGCCGACTGTATAGTTATGTAGTACTGTACAGGGCAGTGGTGGCCTGGTGGTATAGGGTGCTGGATCGCTGATCCTAAGGTTGGGGGTTCGAGTCCCACTCTCCACAAGGTAGTCACTGTCCCCCCCCCCCCCAGTGCAGCTAACTGGGTTATCAAAGGCAGGCCATGTCTCTCACTGTCTATGGTGAGAGGCATATAAAAGAACCATTGCTGACTTTCGTAAAGAGTAAGCTGCAAAGGCATCAGCGTGTTTCTGTCCCTTACATATAGTATGCCTATATTGAGGTGTGTTTTTCTCATTCTTAGATAGTGAGATGTATTCCGCGTCACAGTACGATTTTCGCAGCACCCCTGACATTCGTCGTAACTTTCCCTTTCCCAACCTGAAGACAGAGGAGGCTCCGACTAGATGGCTACTGGGTATGTACAACACACTCATGATGCCAGTCATGCTAGAGGGTGCATATTTAACTAATTTTACAGTGTATATTCATCTTACTGTTTTGTTTTTTTTTTTCTTCAGTGGATTCGGATGACTGTAAAATGTGTTTTGATACTATTGTAAAATTGATATTGAATACGAAAAATATCAACCCAGCTATTGAATAGATATTGATTAGAGGTTTTCGGTTGGTAGGTGTGAATAAGATATTATGATTGTGAAAAAGGATCTTTTTTTGTTGAACATTTAGCTCTAGAATTTGTTTTAATGTATGTGAGATTCTACTTTCAAATCACAATTATAATAACATAATACCTATAAAATATATGTACTGTTTCTTTACACCTCCCGTAAAAGCAATAACTAGTGATTTGGCTATATCAGATTTCCAATAGAGTAAAATTTTATATTGAACTGAATGATTATTGTTCCACTTGACATGAACATTACATTCATTCATTTATTTTCTGAACTGCTTAATCCTAATTAGGGTCATGGGGAGGCAGTCCCAGTCGAGTCTGGGCGAGAGGGCATTTCATTGCAGAGTTTCTGAGCATGTTTTCCCTGTGGTTGTGTGGGATTCGTCCAGGTACTCTGATTTCCTCCCACAGTCCAAAGCTGTGTATTAGGTTAACTGGCTGTTCTGAATTGCCCCTAGTGTGAGTGTGAGTGTGAATGGTTGGGTGTGTTGCTATGTGATGGTCTGGCGAGCTGTTCAAGGTGCAACCTGCTTTTGCCAGTGTCTGCTGAGATAGGCTCCAGCCTCCCCACGATCTTAGTAGGATTGAATGAGTGAGAGTGAGAATTGCAGGCTAATCAGTTCCTCTTTTTTAATTTGAGTGTTCAATTCAATCAAAACCTTTGATTTCTTTAAGGCCAATAAGTGTCCCTTTATTGCCCATATAGTTGCTAAGCTCACTGTTCTGTGCAGAGGCGGACTTTGTTGGCTCAGCACTATTGAGAGAAAGCATCAACAGCTCCACTGGGGATGATGACAAAGTTTACTTCTTCTTCACTGAGAGGAATACAGAGCTGAAGCCTTACTCCAGTCAGACCAGAGTGACCAGAGTGGCCAGGGTCTGTAAGGTAAAGATTATAATAACTTTAATAGAAAGACTAAATTAAGATTTTATCATAATTATTTAAAAGCAATTGTTAAGGCAGTTCATTATGTCATTTTGATAAATCCTTGTGCTTCTTTTATATACTTTTTAAATAACATTCAAATATCAGACAATGGTGGTCCAGTGGTACCGATCCCAAGATTGAGGGTTCAAGCCCCACTGTCAATGGTTGACCTGATGAGCCACTAGGCTTGAGTGTAGAAAGCCCAAAGGACTGTACCTATTTAATCACAAATAGGGTTTCAGGGAGATGGCGACCATTTCAGCTGATTATAGTTGAGGGCAGAGTACACCCTGGACAGCTCGCCAGGCCATTGCAGGAGCATACAATATGTTATTACATAAATAATATTTAATTTTCTGTAACCACTTAATCCTAATTAGGGTCGCAGGGAGGCTGGCACCCATCCCAGCTGACTCCGGCCGAGGGAAAAGTACACCCTGGACGGCTCGCAAGGCCATCGCAGGGTGCAAACACGCTGATGGTTTTGCAGCCTACTCTTGTCAAAGGTCAGCAATGGTTCTTTTACATGCCTCACACCATCGACAGTGAGAGACATGTGTAACACCAGCTTAGTATAGCTGTGCTAGATTATATGCTAGGTTCTAGAGGAGTAGAATGAATTATACAGATTTAAAGTTGAACAGCCGGCAGATTTATTACAATTTCACAATAGCACAAGAAATAGTGCAAACAATGTGTAGAGCGCTCTTTACAAAATAAAAATAAAATAGGCTTAGAGCCTCTGAGGTTCGAACCCTTAAGGTTTGATTTGTGTGAATTCGGGAGGTCTTTTCCAGGATCGTGATCCGTTTGGGATAAAGTGGTTTTATTTGTTCTTATCTGGGATCCTGTGATTTGAAGTGGTTGGGTCTGTAGATCCACTCTCACATCCAGAGCAGCTGGCCACACTGCTTCTGGATCCGCCAAGAGTTCTCACTGAGTTTAGCTCGCCATCCGTGTCCGAAACCAGCTTCAAGATCAGATCCAGGTCCACTAAAAAAACCAGTCTGCACATGCAGTACAGACACAATGAATAAAATATTTCTTAACAGTAGTTTCTAAATAAAATGAGATCTCATAAAAATGTTCAAAATCTTTTACATTACTGTTTTAACACTGGTTTTACTTCCATGAATTCAAAATGTATTGCTATGTAGCATAACAAACAACCACAATATTTATTTAACCCTTTTTTCAAGGCATATGAAATTAAATTATTTCAAGTTTGTAACTTAATTGTTTTTAACAACTTATTTCTATGAAATAACACATAGGTGAAATGACAAAAGTGCATGAAAGGCACTGAATGGAATGTAATACAAAACAAAAGTGCTTATCTGCACTACTTTAGTGCATTAGCAAGAGTGCTTCAACAAAAGCATTTAGAAAAATAAAATGTAAGGCTCATTTTGTGCACAGCACAATCTTTGTTGTGTACTCCGACTGGTTTTAGCTTTTTAGAGACAAAAAAATAGTGCACACAGTTTTAACAGTCACCATATGTAAAGTTAGCATAGGTTTTTAAGCTAGCTTCATGTTGTAATGACTCACTGGAGTTTCCAAGAAAACAAACACACTCCACCCGGTTTGATTGAGCGAGAACAAAACACATACAAGGCTCTGAAAAGTACATAAACTTAGTTAAAACTTGTTAAAAGTTCACTTAAACACATTTTGGATCGTTTGACTCACTTGTGTAGCTTGTCAAGTGCTCTCTGTGTCCTGCTCTGCAGCATGCGCTGCTGTGCTCAGCTAGGTGCATGCAGCATCTGCTTATGATGTGTTCAAGGGGACGAGGAAAACTAGTGCTTTCAGGGAACGTTGGAAATTAGGGTTTTTTTTACCAATAAAATTAGTAACCATGTATTTATATGGGTTACACATGGCTGGCCTTTTATAACCCAGTTAGCTGCACCGGGGGTAAATAATATTTATATGAAATGTATCTTCTTCCTTTGCCTGCTCCTGTTAGTGGTCATGACAGCAGATTGATCAGCATTCTTGATTCGGCACAGGTTTTCATATTCCTGTCATTCTTGTATGGGTTTCTTCATGGTCTTCGGATTTCCTCCAAAATCCAAAGCCATGTTGATTAGGTCAGCTGGCTAATCTAAATTACCCATAGTTGTATATTTAAGCGTGTATAGTTGTTTGTGTTTATGTTAGCTTTGCGATAGTTTCATGATCCTTTCAGGATATTCCCTGACACTCACTCAGACTGATCCTGGCAGATAAGGAGTATGAATAATGCATTGAAGAATGGACCACCAGAGTATCTGTGCACAATCATGAAGTTATATCAGATTCAAAGTCTTGCTGTTGTACTGAACATCAGCGCAGCAGAAATTTAGCCAGCAGCCTCATACCAAGGATAATCACAACCCTGCTGATATTCAATACAGCGTCATTACCTTGAAGGAGATATTGTTTTTATAGAACAATCTTGTAAACAAGAAATTATAAATGCATGTTAATGTTTTCAAAATGTTCTATTTATTTTGGCTTTGCAAGCACAAATTGATCCCAGAAAAGCCAAACTCACTTTATAGCCCATCAACTAGCTCGATCACATTGGCTTATGCTACATTAGACTTAAAAATGCCTCTGGTAAAATTGGTCTCCCTTCTTTTTTTTCTTCTTCTGACCAGCTTATATTTATTCTTATATTACTTTCCTACATAAAAATGAAATGGAAATTTTATGCTCAAAACATAGACAAGATTAGTGATGCACATAGTGACATTTCCCAGCATACCCATCACATTATATCAGCACTTTGTGTGTGCAGTTGACGAGTTAAATTAGTGAAGTCTACCGATACTTGCGTAGCATGGTGGCATAGTGGATAGCACATCAGCCTTACAGCAAGAAGGTACTGAGTTTGGGTCTCAGGCTTGGGTGCTTCTTTGGGTTCCGGGCTTGTGCATGTTCTCCCCGTGCTTGCTTAGGGTTCCTCTAGATACTTTGTTTTTTTTTCTACAGTATAAAAACATGCACATTACATTGATTGGTTACTTTAAATTGGCTCTAGGTGTGAGTGTGTATAGTTTTGTGTGTGTATGAGTCATGGCCCTGCGGTGGTCTGGCGAACGGTTGAGGGTCTACCTCGCCGTCGCCCAGTGTTGTGAACCTAGAAGCAGTAAATGGTTTCTTTCTTAACCATTACACTGCTACTGTAATGCTATTGCACATTATTTTATTTTATTTTAAATCAGAGGCTGGTTTGACTCTGCCTGGCTTTATTAAAGAGTATCATTTCACATGTATACCCACATTACTGTTTCGAATTTATTTTTCGGTAAGCAGGTCAGGTCCCTTACTGGCTGATTTGGCAAGTGGGGAGAACAGAGGAGCTCCAGAAAAAATTAGGCCACGCCGTATTGCTGTGATCTGTTTCACACTTTTTCAGTCACTGAACTAAGAAATACGTATGTATTATTTCATAGATGTAAATGCTTCGCATTCACTTTTATTTTGAAATTTAAAAATGTTTTAAAATTCTGCTGAGCGTATGTGTCCAAACCCTTGACTCGTAAGTACACAGGTCGACACACACAGACGACCTGCAACTCGTAGTTAAGTACCCTTTTTTACTGCACCTTAATTAAACTCCATTAAAATAGAAATTAAAAGAATGTTTTTCTCCTCCTGAAATGTCTTAATTCTTTTTTATATCTCACTCGCATAACAAAAGATTCTGGGTTGTCTGTGACGTGACCTCATGATTAACCATGAAGTGTTGTGCATTAATCTCAAGCTTTTGCCGTAGACATTTAATTCATTTAGAACAGAACCACTATAGCTCTATAACTGTGCCATGTCAAGCCTAATATTTAATTTAGAAGTACTTAACCTGGCAGGAGACCTACTTGGTGTTTTATGCTATTCATGAGAGGATTATGTGTGAACTGTGAAAAAAGCTGTTTGATTATGAAAAGGTGGAAGAATAAAGCTGAAAGTAAATTGGAAATGAAAATGTTGCAGCAAGATTCTTTTATACAATACTAGCTTCAATGATAATTTATGTGAAAGCTGGTAGGAGATTCAATGAAAAAGAAAGTGCATTCAGTGTCATCTGTTATATTTCTTCGGTTTTATCATGTGGCTATGTATATACTGTAGTACTATTGATTTTGAACCGACTGTAATGCAGTGAAAGAGTTATATAATCATATCATTGGATGGAATATGTCTCTATAAAATGGGGAATGTATGAGACATCCCTATATATATATATATATATATATATATATATATATATATATATATATATATATATATATATATATATATACACACACACACACACACACACATACATTTTTTTGCCTTTTTCCCTTTTTCAGGGGTCGCCACAGCGAATGATTCGCACATTTAATTTAGCCTAGGTATTTACTTTCGGATGCCCTTCCTGACACAACCCTTTAGCCAGGGACAGAAACACGCTAACAGTTTTGCAGCTACTCTTTGGAAAGTGGAGCTTGAACCCCCAACCTTATGATCAGTGGTCCAGCGCCTTATACCACCAGGCCACACACACACACACACACACACACACACACACACACACACACACACACACACACACACACACACACACACACACACACACACACACACACACACACACACACACACACACACGAAAGAAAGAACATGAATGAGATACTCATCCAAATGTTGAATATTCCAATTCATGATTAATAATGCAGTGGTGGCCTGGTGGTAAAGGTGCTGGACCACTGATCATAATGTTGGGGGTTCAAGCCCCACTCTCCATGGGTTGTCACTGTCCTCCCAGTGCAGCTAACTGGGTTATCAAAGGCCGGCCATGTCTCTCACTGTCTGTGGTATGAGGCATGTAAAAGAACCATTGCTGACTTTTGACCAGAGGAGCTGCAAAGCCATTAGTATGTACTCTGTCTTCTCTCGGAGTCGACTGGGATGGGCGCCAGCCTCCCCTTGACCCTAATTAGGATTAAGCAGTTACAAAAAATGAACATGATTAATAGTGAAGACATGGTTGACTCTGCTCACGCAACTCTTAAAGTTATCAATGTCAATCGTGATAGAAGACCTGCAGGCACCATTTTAGGGGAACTTGATGAACTTGGCAACACGATTCCTTCAAGTTTCATCTCTTGGATGCACCCTATCTCATTTTTAATCCCCAGTTGTGCTATGAGCATTATCATAAATTGTGGTGCTCCATGCTTTTTTGAATCACGGAGATCACAGACGTCATCTCCCAGGATAAACTGATTCCTTGTTACAGCAGAAATAAAAAATTTAATAACAAATCAGAAAGTTAAAATAGCTGTTGTAGTCTAGGAGTCAAATATTTGTGCACCACATCTGATATTGAACATTAGGATGCATGACATCTCTGCATTTCTTTCTTTATGATATGAGCATGCTTAATATTTATACATATAGGATTTAAGGTTTATTTGGGTGGATCATTCTTGAGGGACTAGTCTCTTGTATTATGGTATGTAAATATGCTAGAAAAGTGTGCTTGACAAATGACTAAATCTAATCGAAAATGTTTGCTATATGATATGGATGTTGTGTACAGCTGATGATAAGATCTTTTTGACAGTAAAACTATTCCAGATAAAATTTAAGCCCCGTAAAAGGATTTTGAAATATATGAAATTAGAAAAGCACCGAGTTTGGCTTGTGAAAAACTGTTGTGGAAGGATGACGGACCAATACTTTGAGAAGATATCCACGTGGTAACAGCTTTGTTTGAGGAGCATGATCTGCTAACCTATTTTCTTAACCCAGTCTTCTCACAACTGTGGGAGTACTGAAAGCTGAAATCGGCTATAAGGCAGGCTTAGCCTTCTGAAAATGTCCCAGATGGTATACTGTCATGACTACTGGAGGAACATAGTCTGCCCACTTTCAAGAGCAATCCACTGAGATTAATGCTGTAGGAGTTTTCTGTGGGAGGAGTGGTTAGCAGTGTGTAGTATTCCACACAGAAGCCTTAATATTCATCTCAATTATTTGAAATACGTATTCCCCTTCTATTTTCAAAACAATTACAGCACTGCTTATTCTGCACAAACACAATTTAAGACAATTTAATGTGTTTTTCTTCTGATCAGCATAATTGAATTTGTTGAATCTTCAGAAATAGTCTTCATTTCAGTAGTCTCAGAAGAGTCTTAGAAATAAATCTCTGCACTTTTTTCCTTTAAAACAGAAGTCTCTAAACACAATGCACTCAGATCGTATTAAATGACGAACAATTCCCTTTCACATTTGCTTTCAGTATACAGATGGGGTACAAATTAATTGAAACAACAAAAATCACATCTGATGGATAAACACCAGTTTTTCCCAAAGATTTTTAATCTCTTCAGTATCTGAGAAGTGTTCAGTTGGGTTGTGATCTGTTGACTGTGAAGTCCGTGGCACATATGTTTACATGATTTTCATATTTTTCACACCATTTAATGAGCTCGCGCATCATGGTGTTGTGGTGGTTAGTACATCTGCCTCAGAGCCCGAAGCTCCTGGGTTCAAGTCCTGGGCTTGGGTGTTACTATGGAGTTTGCATGGTCTCCCTGTGCTTGTGTGGGTTTTTCTCCTGTTTGTCCCAGTATCCTCCCACAGTCCAAAAACATGCACATTAGGCTTATTGGCTGTTTCAAATTGCCCCAGGTATGAGTGTAGCTATAATATAGGCATATGATGTGTGATATATTGCTGGATAGTCCAGGATAAGATCTATGCAGTACAGTGATATAAACTGAGACCCATAGGAAGAATATACTGTACAGTAGTATATATGTTACACAGTAATCTGCATAAAGCACTCTAATACAAAATATTTATGGTTTATTTTTACAGTTTTAAAGTAGGACAGTGGTCATGCACACTGTCACCATGGTTGCTCACTTTCCATTATGGCATCTTTTTAAAAAAGCTTGGAAAAAAAATGCTTTTTTTAAATTTTGGAAAATGTGAAGGTCATGTTATGTAACTTTCTTCAGATTTTGGGACAGCATACTGCTACATTTCTAGAATTTCAACAGATTTTTGTGTGCTGTCCTGATTTTAGCTCTTCAAGTGACAGTGTTTCTCTATAGTACATACTAACATTTTCAGCATTTTCGCAGCACTATTGTAAACTTAGGGGGCAGTGGTGGTCTAGTGGTATAGGGCGCTGGATCGCTGATCCAAAGGTTGGAGGTTCGAGTCCCACTCTCCACAAGCTTGTCACTGTCCCCCCCAGTGCAGCCAACTAGGGTTATCAAAGGCCGGCCATGTCTCTCACTGTCTATGGTGTGAAGCATTAAAAGAACCATTGCTTCTTCTTCTTCTTCTTTTCCTTTCGGCTGTTCCCTTCAGGGGTCGCCACAGCAAATGATCTGCCTCCTTCTCTCCCTATCCTCTGCATCTTCTACTCTTACTCCAACGACCTTCATGTCCGCCGTGACCACATCCATAAAGCTTCTCTTTGGTCTTCCTCTGGGCCTTCTGCCCGGTAGTTCCAACCTCAGCATCCTAAAAGAACCATTGCTGACTTTCATAAAGACTAGGCTGCAAAGCCGTCGGCGTGTTTCCGCCCTGCGATAGCCTGGCGAGCTGTCCAGGGTGTACTCTGCCCTCGCCCGAAGTTGGCTGGGATGGGCACCAGCCTCCCTGCGACCCAAATCAGGATTAAGCGGTTACAGAAAATGAATGAATGAATGAATTATAAACTTAGTTTAGTATATTTTCTGACTTTTTAAATTTTATTGTTTGTTTGTTTTTTTTACTTTGATTTTATTCTTATTTTAGAGCGACATAGGAGGTCAAAGGACTCTTCAGAGGAAGTGGACATCCTTTTTGAAGGCTCGTCTCCTGTGCTCTTTTCCTGAGTATGAGTTGCAGTTTAACATCCTGCGTGGAGTGTATGTGCTGAAAGAATCTAATGTTCATGACAGCCTCATCTTTGCTGTCTTTGGACTTGAATGGTGAGAAAAGTGATAGAATAAAACAATGAAAAAAATAGTTTCATAGTGCTCGTTATTAATATTTGTAACAATTCAGAATTGTGTGTTATGCGGTATAGTTTACAAGTTTTGGGAAGAGACATTATCTATAAATGTCACGAAATGTGAACTGAAGGAACATTAACCTGTTAATATTTGACTCAGTTTTGGATTTCAAGCCAAGCTATTTGTAGTCGCTGCTACTGGAGTAGTTACTGTGTCAATTTATCCTCTGAATTCTATTGAACCCTGTGTAATGGTCTTTCCTTTTCTATGCACATAATGTCTATTAGAGGCCAGAATAGCGAGATATCATACTCATATTGTATTAGAGTTATCCCAACTAGCTGTTTGCTGCCTCAAGTACAAATCAATCAATTGATTATAAATCCTTATATAAACTTTTTTATTGTGGCTTAAAAAGTACCAGAGTTACTCTAGCCTCTCAGCCGAAAACCTGTAGGTCAAGGAACCTACAAGTCCAGAACATGGCATTTTGTGTGTAATGCATTAAATTCCAACCTACATGTCCCTCTGTACATAAAAACACCTCAGAAAAATTATTACCAATTTTTGAACATTTTAAATAAGTTAAAACTGGTATGTGCATAATTACCTTGAATGTCTTTGTTTACTGATTAATTACAGTAACTGCTTGAACACAAACTCTCTCTCTCTCTCTCTCTCTCTCTCTCTCTCTCTCTCACTCTCTCAGGAAAAATGTGAAAACATCTGCAGTTTGTCAGTTCTCCATCAAAGATGTCCAGGCTGTATTTAATGGCCCTTACATGGAACCCCAGGAGTCCAAATGGACAGAATACACTGGAAAAGTTCCAGAGCTTAGACCTGGCTCAGTGAGTATCATACATCTCAAATCTACACCGAAACCACATCAAGACAACCTTAATTGAGAACGTTTTCACAACACAGCACTTTATAAACTGTTCAGCCTCATTTCTTCATTCTACCTGTGTAGGTACAGTACAGTATGTACAGGAGAGTGCTCATGCGTTTGGACATGAGTTGCAGTAATAAGACCTGCTGTTTCTCAGGTGTCTGCAGTATCTATACTAGACACTTTCTATTTGTTCTCCCTGTTTCTTCAGTCTCTTTTCATTAATGAACTTCACCAAATAAATTTACATATTTAACAGAGAAGGTCAGAAGGAGCTTCATTGTACCTTTGTGGATCTGGAGAAAGCATATGACAGGGTGCCGAGAGAAGAACTGTGGTATTGTATGAGGAAGTCTGGAGTGGCAGAGAAGTATGTTAGAGTGGTGCAGGACATGTATGAGAGATGTAAGACAGTGGTGAAGTGTGCTGTCGGTGTGACAGAAGAGTTCAAGGTGGAGGTGGGACTGCATCAAGGGTCAGCTCTGAGCCCCTTCTTGTTTGCTATGGTGATGGACAGGCTGACAGACGAGGTTAGACAAGAATCTCCATGGACTATGATGTTTGCAGATGACATCGTGATCTGTAGTGAGAGCAGAGAACAAGTGCAGGAAAATCTAGAGAGGTGGAGGTACGCCCTGGAAAGGAGGGGAATGAAGGTTAATCTCAGTAAGACAGAATACATGTGTGTGAACGACAAGGACCCAAGAGGAACGGTGAGGTTACAGGGGGCAGAGATAAAGAAGGTGGAGGATTTTAAGTACTTAGGCTCAACAATCCAGAGCAATGGAGAGTGTGGAAAAGAGGTCAAGAAGCACGTGCAGGCAGGTTGGAATGGATGGAGAAAAGTGTCCGGAGTGATGTGTGATAGGAGAGTATCGGAAAGAATGAAGGGAAAAGTGTACAAGACGGTGATGAGGCCAGCGATGTTGTATGGTTTAGAAACAGTGGCCCTGGGGAAAAGACAGGAGTCAGAGTTGGAGGTAGCAGAGATGAAAATGTTGAGGTTCTCTTTGGGAGTAACGAGGATGGATAGGATTAGAAATGAGTACATCAGAGGGCCAGCACATGTTAGATGTTTTGGAGACAAAGTCAGAGAGGCTAGATTGAGATGGTTTGGACATGTACAGAGGAGGCATAGTGAGTATATTGGTAGTAGGATGCTACCAGGCAGAAGGCCCAGAGGAAGACCAAAGAGAAGATTTATGGATGTGGTGAAGGCGGACATGAAGGTCGTTGGAGTAAGAGTAGAAGATGCAGAGGATAGGGAGAGATGGAGGAAGATCATTTGCTGTGGCGACCCCTGAAGGGAACAGCCGAAAGGAAAAGAAGAAGAAGAAGATAACAATTCAGTGGTGGCTTGGTGGTAAAGGGCGCTGGATCGCTGATCCTAAGTCTGAGGGTTTGAGTCCCACTCTCCACAAGGTAGTCCCCCCCCCCAGTGCAGCTAACTGGGTTATCAAAGGCCGGCCATGTCTCTCACTGTCTATGGTGAGAGGTTCATGTAAAAGAACCATTGCTGACTTTCGTAAAGAGTAGCTGCATAGCCGTCAGCGTGTTTCTGTCCCTTGCTAAACAGGGTTGTGTCAGGAAGAGCATCCTATGTAAAAACCTATGCCAAATCAAACATGCAAATCAGATGATGGCGGCCCCTGGAAAAAGCCGAAAGGAAAAGAAGAAGACAACAATTCAAATGAATTTATATAAAATTTGTGAAAATAGCACCAGTAACAGGTTCAACATAGAGGTGTTTATTCTTAAATGATTAACCACTAGATAGCCTGCATCAAATCTCTCTTGAAGCATAAACATGAGGCCATCAACATTTGCCTTATTCTCGTTCTCTCTCTCTCTCTCTCTCTCTCTCCCTAGTGTATCACTGATCAGCACCGGGCTCATTTGATAAATTCATCCCGGGACCTACCAGATGATGTACTGATGTTTGTCCGGAGACACCCTTTAATGTCCAGAGAAATCCAGCCAATAGGAGGGCGCCCTCTACTGTTTAAAAAAAGCACTGACTACACTAGGATTGCCGTTCATAAAGTCACCTCCTTGGATGGGAATATCTACCACATGATCTTCACTGGGACAGGTCCTTTCGATTATGTCATTATTTCTCCTTTGTTTATGAAGAAGATGGATGTGAAACTAAATTCACAATGTGCGAATCAAATATGTGCATTAATGTAAAAACAGATGATGGCTGGCTGCATAAGGCTGTACAGCTTGGAGATCAGGTGCACATCATCGAAGAGCTACAACTGTTTGAGGAGCCACAGCCTATAAACAACATGGTTATTTCATCTAAACAGGTACGGGAAACTTTCGGAGCCATACACATAGCGACTGTTAGAACCACTCAGTAAATCTGTGTCTATACAGTTGTGTTTTTAACATTCATAAAGCACTGAGATGTACACAAGGGATTAATGGATTTTCCTTGTATAACAACTAGAAAAGTATATATGTGAGTGCTGCGTCGGGAGTGGTCCAGGTGCCTTTGGCTTCTTGTATGCGCTACACCTCATGCTATGGCTGTATATTTGCACGAGACCCACTTTGTGGCTGGGATGGTCAACAGTGTGTTGAAATATCAACATACCCTGTCAGGTGAGGGCCAATTGTTTTAACAATCCATACACAGATCTCAGGAGAGAGGACAGGGCTATATTACTTGCTCAGGGTGGCAGCAAGGAACACAGATATAAGCCTGGACTATTACCTCTGATAAAGAAATCTAATATTCCTGTGAAATCAGTTGTGTGTTGCTAATGTTGCAGTCTGACGGCTGGAGTAATTCCATTATATGACCATTGGTTTTGCCTTCTAGAACAAAAAGTTATTCAGCAAATACAAGCCTCGTCCTTTACATAATGATTAGGCCTCCCTTTGGCATGCTCTTAATACCCTTTTATCAGCTAATTTCTAAAAAGCAGGACACGCCACAATTTCAGATATAAGGTTGCATATTGACAAAGCCATACGCCTTTCCCACACATATTCTCTGTACCTATGCAAAGAACTTGAAACTAAAGTAACTACAGTCGGTCTCCATTTTCAGGTCCAACCTAACTCAGGATATTCAGATGGGAAACAGAGGGTGTGAGAATATCACAGAGGATGGTGTGCAACTAATTTTACACCTTCTACAGATTCACATTCAGTAGAATTTGATGTTCAGTCCATCTATGAATATTGCAATGTATTAATATTATTGTTTTGTTTGTCAGGGTTCGTGACCCATCGCACTCGTTCAGTGATGGTGGGACATGATATGCTCTTGCTTTGTCAGATTCACTCCAATCTGGCGGTCCCTCACTGGACTCTCAATGGGGAACAGCTGCAGTTTTACACTGTGGACACTGGCTACAGGATTAGCACCGATGGCATCCTAATAATCGGGGCCCAGGCTCGGCATGGCGGCCATTACCGCTGTTATGCTGTAGAGAATTCTGTTTGGATTCCCATATGCAGCTACATGGTTAAGGTGCAGCCTGTTCTTCCACCTTCAACCCATCTATCAACAGATCCAACCGCCCTACCAGAGAGGTTCTTCACCACTAGCACACCGTCTCTTAGTTCCACTAGTGAATCCATAAAACAGCCCCTGCATCCACTGCCCTCCAGACCTGAGTTCCACACCAGCCGACACATGGAGGCTATGTATATTTCTCTGGTGGCTGTGTTAGGCGGACTCTGTCTTGTGTTGACTGTGGTGCTGCTGTATGTTAGCTTCTGTGCACATAGTGCGCCTGGGCACAGAAAGTACTCTCACCAAGAGCTGTCCATTACCCCTACCACAGAGCGAAAACGGAGCTCTCATGTGGAATTGAAGACGATCTCCAGCCACTGCAATGGTAGGACTGATGGATTTTATGGAATAGCATCAACAGATGGAGAATTTCTGCAGATTATTCCAGGTGATGGGCAAGTTAGCCCGAATGAGGAGCCTCCTCCAGCTCCTCCACTCCCTGTGCCACCTCCACTACCAGCCACAGAGTACGCAAATGGCTTGTCCACCACGTTACCTAGCGTTTTAAGGAAAATAAATGGGAACAGCTACATGCTCCTGAATCAGATGGACACAGATATGACCTCACCGCTTTACTATTCTTTTACAGAGGAGCTCAACAGGATTTTAGAGAAGAGAAAACACACACAGCTGGATGTGCAGCCAGACGAAAGCTCGGTGTAGCCCTGTCTTTCCCTAATAAGGGTGGTGGAGGGAATTTTAACTGGTTTTGAGGCTGTATTTTGTTCACTGAAATAAATGTGGTGTATTATGCTGTATTTGCACTGTATCCTGATGTACAACTCAGCCATATAAGATATTATGAAATATGAGTTGGATGTTTTTGTTTGTGAGGACTTGCAAACATCAGTAATGTGCCATAATGCATAAAAAAAAAAAAACAGTGTTGTAATACAGATATTTAATTTTTCCTGACGTGGTAAAGACCTAAAAAAACAGCACATGTTCATGGCTTTGAGAGCATAAACATGTAGAACTAAATATAACGATGTTCACTGACTCGGTTAAAAACAACCACACATGTAAATACTTTGGTAATCCGTGTATGTAGGTTACATTTAATCCAATATTTTAACTCTTACTACAGGTTTTCTTGGCCTCTGGTTATCGACTCGGGCCTTGTCCTTGCACAAAATCTAAAAAGTCCAATGTACCAGTTACAGAAAAAGTCTTCAAACTGTGCTTAGTAGTTTTAAAACATTTTACTCTGTTATATTTAATGGCAAAATAAGATCTCATGGATATTATTGGTGTCCAAATGCGAATGGAATTCACAGCTTTAGCTCTTGACCAACAAAAACTGAAAATAAGAAAGACAAAGTCAGAGCAGGATCTAAGTAAAGTAACAAGGCCGAGCTTGGATGCTGAAGGACCAGAAACACGAACCATTCTGAGAACAAAGGAATGCATTACAATCTTGCCAGAGATTCGGTCCATTTTGACACCCACATAATACATGCTATTTTCATTTATAGCATCAAGTGTGACCACTTTAATAACAAATATGAAATATATATATATATATATATATCCAAGAGTATAATTGAATAATGTCCACAGGGGATAAATCAATGTTTTATTCATACAGCTAAAATGAATGTTGTGAACAGAATTATTAGAATAGTGTCAGCACACTAGAATGTTGAGAAGCTGTGGATGCATTTAAGTAGCCTCTGGGGAACATTGCAGCATTGTTGAAATGCGCTGACTTGGCTCTCAGCCACTTAAAGTGGAATTGTCATCATTATAATAAAAATTGCTTCATGCATGGTGGCAAGGTCAGTACCAAATAAATATAAACAATAGTCATTTTTAAAAAGTATTATTTAATAAATTTGCCTAAATGTGAAAAGTATACACTAAGTAAAATGTTACATAAATACAGTACTTCTTGATGTATATGTTCTCTCTCTTGACTGCCGCATCCAAATAACCCAAAATGAAATAAATTACTCAGATTAAAGATATTCTGAATCATATTTTACTCTTTATATATTTCAGCCAATGCAATCCCAATACTTGTGCACCTTTTATGCCAGGGGGGTCAAACTCGTGCCACAAAGGGCCATGTGGCTGCAGGTTTTTGTTTCATCCAAGCAGCAGCACACCTGACTTGGCTCATTCAAACAACTGATAAGAGTCTTCAGACATTTGATTGGTCATCTGGCTCATTCAAACAACTGATAACAGTCTTCAGGCAGTTGATTGGTCAATCTGTGAGCTCAGTCCAGAGACTGACCAATAAAATGCCTGAAGACTCTTATCAGTTGTTTGAATGAGCCAAGTCAGGTGTGCTGATGCTTGGTTGAAACAAAAAACCTGCAGCCACATGGCCCTTTGTGGCACGAGTTTGACACCCCTGTTTTATGCAGTGTTGATTTTTCTAATGGTAAAAAAACCCCACATATTCCTTTTGTTTTTCATGTTCACTCAGAGTGATTTTGTGTACCTACCCCAAACAAAATAATTTGATATATCAGGTACATAGGAAGCTGCATCACTTTACATTGATTAATGTCTAACTAATCCGGTTTGGTATTTCATCAATGACTGAACATCTACTGATGTTAATTGATGCATCCCCCCCCCCCCCCCCTGCAACATCAGCAAACTGCTCTGGAGGGTTGCAATATTTCTGTACATAAAGTATACTGCAATATAACCCTTGTTTAATATCGTTTGTACCGATCAGTAGCATAAAAATCACCTTTTGTACACTTGTGGTTTGGTAGCTTTCTGCACTCTCCTCCTCCCCCCATGAGCAGCTTAGAGTGACATTGGTATCTGTGATGAGTTTATATACTGTATTCCATTATAGCATAAAGAGCACCACCTCCACCACCAGACATTATGAATTAATCAAAAACTGACTGTCATACATTTAATGGGCCAAGTACTTTTCTGAACATGTAACATCCTATAGTGGAAATCATGCAAATGTGGTAGATTAAATCTTGATATATTTTGGTATTACACGTTGTTGTCCATGTAGTCATTTGCACTGGGTGCATAACATACTGAAACAGTTAAAAAAAAAAAAAAAACCACATGTGATAAGGTAAATCATTGGACTGATCTACTGTGCAAGTCTTTTTATGGTAATTATCTGAGTTATATTTGTCTTGTACTAACTCATAACATCATTTCTCTTTGAAGCAGAAAGCTCACTGATATCTACAGATGCACATGCTGGAATCATGGACAATAGATAAAGGGCTGAACAGAATGTGGGCGTCGTTGTGTTCATCATTTACGATATTAAGGATTTATGTCACTGACATTTATTGCACTAACATTCGTAATAAACGCCACCTCTTTTGACTTGTTTCAGAAATGCTTTCAAGAATTCAAGTATTCAGGAATTCCTTGTTTACAGAACGTTTTGATCTCGTGAACCTGCTTTATGCAGTAAAGACGAAGAACATGATCTGAACTACTAATATTTGGAAGGACTGAGCGACCCACTGTCTGATTTGTATTTTCATGTTAAATCAAGTGTATCTGTCGCATTTATATTTTCTATATGTAGCTGTCACCTAGCAACAGTGCTGCATTTAGGACATGCTGTAATCCACGGAATAGGTCATGGGAGTCTCTACAGAAGAAAGATAATGTGACTAGAGCACACTCATCTAAACTCACTGTCACATGCTGAATGTATTAAGACATGCCATCAGAAGTAAAAATGTCATCAGCTGGAACGCTTTGAAACGGTGTTTTGTTTTATGCCCCAAATCAGCTGTGAGCTCTGCTGTAGTCCAGAACTTCATGATGATTTCTTTTTACATTTTGCATATTAAACCTTCAACAACTACATTGTTCTCCGTGTCAACCTGTTTCCACTTTCTTCTTCATGCAAAGCTTATTGGAAATGGGCAAAACAATATATTGTTTTATTACTGGCACGTCCTTTCCCCAGTCACTGTAAAAAAAAATCCTTTAATTACATGTTTCCGATATTAAGCATGCACTGTACAATATTAATACGGTAGCATGCTTGAATCAAAAAAATGTTTGTTTTCCAATACAGTATATTCAATAAACTTTTATTTTTTTCCCACTACAATATCAGATCAGAACACAATCAAAACCACACAGTGGTGATCTGCATGCCTGGACCCTGCAGGTGATCAGTATATACAGGGATCTCTCACTTAACACGGTTAATTGGGACCGAGATCCGCCACGACCACCAAATTTCCTGAAGTAGGATCAAACCCCCCCCCCCCCTCCCCTCCCCAACTGACGTATTCGTACATGGAAATGTGTATATAATATCAATAAATACATATGCAATGCTATGAATGCTTATAAGAATTAAACATTCAAAAATAACACAATATGTATATAAAATATAAACACACACACAGATGCACACCTCACATAAAAATGTAAGTACTGCAGTTTTGATGGGGGTTTGGGTTGGGTTTTTTTTTTTTGTTTGCTTGGGGTTCTTTTGCATAATTGGCCTTGTTTTGTTGCATTTTCCTTAACGCTTTCCCCAATTCTTCTATAATTTCCTTTTTTTTTTTTAATTCGATGAATATTTATTAAATAAAAAAAAAGAAAAGTGATGCACTGAAGCCACATGAATTGAAGCATGAAGTAGCAAGGAATCCCTGTATTCTGTTCCCAATATGTACCAAATATCATACACTAAAAATTCCCAACATAAAAATATCACTCTGGGTTTTACAGTCTTTTGTTAATTCATAAGACGTCAAAACAGTTTTTGTGGCATACTCTAACTAGAAATTTAATCAAAGATGTCATTTGGCCTGTGGTCCAATTGGTTTTGTGCTGGGCGGCCGGTTGGTGAACGGATGCCACTGGCCTTGGATACTTGGGCTGTCTGTGTGGAGAGGCTTTCGGATGCGGATGATGTCCAGGCCAGACTGGTTGGCCATTTTAGTAACCAGCTCTGCAATCTGTTGTGATGTTTTATTGGTAACACGTTCTTCCTTCACATTACCATTGACTGGATTGACGGAGGAAAGCAGGAGTTTAAAAGTATGATTACAAGCATTATTTCAGCATTTAATCACAGCACACTGATATCAGAAAGACAAAACTTTGCTTAAAGACTTGTTGTAAAATTAAAATAAAAGCATACTTACGATACTCTGCGATTATTTTGGGAATTCTGTTTGACTGGGGAGAGACGTAGACAACAATCCCTGGGTTCTTCTGAGCAAAGTCAACCACACCGTCTTCAATAAACTCTCTGGCAGAAAAACATGAACATTTTGTTCCTACACTGTAAACCACAAAGGCTACAAGTACAGTCAGTATTCACACTTTATCATGGGAAACACCGGTGTACTTACACTCAGACATTTTATTGGGTAGATCTACAATTTAACAGAATATACCGAAAACAGCTATAACATGAACACCACCTGACGGGTCTGCACATAGGTAGCCACATACACAGCAGGCTAATGTGTTCTGACTTGTGTCTGTTATAGCCAGCATTAAGAGTTGCAGCAGTTTATGCAACAGTAGCTCTTCTGTGGGATCAGACCACATGTACTAGCCGTCACTCTCCATGTACATCAGTGAACTTTGGCCAACCCAAATACTGTTGTAATAAGTGTCCTTTCTTGGACCACTTTTCGTAGAACTGCTTTTGTGGAGAGAAATAAACCACCACAACGTGGCTGTTATCAAAGTCACTCAGATCCCTGTCCTTGTGCATGTTCATTTTTCCGGCGTCCAACACTCAATTTTGTCCATACACATCCCATTCCTCAGCAGATCCCACTACAACAAGAGAATCAATATTATTCACTCCACCTGTCAGCGGTCATAATTTTTAATTGTTATGGCTGATTAGTGTAATTTATGGATGCATCCTTACTCACTTACTTGCTCAGTCACTTAATAATACGAGAGTTGCAGGGAGGCTGGCCAATCCATCAAAATCCAGCACACACATGCAAACACTTACACAGAGGGGCAATTTTGAATATCCGATTGTCCTAATGTGCACATCTTTGAATGGTGGAAGGAAACCGGTGTACACATAGGAAACTCATGCAAGCATGGAGGAACATGCAAACACCACTCAGGAACTCGAACCCAGGCCTTTTTTGCTGTGTGGTGGACATGCTATCCACTCCACCACCATACTGCCCTGACTGTAACCACTTTCGCAGGTACTATCAGTCTTCTCTGTTAGCTGTAAGAGACCTTGCAGCAGAACAACTGACCAGATGTTGCTCAGGCAGAGAATGACTCAGCACATCAATGGCATGAGTGTGGTATGTTCATGCTAGTGAGTGTTGCAACTAAAATGCATCAGAGGGAGTGGCGATGTAAGAGCTGGTAATCACGGTATATTCTTACAGATTATTAAGCACAATACCAATGTTTTTGCATTTTCACTTGTGAACAACTGTACATTTCACTCGCACATACAGACACCCCCCCGACTTACGTTTTTAATTGGTTTCGGACAGCCGAACGCAAGTTGAAAGTTAATCGCAAGTTGTTACAGTGACATATACTATACATCCATAAATACCATTACTGTACGTCATAAAACACCCCTAAATCAATTATTATAAACATAACATTGTAAAATAATATCAAATATATCAAATAATATCAACATTAATTACAAATAAATTATATTCAAGCAAAATAATTTAAAATTGATCAATTTTAATCAAATTCACTCATCAAATATCAAATACAGTATCAAATATAATCTTTAACATTCTCTATGATGCGATTTTTCTGCTTGTAAATGGTTCCCATGGTCGACTGATGGTCACATGACATGAAGCTGAGCTGACTCACTTTAAATGAAGCTTAAAACAGCCAATCAACGCTTACAATATGTGAGGCGCTCAATACCGAAAGTAGTGCACTTGCTGAAAGTAGTTTACTTGCTTGACACAAAGCGCGGGTCTTTTAAGTGCGCAAGGGCGCCGTTGAACTCGTTTAGTACTCAGCCTGCACTGATGTGAATCACTGATGTGGATCAGCAGAACAGAGTTCTCTTTCTTGGGTTTTCATTCATTTTACAACTCTCTCTGCTTAACTGAGCATGCATGGTAGATTGTGCCAATCTGAGCAGATAGTTAATTAATCTCTGTGTATATATGTATATAACTGATAAAACGATATATATATATATATATATATATATATATATATATATATATATATATATAAATAAACTGGGAAGAAGGACGTTTGTAAACAATGGACACAGCATCATTACATCAGCGTACTATGTAGGTATGTCTAAACTCAAAGTTTGACTTAAAAAAAAAAAAAAAAAAAAAAGTGAAAAAACAAAACGGATGAACGCAAGTCGAAGAGCGTCTGTAGTGTGAAATATCTACCAGGGAAAGTTTGGTTGAGTGCATCACACTCAACCCAGAAATTTACAAACTTTAATTCAAACATGCAACTTGCCAAGTTTTTTGTTGCAGTGACACAATTTATCATTTTCAAAGTTCTTATACAGTGGTGCCTCATCTGACAAGTGTCCCTTATAACAATTTTTCCATGTTACGAGCTTCGAACCCACCTAAAATATGCTCCATCCAACGAGCAATAATACACTTTACCAGCTCCTGCACATGACTATAAATAGTGTTTCCTGCACTTCTTATCCTTTGCTTGGTGCTTTTCCCGACACCATAGCATGACAATGAGTGCCACTGCCATCTACTGGAGTGGATGCACAATTATACTTAATTCTAGTACAGTGTACCAAAAAAAAAGCATGTTCCCCAGGGTCATATGCGACCCCCTGGCATCACACACCCCACAATTTGAGAAGCACTGGCCTTGTGGGAGCTCACCACAAGCTTTTCCTCACTGGCATTTGTAGCGTGCACACACAGAATTCTCCTCCTCTGTTACGCACCACCTCCTGCCTGCCCACGTGACACCTTTGCAGCAGTCGATGATCGGAAGGGTGAGTTGAATTGTTCATTCTTGTTTTATTATCATTTATGATTAATTATTATTAATGTTAATATACATGCATTATTATTATAAAATGTATTGTTTTACATGTAGTAGATCAAATATTTAGGGGGTTGGAACAGATTAATTGGTTTTCTGTCATTTCTTATGGGAATGATTGTTTCATCTAACAAACTTTTTGGCTTACGAGCTTGCCCTGGGAACAGATTAAATTCGTTAGCTGAGGTATCACTGTATTTGTTATTATCAGCAAAATTGCGTGCTCCCCAACTTATATTAATTCATTTTACGTATGTTTCGATTTTACGTTAAAAAAAAAAAAAAAAAAAAAAAGTCACATTTTGAGTTTAGCGTGCTCTCTGTAGTACGAGACGTACCCAAGTAGTACGCTGACTTAATGACGCTGCGTCCATTGTTTACAAACAACAGACTGAACGTGCCCCTCCTTCCCAGTTCACTGTGTGTTACCCTTGTGTTAAGACGTCATTTAATAATAATAATACATTTTATTTATATGGCGCCTTTCTCAGCACTCAAGGTCGCCTCACATCATATATCATACATTTTACATCATTACATCATACATCTTATAACTAGCTTCCATCTGTAGTCCCTAATTTAGAATGGCCAATTAACCTACAGTGCATGTCTTTGAATTGTGGGAGGAAACCGGAGCACCCGGAGGAAACCCACACAAGCACGGGGAGAACATGCAAACTCCACACAGAAACGCCCAGGTCGGGAATCGAACCCGGGCCTTCTTGCTGTGAGGCGGACGTGCTAACCACTACGCCACCGTGCCTCCATTTCTGTGATCTGTGTGTTTACACTGTTTTGCGGACTTTTGTAACCCTAAGCAAATATGATTGATCAGAAGCGCAAGCCTACTAGTGATAGTGGTAATTAGAAAAAGTGGCAAGCCATCTCATTAGAAAAGAAGATGGCTATTAAGAAAATTGATGCTGGTGAGAAACACATGAATGTTGCATGTTTCTTCCAAATGGTACCGTCGACTATCGGAACCATTTACAAGCAGAAAGATCGCATCACAGAGCATGATAAAGGTTATACTTGATACTGTAGTTGATATTTGATGAGTGAATTTGATCAAAATTTATCTATTTGAAATGATTTTGCTTGAATTTAATTTATTTGAAATTAATGTTGACATTATTTGAGATTTAATATTTTACAATATTAGGTTTATAATAATTGATTTAGGGGTGCTTTATGAGATACTGTAATGGTATTTATGGATGTATAGTACAGTATGAACGTCATACATCACTGGAACATACAGTAACAACTTACGTTTTCTTTTTTTCACCTTACGTTCGGCCGTCCGGAACCTAACCAAAGCGTAAGTTGAGGAGCGTCTCGAACATAAAATGCACTTAGGGCAGTGATTCTCAATTATTTTCTGTAGCGCCCCCTCTAGGAAGAAAAAAAAAATATTTCAAACCCCCCCCACCAGGGACTATAAATACCGTAGTATTATTTGTCTATGAGATTGTTATTAGTATAGCTCTGCATAATATTGTATCTTTATAAGCATTAAAAACAAAAAAGAAAGATAGTTTAGCTTACAATAAAGAAAAACTTTAACATTTTAAAATCTGTAACAGAAAAAGATTTAAAGTGCACCAAATGTGCCTGAAATTTTAAAAAATATATATATATATATATATATACGTACATCCTTATTTAAACTCATTCAACTTATTTATGTCTTAATATCTGTCTCTCTCCTCCTTTCTCTTCGTTCCTGTTAAAAATTTTTCCGTGGTTTTTTTTTTTCTTTTGAGGTTTTTTTTACTGCACTTCATATCGTTTGCTTGTGCGAAAAACTGCTACAATATAGCGCGACAATGAGAGTGCCACTGCCAACTACTGGATTGTAAGTGCAATTACACTTAAGTCTCGTACACTATTTCAGAAAAACACGTTCCTCGGGGTCATGCACGCTCCCCAGTAACCACATCGCGCCCCCACTATTTGAGAAGCGCTGACTTGGTGTCGAAATGAAGAGTTACAATCGTCGTGCAATGTGTGGGCTTTTCACATTTACAACTTTTAGCCAGAGTAACTTACATTTATCATTTTTATTATAGAACTTAGCAATAGATGATTAACGGCCTTGCTCAGGGACCCAATATTGGCATCTTGGCGGTACCGGGACTTGAATCCCTGACCTTCAGATCACTGAATCAGACACAGCCCGCCCACTTTGCTTTGCTAATCATAAAAACTTGACATTCACAGTGGGTATACCTACGATATGATTCGACACCGTACTATAACAGTGGCGCGATCACACTCTTGAATCACCTACCTTACCCCTAAGGAACTCTGTCCGTTCTTAGAGAAAATAAGAGACACGCGCTTGAGTTGACACACATATCGACCGACTCCATTCTGCAGAACACTTTGTAGAAAACGACTGGAAGTGCCTCGAGCAGTCATAACCACCCTCGGAATCTATTTAGATATTAAGAATTTAAAGAACTTGAATAAACGTCTTGATTAGCCAGGAACTATTATTAATTAGCGCGACAAAGTAAAACTTGTTTTATAGTCAACTCTGACACGCATGCGCACTCCTGGCTACTGGTTCAACAGTTATTGTCACCCGGGTAGAAACCACACACGAGCTCGTTTCAAATGTATAAAATATGCTTTTAATAAATGTACATAAAATAACCCCATGTATATTATAATGGTAATGTATATGATTATTAAAGATTACTTATATGTGTATATCAAATTTAACGTGAGTAATTCAACATTACATAAGAGGAACTCTAAAGCCTGGCTTTGTATTTCACCCGAATTTATTTTGGAGCGTGAACACCAAGGTCGGAAAGAGGCGTCACCCGTATTTTCACAAAATCCTGCTTTCCGCGCTAGGATTGGCTAATACGTCATCCTCATAATTATTTCACCCAATGACTCGCAAGAAGACTGCTCTACCAGCCAATCATATCAAGGGGGGCTGGATTTGTATGAATACGATTGAGTAACAAAGTTCGAGCGTGCTTATGTGAGATGTTTTGCGCGCGCCGATTTTTTCTTGACTTGAAGTATGCATTAAGTAGTTTAATGCAGTTTAACGAAAATATATACAGTATCCTGTAGTTTTTTTGTCTAATCTGTGTTTTTAAAGCTGTAACTTCAGTAACCATGGAGATGTTCAGCTGCATGGCCGAACAGATGCACGTGTACCGTTAGTTGCCTGCATGGAATAATGCATGTGTTGTTTATTATGCCATAATCGACTTCCTTCGCTATTTTTGATGCAAATCAGCTATTGTGAAGGAGCAGTAAATGTGGCCAAAGTATGTTCTCAGCAGAGGAACAGCCTGCCTCTTTCAAAGGCTGCCTCTTGGACTTCAACATCGTCCTGTCGTGAGATACATCAGTTGTGTCCAGGTACACAGCTTTCTGGTGCACTGTTCTGGCTGGAGTCCTTCTTGCCGTCATCTCCATTTGGCACCAAAACGTACAGTGTTTTGTACTCCCTGCAGAGCACTGAAAAGAGATGTAAAGTCCTCAATCGACCTTTCTGTCCATTCCATTACAGTGACAGACATCAAGCAGTATCTACGGTCCAAAGGAATTCAGTTTCATGATGGTTATAGCTGCTTGCATGCTAGTAGTATTTTCACAGAGCCGAAATCGCAAGAAGGAGTCAGGAAAGACAGCTACACAATGTTCATTGACAAAATGACTGGACAATTTCTCTGTAAAGAGACTCTAGTTGAAGGAAGCTGGGAAGACCTGCAGGACTGTCTGGAGGTAATGCAGAAAGAGGGACAAACCTCAATCAGCCCGGATGTTTTGTTAAGCTACACAGAAAGCGTGGAGGAACAGGGGCAGAGGGAGATGGAACTGAAGGAGGTACACAGGATTTGGAACAGCTCCATGGTACTGTCGGATCTCCCCGAAGAGGAACTGCAGCTCACGAAAACTATGTTTCAGATCAGTAAAATCAACACAACGACTCTGAAGAAGTTTGGAGTGAGATTCTTTAAGCCAACCAAAAGTCTTGTGTTTCCCTGGTTTAGTGGACGAGACTTCAGCCTCCGTGGCCTAAGACTGCTGTCTGCTTCCACTAAAGTCGATGGCCAAGTGGTGTACACCGAAGCTAGTTTTCCTAAATTATCCAACTACTACAACCTCTTTGGCCTTCCCTTAGTAGGACGGAAGGAAACAGCACTGGTACTCACAGGAAGTGAGATTGACAGTATGGCGGTGAATCAGGCTACTGGCTTGCCTGCTTTGGCCTTGCCACGGGGACTCAGTTGTCTACCGCCGGTCCTCCTTCCTTACCTGGAACAGTTCAGGAAGGTCACACTGTGGCTGGGTGGGGACATGCGTGCTTGGGAAGCTTCGAAGATCTTCTCGAAGAAACTAGGATTGAAGCGCTGTTCACTTGTGCGGCCGGGAGAATTTCAGCCATGTCCTAATGAGGCGCTTTTGCAAGGCAGGAACCTTACTCATATTGTTAAGGCTTCCATCCCTGCTGCCCACAAGTCCATAGTGTCCTTTAAACAGCTCAGGGATGATGTGTTTGGAGAACTTGCCAATGTAGAGCAGGTAGCAGGAATAAAGTGGGCACGGTTTCCTGAGCTCAATCGAATCCTAAAAGGCCATCGGAATGGGGAGCTTACAGTATTCACAGGTACTGCATAAAATAATTACATTTGTAAATGGTATTCACTAATATGCAGTGTAATTATGTTCTCAACATGAATTTATTTTACGTTTACAGGGCCCACTGGCAGTGGAAAGACCACCTTCATCAGTGAGTACGCTCTTGACCTGTGTATGCAGGGAGTGAATACACTGTGGGGCAGCTTTGAGATCAAGAACGTTCGTTTGGCCAAAATCATCCTGACACAATTTGCTATGCAGAGACTGGAGGAAAACTTGGAGCAGTATGACTACTGGGCTGACAAGTTTGAAGAGCTTCCACTTTATTTTATGACCTTCCATGGACAACAGAATGTTAAGTAAGTCAATATTCGATCCAAGTCGAGTGATAAAGTTTTCTAGAACATTAGACAACTGGCGTAATCACTAGAGCATTGCATGGAAAGCTTCTCATTTCAGTGCTGTCCAAAATAGAGCTGCACTAGTTTAGACATGTGACATGAATTTGACCTGAATTCAACATTTCACTTGTGATCTGATTCTGTCTCCAGGACAGTTCTCGACACCATGCAACATGCTGTTTACCTCTACGACATTAGTCATGTGATCATTGACAACCTGCAGTTTATGATGGGGCAGGAGAACCTGTCTGTGGACAAGTGAGACAAATCAATCTCAAAATCTCTTGAATCATGCCTTATGCCTGCTAAATGCTGTATAATGGATTTTGTTTAGTTGTAGAAATCATTATTTCAATCAACTTTTATGCTTCAAAACAATTTGTAATATTATAGTAAATTATTTCTTTACCAGATTGGCAGTACAGGACAACATTATTGGAGCTTTCAGAAAATTTGCATCGAACAGTAGCTGTCATGTAACCCTGATCATCCACCCTAGAAAGGAGGAAGACGACAAAGAACTTCAGACAGCATCCATTTTTGGAACAGCTAAGGTTAGTACATCAGTGCATGTCCTTTAATAATACAGTGTGTTAGTCTTGCACCTTACTTCTATATTTTAACAAATTTTGGGAGATTTTCTATACTTAAATGTTTGTAGGCCATCTGTTGTTGAGCATAATTTGTTGGTCACCTTAAACCTCATTAGTAGACAGGGACCTTTATAAGATCCCCACTGGACATACATTGTTCAGGGGATGGAAAATTCTCCAAACAACACAGACAAAAGAGCAACACATGGATTCTAGTTAGTACACCTGTACCTATTTTCTTCTTTTATCCTTTTCGGCTTTCTCCCCATTCTTGAGAGTCGCCACAGCAAATCATCTGATTCACACATTTGATTTGGCATGGGTTTTTACGTCGGATGCCCTTCCCTTTTAGCCTTTCAGCAAGGGACAGAAACACGCTGACGGCTTTGCAGCCTACTCTTTACGAAAGTCAGCAATGGTTCTTTTACATGCCTCTCACCATAGACAGTGAGAGACATGGCCCGCCTTTGATAACCCAGTTAGCTGCACTGGGGGGACAGTGACAACCCTGTGAGGACTCGAACCCCCAACCGTAGGATCAGCGATCCTGCACCCTATCCACTAGGGCAGTGATGGTCATGTGCGGATTGGACACATGACTGTTCTCAGCTCTTTTTCTATGATCGCTAGCTTCTCTCCATCTGCAAACACGTACTAGGAATATACAGTGATACCTCAGCTCACGAACATAATTGGTTCCCAGAAAGTGTGTGTAAGGCGAAATGTTTCTCTTCCGAACATTTATTTCCCATAAGAAACCATTAAAATGAGAATAATCTGTTCCCAGGTCCCCATAAAACATAATTTTCTACTAAATAAGCCTTAAAACTACACAAAAATATACCTTATTTTATGTATAATAAATGTGCTATTGTATTGTAATTAAAGAAATAAACTGTACTGTATAATAAAGTCGTTTTATTTACCTTTGTGATGGTAGTTGATGGCTTGATGGAATGGAGTGGGAGGAGGAGGAGGGAGGGAGGGACTTACTGTTTGGAAGGAGAGTTTGGAAATGCCTACTGTTTGGAAACACCCTTAGCCACACACGCACCCTTAATAGCTTCCTTGTTCTTAAGGATGGGAGCAATGGTAGACTTAGCGTACTGGTACTGGGACGCTGAGTCACACAAACGCACACCTTGTTCGTGTTTTTCAGTGATCTCCGCCTGTGGTGGGGTCTTTTTCGGTCCCATAATAGCAAAAGTACACTCAATATGGTCCAAAATGTCTAGCAAACACAAACCACTTCCGCACTCAAAGAAAGGGGGTGACGAACTGTGACGCCGTGAGCGTGCGTCAGCTTCTCGTGGCCGCCACCGTGGCGCTGTTCGACCGCGTGGTTTGATTCGTCCGCCGAATCTGTCTATGGTGAGAGGCATGTAAAAGAACCATTGCTGACTTTCATAAAGAGTAGCTGCAAAGTCGCCAGCGTGTTTCTGTCCCTTGCTAAAAGGGTTGTAACAGGAAGGGCATCTGACGTAAAAACCTCTGCCAAATCAAACGTGCGAATCAAGATGATTCGCTGTGGCGACTCCCGAGTAAAAGGGAAAAAGCTGAAAGGAAGACAGACAGACAGGGCCAATGATTACACACAAGTGTAACTCGTACTTATTTTACCTACTAGCTTTGCCTCCATCTGCAGAGCTTGCTTGATCACGCATATACCGCCACATTAAGTTAAAATATGAGAAGTGACATAAAAGCGATATTTGTCAATACTTAATTGTGTAACTTTTTTCCACACACAGGCCAGTCAGGAGGCTGACAACGTGCTTATCCTTCAGGAGAAAAAGCTTGTTACCTGCCCAGGACGCAGATCCCTGCAGGTGGCTAAGAATCGTTATGATGGGGATGTGGGGATTTTTCCTCTAGAGTTCAACAAGTCTTCACTTACTTTCTCATCCCCAGTCAGGAGCAAGCAAAAAGTGCGTAAAGTCAAAGTGGACAGGGCTGAAACTGAAGAGACCGAAGTCAAGAAGAAAAATGAGAAAGTCTCAAAGACAGTAAAAGAACCCAAATCCCAAAAGATACTCAAGGAGCCATCAATCATAAAGAATGAAATGAGTAAAGAAGGAAGAACCAGCAGTAAGGATGAGGGTTGAATGTTCAGAGAAAGTAAATGCTGCAACACGACCCAGAAATTTTAAGTTCAGATGTCGGTCAAAGGGACAGCAGGCGCTACTGCAGAACATTCTGTAAATGTTCACCTGGATTTGCTACTGAATTAGTAAACAATGAGTTGCAATGGCTCGGTATGCGAGTTTCATCAGGAATTTGGATCTCCTGAATCAGTATTCTGTCATTCACAGAATGTTGTGGCAAATTTAAAGTTGGAGTATTACTGCACACCAGCTTTTTTTTTCTTTTTTAGTAGTATAGTATTTTAGCCATGACTTTCCTGCCTTCCACTTGTATTACTTAGCAGAAATCAACCTTTAGTGTTAAGGACAAATTTTTAAGTTGAGTATGATCTTCATATCAGCACCATGATTATTTTGTGATTCCTGAAAACCACAGTGGCATGTGTTAGTATAAACGGTGTCCATGGTTAATGTACATAATCTTTGTTTTCTTAAATGTTTTCAAAAACAACATTCGAAAATTATGGAATCATCTCGAGGGTGAAGGAGGAAATTATGGATTAATTGAGTAACTAAACCGAATATTCAGTTTGCTCCTGCCTCACATAATATAAACCTGCGTGCGTATGATCACCATTCTTGGGTTCAATTGAAGGTAAAGCATATATTTGCATAATGCCATATAGGTAACAAGTGATATTATGAAATGTCATACTTTGCATGGGTTTCATTGGTCCAGATCATTTAAAACATCAGCCAAAAACAAATTCAATTTGAATTTGGCCTGTTAAAAAAAAAAAAAAAAAACAATGTGTATCTAAACAATGTTTACTTTATGGTTTAAAGATAACAATTTTGGGCAGTTCGGTACAGGTGTGTAGTGGTTCGCACATCTGCATCACAGCAAGACATTCCCTCGTTCTGGGCTTTGCAAGGATATTTCTGTGTCAAATTTGCATGTTTGTGGGTTTCCTCCAGGTATTCTGGTTTCTTCTCATAAACATGCCTGTTTTGAAATTGCCCCTAGGTGTGTGTGTGTGTGTGTGTGTGTGTGTGTGTGTGTGTGTGTGTGTGTGTGTGTTGGCTCTGAGATGTGAGCTGGGCACGGTATACCCTGTCTTCACCCACAGTCGGGTAAGATGGGCTTCAGCCTTTCTGCAACCCTGTGAGATTAAGCAGTTCTGCAAATGAATGAACAGCACGATACATGTTATGACTTTTAGAGTTCTGATTCAATCATAAAGTTTTCACTTGGTCAAAATGTTCAGTACCTTTTGCTCCTATTTGAGCAGTGAACCCCGGTAGGTTTAACTGTGAGGAGAATTTATGCTTGAAAGGTAAAATTATATGATCTTAAGGCATCGTATTCTGTCATACTGAAGGGTGTTTTCATTGACCCAAATCCTTGGGTACCCATGTGTATATCAGTAGTGTTCCTTTTGGATTTATTGATACAGAATACAGTTGGCTGGAACAGAAATGAGTGATATGATGTTCAGATACCATATCAAGTTTTACTGAAACATATTTAATGCACTCCAATGAAAAGCCTGTACAGTATCTCCAATGGTCTTGTTTTGGCAAAGGACTGAAAACTTTTGAATTTTTCATTAAAAATAATTTTTAAATACCTTGTTTATTTTTAATATTTTAATGGCAAGAACTAAATATGTTGGGCTTTTTACACCCGAGTCTAGTGGCTCATCAGGCCGGTGCTTATCTCCGGTTTCTGTAGCGTGAAATTACCAGGAGTTCAACTCCTCCTGGATGGGCTGCGAGTCCATCGCAGATTACCTTCCCAGTATGTTTTTACTGGTACCCATTTATACTGCTGGGGGAACAGAGGCACACTTGTGGTTGAGACCTTGCCCAGGGGTCTTAGCACAGTGGGGGTCTAACTGGAATTCGAACCCACAACCTCCGAATCTTGAGCCCAGTACCCGAACCACTACACCACCGGCCCCACTAAAAACTAAATATAATCTATTTTAATTTAGGTCTGAACACAAAATACGAGAATTCATTGTAGGGGTCCATTTTTCCTAAATGGTACAATCTTGGGTGTTATAGTGCCTCAGCGAAGCTTAAAAAAAAAAGAAAAAGGAAACATGAATATTATTGCTGGCTTGGTAAAAGCTAAACATTTTAGGCGCTCACACAAACAGACTTCTTTTTTTTCTACACTTGGAAAGGAAAAAAGAGGATGGAGTTCTTGTGGGTTTTTTTTTGTTTGTTTTTTTTAAGTCAAAAATTGTTCCATAGCTCAACTATCAGGTGTACAAGGGTTTCTTCATACTGCATTGTGGGTAATGTTAAGGAATCTTTTAATGACCATTCCATCAATCTCCTCCCTGGAGATAGAAGAGTTCATTCAACTGGATTGTATATGAACAATGATTTGTGATTGATTTAAAAGTGAAAACATTATTGGGACAATGTTTAGGCTCTTGGGATTTTACTTAGTCTTGGTGAAGTCATCAAAAATAAAGCTATGTGTGTACATTCCTTTTTATTTATATATGTATGAGGCAAATCATTTTTAGTGTATACAGCACAGGAACATAAAAATCAGAATAAGGTATTTATGGTTTATCCATATGGTTTATTCTTCTATAATCACCTGAAGAGAGAGGATGGTTTCACCACCCCTCGAAACAGATCTGTAGTGATAAATGGAGTTTCAATAGAAAGTCTTTGTCCTGTCCTTTTATTTTTGTATATATATATATATATATATACAAAAAAATATATATATATTTAAACCATTACAGACACAGATCAAGTATTTCCAGAAGAGCTAACCCCTGTGTAGCTAATGCCATCTTAAAAAAATTATATTTATATATATATATATATATATATATATATATATTTATATATATATATATATATATATATATATATATATATATATATATATATATATATATATATAAAAAATTCTTTTTTTTTTTTTAAAGAGTTTTAATATACACTATGTTGAAATGCAGTGGTTAGCACATCTGCCTCACAACAAGAAGGTCCTAGATTCAGTTTACAGTCTTGGGCGTTTCTGTGTGTGACGTTTGCATGTTCTCACTGTTTTTAATGGGGTTTCCTCTGAGCACTGGTTTCTTCAAACAGTCCAAAGACGTGCACATCAGGCTTCAAATTCAGGTTTCAAATTAATCCCTAGTGTGTGTGAATAGTTGTATATGTTGCACTGTAATGGTCTGATGAGCTGTTGAGGGTGTGTCTCGGTGTCGGCTGAGATGAGCTTCAGCCTCTCTGTGACCCGAGTGGAATTAAAGGGTGCGGTGTCGTGGTTAGCAAATCCACCTCACAGCAAGAAGGCCTGGGTTCGATTCCCCACGGGGGCGTTTCTGGGTGGAGTTTGCATGTTCTCCATGTGCTTACGCAGGTTTCCTCTAGGTATGCTGGTTTCTTCCCACAGTACAAAAAACATGCACAGTAGGCCAGGTGGCTGTTCAAAAGTTCCTGAGGTGTGAATATGATTAGTTGTGTGAATGTTGGCCCTGTGATGGATTGGTCCTGTGAGCTGTCCAGGATGCTCATCGCCCTCGCCCAAAGGGCGCCGGCCTTCCCGCAACTCTGATGAAGCGGTTCACAAAATGAATGCATGAATTAATAAATTATTAAAGGTCTCCCCCTACAGGCGAAATAGCGTCATTGCAGTCGTTTGTTCCATATTGAATAAAGCAGGACGGATAAATCGACCTTTTTGTTTGTGTTTTAATCACGTGATCGTTCTACACCAATCGTATTAATACAGGAAGTAATGACAGTTGATGAGCGCGTGATCAGAAGTGACTCTAAGCTCTTTAATTTGGTTTGTCAGTTGTTTTTAATAGTTATTGATTGTTTATATGGTTAAAATCATGCTAATTCTCACTCTTTGCTGAATTGTTAACAGGTTTGTTTTGGACTTGTGTGTTTAGTGACCCTAGGATGACCGGAAGGAATCCAATGGAGGATGTCGGAGCTCTAGTGGCTGAAGCACGCCGGGTTTATCGCGACCACTTCGGGGAAGATGCTGAAGTGGCCGTCTGCGCTCCAGGCCGTGTCAATTTAATCGGAGAGCACACCGATTATAATCAAGGATTCGTTCTGCCAATGGTGATCCCTCACTGTCAGCAATCTTATTATAGTGAACTGATGATTAGTAATTCCTTTTAAACATTAATATTAAAATGAATTAAAGTTAGCACTTATACCTCACAGCAATAAAATCCTGGGTTCAATTCCCAGGCTGGGCCGTTTCTGTTTGGAGTTTGCATGTTCTCCCAGTGTTTCCTCTCACTGTCCAAAGACATGCATATTAGGCTAACTGGCTGGTTCAGATTGCCCCTGTGTGTGAATGAAAGTGTGTGTGTTTCCCTGAGATGGTCTCTGTTAAATTCAAGGTGTACCCTGCCTTCGTCTAGTGTCGGCTGAGATAGGCTCCAGCCTTGACACGACCCTAGTAGGATTAAGTGGTTCAGCAAATGAGTGAGTGAGTAAAATTATGAGTTGTTGTTTTTTGCCATTAAATCAATTGCAGAAGCTAATCAAAGTAGTTGCACACAAGGAACATGAGCAGTGTGTGTGTGTGTGTGTGTGTGTGTGATTTAACTGGTAGCAATATACTGTATGCTCTTCCGACACTTGTACGCTGCTTATGATGCATTTAAAAGAGTTGAATTATTACTGTATTACCACTATCTTGTTTGACCTGGAGAGGGATGGGCGCCACCAGACCAAAATCAGCCCAAGTCTCACCATGAAGGCACCCCAACGACATCCCCGGATGTTAAGGGATAAGTGAAGTGAAGTGACTATCTTGTTTAACTATAATAGTGTCATGATCACTCATTAAATCTTTTTCAAAAATATCACAGGCTTTGCACTTGGTGACAGTTGTGGTGGGCAGCAGCACTACTGGCCAGAACTGTTCTGTTCGAACTATAGCAGAATCTGCAGATGAACCGAGGATCGTGGACTTTAATCTACCAACAGACAGCACACCTCTCACTGGAGGACAACCCATCTGGGCTAATTATGTCAAAGGCGTAGTACAGCACTACAGAGGTACCTTTTAAAACTTATTGAGAGCTTTGGTAAACTCCACTGTAAAGGAGAGATGTTCACGAGACAAATTAAATCCACATTAAGTCTCAAGTTAAATGAACCTTCAGGAGGGTGTCTGGGAATTTTATGTACAGGAACAAAAGAGAACCATATTCACAAAAAAAAAAAAACAAGTGTGTACTGTATGTGTGTTTTAATGCTACTTGAGACTTGAAAATTTCATCAATTCATATTTGTTCTTGTCATCTTTTTACATTAAATGGAAAGTGTGCAGTTGTTATCCAAACTAAAATGGACAGGACATGATGTTCTAATGTTACAAAACACAGCACGTAGTTCAACCTCCTTTGATAAATCTGCCATGCCATGTTGATATTTCCTGATGTGAACTGAGGGATGTCTCTTGATACTAATATAAACTGAACAGACCTGTTTGTGTTGTCGGTTGTACGATGTAGTTGATCCAGTCTCATTAATTTTCTTTACACATGCTTTATACGTACATTACAAACAAAGTGCATGCCAAAGTCATGCAGTGCTGCTTTGTGTACAGACTGGCATTAGCAGCCATATGTTATATATTCCTGGATTGGACAGGCCCAGGGTGGGGTGCTTGTATACAAAAACAAATAAACAAAATTTACCAACTACATGCACAGTATTTTTTTGTGTGTGCAACTTTCACAAACACTGTATTCAGATAATCAAAAAAAAAAACCTAAGTTTACCACATGTTACTACCTTTTTATTTCATCTTCAATGCTTACATTACACTGTCTGTAATGATTTTTTTAATTTTTTTTTTAAGTTTGCAGCCAAGTAAATTCAATCACACAGGCCGGAATTTTCTGACAAATATTCAACGCTTCTGTGACATGAAATCCAATATATGTACGTACAGAACTAATATTTCATACAATTGCTTGGGTTTGTGCTCAGCTCAGCCCCTGCCTGCATTTAAAGCTGTAATAGCCAGCAGTGTACCACTAGGAGGCGGACTGTCCAGCTCAGCTTCACTTGAAGTAGCAGTGTACACCTTCCTCCAGCAGCTGTGTTCAGGTAAGAAAAAAATTAACCCTGTGATTGATTTTGTGTTTTTTTTTTTTTTTTTTTTTTTTCCTTCTTCTGGATGACAGCACACACCACCATTAACTTAGAGTTAATATCATGCGTCGATCGACCATAACAATATGTATATCCGGCATACAGGATTTCATTGTTACACAAGCTTACTGGGGGCTTCTAATTCAAAAAACAGAGTGGCTGCTTGAAGGCTGATTTATTACTAAAATTATTTTTTGTTTTTCAACAGATGATGATGATAAAATAGCAAAGGCTCTAGCATGCCAGAAAGCAGAACATACCCATGCTGGTGTACCATGTGGTATTATGGACCAATTTATTTCAGTGCTAGGCAAAGAGGGCCATGCGTTACTTATTGACTGCAGGTAGACTTTCCAGATGCCATTCTCTGCAGCAGTCAAAAGTCAAAAAGAGGTAATCTACAATATCTGAGATACCATTTGGTTCCTATTAACTGTTTGTGACCTTAGATCTTTGGAGGCCACTGCTGTTCCTCTGGCTGATCCTGGTCTGGTCATCCTCATTACAAATTCCAATGTGAAGCATGCGCTGACAGGAAGTGAGTATCCCAGCAGACGGAAACAGTGTGAGGAAGCAGCTGTAATTATGGGAAAGAGCAGTCTCAGAGATGCCACAATGAAGGACCTAGAGGGTACGAATTACTTAAAATGGGGGGGGGGGGCGGGGGGGCTGGTTTCCGCTGACTATATGAACTGCAATTTTAAATAACGTTATGTACCCTTTTGCCCATTAGAGGCCAAAGATCGACTGGACAGTGTAACATACAGACGAGTATGTCATGTGATTGAAGAGATTGAACGTACAGCAAAGGCAGCGGAAGCTCTGAAAAAAGGAGCTTATCAAGAGTTTGGAAAGCTAATGGTGGAGAGCCACAATTCCCTCAGGTAATCTACAGCAAAATCATTACAGACAGAAAAGGTCAGAGTGCTAATCAGCGGAAAATAATTTAACTTATAAACATGACCATTCAGTTGGTAAGCAGGACAGAAGTTTCTTCTCTGATATTTAATAGCTTTAACAATAAAGTAATTATGACTTCCCTACCATGATTAGAAAGCAAACAAAATGAATTTGAAGTGATGGCTAAATTTAAGTTTTATTTCACCACAGCGTTGTGGGAATTAAAATAATCATCTTTCCTTCTAGAGACCTTTATGAGGTAAGCTGTCCAGAGCTGGATGTGCTTGTAACTGCAGCCATGGAGGTTGATGGAGTGTATGGGAGTCGGATGACGGGTGGAGGGTTTGGTGGATGTACAGTTTCACTGCTTCAAGCTGATGCCACTGAGAGAACTATAAACCACATTAAGGTAATTTACATTGCATTCACTATATGACACTGGGACTGGTTTAGTGGTGATATCCTTTTTTTTTTTTTTTTTTTCCTGAACAGGCGAGATACAGCGGATCACCAACTTTTTACCTAACCACCCCATCAGAAGGAGCTCGGGTCCTCCCAGTATTTATGGAGACGCAGTAATGAATTCTGAATGGCATACTGTAACTTTTCAGAGCGACTTATTTCTTGGTTTCTTGATAAGGGCAGGTATATTCTCTCTTCTCTCTGAACTGAACACCGAAAACACAAAGATTTTTTTTTTTTTTTTGATTACTCAATGAAGGGGATTTTGGCTCATTTGAAAAGTGTGACAAGAGTTGCCCAAAACCAACACCCACTGACTGATATACAATACAGTACTGAGATCAAAGTGTGATACAACATTTTCATATGATTGTCTGGTTTCAGCATCCACATTTATGTAACACCAATTTTGAAACAACCCAGTGAAAAGCCTGAAACCCAAGCTGCATTAAATACTACTTTTTTAAATAATTTAATAAATGTTCTAATAGCTTGATTTCAGTTTGTCTTTTTGGATTATTTTCAGGTTAACTAAATACTCTTTTAATTTTAAATTGAATGCATCAGAATTCATTGCGGGGGTCCTTTTTTTCTTGAATGGTACAGATGTGTGGCTTGTAATGCTAGAGAAATCAGAGGCTGAGAAAGCGAAACCTGAGTCTTTTAACCTTAATATTTGTAATATTCCTAATTAATTTTTTGTAATGAATCTCTGTAAATGGGTCCCCCTACTGGTCCAATAGCGTAATTACACTCGGCCATGCAGTCTTTGGCATAAGTGAAACTGAGAGAATCAAGCTTCAGCCTCGTCAAAAAATATTTTGTCACAATGCCGAATGTCTACGTATCAAAATGAAATGATGCTTTCATGCACCTTTATTATATTTTTCTACATGAACAGGGGGAATGAATGTGACCTTTCGTGTGTTTGTGAACATCACGTGATCGTTCTACACCAATCATTGAAATACAGGAGGAAGTAATGACTTGTTAGTACATGTTACGGATCCACGTGATTGAAACTGATCGCGAGACATGAGACGTGGGTGGTTTATTGTAAAAGTATGTGGTTAATAACCCATGTTAATTGTTACTCTTTGACTTGTATGCTCGTTGGACAGTAAAGAGGGAGAAAATGATTTATACAGGCTGGCACAGCAGAGAAATGGAGATGGGAAGGACGTGCTGCAAGTTAGAGTGATTAAGGACAGATAGGGAAATGTTGACAAAAGTGTGCTGGGAAGATGGAAGAAGTACTTTGATGAATGAGGAAAATGAGAGAGAAAAAAAAGAGTAGAAGAGGTGACTGTTGAGGACCAGGAAGTAACAAAGATTAGTAAAGGTGAAGTGAGGAGGGCATTGAAGAGGATGAAGAATGGAAAGGCAGTTGGTTCTGATGACATACCGGTTGAGGTATGAAAGTGTCTAGGAGAGGAAGCAGTAGACTTTCTGACAAGAACATTCAACAAGGTCTCAAGAGAGTGAGAGGATGCCAGAGGAATGGAGGAGAAGTGTGCTGGTGCGCATTTTTAAGAACAAGGGAGATGTGCAGAGTTGTGGCAACTTCCTCCTTTCTTCTTTTCCTTTCGGCTTTTCCCTTCAGGGGTCGCCACAGCGAATCATCTGCCTCCATCTCACCCGATCCTTTGCATCTTCTTCTCTGACACCAATAACCATCATGTCCTCCTTCACCACATCCATGAATCGTCTCTTTGGTCTTCCTCTAGGCCTTCTGCCTAAAAAAAGAGTTGTGGCAACTACAGGGGGATAAAGTTGATGAGCCATCTGATGAAGTTATGGGATAGACTAAGGCCAGAGTTCAGCATTTGTGAACAACAGTTTGGTTTCATGCCAAGAAAGCGCACCACAGATGCAGTGTTTGCTTTGAGGATGTTAATAGAGAAGTACCGAGAAGTTCAGAAGGAGCTGCATTGTGCCTTTGTGGATCTAGAGAAAGCATATGACAGGGTGCAGAGAGAGGAACTGCGGTATTGCATGAGGAAGTCTGGAGTGGCAGAAAAGTATGTTAGAGTGGTACAGGACATGTATGAGAGATGTAAGACAGTGGTGAGGTGTGCTGTCGGTGTGACAGAAGAGTTCAAGGTGGAGGTGGGACTGCATCAAGGGTCAGCTCTGAGGCCCTTCTTGTTTGCTATGGTGATGGACAGGCTGACAGACGAGGTGACACAATAATCTTCATGGACTATGATGTTTGCAGATGACCTTGTGATCTGTAGTGAGAGCAGAGAACAAGTGCAGGAAAATCTAGAGAGGTGGAGGTATGCCCTGGAAAGGAGGGGAATGAAGGTTAGTCTCAGTAAGACAGAATACATGTGTGTGAACGACAAGGACCCAAGAGGAACGGTGAGGTTACAGGGAGCAGAAATAAAGAAGGTGGAGGATTTTAAGTACTTAGGCTCAACAATCCAGAGCAATGGAGAGTGTGTAAAAGAGGTGAAGAAGCGTGTGCAGGCAGGTTGGAATGGTTGGAGAAAAGTTTCTGGTGTGATGTGTGATCGGAAGGTATCGGCAAGAATGAAAGGGAAAGTGTACAAGATGGTCTTTAAATTGTTTGCATTACTGTAACTTTGCTCTCTCCATTTCCTCAGACAGAATTTTAGTAATAATGATTTCCTTTATTGAAAAAAAAATGTGGAAAAAGTTGGTAAATTAAAAAAATCTGATTGTTGTAAACAAACTGTCCAAATTAAAGTAAAGTGCTGATATAGAAACCGTGTCTGCCTTAATGCTATTGAATACAGCATTTCAAACAAATAATTTAGAGGTAAATTACACAATAAAGAAACTAATAAAACAGACAGATTGTTTTTTCATCAGAAAAGTGGGCAATTGGACGTGAACCGTAAAGTGACCAATTTAATAAACTTTTATATTGTAATACTGTACCTCAAACAATATGCCTTGCCTATATACTGCATGATTTATAAATTGTCTCATTTCCCCCTTTGACCTCAGAGCACTCTTCGTGTGCAAATAATAAGTCTTTCTTTAAATATTCATCACTCCAACTGAAACTGTTTAAGCTCTCTGTGTAGTTGTAATGAAGATGAAAAAATATTGTTACTGTGCAAACAGTGAAATTGTAAAGTGTTTCATCAGCAAATCAGATTGTCTATTATTAAAATTTTACAAGTAAAATGAGAAATAAAACTACGAATAAAATAAAATATATCAACTTCAAGTAATTTTAGCTGAGAAATTTGACAGATGGATGAACGGTTTGAACGGAAAAAGTATCTCCATCTCTACTATCTAGTAAACTTGTTTCTGCCGGACACGCAGAGGGTTACAACAAATCACAATGATCCCAACGATTCATTTTACAACCAAATATAGGGTACATAAAGAAAATACATGGCACTGTATGCACTGAATGGCATCACTGGATTTTTTTTTTATTTCTTTTTTTACTTTTTTTTTTTTTTTTTACTTCTTAGTTACTTTTTATCTATTAATGCAGCCGTGAGGGGGGGCACAAGCCGGTGTTCTCCCTCACGCCGGTCTCAAGCCCGGATAAATGCAGAGGGTTGTGACAGAAAGGGCATCCGGCGTAAAACTTCTGCCAAAATTCTCATGTAAATGATCAAAACGAAATTCATACCGGATCGGTCGAGGCCCGGGTTAACAATGACTGTTAACCAACAGGGTGCTGGTGAAAATTGGACTACTGTTGGTCAAAGAAGGAGAGGCGGGAGGTGTGTCTGTAGGCGGAGAGAGAAGAGGAAAGGCGTGAGTCTAGGACTGAGAGCATGGTCTTTGAATGTTGGAACTATGAAAGAAAACGCTAGAGAGCTGGTTGACATGATGCAGAGGAGGAAGGTGGACATACTGTGTATTCAGGAGACCAGGTGGAAAGGTAGCAAGGCGACAAAGCTTAGGAGCAGGTTTTAAGTTGTTTTATCATGGTGTGGATGGGAAGAGAAATGGAGTAGGAGTCATATTGAAATAGGAGTTTGTCAGGAATGTTCTAGAAGTGAAAAGAGTGTCAGACAGAGTGATGAGTCTCAAGTTAGAAATTGAAGGCGTGATGTTCAATGTTGTTGGTGCTTATGCCCCACAGGCAGGAGGTAAACTAGAAGAGAAGGAGAGATTCTGGAGTGAGTTAGATGAAGTGATGCAGAGTATCCCCAGAGGTGAAAGAGTGGTCATTGGAGCAGACTTCAATGGACATGTTGGTGCAGGCAACAGAGGGGACGAGGAAGTGATGGGCAGGTTTAATATCCAGAACAGGAACACAGAAGGACAGATGTTGATCGATTTTGCAAAAAAGGATGGAAATGGCTGTGGTGAATACTTTCTTCCAGAAGAGACAGGAGCATAGGGTGACTTATGAAAGTGGCAGTCGGAGCACACAGGTAGACTACATCTTGTGTAGGCGATGTAATTTGAAGGAAGTCAGTGACTGCAAAGTAGTAGTGGGTGAGAGTGTTGCCAAACAACATAAGAGGTTGGTGTGCAAGATGACACTGATGGTGAGGAAGGTGAAAAAGGCAAAGGCAGAACAGAAGACAAAGTGGTGGAAGCTGAAAAAGGAAGAGTGTCGTGTTGTCTTCAAGGAGGAGTTGAAACAGGCTTTGGGTAGACAGGAAGTGCTTCCAGATGACTGGACAACCACAGCCAATGTGATCAGGGCGACAGGTAGGAGTACTTGGTGTGTCCTCTGGAAGGAAAGTAGTTAAGGAGAATTGGTGGTGGAATGAGGAAGTGCAGGAGTGTGTACAAAAGAAGAGGTTAGCTAAGAAGAAGTGGGACATAGAGAGGACCGAAGAGAGTAAACAGGAGTACAGGGAGACACAGCGTAAGGCGAAGGTAGCGGTGTTAAAGGCCAAACAGAGGGCGTATGATGACTTGTATGATAGGTTGGACAGTAACGAGGGAGAAAATGATTTATACAGGTTGGCACAGCAGAGAAATGGAGATGGGAAAGACGTGCAGCAAGTTAGAGTGATTAAGGACAGAGAGGGAAATGTATTAACTGATGACAGAAGTGTGCTGGGAAGATGGAAAGAGTACTTTGAAGGGCTGATGAATGAGGAAAATGAGAGAGAGAAAAAAGAGTAGAAGAGGTGACCATTGAGGACCAGGAAGTAGCAAAGATTAGTAAAGGTGAAGTGAGGAGGGCATTGAAGAGGCTGAAGAGTGGAAAGGCAGTTGGTGCTGATGACATACCGCTGCAGGTATGTAAGTGTCTAGGGTAGGTAGCAGTAGATTTTCTGACAAGAATATTCAACAAGGTCTTAGAAAGTGAGCAGATGCCAGAGGAATGGAGAAGTGTGCTGGTGCCCATTTTTAAGAACAAGGGAGACGTGCAGAGTTGTGGCAACTACAGAGGGATAAAGTTGATGAGCTATATGAAGTTATGGGAGAGAATAGTGGAAGCTAGACTAAGCATTTGTGAACAACAGTTTGGTTTCATGCCAGAAAGAGCACCACAGGTGCAGTGTTTGCTTTGAGGATGTTAATAGAGAAGTACAGAGAAGGTCAGAGGGAGCTGCATTGTCCCTTTGAGGATCAGGAGAAAGCATATGACAGGGTGCCGAGAGAAGAAATGTGGTGTTGTATGAGAAAGTCTGGAGTGGCAGAGAAGTATGTTAGAGTTGTGCAGGACATGTATGAGAGATGTAAGACAGTGATGAGTTGTGCTGTCGGTGTGACAGAAGAGTTCAAGGTGGTGGTGGGACTGCATCAAGGGTCAGCTCTGAGGCCCTTCTTGTTTGCTATGGTGATGGACAGGCTGACAGACGAGGTTAGACAAGAATCTTCATGGACTATGATGTTTGCAGATGACGTTGTGATCTGTTCTGAGAGCAGAGAACAAGTGGAGGAAAATCTAGAGAGGTGGAGGTATGCCCTGGAAAGGAGCGGAATGAAGGTTAGCCTGAGTAAGACAGAATACATTTGCGTGAACGAGGACCCAAGAGGAACGGTGAGGTTACAAGGAGCAGAGATAAAGAAGGTGGAGGATTTTAAGTACTTGGGCTCAACAATCCAGAGCAATGGAGAGTATGGAAAAGAGGTGAAGAAGCGTGTGCAGGCAAGTTGGAATGGATGGAGAAAAGTGTCCGGTGGGATGTGTGATAGGAGAGTATCAGCAAGAATAATAAAGGGAAAAGTGTACAAGACGGTGATGAGGCCAACGATGTTGTATGGTTTAGAAACAGTGGCCCGGTGGAAAAGACAGGAGGCAGAGCTGGAGGTAGCAGAGATGAAAACGTTGAGGTGCTCTTTGGGAGTAACGAGGATAGATAGGATCAGAAATGAGTACATCAGAGGGACAGCACATGTAAGATGTTTTGGAGACAAAGTCAGAGAGGCTAGATTGAGATGGTTTGGACATGTACAGAGGAGGGATAGTGAATATACTGTATTGGTAGTAGGATGCTGAGGTTGGAACTACCAGGCAGAAGGCCCAGAGGAAGACCAAAGAAAATTTATGGATGTGGTGAAGGAGGACATGAAGGTAGTTGGAGTAAGAGTAGAAGATGCAGAGGATAGGGAGAGATGGAGGCAGATCATTTGCTGTGGCGACCCCTGAAGGGAACAGCCAAAAGGAAAAGAAGTTACTTTTTATCTATTAAGTCTCCAGCGATTTAGTTTAATTTTATTATAATTGTTGAAATTACACACCAAAAAACATACACCAAAGTATCACTCACTCATTTGCCAAACACCTTAATCCTACTCGGATGGCTGGAGCCTATCTCAGCCAACACCCTGAACAGTTCACTAGACACTCAAACTAGTGGCAATTTGAAATAGCCAAATAACCTAATGTGTATGTCATTTGACTTGTGAGAGGAAACTGGGGTACACAGAAGAAACCAATGGTTTATTCTCACTCTTTTTAAAACTTTTTATGCTTGCGTCTTTATCCTGGTGAGAAGCATTTCACACTACTTTTTCTCCCCCTGCTGGACTAATATGGGTTAGCGTACTGTCTCGTATGGAAGTCTGGTAGCATGGAGATTGGCCGTAGCCATTACACTTTCCCGGAAGTAGATGTACAGGGCGGAGCCAAAACTGAAGGCAGTTCGGCTGGTTGGTATTGGCTATGAACGGGGCAGCGGTAGTTTAGTGAAAGCTGGACAAACCTTTCACAACTGTTTTCTAACATTGGGGGGAACAGCAACACTCATAGCGTTAAAAAAACCCGTTAACTCGTTTTCGGGAGTCATTTTATTTGTCGGTTGGCTTCTAAAGCAAAAAAAAAAGCCTTGTAAAACTGCCTCGATATCAGTAAACAGTGGACATCGCTGGGACAGAAATCAGGTGAGTTTGGACGCGGCCCGCAGCGTTCACTAGTTTAGCATGTTGTTAGCTAATTTAACTGAGGAGCTACAGGTGCTTCCTACCCCATGGAAGGGTGGTACCTTACAGGACGAAGCGTTTGGTTTTGCAGGTTAATGTACTGTCTCATAAAACCTCTTTACATCGGAATATTATTATTGATAAAAATTGTCTCAGGATCTCCATGGTGATCTAATCCATTCAAGTTCGTAGCCGCTTTGCTAGCGGTTATAGCTAACTTTAGATAACGCTTAATGTAGCTGAATGATAGCTAGCTGATTTAGCCGAGTTATTTACCTCAGAGTTAGCCGAGTTATCTACCTCAGAGTTAACCGAGTGAAACTGAAAATAGCTTATAAAATTGTCAAACCTGAGCTTTTTGACGGTAGTGTCAGTTTATTGAATAAAAATCTACATAAAGGTTACAAGTTGCCCAGGTGTGTGTGTGTGTGTGTCTTGTGTTCATTAGGAAATGATGGTTTCAATTCATCTTCTGGTTTATTTGACTTTGGCTCGCCCACTAGTGAGAGGTGTCAACGTGTGGTGGTAGTACTGTAGTTACTGATTAAATTATTCATTTGCAATGTGGAGATAATAATGAAGTCACACTGTTAACAGTCTGAATGTGTTGAGCAACAGTTCGGTGTAAACGAGGTGTGTCCTTGTCGACAGGTGAATCTCTAGCAGTGTGGAATACAGGCTCTGGCCACTGTGTGTGTGTATATGTATGTGTGTGTGTTGGCGGGGAGGTTTGGGGGCGGAGTAGTGTGTGTGTGTGTTTCTGTTCCACCGGTCTGTCAGGTTTTGGTAAAGATGACGATCACATCCGCATTGGAGCTGCTCAGATTACTTTGTGCCCTTTTGATAGCCCTCAGTTTTCGTATGGCTTGTTCGTTATGCAAACCAGAGAACGTTGATCATCCCGGGGTGTCGGCCTGCTGAGTGATTCCATGCCATTCATTTTATTACTCAATCAGATACAGTATGCGGTATACTCTTGATTAAACACTCTGTATGTCTGGGACACAGAGTCCTGTGCGTCAGTCTGTGTTCCTGTTATCTCCCAACTCATCCCCCCCTCCCCAAAGTTTTGTCAACAATGGGGTGTTTATATGTTTGGAATAAAATCTGTCTGTCCTTCATCCTACTTCAAAATCTCAACCAGTCATTCCACAACTAATTACACTGCCCTCCCCTTAATGGCTAAATAATCCCTCTCACCTGGCGTATTAAAAAAATAAACATTTTTATTAATGTGCTATTGACTATAGGAGTATTTTTGGTATTTGGATCAGAACCTTGAGTTTACTGTTTACTAACCTTTCAAACTGTTCAAGTTTATGAACTAAACAACTTCTGTTTGCTTTTGTTGAGATTGAAGTTAGATTCAAGTTGACATGATCCATACTTATTACACGTGAGACTCAGTTCACTAAGGTCTTAGCTTAATTATTTAAAATCCAGTACAGCAGATTAATGGCATCATGGCGTAGTGGTCAGCACGTCTGCCTTTTAGTGAAAAGGTCTAAACCTTCGACTTAGAACAAACTCTAAGGTTTGTCCAGTGACGAATACAAATGAGGCTCATTGGCTGTTCCAAAATGCTCTTAGGTGTAAACATGAGTGAATGGTATGTGTTTGTACTATGATGGTCTGGCAAGTTGTTCAGGGTGCACCCAGCCTTTGCCCAGGGTCAACGGAGATAGAATCCAGCTCTCGCACAACCCTGATATTAGGATTAAATATTTCAGCAAATGAGTGAGTGAGAAAGATTTGAAAACCAGCAAGGTGTGTGTGTTGTCAAGTACAGTAATTAAAGGGTTGAATAAACACAGCTCATCTCCTCCTGAATGTACAGTATATAAATAGTGTGTTCTTTCTTTAGCTGAAATACATGATTCAAGCTTTGCTTGAATTTCAGTTTATTCCATATTCAGCGCTTTACTTTTTAATTTATCCTGTCTGCGGGAGTGTCCTAAGCTACCCACTCTCCTGCTGTTAGAGTGTATGTGTATGTGTGAGTTTTTCAGTGAAGTAAAGATGTTTTGCTTGATCTTAAGGCTCAGTTTTAACTATGCTAGCACCAGGTCCTTGGACTTTTCAAATACAGTGGTACCTTGACTTACAAAATTAATCCGGTCAGAGGGCATGCTCATAAGTCAAAAATGTTCGTTAGATAAAACAGATATTCCCATTGGAAATAATAGAACCAATTAATCTGTTCCAACCCCCCTCCCAAACTCATATAACCTGACACAAACATGTATATTTAATGTATTAAAGATAAACATGTAGAAACGAATATTTAATAATGTGTATATTAACATTAATAATAATTAATAATAAAACAAGAATAAACAATAAGTCAACTAACCCTTCTGATCATTGACTGCGGTAAAGATGCCACGTTGGCACAAAGATGTCACGTGGGCATGTATGAAGTGGTGTGTAACAGAGGAGGAGAAGGAGAATTTTGTGCATGTGCACGCTACAACTGACAGCGAGGAAAGGCTTGTGGTGAGCTCCCACAAGGCCAGTGCTTCTCAAATGTGTGTGTGTGGGGGGGTGATCCTGGGAACATGCCTTTTTTTGCCATACTGTTCTAGATTTAAGTGTAATTGCGCATCCTCTACAGTAGGTGGCAGTGGTGCTCTCACTGTGTTCCCTATGGTGCATAGTGAGAGCCACTGCTATCTACTGTGCAGGATGCGCAATTACCCTTCTCTCGCTGGCATTCGTGGTGTGCACATTCACAAAATTTTCCTCCTCCCTCTGTTATGCACCACCTCATGTCCGCCCGTGTGACATTTTCCCGCAGTCAATGATTGGAAGGGTTTAGTTGACTTATTGCTTATTCTGTTTTATTATTTATTAACTATTATTAATGTTAGTGTGCATCTATTATTATGAAATATTTATTGTTTTTACATGTTTATCTTTAATATATTAGGTCAAATATACGAGTTTGTGGCAAGTTATGAGTTTGGGAGGGGGTTAGAATGGATTAATTGGTTTTTTATTATTTCCTATTGAAATAATTGTCAGGGGGGTTTAAAATGTTTTTTTTCTTAGAGGGTCATCAAAGAAAATAATTGAGTAGCACTGCACAAGGTGTTCTTGGAGCATGGAGGAATACACATGGAAGAATACGAGGCTAATCGGCCCGGAAAAGCCATTTCCCCAGCAGAGCTCGTAAAATCAAAAAATTTGCTCGTTGGTTAGGGCAGATTATTGGTGGGATCGAAGCTCACATCATGGAAAATTCATTATTAAAGACACTCATAAGTCAAGGTACCATTGTACATGAAATGTAATTTATTTCAGCATGATTATAAAGAGGTTGAAAAATAATACCTAATTTGAATGCAGAAAACAACTTGGTGGATTCTGGACAGAGGCTCATGGAAGCACGAGGTGTCAGGAAATTTTGAATAATGTTAGTTATCATATTAATCTTCTACTCAAAGGTTCTGTTAATCATCGGCAATCGGTTATCTGCACTAATGCATGGGCTTTTAAGTGCCTACTGTTGATCATCTGTATTTATGCTACTTCTTTAAAGATTATATGCTCTTGTCTTAATTGTTTTACTTTTAAATGACTTTGGGAGAAGTTGAAGAATGAACATGTGCTAAGATCATTTGATAATGACCATATGAAAGTTATATAAGGTGTTGGAGTCACTGAATGCATAAAAATTTAGCACAGAAGTCATTTCACACTATAATTATTTTGGAAAGTATAAATGCTGCCTGAAGACCATAAGATTACATAGTTCATTACACATTTTCATTTAATGTAGCCAGAATTTCACTCAGTGTATTGCTAATTATACCACACTAGATAATTAAAATTACAGTCGCTACATTTATTTTCTTATATTCAGTGCTGGTCTGTTGTGCATAAAAAATGCTCCAAGATGTATTTAGTAAGGGTGTATACAAAATGTACCTGTATGTAATTTACTTTTTAATGACATGTGGTATCTGTGTACTTGGTTTATGATCTTTATACAACCTTACGCTTTTAATCTCATGCCTTTCAAAGAGACAGGAAAGAGATGAGCCTAGGGACTCTTGGTCTCTGACCACACCCAGTGTCTGTTCATATTTTTGTTTATCTGAGAGGCGGATGTATAGAGAGGAAGAAAGGATAAATGAGACATTTGAACTCCACAGAAACATGTTCTTCTGACCAGATCATTGTGAATGTGAAGGGAGTCTTCACTAAGAATAGAGCCCGATGCCGGCCTATGAGAAACAAAGGAAGTTGCCTGCTTCCACAGTCCCACATCCGGTCCCCATGTCTTTTGTTTTCAATTTTGTCAGAATCAATTTTGTCAGTTTGCTGTGCCTCTGGTACTATAATAAACCTGTCCGTTTGGTTGTCTCCTTAATGGCCAAGGAGGGGAGGATGATGATGTCGTCCATGGTCATTCTGGTCAAACCTGAAGAACATGCATCTCTAGACCACTTGTTTTACTTGATTTGGGTATGAAGCAGTACTCAACACTATGTAAATGGAAATTTTTCACTTGATTGAGCATTTTTGAGACTTAAAGGGTACCTGTAGTGAAAGCACTCGTATACCTAATTTGATGTATTGTGTATCGCTAGTGACAATACATCTATAAGGCGTTTATTATATTCTCTCGCAAACCAGCTTTAAGCGATTTAATGGCTTCATTAACGTCGAGCTTCAGAGCTCAGGAGCTTTAAAATTCTGCATTTGCCGTGACGTCATATCGTTGACACAGCCTCGACTGGAACTGCGAGATTGCAATGAAAACGTAAGGCTATATACCTGACATATACAACACAAGCTCACGGAAACTTGGAAAAAGCAGACATTATAGTATTTTTTTTTTTTAAACCATGGACGAAGACAATTTCGTAGAAGGATTAGAAGGTTATTTATATGAACCACTGAAGAAGGACTATCCACATTTGGTGAAATCGGACCAGGAAAGTGACGACTCGGAGGACGATTTTGGAGAGTCAGCAGAAGCTCTTGCACGGGAAAATCGTAGCAAACAACCAGCAAATATTTGATGCTCTTGTGGAAAATGCGTGCGTCAAAAAAACGATCAGGAGTGCTATTGTTGTAAAGAACAAGAATTGCTTGAGGAAAATATACTGACATTCTGCAATTGGCTGTATGACTATCAATGATGCTAAGTCACAATGACCTTTGACCCCGGTGAAAAGAAGCCAACATGTCCGTGCGCTCAACCTTCGTGAGCAAGAAATGTCATACAAAAGAAAAGGAAATGTGGACTTATAAATAAACTACCGACATCACACGATGTTTAAAAGTTAATAATAAAGTATAGTGGATATTTTTTGACTGCTGTAAATTTTGGGTACAGGTACCCTTTAAAGTTACTTGTTCTCATTCAGAACACTGCAAGTGTATTCCATTTCAAATGTCTCAGACTGCCATACTTCTCAATACTGCCTACACCACAGGAGAGAGAGAGAAATATGAAAACATCCTTTCCTTTGTTTTTGCTCAACTAGATGGGAAAGTAATGGTCTCAAATAGCTCAAATTATCTAGCTTTATTATGAATAATATAATCCACAATTCACTCCATTGTTTTTAACCAATATGATTTTTTTAATTAAATAATGTGTAAGGTTGTAAGCATGTCAGGTGATAGCTAGTCTGATTTATGTTGGAATTTTTTATCCAAAGCTGAGGAAATGGTGCATGCTGGGTGGAAAATGACATTAATTATAACCCAAGTTTATGCTGCATGATGTGATTTTATTGCGGCTGGAAGAAGCCGTGCAGAGTATTATGAATTTCATGAAGATTATTCATTTACAAACATGCACATGCAAGTTCTGTCATGGAAGAGGTCCGTTCATGCTGATGACAAAGATATTCAGATGACTTATTTAACATGAATGTGGAACTTCAAGGCAGAAAGTGATGATTGGAGAAAATTAAACACTGAAGTAGAAATGAGGGTTTATACTGATGATACTAACAGGTTACAATCTGGAATTTTTGTGTGAGAAATTTGAAGTCTTGTGGCTCTTAGAAAACTAGTGAGTGGTTTGTGACAACATTGCTTTTGATGTCCGAACAGGTTTTTGTATTGTCCTTACTTCCTTTCGGTTACCGTTACTGGTGCATACTATAATTTCTACTATGCACGCTGTATTTGTTTGTTTTTTAAGGGGCTTTAAATGCAGTAGTAGGGTAAAAAATTGGTGATATCAGTGCTCAAGAGGACAGTCAATGCTCAGTAAACTCTGTTATTAATGTTTCCATTAAAATCTAAACACTTCCTCTACTCGCTCAGAGTTCATAAAACCATCACCTTCGGGTCTGAAATGTTCATAATCATTTGTATAGCAGTTGCTGATATTTACATCAGGATTTTCAAGTAACTTAATTTTAGTGTTTTCACAATCAGAAGCATAAAAATCTCCCTCTCTGGGTTCTGATGAAATGATTGTAACATATTCCGACATATTCTCGGCCTCAAAAGTGTGGCTAGACCCATGTTAATGTGTGACAGTAACAAGTTAACATGGCTGTCTGTGTTATCTGGTATCAGTAACCCAGTCTGTATTAACAGTGATTAAATGCAAAGCTGTTAAAATTAACTTTTTCCTCTCCCATTTATTTCACACTCCACTTTGTGCAGCTTTATATGTTTGTGCTGTGTTTATTTTTTTTGTAAAACTCAGCACATTGTTTACATGTCTGTTTGAGCTAATGCTGCAGGTTTATATGGAATATCTCTGGCTAGTTTATGTTGGAGTGTGAATCTTAGTGGGGGTGATAACAGGCATGATTTAATTTTTCATATAAAGTGTTCAGTGAGGAATGTATTCCAGATTCCTCTTCCAGCCTCACTATTCAATGAAAATATACAGTTAAGTACACAAAAGTTATTACCCCATTGCTATTTAAAAAAAAAAAAAAAAAGTCCAGTTTGTATTTACCAGCTACCATCTGCTCAGAACAAGCAGGATTTTTAGTTGGGTAAATTCATTCTGATTCTCTGTCTAAACCGAGGGAGCAGTGGTGGTCTCGTGGTATAGGGCGCTGGATCGCTGATCCTAAGGTTGGGGATTCGAGTCCCACTCTCCCGAGTTGTCACCCCCCCCCCCCCCCCCGCAGCTGACTGGGTTATCAAAGGCGGGCCATGTCTCTCACTGTCTATGGTGAGAGGCATGTAAAAGAACCATTGCTGACTTTCGTAAAGAGTAACTGCAAAGCCGTGTTTCTGTCCCTTTGTTGTTTCCTCGGCAGACTGGTAGCTCAGGTAGTTAGGATCTTTCAGCTGTAGATTAGTTTAACATGCAGCATTGGGTTCGAAACCCTTCGTGCTTAGTTTTACTGTCTATAGATTTTATAGATTATAGTTCTCCAGATTTGTTAGCGCAATAAATAAAAGTCAAACAGAAGTAGGGCAATGCTGGAAGTAAGAGCAATACAAAGGTAAGAATTGGTCATAAGGGGCTGACATTGCGTCACATTTTGTAAAGTGATACTGGACATTTTGGACCTTGCACCTTTGGCTCCATGTTCAATTCAGTTTTAATTGTATAAAGCCATTTGAGCTTAAGATTTTAAACATTTCTCTATTAACCCTATACATTCCTATTGAGCAAGACTGGGGATGGCAAAGAAAAACTCCCTCAGTTGACACAAGGAAGAAACCTTGAGAGAAACACACTCAAAGGGGAAACATTTGGGTGAAACCCGATTATTTAAAATAATAATTAAAAAAGCCATGTAGCAGAAACTTCCCTATAGTTTTCACATGAAGTTTTGTTGGCTATCTTATAGCTGTAGTGGTAATTGTAGTCCTAAATCATTTTAGTAAGAGTTTATATCCCCAGCATTCAAAAGTTATTTTCATAGTTTCTAAGTGTTTATTTAAGTGCATATGGATCATCATCAGTAGGAATGAGGGACTTCGAAGATGAGAAGTTCAATCAGTAGTAGAACATCAGGACAGATCAAAGGATTCAGAAAGTGAAAAGATCAAGTTTAGTGGTATCTCAGAAGTCGCATGTATACTTTAAATTAAAACATGCTAGGATGGTTTGGTAGGTATACATATATAACCGGGTAAGATTAAAGAAGGGGTTCATAAGTGTTGTGTTAATAGGAACTCTGGCATAAAGAACTACGACAGCATAACTAAAAAGAGAGAAGAGAGATATGAGGGCACCCTGTTATATAAGACAATCAGCCACTCCACTGTTAGTGTTCACACACAAGATTTCTTTTTGTAGTGGCAGCCTGGGAATGCAAATGAACCAGTCCAGTGAAGAAGAAGAATTATAATATTACAATGAGCAGTAATAATTAGGTTGTGGCTTTTTTTGGTCTTAGTTCGTATACTAATGGATATTCTTAAGATGAATCTGTAGAGTTGGGCTTGTCCACTTTGAATTTTTATCTACATATGGCCATTGTTAAATAATAGTGCTAAAATATTTAAAGATACAGTGGTACCGCACTTTACGAAATTAATCCGTTCCAGCGCCTTATTCGTAAAATGCGTTTTTTGTAAGTTGAACCGCATTTTACATGTAAAACACGTGATTCGTTCCAAGGCTCGCAATACTACACCATAAACCCTTTAACAATTATACAAGTACACCAATTTTGTATGAAATATGTGTTAAAAGTAAATTATTTACCTTTTTTAATAAATCTCTCGAACCACCCATGCAACGCTTTAAAGTCCGGGTGTTGCTGGTCTGAAGAGCCCTCACCCCCACCCTCCTTCACGAGGTCCTTAAATATGGCGGCTGCTTTTTACGAAATAATCGCCTCCGTCACTGTATCTCCGCTTTTAATGCCTGCTTCTGCTTCAATATCGTCCCGATTGTAGAGGGGTTTCGGCCATACTCCTTTGCGATTTCACTCAACCGAATCACACTTTTATTGATAACGGAGCCCGCTTCTTCTTTTCAGTTTTACTGGGAATCACTTTCTTGGGGTTCATGATTAATAACGAAAAATAACGCTGCAATAAGCACACTCAAAAAACTCACGAACCAACAGTACACCTCTCTTTCAAAAATGCATGTGTCGAACAATGGGTCGAAGGCACACGAAAAGCATTATGGGTACAGTACTGTATTATGGAGATTCAGCTCCATCCTAGCCAATGGAAGGCCAGCGGGGCGGGGTGTTGGGAGACAACCAATGGGAAAGCAATTCGCACATTGTTTGAATGGCGTGTTTGAATTTTAGAGATGGTGCTTTCGTAACATGAACTTGTTTCGTATCCAGAGACACAAATTTTCGGAAAATTCATTTCGTAACCTGAATTTTTCATTTGGTGAGACTTTTGTAAAGTGAGGTACCGCTGTATTTAAAATCTTTTAGATTCTATTGGCTTTCTGTTGGGTTTATGGTAAAACTCCATACAAACAGAATTTTCTCCATACGGTCATGCTATTGTGGCTAAAGCATGATTAATGTGTTCTAACGGTGGCTTCATACTTGCATTTTATGCTGAAACAGTAATGATTCACCTGAGAATTTTTGAGCATTTCCAACTAAATATTTTAAGTTGAACTTGTCAGTAGTTAGGTTAATGCAGATTAAAATTCACCCTGCACATGAAAGGGCATCCATTTTGGATCTGGGAGCTCAGACTTTCACTTCTCTTTAATCATTATCTCAGGGAACTTTGACCTGTGAAGTATCCAGCTTCAAACCCATGAGCAAACAAAGAGGCTCCACTATAGTCTCTGGTTTGTGAGTAAGTGAGGATTTCATTTTGTACATAGGTGAGCGCCTTCTGTTTCTTTCATACTTTTTGTTGACACACCTTTGGAGAAAACATCTTAAAGTTACCCCCATGTTCTCTTTGAAAGAACAAACTGTCTCCTCTTTTCCTTTCGGCTGTTCCCTTTCAGGGGTCGCCACAGCGAATCATCTGCCTCCATCTTCATGGAAGTTATATTAATGATTTGCATGTTTGAATTGGCATAGGTCTTTTTCGTCAGATTCCCTTCCTGACACAACCCTTAACAAGGGGCAGCAACACACTGATGGCTATACAGCTACTCTTGTGAAAGTCAGCAATGGTTCTTTTACATGAACCTCTCACCATAGACAGTGAGAGACATGGCCGGCCTTTGATAACCCAGTTAGCTGCACTGGGGTGGACAGTGACACTCAACCCTACGATCAGCGATCCAGAACCTTTACCACCAGGCAACCACTGTATGATGTCTAAAATTGTTCCAAATCAGCTGGTTGGTTACAAAACTGCCTACTGCAGATGAATATACTGCATGTTTAACCTTTAATTTACTGGTCAACTGTTTGGTAGAGCACATTTTGAGGAATTTTTTGCTAATTTCTTTCTATATTCATAATTTTATCATTAAAGAAAATCCCATTGGTAGAGGCCTGTATTTTTTTTAAATGGATTGTCTGATTAAAAACTCAACATCATCCTTAATACAGTCAGCCCCCTACTTACGAAGCCCTCTGGGTACGAAAATTACGGGTTACGAGAACAACCTCCTCTTGCAAAAAGTGCCAAATGCACCAATCAAAATTTCTCTCTCGTTGGCTGACTCCCAACATCCCGCCCCGCTGGCCTCCCATTGGCTAGGAGGTATGACCCAGCTGAACGTGACCCATACTTCTTGTTTGTCACACGCCTGAAGGAGCGTTGACTGTTGGCTTGTTTTGAGATTGATCATGCAGCTTTATATTTCGTTATCGCCGAAACTCCTCTACAATCGGGACGATATTGAACCAGAAGGAGAAACCTTAAAGTGGAAATACAGTGACTGAGGTGATTATTTCGTCACAATATTAAAACAGAGTGCTCCATGGGAGAACACCTCCAATCTCCAAAGGAAGCAAGTTAATATTGAATAAAGACCTCTAATCTTTCAAACAGGTACTGTAATTCCGCTTTAGATAAAACATCCCGTCCATTTAAACATTTAAATAGAATTTTTCCGTCAGCTGCGTGTTGCATGTGTGTGAGAGAGAGAAAGAGAGAGTGTGTGTGCATGAGAGAGAGAGAGACAGTCAGAGATGAAAAGAGGCTTAACTCTTTAGTTTTTAGTTGAGTTTTTTAAGGTGTTTAATTCGGTAAATGTTTAATAAATGTGGCTCATCTGGACCTCCGATCCCTCAAGGAATCAAGTTAAAGTTGAGTTTGGAACTCCGATCTGTCGAGCAGTGAATACACTTTGAATTCCCCGTCTTAAAATGCTCCTGCATCCTGCTTGTGGGCGTGGCCCGCAGTGCCACAATAAACATTTAATGTGTATACAATACACATTAAATGTGTACCGTGTTTTGTGTGTGTGTGTGCGTGTGTGTGTGTGTGTGTGTGAGAGAGCGCGAGCGAAAGAGACAGGCCTGTGTGTGTGTTAATAAAAAATGTTTAGTAATGGTTTAATTAATAAATATGCTAATAAAATGGTTTAATAAATAATTTTCTTTTACTTTTAACACATTTAATACAAAAGTGGTGTACTTTTATCATTTTTAAAGGGTTTATGATAAAACAGCTTAAATCCTGCTCCTATGCTTCTAGCCTTGTTACCTTTCCACCTGGTCTCCCTGAACACACAGTATGTCCACCTTCCTCCTCTGCATCATGTCAGCCAGCTCTCTACCTTTTCCTGCCATAGTTCCAACGTTCAAAGTCCCTACTTTCAGTCCTAGACTCATGCCTTTTCTCTTCTCTCTCTGGCAACGGACACGCCTCCCGCCTCTCCTTCTTCGACGTCTTTGACCAACAGTAGTCCAATTTCCATCAGCACCCTGTTGGTTGACGGCACTGATGGCGGTCGTTGTTAACCCGGGCCTCGACCGATCCGGTATGTCATTCTTTCTTGTGATTCGCATAGTTTATTTGGCATTTGTTTTACGCTGGATGCCCTTCCTGACGCAACCCTCTGCATTTATCCGGGCTTGGGACCGGCGTGAGGGAGAGACACTGGTTTGTGCCCTCCCCTCACGGCTGCATTAAGATCTCGTCTCATCTCTCAGTATTATTATTTTAGACAGAAAAAAAATAATGTGAATTTACACAACTGAAAAATCAAGCTTGTGTTGAACAGATGGTAGCTGTTGAGTACATTTAAAAACAAAAAAACAAAACAACAAAAAAAAGTCTTGGGAGCCTTGGAACGAATCAGGCGTTTAACATGTAAAATGCGTCCCCTACTTACGAAACTTCCATGTTACGAAAAAGGCTCTGGAACGGATTAATTTTGTAAGTAGGGTGGCAAACTGTATTACCCCGAATAAAAAAATAAATAAATACAGAGAAACAGGCTGTGGTGGCCCAGTGGTAAGGTGCCGGATTGGCGATCCTAAGGTTGGAGGTTCAAGTCCTACTGTCAATGGATGTCACTGCTTAAACCTCCCCAGTGCAACTAACTGGGTTATCAAAGGCTTGCCGTGTCTCTTACTGTCCATGGCGTGAGGCATGTAAAAGCACCATTGCTGGCTTTTGTCAAGAGTAGCTGCATAGCTGTCAGTATGTTCCTGCCCTGTGATGGCCTGGCGAGCTGTCCAGAATGTACCCTGTCCTCTCTCAGAGTTGGCTGAGATGGACACCAGCCTCCACGTGACCATTATTAGGATTAAGAGACTCATATGAATGAATGAATGAATGAAAAATACAGTGAAAAGAACCATTTCTTTGCTTTTTGGGTGTGGCTTTTAAAAGGTCAGAATTCATCCTGAAAGCATGGCACCCATTGTTTTTTTTTTTACATATCCAATATAATTTTTTTCCTGGAAAGATTCTGGTTTTTCCCTTGCCTTTTTGTTTTTTCTTGGTAATAGTGCTAGCTCTGCTCAGAATCGAGTTTGTTCTCCTATTGCTTTATTAACACCCAGAGTAATTTGTTCTCCCAACATGGGAGAGGTTGCCATCACAGGTTTGGCTTAGCTCAGTCCTTTCCTCCAACATGAATGCCCAGTAATAATAAACACCTTCAGGATAAGTGTATTTAAGTGCACATAGAAGTGTATCGGATTGAGAGCTCCAATGCTAATCCTTTATGATGATAAACAGTTGACAGTTATGTACCTCACAGGCAGTTTGTTTTGTTTTTTCATTTTGTTTTTTATTCATCCCGTTTCATTCATTGTCTCTTTTTTTTCCAACCAGCCTCTCTTGTTTCTTTCCCCTCATATGTTCAAAGGTTACTTTAGAGGCCTTGCTTTTTCTTTAACAGAAGACCTCCCACTCTGTTTTTTTTTTTTTTTTTTCCAAGTAAGCTGAGGTTCCTGAAGGGCCCTTCTTCTGGCTGGCTTTCCCCTCACTGACTCTGTCTCTCCCTGTTACTGAATGAGGATGTAGAGCAGGAGCCATGAGCAGTCACATGCCTGGGGATGACTAAATGTGTTCGACTAATATCGTAAAAATATGTGTCTGGGTTTAGCAACTGAGTCACTTGAATTAAAAAAAGAGGTAGGGTTAATCTTTCCACCTTCCCAACAGTGCATCCATGTTACACAGTTCTGTTCATCTTGCAGGAATATCTATTTTAGTTAGCCATTTGCTTTGGATTGCTAGATGTGGCATAGCTCAATTTGTGGAAGTGCACGGTGCAATTACAGATTCACGGGCAGTACATGCATTTGCCAAATGCAACTATAGATAAACTTATGTAGGCAGCGTTATAATATCTATACAGTGATCCTTTCCTACTTTATGCTTCAGTGCATGGCAGGTTTTTCAAAAATATTCATCAAAAAATAAGGGAAATGTTGCAAAACAAAGCCAATTATGCAAAAAACCTCCAACAAAACTACATACATTTTTATGTGAGGTGTGCATCTGAATGTGTGTGCGTGCATCTGTGCGTGCACGCACGTGTCTGTATATGTGTGTATTTGTTTTATTTACATCTTATGCATTATTTTTGAATGTTTAATTATTATAAGCATTTATAGAATTGAATATGTATTTATGGATATTCTAGGCACATCTACATCTACATATACATCAGTCAAGGGGGATCGATCCTACTTGGTGGAAATCGGCAGTCGGAAATGTGTGTGTGTGTGTGTGTGTGTGTGTGTGTGTGTTTGTATATACAGGGATTCAGACACGCACCTCACATAAAAATGTAAGTAGTTTTGATGGGGGAGGGGTTGGCTTACTTTTTTGTTTGTTTGTTTGTTTGTTTTTTGCATAATTGGCCTTGTTTTTCAGCATTTTCTTTAAGTTTTTCCCTTATTCTTCCTTAATTTCCATATTTTTTAATTTGATGAATATTTGTTAAAAAATGCAGTAAGTGCTTATTAGCATCAAGGTGGAAAACATGAATAATAACAGAACAATAAGAGTTTTACTTGTATTTTTGTTATTCATTTTGTGGTATCAACAAAATTACTTACATGGAAGCTGAAAATAAACAGAAAACAGCATAATTTAAAAGAGAGAGAGAGAGAGAGAGAGCGAGAGAGAGAGACCCTTTAATTTTCTCTTCAGGTGCTGAAGATATTTTCCCCTGATTTAAAATTGAGCCAATCAACATGAATGTCAACTTGAGCACATGGCACAAAGCACATGGCCGTCTGATAAGTCCATATCTGGCTCATTGCTCTATTCCTTTAGAACATCCCATAGATTTGCTGTTGCAGTTTCTAATGGTTCATCTTGTTGGACATTTACCAAGAGAACACAGCAAAAAAATTTTCCTGTTTTTTAAAGCACGGTGGAACGATCAAATGTGTTGTTACTGATGAACATTATAGACATTCCCCAGTGGCAGGGGGTCATGAAATACCGTGTAAGCTGACTTTTACAGGCAGTGAACGCCTCATTTTACAGCTACAGAGACTGATCAAATAAAATTGGTAAGTTTGATCTACGATATTGCTCCCAGTACACATGGGTGGGTTATTAGACATAAGATCAAAAACATTTGGGTTGGGGGTTGCTCTTATTATGCCGAATATGGTGTGTGTGTGTGTGTGTGTGTGTGTATCTATTCCTTGTATATTTTTTTTTTTCGGGATCCTTCACTTTCCGCTATTAATTGGAACCGAAATCCCCCTTCGATAACTCAAATCTGCGAAGTAGGATCAACCCCCCTGACTGACGTCACATTCAAAAACATATTAAATGCTATAAATGCTTCGAATAACAATTAAACATTCAAAAATAATGCATAAGATGTAAATAAAATATAAATACACACAAATGTAGGTAGGTAAAGTCCGTGGGATTTTTACACTCAAGCCAAAGTGGCTTATCCCCGGATTCTGTAGCGTGATGCGACTAGGTTGTGACGTGACAACTCCTCATGGATGGGACGCTAGTCCATCGCGGGTTACCTTCCTAGTATATTTTAACTGGTACCCATTTATACTGCTGGGTGAACAGAGACACACTTGTGGTTAAGACCTTGCCCAGGGGTCTTGACACAGTGGGGGGTCTACTAGGATTCGAACTCGCAACCTCCCGATCATGAGCCCAGCACTCTAACCACTCGGCCACCAGCCCCACACACATGTACTGCACCTCAAAAAATGTAAGTAGTTTTGATGGGAGATTTTGGGTTGTTTTGTGTTTGTTTAGGGTTTTTGGTTTTTTTTGCATAATTGGCCTTTTTTTTGTGGCATTTTCCTTAACCTTTCACCCTTTTCTTCCTTATTTTTTATTTCAGTGAATTAAAAAAAAAACGCGATGCACTGAATCCGCATAAATTGAAGCGCGAAGTAGCGAGGGATATATATATATATATATATATATATATATATATATATATATATATATATATATATGAATATATGAGTGATTTAATTTTTGAATAATATATTTTGATAGAATGTTATGTTGATGGTTTTGTTGTGTTTTTAGGCTGACTGTTTTTTTTTGTTTGTTTGCTTCAGTTTAAAAAGGAAACTGTAGAAGAGTGCAAGTAGCATTTTAAGTGCTCTTTGAGTTTTATCAAAGGAAAAGCAGATGGACCCTGCCTCCTGCTTTCTTACAAACAACCTCCTTTTTCAGTGGTTTTAGTGCAACAGGTGTTTTTATCAGCTGCTGTGTATTTGGGAGGCAGTGCTTGATGCCTTTTGAGAACAATAAGCTCTTCAGTTGAGACTGAAATGACCTCCAACCCCCCTGGTCTTCTGTGAAACTGGGCAATCCATTGGGAGTGGGGGCTGAGACTGAGAGACAGAAAAGGAGGAGGGAGGGTTTCACTGAACAGCCCATAGCCCCTCCTTTGGAATTCCTGTCCCTCTTATTACCATAATTTTTTTTTTCTGTTGATTTGTTTGCTTTTGTTCTGTATGTAATGAGTTTTATGCCTTTTTCTGCTGGCAAGTGCTAATAAATATCTTTAGGTTGTTCCATGTTCACCTGAGGTTTTCCTGTTAGGGAATATTTGTGACTTCACTTGACTTCCCATTGTACTTCCTTTTAATTCGCTCATGTTGTTCCCTTTTCTGTTTATTGGTATATACAGGCAGCAGAGAGGAACAGAGAAAGAGGGCAGTGTGAGGCCCTTGCTCGTCCCAGGAGGATGAGGAGGTTCCGGCGACATGGGCATGACTCGCAGAGAGACAAACTCAAGCAGGAGCTCTACCAGTTCAATAAGGTAATGAAACAGAAACATCATATGTGCTACAGTGTTGCTGTGATGCAGTGCGTGTATACTAGTCCTTCTCAAAAAATTAGCATATTGTGATAAAGTTCGTTATTTTCCGTAATGTACTGATAAACATTAGACTTTCATATATTTTAAATTCATTATATACAACTGAAGTAGTTGAAGCCTTTTATTGTTTTAATATTGATAATTTTGGCCAAAAAATAAAGAAAAACCAAAAATCCGTATCTCAAAAAATTAGCATATTTCACCCGACCAATAAAAAGTGTTTTTAATACAAAAAAGGCAACCTTCAAATAATTATTGTTCAGTTATGCACTCAATACTTGGTCAGGAATCTTTTTGCAGAAATGTCTGCTTCAATGCGGCGTGGCATGGAGGCAATCAGCCTGTGGCACTGCTGAGGTGTTATGGAGGCCCAGGATGCTTCGATAGTGGCCTTAAGCTCATCCACAGTGTTGGGTCTGGTGTCTCTCAACTTTCTCTTCACAATATCCCACAGATTCTCTATGGGGTTCAGGTCAGGAGAGTTGGCAGGCCTGTTGAGCACAGTAATACCATGGTCGGTAGACCATTTACCAGTGGTTTTGGCACTGTGAGCAGTTGCCAGGTCATGCCGAAAAATGAAATCTTCATCTCCATAAAGCTTTTCAGCAGATGGAAGCATGAAGTCCTCCAAAATCTCGTGGTAGCTAGCTGTATTGACCCTGCCCTTGATAAAACACAGTGGACCAACACCAGCAACTGACATGGCACCCCAGACCATCACTGACTGTGGGTACTTGACACAGAACTTCAGGCATTTTTGGCATTTCCTTCTTCCCAGTCTTCCTCCAGACTCTGCCACCTTGATTTCCAAATGGCATACAAAATTTGCTTTCATCCGAAAAAAGTACTTTGGTCCACTGAGCTACAGTCCAGTGCTGCTTCTCTGGAGCCCAGATCAGGCGCTTCTGCCGCTGTTTCTGGTTCAAAAGTGGCTTGACCTGGGGAATGCTGCACTTGTAGCCCAGTCCACTGCTTCCACAGGTCCCCCAAGGTCTGGAATCAGCCCTTCTCCACAATCTTCCTCAGGCTCCGGTCACCTCTTCTGGTTGTGCAGCGTTTTCTGCCACACTTTTTCCACAGACGTCCCACTGAGGTGCCTTGATCCAGCACTCTGGGAACAGCCTATTCGCTCAGAGATTTCTTTCTGTGTCTTACCCTCTTGCTTGAGGGTGTCAATGATGGCCTTCTGGACAGCAGTCAGGTCGGCAGTCTTACCCACGATTGCGGTTTTGAGTAATGAACCAGGTTGAGAGTTTTTAAAAGCCTCAGGAATCTTTTGCAGGTGTTTAGAGTTAATTGGTTGATTCAGATGTTTCGGTTAATAGCTCGTTTAGAGTACCTTTTCATGATATGCTAATTTTTTGAGATAGGACTTTTGTTTTTTCATGAGCTGTATGCCAAAATTATCAGTATTAAAACAATAAAATACCTGAAATATTTCAGTTGGTATGCAATGAATTTAAAATATATGAAAGTTTAATTTTTATCAGTACATTACAGAAAATAATGAACTTTATCACAATATGCTAATTTTTTGAGAAGGACAAGTGTGTGTGTATATATATATATATATATATATATATATATATAAATATAAAATATAAAATTACATCTTTCTTTTACTCTGTTTCTTTATGAAGACTGTAGAGCATGGCTTTCCCCACCAACCAAGCGCACTGGGCTTCAGTCCCAGTCTTGGACTCCTGGCTATTGGCACCAGATCTGGAGCCATCAAACTGTATCCTTAACCCTGCATGGGAGCAGAAAAGTGTTTTTGGTTAAACGAGAGAAGCAAAAAAATTGTGTAGCTGTTGTGCTTTGTTGGGTCAGGTTTCCACATGGGGAGCCCAGAGAGTTGTTTTTAATAGAGGGTTATATTACAATTATGTGTGAGCCATTTCTGTTTTCTCATCTCCTGACACACCCACGCGGTGTCTGTAAAGGGGTGTGTATGTACTCTTCCCACAGAATTGCATAATGACTGATTGTTTCTATAGCCAGGTTAAGGCATTTGCAAAATTATAACTATTCCCCATTTGCTATCCCTTGTTTGTGTTCTTAGTGTATTCTAGAAACAGCAGGATACATGGTTGTTGATAATCTTAACTTTTTTTTTTTGGTATAGTAACATTATTGCAGTTTCAAATTTCCTTCGGTGTGAGTAGTCCTTGGTGTGTGTTAATCCCTGCAATGGCCTGGCGAACAGTTCAGGGTGTACCCTGCCTCTACCCAGAGTCATCTGAGATAGGTGTCAGCTTCCCCACGACTTTAATTAGGATATGCTGTCGTCGTCTTTTCTCTAAGCTGTCTTCTTTCCAGTCGTTTTCAAGAATCATATCTTTCTGATTTGCTGCTGCCTTTGATAATAAATTGTTTCACTTGACTCCATCTCAGTTTTGGAGCCCCAGGTGTTGAGTTTATGGGGCTTCATGATGAGAATGCTGCCGTTACACAGGTGCACTTTCTCCCGCAGCAGGTATGTTTACAAACCATAGTATAATGCTTTGACACTTTTAGTAATGTATTCATTCTACAGCTGACTTTTTTTTGCACAGCAGTGAGGGGAAATGGATTGGGTGTGTGTATGTGTGGGGGGGCATTTAGCACTACTAAGACACTCATCGATTGGCGTTAATAATTATTTGTGAAATATTGGGCCGCAAAACACACACTTGGTTTATTTTTAAGATGTGTGAAATGAACAAGATATGGAGTGGCTGTAATGGGAAAATGTTCAACAATGTGGTGAATGCAAAATGCAGGAACAACAGACCTGACAGTGTTTTATTCCTTACATATTAAAGGCAAATGGTAAATAAGAAAGTATGTTGATTCCATGGATAAATTGAATTAAAAGGAATGTTCTCATCAAATGTGTTTAGCGCTTGTGCACAGTTAAGGCAACCAATTTCCTTTAACAGTGAAAGTGTGTTTTGTGGCTTTGTGCTTCCCATGTAAATGTTTGTGTGTGGAGGGCAACAATAATTACTTTAGTACTTCTCAATTATTTTCTGTGATGTCTCCTACAGTAAGGGAAAAAAATGCTACCCCCCAGCACCCTACGCACGACAATAGTATTTACTGCACTTCATATCATTTGCTCGGTGCTTTTTCCCTCCACCATAGGGAACACAGTGAGAGTGCAACTGTCACCTAATGTGAATGCGCATCCTCTACAGTAGGTGGCAGTGGTGCCCTCACTGTGTTCCCTCTGGTGTAGGGAACACGGTGAGAGCACCATTGCCACCCACTGTAGAGGATGCGCAATTACATTTAAGTCTAGTACAGTATGGCAAAAAAGCATCTTCCCCAGGGTCTCCCCCCTCCCCCGGGCATCACAAGTCACTATTTGAGTCGCACTGACCTTGTGGGAGCTCACCTGTCCTCGATGGAATTCGTAGCATGCACATGCTCAAAATTCTCCTTCTCTGTTACGCCTGCCCACATGACCTCTTTGCGCCCACATGACCTCTTTGCCACAGTTGATGATTGGAAGGGTTAGTTGACTTATTGTTTATTCTTGTTTTATTATTATTTATGAATTCTTATAAACGTTAATGTACATGTATTGTTATTATTATTATTATTATGAAAAATTTGGGAGGGGGTTGGAACGAATTAATCGGTTTTCTATTTTTCCTATGGGAATTTTTTTTTTTCTAACGAACATTTTGACTTATGTGCTCGCCATCGGAAAGGATTAATTTCGTAAGTCAACGTACCACTGTATTCATAATAAGATTGGCCACAGTGTTAAATTAAAAAAAAAAATTTAAAGTCAAAAGCATTCAGTCAGCCATAAGATTGAAAACGCAGATTATAATGCTAATAAGCTCATTTTATCTTTGCCTCGCAGGGTTAGCGTGGCTTAAATCCAACTTTCCTCCCTCTGCAACAGAGTAATGCACTGGATACTGTATAACAGCATTCATACATTACAAAGGGCATTTAAAACGGAAGCACAGGGTGAATTTGGACTTGCTCATCCAAAACTTTGTATCGAATGGGAATGCGAGTATAATGTTGTTGTATCGGTCACTTCCTGTTTTACTTAAACTAGATGTATAAATATAAGAATTTAAAATATTAGGTTAATAAAAAAATGTATTTTGTTTATTTATCACTCACACCCTCTTTCTTTCACACACTCTCTTCCTCACTCTCACACTTTTTTTTTTACGTTTAATATATAAAGAATACAGTGAAATGTACTTGATATTACTGAAGGTTAAATAAATTGTGGTCTTATTTTTGTCGGCCTGTAGACAGCGAGTACGATATTAATATTTTATTACAAAGAGCCAGTTTTAAAGCAAATTACTGTTAATGATTTTCTGTTATTATCTCAAACACTGTCTAAGTTGTTATTTACAAAGCATTCATTGGTGCTTATAAATAATTTTATTACAGACAGCCATCAGAAGTGACTATTCGAGCCATTTAGTTGTTAAAATATTATTCAGTACATTTTGACTAGTCCAATTTAAATTTAAGGAGTTGTGGTATATATGCATGTTAATTGAAAACATTGTAAAATTCCACATGACCCCAATCTGATTACAGGCAGGAGATTTACTTTTTTTATTTATCAGTTATACCCAGATTACAATTTATGTTTAAAGGTTGAGCTGGTGACATTACTTGATGACAATAGTCTGCACATGTGGACACTTCGAGCCCATAACGGTGTTTCCGAACTCCTGGAGATTGGACGTTTTACACTCACCGGGCCTCCTGGGTGAGTCAGTTCTGAGCACACAAGCAGTCTGTAATGTTTTATCATTTGATTTTTTGCCACAAGAACACACAGACCTGTGAGTCATATATAGTATATGTACATGATATGTAGTGACCAATACACTTCTAGACACTGCTGATACTCACATGCAATAATGGCACATATATGCTGTATGATCTGTGAGACATGCTTTGAACATGGTTTCCAATTTGTCACACACATTGACTAACATGCTTTTTAAAGTGATGATTGATTCATAACTCATGATGTAATGTGACCATTGTGAAGAAAATGTGCCTATTTTATATTAGTGTGAAGAAAGGACTGTTCATGTGTTTGTAAACATTCTGATCTCATTTTGCAATCTGGTGATTAATTGGCAGTGCAATTCCTAGTGTGACACGGGTGACCTCCGTCCTGGCCCACTCTTCAGGTGACCTGCTTCTGCTGGGCACTGAGGGAGGCCATGTGTTTGTGGTGGAGGTCCCTGGATTTCGAGAGCTGGAGGAGAACAATATCAGCGTGGAGGACGTTCAGAGCAGGTAAAATAAAACTTTTCCCCCCTTCCTGGATTCTGATTCCCCTTTACGGCTTGATGAGCTCTAGCTGATGATTTTAATAGGGTGTTTCTGAGTAGGGGAATGACTACATTTATATTTGTAGGGTTTTGCAGATGCTCTTAACCAGATCAACTTATAATTAGCTTTTTTTATACAGCTGAACAATTGAGGGTTAAGGGTCTTGCTTAAGGGCCCAACAGTGATGGTAGTGGGGATTGAACCACTAACCTTCAGCCCAGTAATTCATCACATTAACCACTAAGCCACCACTGCTCTCATGACTTCACTGTATCGGACACAGAATGTAGTCTGGCACTTTGGCTATGATAACATTGTTACAGGTTTCCTTTCATATTTAAGATAATTCTTGAAATAACCGTCACTGCACTTTGTCTGCGATCGGCCACACTCACTCGTGGCCTCTGGGTATGCTTGGATTTTGGTTTGTGTGATATTAATGATTGGGTGGTTGTTGGCATCCTGTGTGTTTGCTGTTGGATATGTGGGCCTCCACAAATTGCAGGTGTTTACGATTCTCATTTTTAACATCATGGTAGTTTTTTTTTTCCTGTCCATCACTTCACTTGTTTGTTTCTGCATGCCCACATCACAGCAAGAAGTTCATTGGTTTGAGTCCTGGGCTCTGGAAGGATGTTTCTTTTTGGAGTTCGTATGTTCTGCCTGTGATTTGTGTGGGTTTCCTCTGGTTTCTTAACTGTCCTCTTACAGTCCAAAGACATGTACTTTAGGCTAGCTGGCTGTTTCAAATTTATCTAAAGTGTGAGGCTTGGGTGGTTATGTGTGTCGGCCCTGGTTTGTTGCGCTGTTCAGGATGAACCTCACCTTCAC